>CM061142.1:579150887-579750887 GCA_030789695.1 Scilla litardierei
GGTTGACTCTGAAGGACGCGTAAGTGCACGCATTCCACTCCCAAGCGTAGGAGCGTCAATGCAATATAAAAATAACCGGTGAGTACCGGGTCGGATCACAGGGACAAGTCGTTCTACGTTCACAAATTTGATCGATAAAGAAAAATATAGCGTGAAACAACTACCTCAATTAACGGTGGATGAGTGGGAAAAAGTGTGAAGAAATCTAAAAATCCTACCCTAAGTGGCTAGGGTTAGAGAGCCAAATGTGGAGTAGGATAGCTAGGAGTGAAAGCATGGGTTGTGGGCTCACTAAGATTGGTGCTCATCAAGCTCTAATTACTTCAATAACTCAATTGATTATCCGGCTAAGGATACTCAATCGGAAAGTTTAGCATTAAAGAACACAATAGTTTGCAATAGGCATGGATGCATCACATGGCACTAATCAAATTAGGATCATGGTACTTTCTCAAATTGCCCTCTCGGGACTTAGCCAATCAAAGTGTGCCCTAGTAATTCATCCAAGTTTAGCATGAAAATAGGCAAGAGGAAATTAGGGCTAAAATTAACATCCAACCCAATGAATCACAACCCAAGCACACTAACACTACACAATCATAGCAAACAAGATGGAAATTTCATTCAAAAGATTTATCAAAGTTTCATACAAAAGTGAGATATCAAATACAATAGGAAAAAGGAGAGATTTCACCCAAGAACTCTCCCAAATGAGCACTTCCCTCCTCCTATTTGCCTTCCTCCAAGCATCTCCAAGCTCCACCAAGCCTTCTCAAGCTTCCATGGCCTCCTCCCCCTTCCAAGAGCTCCCAAGCCCTAAAATCCGTCCAAAAAACGCAAGGAAAAAACACAAAACCGAGAGCCTCCTTCAATTTTCGCACAGCAGGCCATTTACCCTAGAAAATCGGGCCCAACAACAAATCTTGTGCAAACCAGGGGGCGGGATGAAATTTTCCGCCCAAAAGATGGGGCTGCATCAGAAAATGGGGGGCCCAGCGCAAAATTTTTGCAACCTGGGGGGCGGGATGTAATTATCCAGCTACATATTTTTTCTTCTTTCCAGAATTTACAGAAATGCCATTTTAGCTCCAAAAATAGCCCGAAATTCCAGAAAATTCTGGAAAAATCCAGAAAATCTAGAAAAATTTCAGGAGTACCTGAAAAATAGGAGAAACAAAAATTAGCTCACAAAAACCATATTTTATGTATAAAATAGAGATAGGCTAAAATAAATCACGATATCACAAATACGCCCGTATCAAGCCACAATAAACACAATATACACATAAAATGACCGAAAATGGGGGAGAAAATATGCAATTTATATCCCGAATCACCCAACACAGAAACATGGGATTCATGTCCACACTTAGTCTTCACCTGCCACCTACCAATTAATTACGCAGATAATATCTAAACCTATATATTAAGTACCCATTCATCTCTTTCTGGCACAACATCCCTTTCTCCTCATTTGTTCGACTGGGCAACCAACGACCGATCTCTTTCTCTCTCACTCCCACCATTTGAAACCCAACATCAACCGCCAAGTGCCCTCCCTCCTCCTCTCTATCTCTCACACCCTCCCACTCTCTCTATCTCTCTCATCTTCCCGCTCGCCAACCGCCGCCAAGCCCGGAGCCATCGCCGCCCCTCGTCGACCGTCGACCGTCGCCTGGCGAGGACGTCGCCCGCCGCTCCGCCTCCCAAAGCCCCGCACGGCGACGCCCTCCGACGCAGCGCCTACGACAGCAACGCCCGAAGCCGCCGCAGTCCGCCGTCTTCGCTCGACCCCCGAGCAGCGACGATGCCCAAGCCACAACACCGACAGCCGCACGAGATACCTCCACCGTCGCCATGCAGTCGCCGCCTTCGACCGCCCACGTCACCGCCGCAAGGACCCCGCCTCCGCCGCCGTCGTCCGACCTCACCCCCCCGACCTCGCCGCCGACTCGTCGCCGCCTCGACCGCCCGCCGCCGTGAGAGACCCCCCCTCTGTCGATAACGAGCGGGCGACGGTAAAACAGCCCAAGGGCATTTTCGTAAATACGAATTATATTTCGTATTTTCATTTTTAATTAATTATTAATGAGATTTAATGGTTTTAAATCCATAACTTAATATACAGGGCCCAGAAAAATGTGTGGATAGCTCCAGAAAATAGGAAACATTATTTCGGACCCAATGACGCTATTCTCATCTCGATCAGGTGCCTACTTTTTCCAGAATCTTTTTTCTAAACTTAAAAATTAAATACGTATAATTCATTATAAAATCCATAACTCGCTGTTTTCACTTACCCTAATATGTGATAAAATTATAGGTAATAATAAACTTCGAGACGGTCGTTTTGACTGCTCATTCATGTTTTTCCGACTTGTATTGCACCCGTAAGAAATTACGGAAGATATACGTCACTTAAGTATTTTGGGGTTTAAAGCTAATTTTGAGTTTCTAAAAATTATAAAAATTATTATAAGCTTCAGAAAAATATTCTCTCTTGCAGTAAAACTATTTTTATCATATATAGACTATATAAATATTTAGAACAGTTTTCATCACCGTTTCAACCAGTTTTGAAAATCAAAACGACCAATTAATTAGATAATAATTAGTGTAGCCGTTAGCGGATATCTTCTTGTGTTTGCAGGTATCGATCCTCGTGCTCTAACTCCATCCTCGTCTTGCTACATGATTCCGAAAGTGTAAGTCGCAGTAAATTCTATCCTTAGAAATTTAGATAGTGTACTCGTATGAACATAGGACTTGACATCTAGTTACGGAACAGTTATTGACCTGAACAGATGACTAGACATGCTTGACAGAAAGATTGTTATTGGAAATGTGAGAATAGTAAATGACTCGTAAAACTGCAAGTACGGTACATCTTGTGAAATGACATTGTGGAACAACTCGTAGTGAACATGTACTTGATAGACATCACAGACACTTGGGTTTTGGGGTAACTTGTAATTGTGGAAGTGCGGGAGCGACCTGTCCGATCTTTGTATTGAACAGTATCGATTTGTTGAATATTACCGATTTGTTGAACAGTATCGTTTTGTTGTAACCCGGGATATCAGGTGGACTCTTGGTTGCTTATCGTACTACCCTTTATAAGTCACGAACTAAGCTAGGCACAATTACTCTCATTGTTGCTATTGTCATTGCTATCATCATGGTTATTCTTGTACGTTACTTACTCAGTCACCTTTACTTTACTTGTCACCCTTGCATGCTTGACTTGATGTACTTTACTTTCGCACTTGCATGCTTGCATGTCCCTACTTTACTTTCCGCACTTGTTTACTATAGACTGCTCCATATTTGTGCACTCCTCTTTTTCTATCGCTAGAGTTGTTGTGACTTACCTTAGGTTCCATTTATGGTACCGGCAAACGAAGAAATGATCAAGGAGATTGCCCCAGAGATCGAGAAGCCTACATTGACCCAGACGCTGCAGAGTTTTAGCTACTTTTCTGTGTGTGTGTGTGTGTGTTGTACTATGTATTTCCTTTTCCGCATTTTCCTTTCAGTACTTCCTCTATGTATTTGTGAGAGAGAGTGCTGGACGTTGTTGTACTTTAAATTGGACTGTAATAACGTCTGTAAGCTGGTTTGAGTATTGTTGGTACATCTCTGAGTTGTGGCTATGCTGATTTCACTGGTAAACTGCGGAACCTACAAATAAACCAAATAAGTAACGGGCCCCCGAGAGCGGGTCGTTACATGCGGATACAATTAATATGCGAAAAGAAAACTCTATCCATATCCATAAAAATAGATATTGAACGGATATGATTTGCATATGGAAAAATGATTATATTTGGTATTACTAATACATTTTGGAAATAAACATCTCGAAAAAATGAATATGAAACAAATTAATTGTAATTTTTTTATCGGATTTTGACTAATTAAACATCAAATATACATGAATATATGATCATGGACAAAATGTGATTAAGTACAAATGAGTCATCAATATTGTATCAAGATGTTGGATATCTAATATTCGTATTCAAATCTAAAAGAAGTCAAATCGTACTTTTGAATACATATATGTATCCGATTGGATGGAAAATTTTGATATCATTATTTGAATATGAAAGGATAAGGATACCGATCATATTTGGATAATTTAAATCCTTTTCCATCCCTATTATTGGTACTCCTTAGTGATTCGGGATATAAATTGCATATTTTCCCCCATAACTACCCCCATTTTGTGCTAAGGATTAGGCTTAATTGTGCTCTTTTTCGGTATATTTTCACTTTATGTCATTTTCCGGGCTTATTCTCATTTTTGCACAAAATACGATTTTTATCGTTCTTATTGGCTCTGTACTATTTTTCATATGCTCCTGCTATTATTGTGATCATATTGCCATTTTTTGGGAATTATTTGAGCAACGGATTATTTTATATGAATTTTGGGAGGTCAATATTAATTTATAACAGTCATTACATTAATTTTCTCATCAAATGGACTAATTTCTCCTTCTACTATTTTTCAGGTACTCCTGGAAGTCTTGGGGATTTTTCAGAATTTTCTGGGATTTTTCTGAGATTTCTAGGTATTTTTTTGGAATTATTTGGAGGAGAAAGGGGGATTTAAAAGCAGGAAAAAGAAATTTAATGGGGCGCCACGTGGCGCGATCTGGAGGTGCCACGTGACGCCATCTGCGCCATTCATCAAAGAGGCGGGCCGCTGCTGCCGCACTGATTTCTTAAAAAAAGGAATATAAAAAAAAGAGAATGCGGGCCTGGCCCGCTTTATTTCTTTTTACGGCAGAGCGCACGCGTTTGCAGCGGGTCGGGTGCGAATCCCCGACCCGCAAGCCCAAAATGCAGGCCCGATGCGTTAATTAGTGTTTTTTGGCCCAGTTCATTTCCAGCGGAGGGGGATTGTGTTTTAGAGCTGCTCTTCGGCTGTTTTGGCGATTTTTAGGGTTTGTTGGGGTCTTCTTCTTCCCCAAGCCTAGGGATAGGGGAGGAGGCCATTGGTGGAGCTTGGAGAGCTTGGAGGAGGAGCAAATAGGTGGAAGGAAGGCTTCATCCTAGGGAGATCTTGGGTGATATTTCTCTAACCCCTTTTGTATTTTTGATATCTCTTTGTTGTAATGAATTTGGATGAATTTGTGAATGAAAATTCCATCATTTGTTTCATGATGATAGAGTAGTATTAAATGGTTTGGGTTGTGATTAATTGAGTTGGATGTTAATTTTAGCCCTAATTCCCTCTTGCCCATTTTCATTGCTAATGTTGGATGTGTAATTAGGGCACAATTTTATTGGCTAAGACCCGAGAGGGCACAATTTGAGAAAATACCATGCTCATATTTAATTAGTGCCGTGATGATCGTCTATCCCTATTGCAATTTTTTGCGTTCATGAAAGCTAAACTTTCCGATTGGGCTTCCTTAGCCGGATGACCAATTGAGTTATATGCGATAATTTGAGCTTAATTAACGCCAATCTAAATGAACCCACAACCCATTCTCCTCGCCTAGCTATCCTAAATCCCCTTTGGCTATCTAACCCTACCCACTTAGGATTTTTTTAGTTTCAGCACACTTTTTCATACACTCATCCACCGTTACTTGAGGTAGTTGAATAACGCTTTATTTTTCTTTATCAATCAATTTTGTGAACATAGAACGACTTGTCCCTGTGATCTGACCCGGTACTCACCGGTTATTTATATTGCATTGACACTCCTACGCTTAGGAGTGGAAGGCGTTCCCCGTGAGCGTTTTCCGAGTCAACCAATTGGCGCCGTTGCCGGGGACAACGGTTTCTATCATTAGCATTTCTTGATTGATTTTGAAAATTTAGTGTGACACTTCTATCTCTTAGTGTTGTGTCTTTCGTTTATTTATTTTCCACTTATTGAGTCTTTTGCTTGTTTATTTTTCTTTTCTTGGAAATTTTTTTTAATAAAAAAACATGACATCATCTTCAGATTTTTCGGACATTGATTTGGAGGATATCCCACGCCCGTCATACTTTCATTGTACGGAGTGGGAGAACCCTCATTTACATATAAAAAATTTTGAAGAGTGGATGTTTTCATGTCTTGGTGGGAATATTAGCGATGATTGCATATACTTTAGATTTTTTCCCTCTTCTTTATTAGATGATGCTAGATTGTGGTTTGATTCGTTGTCTCTCGACTCGCATTTTACTTGGTTGTCATTTCAGGCTGAATTTCTCCGGGTATTTTTGCCTATCTTTTTGGAGCAGGTACAGGGGCGGTAGGCCATGGAGCAGTACATAGCGAGCTTTGCCCAAGCTGAATGGGAGGCCTACCATCAGGCTTGGCAGAGGTTCACTGATTTGGTGCTTGCGTGCCCACACCAGAGCTTTCACGAGGATCATCTTCTGCAGATCTTCTATATAGGATTATCGCCATCTGGGCGGGATTTTGTGCAGATGAGTTGCGGTGGGGAGTTCTTTGATTATTCGACCGAGGATTCATGGTTGTACCTGAGGGACCTTGCAGAGTGGGAGCGGACTGCGCCATCTGGAAAGCAATCACTTGGATATGAGGATGATGGCCAGTTCTTGGTTTCATTTCAGGATGCAGAGCAGCAGGTCCAGTACCAGCCTGAGGAGCTAGCTGAGGGCCCTTTCCAATGCGACTCTATGGAATACCAAGAAAAACATGTGAAGAGGGTGCATTGGGGCCAAGTAGAGGAATTTGAGCATATATATTTTGAGGAGTCAGATGAGATAGATGATGGAGTGCGTGTCGACCATGACGGTGACACGATGCATTTTCACTTTGAGGTTGAGGATGAAGCGGATGTGCATGATGGCCTAGAGCAGATTGAGGACACCATGGAGCCTGAGCCACAATCCACTTCAGAGTTAGCTTCACAGGTCGAGGCGGTTGAGTACTTTGGGAGGACGACTGAGATGAACTATTTCTGGGATGGCGAGGATGATGCGTGCTTGGATTTGCCCGAGACGAGTCCACCTCCAGTCCTGTCACAGATGTCACTTCCTTCGCCTCAAGATGCGCACTTGCCAGTCATCAAGGAGGTTTGTTGGGAGCAGTTACCAGATGTGGGAAGTGCCGCAGAGATTGTGGATATTGATGTCGAGGACGAGGATAGTGACGGGGATTGCGAGATGGTATATATTGAGCCCGAGCTCCCTCCTACTCCAGTTTTCTCTCTGCAGCCACTTCCACCTCCTCCTGAGGCAGAGTATCATGCCACACCTAGCGCCATTATTCAGGGAAGTTTCCACCATATCATGCCTTGCATTTCTGAATCCCAATTTGCACTTCCGCATATTTTTGATTCAGATTGTCGTCGTTTACACTTAAATTCTTTTTCTGACGACCCATTTTGGAATGCTTTTATTGCAGGGAATGAGGACATGACTTGGATGGATGCAACTCGTCTCCCACATGACATATATTATCCCAAGGGGACGCTGGGAGTTGCATTGCTGGAATCCAAGGAGGCCGGTGGCGGCCTTGCTCCAAAGCAGCTAGCGAAGGAGCAAAAGGATATGATCGAGCAGTTGCCACCACAGTTACACATTTTGGATCCGCCATTTGCTAAGGTGTACTCTTTCCTTTAAGCAATGTAAATAAATAAAAAATTAGTTAGTTTGCTTTTGCATGTTTGCTTTCGTATTTTTTTCTCTTTTCTAGGATCTTTTGCCAAGATCTGATACTCTTCCATCATTGAGAACAATGCTTATTTTAAGTTGGGGGGAGAGTGTTAGAATCTTTAGGATGGTTAGGATTTTGGTGTTAATTTTTTTTGAGATCCCTCTATGTTTTGCCTCATCCCATGATTTTTATTGCATATCATATTTTGGCCTCTTTGTCCCTACGCCATTAGCTTTGTGTTGTCCCTACATGCTTTCATGTCATGCAATTTTTTCGGATTATCATTTTGGTATCAATTCTTCGATGTTTGATTGGCAAGTTTTCATTTCTTTTCCAATTTGGAGTCAAATGCTAATATGTCATGTATGAATCTATTTTATACGTCGTGATTTCTCTTTGAAACAATTCAGGAATAGTTTGGTGTAAGTAATTGCATGAATTGGGATGAATGGTGTAGTTTCTAATTGGATTGGATTTGGCCAATTGTGCATGCTTTGTTTTCTTCTTAGAAGTGGGTGGATGAGTTGCTAATTCATGTTGGAGAATGAAAAAGAAAGTTAATATAAGTGAATGTTTCTTTCTAATCAAATTGAGTAGCCGGTGCCCCACGAAACATTGGGGAGGACGCCAAAAATGAGATTTAGGAGATCATTCCATCCATTTGCATATATAGCGTCATCGCGTGTATGCAAATGTGGGCGTGTTTGCATTTATGGCGTTATCGCGTGAATGCAAAACATAAACATCAAAAACAAAAAAAAAGAAAAAAAAGAAAAGAAAAGAAAAATGAATGATAAATGAAAGAATAAGCTTCATGAATGATGCAATCTCATCTCCCACCACTTAGAAGGAATTTCTTTTGGTTTTGGCCATTTTCATGAAAATTTGAAACTTTGACATCGTGATATATCCTAATGAATGTGATACGGTGCTTATTACTTCACTTTTCTTTGAATTGTATTGAGGAGATTGTCATTTGTTGTTTACTTTCATACATTTGGTATATTGGCTTTGAAATCATTTGGAAATATCATTTTGGGGTGTGCCTTGAAGATATCTTGAGTTGGTGCATGTTTCTCAATTTTATCCGAATTTATCGCATATTTTGCTAGGGACTAGCAAAAAGCTAGTTGGGGGTGTGATTCGGGATATAAATTGCATATTTTCCCCCATAACTACCCCCATTTTGTGCTAAGGATTAGGCTTAATTGTGCTCTTTTTGGGTATATTTTCACTTTATGTCATTTTCCGGGCTTATTCTCATTCTTTGCACAAAATACGGTTTTTATCGTTCTTATTGGCTTTGTACTATTTTTCATATGCTCCTGCTATTATTGTGATCATATTGCCATTTTTTTGGGAATTATTTGAGCAATGGATTATTTTATATGAATTTTGGCAGGTCAATATTAATTTATAATAGTCATTATATTAATTTTCTCATCAAATGGACTAATTTCTCCTTCTACTATTTTTCAGGTACTCCTGGAAGTCTTGGGGATTTTTCAGAATTTTCTGGGATTTTTCTGAGATTTTTAGGTTTTTGTTTGGAATTATTTGGAGGAGAAAGGGGATTTAAAAGCAGGAAAAAGAAATTTAATTGGGCGCCACGTGGCGCGATCTGGAGGCGCCACGTGGCTCCATCTGCGCCGTTCATCAAAGAGGCGGGCCGCTGCTGCCGCACTGATTTCTTAAAAAAAGGAATATAAAAAAAAACGAGAATGCGGGCCTGGCCCGCTCGAAATTTCGAGCGGGCAAGGCCCGCTTTATTTCTTTTTACGGCAGAGCGCGCGCGTTTGCAGCGGGTCGGGCGCGAATCCTCGACCCGCAAGCCCAAAATGCAGGCCCGATGTGTTAATTACTGTTTTTTGGCCCAGTTCATTTCCAGCGGAGGGGGATTGCGTTTTAGAGCTGCTCTTCGGCTGTTTTGGCGATTTTTAGGGTTTGTTGGGGTCTTCTTCTTCCCCAAGCCTAGGGATAGGGGAGGAGGCCATTGGTGGAGCTTGGAGAGCTTGGAGGAGGAGCAAATAGGTGGAAGGAAGGCTTCATCCTAGGGAGATCTTGGGTGATATTTCTCTAACCCCTTTTGTATTTTTGATATCTCTTTGTTGTAATGAATTTGGATGAATTTGTGAATGAAAATTCCATCATTTGTTTCATGATGATAGAGTAGTATTAAATGGTTTGGGTTGTGATTAATTGAGTTGGATGTTAATTTTAGCCCTAATTCCCTCTTGCCCATTTTCATTGCTAATGTTGGATGTGTAATTAGGGCACAATTTTATTGGCTAAGACCCGAGAGGGCACAATTTGAGAAAATACCATGCTCATATTTGATTAGTGCCGTGATGATCGTCCATCCATATTGCAATTTTTCGCGTTCATGAAAGCTAAACTCTCCGATTGGGCTTCCTTAGCCGGATGACCAATTGAGTTATATGCGGTAATTAGAGCTTAATTAATGCCAATCTAAATGAACACACACTCATTCTCCTCGCCTAGCTATCCTTAATCCCCTTTGGCTCTCTAACCCTACCCACTTAGGATTTTTTTAGTTTCAGCACACTTTTTCATACACTCATCCACCGTTAATTGAGGTAGTTGAATAACGCTTTATTTTTCTTTATCAATCAATTTTGTGAACATAGAACGACTTGTCCCTGTGATCTGACCCGGTACTCACCGGTTATTTATATTGCATTGACACTCCTACGCTTGGGAGTGGAAGGCGTGCCCCGTGAGCGTTTTCCGAGTCAACCACTTAGGTAGATGAGTCTTAAGTTGGCTATACCAACACTAGTCTGTCCCAAATAATTTGATTATGCGTTGGATCGTCTGGAAAATAATTATAATTGACATATCTTGTTAAAAATAATAATATGATATTTGATATATTTTATCTATGTGATTTCTTATATGAGTGTGTATGTATGAACGAAGCGTCGAGCCGATCTGTCCGACTGTAGAGCTACCGATCCACGAGCTGCTGAACCAAATGTGCTGTCGAAGTCCAATAGCCCGGTCTCCTCGTACCTAACTTGTGCAGAGTCAGATAGGTCGGATTCGAGCACAGATGAGCTACCTCTGCACAAGACTTCTCCAGCGCCTCAACCGAGCCAACTTTCGCACTACCAAGGTATCCGTTTCCATTTGTGGGTGGAGACACCGACTGATCTCAATTATTTCAGAAATGAAATAGGGCTAGCCATCCAAGTATTGTAGATCTTGAGTAAATTACTGTTGCTACCATGTGGTGGTAACTAGTGAACAATCTGATATCGTGATGCCATTTCATTGTCTAGGAGCAACGGACCGGAAATATGCTATGCTTCTGCATTGATGAGCTTACGTTTAATGGATCTAGCAAATATGCTATGCTTCTGCATGTACCAAGGTTATTAATGAAAGAGAAACCCTTGGATGTGGCCGTTTGTGATTAATTGTGCGGACGAGAGTATCCAAGTTCAATAGCAAGGATGTACCCTTGAACGAAGGAAAGTTGCAGGGTGAGATAGTATCAGAGTCCGAGCAAAATTAATACCAACATCAGAACAGAGACAGCTATCGGTTCGTATTAAGCCATTGCCAATTTGCAATCGAGAATGGACATTTCAAGTAGCAAGAGCAAGGTCCAAGTCAGTTCACACAATACAAATGTCCATGTTGAAGAATGATACAAGGAGATCATCACATATGACATAATAACTTTCATCTCAAGCCCAAGCAAGCCATTGTTTAGAAGCAACATACATACAACCAGCAGCCTTGGCATGTGAGCAAAGTCATCAAATTTCTTCCTTCAAATATAAACCCAAGACCCTCACATCCCACCAACTATAAATACACCTCCACCACACTCCCACCTCGTTCATGTCAACCTCTTCAATCCTCAAACAATCAAACATGTCAAGCTTTGGATCCCCATTCTCTTTCCCACCACCACCTCAATTCCCCAAGCCCACCCCTCCTCCCTTTCCCTCTCTCCGCTCCCCACCCCCACCCCCATCGTCGTCACCACCACCCCCTCGCCGTTCCCCTCCACCGCCTCCATCGTTTGCCCCACCACCCCCTCGCCGTTCCCCTCCCCCACCAATACTTCCCCCACCGCCGCCTCGAATCTCTCCACCACCACCCACGTTGGTCCCGCCTCCTCCACCCCGTAAAATGGCCCCACCGCCCCCACCATCCCCAAAGCTGGCCCCTCCACCTCACATTGCCCCTCGTCCACCAGCACTTGTGCCTCCACCACCTCACATTGCCCCTCCTCCACCCGCCCCTCACCACACCGTCATTATCATAGTGTTTGTTTCGCTCGGTGGCCTCTTCTTCCTTGCTTTCCTCGCTGCTGCTCTCTGTTGTTTCATCAAGAAGAAGAAGCAGAAGAAGAAGACCGTTCAACAGTCTGATGCCGTGAATGTCATGGACCGTATTCATGTGCATAAGGCTGTCATTCCAGGACCATATGGACAAGAGCTTGTAGGAATGACCGTTGACGAAGACATCGACATTCAAGGAATGCTGAGGAATAATGAGAACGTTGTTGTAGGGAAAGCTTCAGGATATGGAGTTGTTGCGGCCAAATCAACGACGGGTTCGGGCATCAGAACATCAGTGAACAAGCAGTCCGGATCGACATAGCACCACGTAAATTGATCAATTGATACTAGTTTGCATGCATGCGAGAAGAGTCATTTATCTTATCTGTTGATTTGTAATAAGTGTGTCTTGTTCCAAAGTGTTTGCGTTGTGGCCCTTGTCGAGTGTGATTGATCTCATTTGAATGTATTCATAATTTATTGATTAAATAAGTTTGTGGATACTATTGTGCTTCTACTCTCCTTATATGCCATCTTGTTCCATTAAAGACCACATACGTTTTACAGGTCTCATGTTGGTAAATGTGTTGATTTTGTAGCTGACGAAAGATATAGAATTTCAGCCACATGTATATTAAACATATGCCGATTATTTGTCTACCCTTTAATATATGCATATCATCTATGCCTTAGCCTAAAGTTACCACCACCTTCGTCGCCTTCATCCGAGAGCTCCACCACCACCACAACCTTCTACCGTCAATGTCACAGACCTCGTCGTTGACCAATAACCTCAACAGAATCCTTAGCGTAGGTTGTCGACTCTGAGACATTCAACTTCAGTGAAGGACATCGACAAAACTTGCCTGAATCATCGTCGACTAGAATTGAGCTAAATTGATATAGCATCGAATTTGATCATTGGATCTAGATCATGCCACCACACAGTCGCACAAATCCAAACCACTAGCACATTGCCCATGTCCTTAGTGGTTACGGGATAAATCCTGCACATCAAAAGTGTAAGAAGGTTGTCGATTGAACCTAGTTGGAGTAGCCGGAGCACACAGCAGGTGAGTGATTGGGCAAGCTTACTCCCGATTGGTGGGCTCCGATCTGTGCCATGGGAGCCATGACCAAGCTATCTCCCCAAATATCTGTAACATAGGCAGCTCGTCAGGGGGTCAAGTCTGAGGCCTGACCAAATCCCATCCGATGCTTAAGTCAGTGGCTGACTCGAAAGGGCTCGGTGGGGTTAGGTCTGACCTGTTGGGAGGTCCTTCACTTGTACTCCGAACAAGCTATGGAGGAAAAGAATATAGAATTGGGTAGGATAAATATGGAGTATTAGACTACCTCCATGTAGGACCTCGGAGACCCCCCTTTCACCTGTTGCCTTTAGGAGTTCTTATAGGTGAGCCATTTTGTTGTAATGTCCGAGCCAATAATGAGACTTTATTATTGACATTGATGACGATGCGCTGATGAGGAAGTATTAACTGGAGTAATGTTCTCCATGAATGCCAACCATGATTATTGGATTAATGGCCATGAAGGCAGTCCATAATTACCGGATTAATATCCAATATGGCAAGACATAATTACTGGAGTAATGGCCCTGAAGGCATGCCATAATTGGTGTAATAATGGCCCCCATCTCCTGAGCTTTACCGCTGCAAAGGTTGAGGTCAGATGATGTGTCATGAGAGAGAAGTGACATATGTCGTATATTTAGGTCGGCTTGCGAAATCAGTAAGGGCAATAATTGGTCAGCTTGATGAGAAGTGTGGCCCGTGGGAGAGGGGAGTGGCCCCCAGCCTTACGGTGACTTGTTTGATCAACATTGAGGGTAGTGGCTAGGTGTGGCAAATGGGTCTGGTGGGTTCAGGTTCGGTCGGGTCAGATTTGACCCGACCCGATAGGGGTAAACCCTAACCCGACTCGGATCGAATCCAGGTCGGGTTCGGGTGACCCGGAAAATTTCCGGGTCGGGTTCGGGTTAACCTGTCGGGTCAAGATTGACTTATACATAACTGCTCTTTTTTATGTCCAGCTATTTATTAAGAGTCACCGGTAATTTATTAAGTGTTGCATAATTTCCAGCAGCTCGTCGCTTAAACCGCACTGATGACATCAAGGAAGTATAATTAAATTTACCATTTTATTAACGAAAGTAATAAAATTAACTAAAAAATTGTATATAAATGGAATTGAATCCAAGACCTCTTACAGAAGAGGACAACAATTCAAGCCATATAAGCACAACTCCCCTTGCAACTGTGTGTTGAAGTTATCATTATATATATATATATATATATATATATATATATATATATATATATATATATATATATATATATATATATATATATATATATATAAAACATTTGACAGTGATTTTTGAATCCTAGGGCTGACTAGGACAAGCTGACTAGGACAAACCGATTGATAGAAAGAGGGCCAGGATTTAATCTTGAATGATGAACGGCTGGGATTAAAAATTGAGATGAATGATTTGTATTTTTGAGTTTTTGTGGGTCCCATTTGACTTGGAAAAGCAAGTCTGCTTTTGGGGGAGAGCAATGGGCTTTTTTGGGGAATAGCAACAGCCATGTGATAAAATGCAAAGGGAAGGAACGGGAAATTGCTAGGTCGCTTCTTTTTGATACATCGGAAAAAGAAGCCCTGTCATCGGCATTTAATTGCTAGGTCTCATCAAATGGTAAACCCCCCTTTCATCCTCTCCACTCAAAGGACCAAGCTGCCGCTCAACGACGATGTCATCGGCATCTTGGTCTTCAAGTCGTCCCTCCAAGACCCAGACAGCCTCGGCCCTCTCCTCTTTGCCATCCCCGGTGCCTTCACCCCTACATGCTCCCAAAAGCATCTCCCCGGATTCATCAAGAAGGAAAGGGAGCTGAAGGTGAAGGGTGTCGACACCATCGCCTGCATTTCTGTCAATGATGCCTTCGTCATGAAGCCCTGGAAGTTGAACCTCAACGTCTGGGATGCGGTCCTCATGCTCTCTGACGACAACATCGACTTTACCAGCCCTAAAAATCACAGAAGATGTGTGATTCCAGCCCTAAAAAACACAGAAGATGTGATTTCACCGATCATTGTCTAAAGATGTGATTTTAGGGCCAAATACATTAATATAAGCCTCAATTTTATATGCCTGGCAAGTTTCTTAAGGCAAGTTTCTTTAATTTCCAAATGCATGCAAGATGTTTGATTGAATGCCTAGAAGAGGTTTATATTTTGTAGAGATTGACGTTGGCTCAAGCGTGGCCACGATCAGACCGATGATCCCACCGCAAGTGAACCCCCATCAAAGCGAACCTCAGTCGCTGGCGATGTGAGATCTCGAAAACCCTAAAAATGCGAAGTTTCTGTTTTTTTGTGTCTCATGATCTTCTTTGATTTTTCAGAATGAATATCTATGTATATTCCTTTGCATACACCATGTCAATTGGCTTGCTTTCATAAGTGGTATGACATTTCAAGGAATTTGTTTGTATTTTTTAACAACAATGCCAACGATAAAAATTTTGTTATCAAACTGGACCATTCAGATTCAGATTATCCTTGGAACGATAAAATTCTTAAGGCAAGTTTCTTTAATTTGCAAATGCATGCAAGATGTTTGATTGAATGCATGGCTGATGTTTAGATTTTGGAGAGATTTGTAGAGATTGAAGTAGGCTTAAGCACGGACACGATCAGATCGATGATCCCATCGCTAGCGAGCCCCCATCGAAGCGGACCTTCGTCGCTGGCGATGTGAGTTCTCGAAACCCCTAAAAATGCGAAGTTTCTTTTTTTTCGTGAATCAGGATCTTCATTGATTTTTCAGAATAAATATCTATTGCTTTCATACGTGGTATGACATTTCAAGGATTTTGTTTGCATTTTTTAAATAGCAATGCCAATGATAAAAATGGGAAGCTTCTGTTTTTTCGTGTCTCAGGATCTTATTGACGCATTGGATATATGCATATAGAAATACCCTTCTGCCTTTATTCAGACGGCTTAGTTTGTGATTTTGGTGTCATCGTTCTTACCATGGGGAAGTTAATCGACCATTCGTCCCTAAATCTGTTGGAATTTCTTATCTTTATTTGCTTTGTCATTTTTTATGATTAGCGAAGGCAAAATGTCTGGACACATGCTGACGTATTTGAACTGGTGTTCTAGGTGAACGAGCAGGTAACATCGCCACCCTCTATCATGAATGCACTCGCTGATACATGCATGTCCACTGAGGTTGTTATCTATTTCAACTACTGACTTTGCAATTTTCATGGCCCATGGAAGATTTATAAATTATAAATGCACCACCATCGCATCCCCGGTCGAATTTGGCGATTTTTGGAGGTTCTGTGTATTTGCTTGGCCGCATTCTCAAGCATACTTTCCCATTTCGGCAAGTTTCTTAAGGTAACAAGCCTCAATTTTTATATTGCATTGGTCTTAAAATTTCCAAATGCATACAAGATGTTTGGTTGAATGCCTGGCTGATGTTTAGATTTTGTAGATATTGAAGTTGGCTCAAGTGCGGCCACGATCAGACCGATGATCTCTCCACCAGCGAACCCCCGTTGAAGCGGACCTCCGTCGTTGGTCATGTGAGCTATCGAAAACCCTAAAAATGTCGATTTTATATTCACAATCCATATTTCAGTCTGACTGCTAGAGTTAAAACCCATATGGTTTATGTCATCAAGTTGGTCCATTTGGCCGTCAAATAATACACAATCGATGCTATGTTTGTCTTTAAAGTAGAAGCCTTTTTGTTTAATTTGGATGGGAAAAGATCATTTCCAGATGTTTTGATCGAGTCAAAGCTCACACGTGATTTCTATCTTAATGGATATTCATAAATTATTAGGATCGGTATAGTTGTTTTCATGATGCTTTTTATGTTATTTTTAAGAGTAGGTTTTGAATATTTGTACATGTAAAATTCAATTTTCCATTGTTTAGATTGGATTTGATGTTATTTTAGTTCTGTTAGTTTCTATAGTACTTTATTTATTTATTTCAGTTGATGTTTAGAAAAAATGATAAACCTTTTCAAGATCAAGGGCCAGAAGAAGGAAGACGCTGCAAACGCCTATGGGAGGGAACCTAGAAAGAAGCAAAGTGCATAGGAATTGCGTCTTCACAAATGTTGTAACTATTCTCTCAAAATTTTCTTCTTTCTTCTATTATTTTCTTGGCAAATTAGTATTATAATCTGGAGCTACAAGTTTTGCCCATATATCTTCATATTGTAAAAACTAAAGATCTAGATTAATCATTAAGCAAGACCATGCAAATAATAATCTAGATATATAACTTGCGGAATCTTAAATCATTGCATACTCTGATTTAGCGGAAGCGTACCTGAGTCCATCGTTATAATAATCTGAAAGATCCTGACGATACCACAACGGACGATCTTCCAGAATAACACGAATCAACCGGTTGGAGAATCCCTTTAGCTTTCTCCCGGTTTCTCTCCTAGCGACGGGACGTAGAAAAGACGGCTCAACTTTGTTCGTGTATTCCGGGGACCATGACCGCTAATATTTATAGGCTAGCCTCCATAGCCCTAGTGTTTCCAACTCGGCCCATCAACGAGTTGAAGCCCAATAGTCTCTACACATAAAGACCCCACAACCTGTTTAACTCATTTAGCCCATTTAATTAATTAAAACCAGATCACTAATATATTGGGCTTAATATGACAGCGTAGCACTTATATAATTATTCACCGCATATTAGCCCAACGTTGGATTAAGATCCAACTTGTTGGATAAGTTCCAACAATCTCCCACTTGGGCTATATGCTTAAACTTTATAATTATATTTCATAGTGCATACAACCAAATAAAATCTTAACTTACTGTCATTTCTTTAATGAGTTAAGAACAATCCGGTCCATCAATTATATTAGCAAGGGATCAAAGAGATCTTCGCCGTAGCAATTGCAGCTCGACCCATCAGTGGTCACCGTGCTAATACAAAAGAATGACATGGATTATGAAGTGGATGTGTAGCATGGAAATTACATGTAATGTGATCTAACATGTCTATTTCCAACTGATCCTCCTTAACCTTAGTGAGATCATAAACAAACCAAAATCGGAGTGAAGCCGAACTGAAACCAAAAACTTTATTTCTGATCAGAAAATATCCTCAAGCTTAAGCTGGAGACTTAATTTTGTCTACAATATGAGCACCCAAAAGAACAAACTCCCACAAAACTGAATGTTCTTAATGAAATGACATCCATATGAGTAGCTAGCTCATAAAAACCTTTTGGATGACATTTCCTTACTATAACGGATCCGTAATTATGTGGTTTGTTCCGATGTGCTCATTAGACAATTATACACTCCTATTATTAATCAACAATCTAGGAACTTGATCTCTGAATATCTAAACTTTGTCGAGTTCCTGTTGTTGCTGGAATATAAAACTGCAGACTTCATTGTCACTAAATAAACTGTGTGGTGTTTCAACACCATCCCTAATTTACAGCATAATGACAAAATATGCAGATATATTTCATGATTTGGATGTCACATAATATGATATGAAATCTAAATCCATGTTCGAAGAGACTATATAAAAGGGACCATTTAGATCTCTTCTAGTAGATGGCGCCTAACATAGATTTTCATATATTCTTTGCATCCAATAAATGATCAGAGTCAGTATACCAAAATGATCTCAAACCTTTTTGACTACTGATCCTTGAACATGTAACCCTTTTGTTCTCCATAAATACCGTAAGACACATTTGGCTGATGTCAAATGGTCAACTCCTGAACTTAACAATCTGCCCAACACACCTGTAATATATGCAACAACCAAATGCATATAAAACTGAGCATACTTTAGACTCCCTATTGGTGAGATATAGGAAATCTTCTTAAGATTATTCTCAGGGCAATTATTGAGACTAAACTTGTCTCCCACAGAACTTAGCATTCATTACCACATAGATATTATGTAAATTACATACTCCCACAGAACTTAGATAACATCATTAAATATCATCTCAAAACCGAACGAGGTGATCACTTAATGAAATTTAATATATCAGTAACGATATTGAAATGCTCTACTAATGCCATTATAAACCTTACAGAGTCTTTCATGAAAACTGAATAGAATGTCTCTTTACAATTAATGCATTCTTTTCCGTATAAAGTCTGTGAGTGATACGCTTTAAATCTTTTCTTAATACCCTTTTGAATTCCTATTGATTATAAAAATACTATTTACAATCAATAGATTTCAAACCTTATGGCAATGAGAAAAGATTTTAAGTATCATTTAAAGACTTTCTTAATTAATGAATTAATCCATTTTAGAGATGTAAAACTTTTATGACTTGATGTAAGTCGAACTTCCATCATCCTAATGTCAACAGTAAACTTGTCATCCCTTCAATGGATTTCCTGAATGGCAATTAGTCCTTTGAGGGTGCTAGAGTTTGTCCTTATGAACAATTTCCCAAATAGGAGGAATTGCAACATTATCTTGAATTTAATGTGTCTTGAACAATGTCAGGAATACCATCCTGAACAATGCCAACAACACCTGTGAGATTAATCTTCTTCAAGAATAATGTCATTAACCAAACTTTCCCCCTCAAACTCAGCATCCTCAATAGGTATGCATTTCCTAATTTGTAAACTAACTTAATAGTGGGATTATGTAAAATCATACAAAATAATATCAACTTTAAAACTATTCAACAAAATTAGAAAATCATTAGCATTATGTCCTATTACTTTATTAGGCTTATAAAGCCTTACTTTAGTTGGACATATCCAAACATGCAATTGATTCATTTGTTGAAACTTTATTAAGGATATAAGCTGCAATCAAAATATAACTGAATTCTAAACTGTTAATTCTTTCATTACAACACATGTACTTAAACTGCAGGAATCTTAGAAATAAAGCAACATTTCCAAATAAATAAAGATTATAATGATCTTTTAAAGGACTAGAATAAACTAATTTTGAATTAAGAGACAACCAAATTTTCCATTCAAAATTGAACACTTATAACCAAATTTGTTCAAAATGGAGTTGGAAATCCAAATTCCGTTAAAAACGGTACATAATAGTCTCATAAAATTCAAATACAATCTAGCATTTAAAAGAAATAATCTAAATTTAATGTGCCTCTACTTGAACCATCTTGCCATTGCCCATATCGATGTATCTTTCACCATCATTTGGCTCTTGGCATCTTAGGCAATCTTGCATAGACACAATGATGTGAATGGTTATACCAAATCTTTCCATCACGTGCCTATAAGTACCAAAGGTTGCATGAAAAGAAATTAACTTAGAATCAAACCGAATTAAAGAAACATACCCTTTTTAGCACGCCAAGCGTGATAATTTGAGCAATTCTTCTTTACATGCCCTTCAGCTCCACAAAAGAAACAACCATGACCTTCTGAACTTTTCAGTTCCCTTCGTTGCTTCTTTTGAGAAGCTGTATCTGCAGCTTCAGTATCCTTCTTCCTTTTGTTGAAGGTGGACGTCAGGAGAGGGCTTTCTGTCATTTCTTGCTCAAGCCTTTCATCTTCCTTTACACAGTTTGAGATGAGCTCATCCAGAGACCAAGTCTCATCCTTCAGATTGTAGCTCATCTTAAACTGTTCAAACTGAGATGGAAGAGATATCAAAACAAAATGCACTAGCAGAGCCTCAGAGAGGTCTTGCTCAAGTGCTTTCAACCTTGAAGCAATGTTAGACATCTTCATTATATGCTCCCTGATGTTTCCTTTACCTTCATATTTCATTGAAGATAGGTTTGTCAAGAGTGTACTAATTTCACTCTTTTCATTCTTGACAAACTTCTTTTCAAGCTCAATAAGGAACCATTTAGCTGTGGAAATTTTCTCTGAAATAGAGCCCCTGAGATATTCTGGAATGGCCTTCCTCACTAGCATTAGGCACATGCGATTTGATCTCTTCTACTCTTCCAACTCCCTCTTTTCATCAGAGGTACTCTCATCAGTGAGTGGTGGGGGACAATGAGTCCTTAATGCTAGATCAAGATCCATGACTCCGAGGATTATCAAAAGATTCTCCTTCCATGCCTTGAAGTTAGTGCCATTAAGGACTGGAATTGATTTTAGGTTGGCAGAAAATTTTTCAGGAATATTAGCTGAAAAGAGAACAAGAAAACAATTTATAACATGTTCATATGAGTATTAAATACAACAACAAATTCAAATTAATGCTATTTTCCCATCTCAAGACATCCCCCACTAGTCCAATATTTATCTTTGGATAATCTATTGCCTAGTCACTGACATCTTGTTGTAGCAATCAGACAATGACAATAATAACATGCCAAAAATAAAACTTCCTTTGGGCCGAATTAAATTTGCATGCATTGATCTCACTAATCATCACCTTGTCTATCGCCACAGGTGCGCATGAAATGGTATAGAACGGTAATCTTCCTTTGGGCCGATTTAGCATTCTTACGCAAATCACGGGCACATTAGATTCTTTTTATATTCATGAAATGAAATAATGCAAATCAACAGAGCCCACTTTAGCGAGGTGATGATTGCACGAAATCATTTCAAAAATATATACCTTTGCAAAATTTGAATCTAAGTCGCAATTTAATACATTAACTTATACTTTAAGTGGAGATATTCAAGTCCACTTTTCTTCAAAATCAAATTTAAGGCGACCAAAATTTTCATACAAAAGTATGTATTCAACTTGTTATATTTCGAGATTAGAACTGATATTCACAAGAAAACCCACTTTGGTGAGTTGATGATCCAATCATTCTATATTCGAAATATATAATTAATTGTGCCAAAAAATTGAAATTGAAACTAAACTGAATTTAACACAAAATGATTACATTAAGTGGAAATATAAATAAGAACCATTTATTCCATCTTTCTAATCATTGAGTTAAATAAAATCCATAACTTCAACACAAATTTTCTTCTTAAAATGGGGTATATAGGTGTACTAATATGTATATGAACATACATAAAAAGATATATATGTAAATATACACCCTATCCTATTTTATATAACTTTAAAATGTGTCAAATTTCCTTAAGGCCATTTGCTTGATGGTTAGTGCACAAAAAATTCTTTAAGGCCTTTTAAACTGATTCTTGAGGAGAAATAAGTGTTAAACCCTTTATTTGCTCCTGAAGAAAACACTTGAATTTTGTGTTTTAATTTAAATCGAAATTTAGGCAAACTAAATTTTCATACCAATGTATGAAGTCAACTTGTTATTTACCGAAGTATATATATATATATATGTTTTATGCCATAAACTTCGAATTTAAATTTATTTTGCACATTTAACACAAAATTTTATCTTTGAGGAGGAATATACATATAAACGTCTTATTTCCTCCTTCAATCCAAATTAAATTCAATATTGGGCAACCAATCATACAAAAGTATGTATTTAACCGTTTATGTTACGAAATAATAATAATTTAACAGTAAATCCCACTTTGGTGGGATCCCGTAATAATTAAAATTATTTTGAAACATATAATTTGATGTAACCAAAAAAATCGAATTCAATTGAAACTGAACTTAAATGTAAATATACAGAAAAGCCTTTTATTTACTCCTTTGATCCGTTTAAAATTCATCCAGGCAACTTGTAACGACTGCTTTTCATGTATTTGGATTTATTATAATATAATATATGTTTTGGTGGATTTTCTCCTCTTGTGTGGTTTTCGTCTCCGTAGCTTTCATTTTCGATCGATTCGTCGTATTTTCTCGTTTCTTCCTTAGGATTGTCGATTTCGAAGTATGTCATTCGTGACGGACTTCATAACGGTCGTATCTTACTATTAGATCAAGCCTAGGAGTCTTAGGAATCGATCCCGGGGCCCCGCGCTCCGTATCGGAACTTTTTGTGCTCATTAGCCGGTATAAGAAGGGGCACCGACCGACTAGATGACGATCCAGTCGGTCGGCAATCCTTCTTGGACCGACTAGTTGGCTTTCTAAATTATTCAGGAGTTACTGTTTATCGTTAGTCGGTCTAAGAACGTTGGTTGACCGACTAGGTTGCAAACTAGTCGGTCGACAATGCTTCTTTAACCGACTAACTCATCATCTAAATTTTAGTATCAATACTGTTTACTCTTAGTCGGTCTAAGAACGTTCATCGACCGACTAGATGCTAAACTAGTCGGTCAGTATTTGGTCATGGACCGACTAATTCTAAATCCTATTTTCGTTCAGAGGTTACTGTTTACACTTAGTCGGTCTGCGTTGGTCGACCGACCGACTAGTTGCCAAACTAGTCGGTCAGTGGTTGCTCATTGACCGACTAACCTGTGTTAAAACCCTAATTTCTGGGCAGCCGCCAGCCCATCCTATTTAAACCCATCCCAAACGTTTTCTTCTTCCTCCACTCGACCCAAAACCCTAAAATCTCCCCCATTGAGCCCCCATCTTCCTCCAAGCCATATTCCTTCATCCCAAGCCCTAAATCCATCATCCAAACCATCCATCCACCCTATCTACCTCTCATCTTCCCCAAATCTCCATCAAATCCCCAAAATCCCCCAAAAACCCTAGTTCTCCAAACTTCTCCAATCTTTTCCAGATCTGATCCTAGGGTTCTCTGGAGTGTTTCTTCCGCTTCCTCTCGGTAAGAAATCGATCCCTTGGTGTTTTTATAACCTATTGGTATTTTTATGAAACCCTAATAAAATTTCATGTTGTTTGATGATTGTTCCCCCATAACAGCGATTTCCCCGTAGATTGGCATCCGTGTGACGAAGTGGTCGTCATCCCCGGTGCTAGGCAAGTGAAACTTGCCACTTAGGGTTTAGGCCATGTTTTAGGCCATTTGCTTGTTGTAGGCGTAAAAGAGGCTAGGCGACGAAATGATACTCGCCTAGGCGCAAATTTGGGGAACTAGCTTGACAACGAAGCTAGTTCCGACATATAGCATGTTGCACAATTACCATGTCATGTTTACTTTCCATTAACGGTACGCGAATTAATTGTCATGTCATTGCATTCTCTAAGTGCTTTTGTGATTGCGTAGCTTTGCTATGAATGCTTGTGTTCCTGGCTCGTGTTCCAGAAGCGGGCCATGTGTTGGTTGATAGCCAATGCCCGAATTGCTTGTTTCCGGCTAGGTGCACCCCTACGCCAAATGTTTAAGAATGCGAGCTCATGTGCGGGGCAACCCCGGCTCACTTGCTGAGCTCATGTGCGGGGACCCTGGCTCCATTACGTGTGGGTATTGGGGGTAAGAGTTAAGCGGCCAATCAACTGGGAGTCTGCCCGATCAGCAACTGCAGTGGTAAGGCGTAAACTCTGGGTTTTGGGGTAGTTGTTAAGCGGCCAATCAGCGAATGTGAAACCATTCAGCTGTAAGGCGTAAACATCTACAAACAACGTGAATAGTGAATTGATTGAGATTGATAGTAGCTTGGCTACTCTTGTCTTGTCCCGATGATTGTTCTCTTGTACAAATTGTCTTGCCATGTCTTAATTGTGCACTCATGTTATAACTGCCATGTCATGCATACTAAAACTGCTAGGTTGCTAGTTGCCTTACTTTCAGTTTCCTTGCCCAAGTCTTTTAGACTTGCTGACATGTGCCCCTTTACTCTTTTGGGTGGCACATGTTAGATCCTGAGCCTGAGTACCTTGTTGAGGACGAGGTGTTTGCTGACGCCGAGCCCGAGCTTGTATTTGACGGGGAGTACGTGGACACGGGGGGACCAGTCCTAGTGTCTTCGTTGTGTTTTACTTTTGTTTAGACAGTTGTTCTGTTATCGGTGCGTAGCACCTATACCTTGTTATGTCGTTTCTTTTGTTGGCCTTGTTCTGGGCCTTTAGACTCTTTCTTTTAGCCTGGTGGCTTTTCTGGATGTTGGACTTATTTTCATGTTGGACATTTTATGAGATGTGAGATTTTTATTTCAGTATATCCTTGTATTATTATTGTTGTTCCGTTGTGGTTACATGGACCTGCTTATGTTTTATTGACGCTTATCGGGTTTGGGGCTTCACAGCTCCACTCTCGTGCGGACCATTTCACGTCTCGCCTCCATTTTAGGGAAGCGGGTCGTGACAGGTTTTGTTGGTGGCCCATGCAGGTCCTTCTGTAACTGCGATTTTTGGAATAGCGATAATGATATTAGAATGTCCAATAAACTAAGTTCGACGTCCGATGTCATAAGCTATGAGTCTAATCTGATTCGTTCTCTGTGTCATTAGATGGCAGGAAGGCGTTTCACCCGTGGTGGGGGCAGTGGTGCGCTCCCTCATGATGAGGAGCCTGAGCGGGAACCCACCAGCGGTGAGATGATGCAGATGATGCTCCAGATGATGCAAGTGCAGCAGGGCGTGCTTCTGCAAGTCCAGAATGCTCCACTTGCTCGAGCTGCCCGGGCTCTTCCGGATGCCCCTCGCTCTGAGCCAGGAGCGAAGCAATTTCGGGAGCTGGGTCCCGCATATTTTGATGGTTCTGAGGGTCCTCTGGCTGCCGATGAGTGGATTCGGAACATCGAGGACAATCTGAAGATGGCCAAGATCAACCCAGCTGGATGGGTTGATTTGGCGAAGAGGCTACTCAAGGATAATGCTCGGAATTGGTGGGATGCGGAAGAGAAGATGTTGGTGGAGCCGATAGCTTGGGCTACCTTCAAGGCCAGATTTGAGGGTGAGTTCTTTCCGAAAGCTGCCAGGGAGGAGATGCTGCAGCGTTTTATCGATTTGAAGCAAGGGAGCTCGTCGGTGGACATGTATCACCAAGAGTTCATGAGGCTGAGTCAGTTTGCACCAAATATGGTGCAGGACGCTGATGAGAGAGCTCAGAGGTTCCTGCAGGGGCTTACTTCGGAGCTCCAGAGTTTTGTGACCTCTTCTGACCGGGAGTCCTATCAGAAGGTTCTGGTAGCAGCCAAGAGGCAGGAGCTGCTCGTGAACCAGAGGAGGGGGTCTGTTGTTGGTGCTGGGAAGAGGCCTGTGGAACAGGCGAGAGCTGTGGTTAGACCTGGATTCAGGTCTAATCAGTCGGCTCAGTTTAAGAGGCCAGGAGGGCCTATTCTGAAGTCTTGCCATTTCTGCGGCAAGCCTGGCCATATCAAGGATCAGTGTCGGAAGTTTCTGGGCCAGTGTCTGGTTTGTGGTGATGCTTCCCATGTCGCGAAGGATTGTCGGCATGCGAATCAGCTGCGGAGGGCACCTGTTGCAGCACAGCCGTTGCAGCAGCGAGCGTCTGTTCCTGCTGGACGTGGAGCAGCTCTTGTTCCACAGTGACAGGCTTTTCGGCAGGCTGTTCCACCGAGGAGGCAGGCTTTTCTGATGACCGCTGCGGAGAGCGAGGCTGTGGATGAGGTTATCGCAGGTAATCCTCAATCTAGCTGTTACTTTCATAGCTGGTTTTGATTGTTAGATTATGTTGTTTGCTTGAACATGGTTGTTTGCTAGACTAGGGTTTGATTGTAAATTGATTGTTAGGTGTGGTTTTGGTTTGCACATTTCCTGCGCGAGTCCTCTTTGACTCTGGTGCATCGATGTGCATTATTTCTCGGAGCTTCGTGGAGAGGCATTCCTTGTCGACGTCCCCTCTTTCCAAGAGTTGGAATATCGTTACAGGGAATGGTGTGGTCTCGGTGCATCGTGGTTGCAATTCTTGCCCGTTGGTGGTCTGTGGACATGAGCTTTTCGCTGATTTCCTTGTCCACGACATCATCAACTATGATGCAGTTCCTGGGATGGACTGGCTTGTGAGCTTCTATGCTACGATCGACTGTCGGAGAAAGAAGGTGGTGTTCGAGATTCCCGGACATCCAGTATTTGAGTTCAGTCGTGGTAGCAGTTCGCTTGGTCCTGTCAGATTTCGGGCCAGGCCGGTGGAGGCTGTGGCTATGCAGATGGAGATGGAGTGGCCAGTTGTGGTGCGAGATTTTGGCGACGTCTTCCCCGAGGAGATGTCTGGTTTGCCGCCTGATCGGGCTTTGGAATTTTCTATTGATCTTGTTCCAGGTGCGCAGCCGATTTCGAAGGCGCCGTATCGTATGGCACCTACAGAATTGGAAGAGTTGCGGAAGCAGTTGGATGAGCTCTTGCAGAAGGGTTATATTAATCCTAGCGTGTCTCCGTGGGGAGCACCGGTGTTGCTGGTTAAGAAGAAGGATGGTTCGCGTCGCATGTGCGTGGACTATCGGGAGTTGAATGCGGTGACCATTAAGAATAAATACCCGTTGCCTCGCATCGATGATATTTTTGATCAGCTTGGAGGTTCGAGGGTGTTTTCTAAATTGGATTTGAGGAGTGGTTACCATCAGTTGAAGGTGAAGAAGGGTGATGTTCTGAAGATAGCGTTCAGGACGAAGTATGGACACTATGAGTTTGTGGTTATGCCTTTCGGCGTAACTAACGCGCCCGCAGTTTTCATGAATCTGATGAACCTGATTTTCTACGACTTTTTGGATAAGTTTGTCGTTATCTTTATTGAGGACATTCTGATCTATTCGAAGTCTGAGGAAGAGCATGCCTCGCACTTAAGGACGGTGTTGGAGATTTTGAGGAAGCATCGGTTGTATGCTAAGTTTTCGAAGTGCGAGTTTTGGCTGGATAGAGTTGCTTTTCTCGGGCATGTGGTGACTGGAGATGGTATTTCAGTGGATCCTGAGAAGATTCGGGCCATCAGGGAGTGGCCTGTTCCGTCGTCTGCGTCTGAGATCCGGAGTTTCCTTGGACTTGCTGGTTATTATCGGCGATTCATTAAGGACTTTTCTCGTATTGCTGAGCCGATGACCAGGTTGACGCGGAAGGAAGTTGCTTTTGTTTGGTCGGGTGATTGTGAGAGTGCTTTTGGTATTCTGAAGGAGAGGTTGACGCCTGCCCCTATTCTTGTTGTGCCTGATCACAGTGGTGGATTTGAGATCTTTTGCGATGCTTCTGGCAAGGGTCTCGGTTGTGTGCTGCATCAGCACGGACATGTAGTGGCGTATGCGTCTCGTCAGCTTAAGGTTCATGAGAAGAATTACCCGACGCATGATTTGGAGTTGGTTGTCGTTGTGTTTGCTCTTAAAATTTGGAGGCACTTCTTGCTGAGTGAGAAAGTGAAGATTTTCACCGATCACAAAAGCTTGAAGTATATTTTTACTCAGAAGGAGCTCAACATGCGACAGCGTCGATGGTTGGAGCTTATGGCAGATTATGAGATTGATTTGCAGTTTCACCCTGGCAAGGTGAATGTGGTTCCAGATGCTTTGAGTAGGCTTCCAGCGGTGATGATATTGACCTCGCAGTGGAGATTGCAGCAGGATTTTTGCGAGTCTGGTGTGGAGATTGTTCTTCCTGGGGAGGCTTCGTCGTTGATGTACATGCAGGTACAGTCGACGATCGTGGATCGGATTAAGGCTGGCCAGGCTGAGGATCCGAAGCTGGTGAAGATTCGGGAGCAGGTGGAGGCCGGTTTGCGGACTGACTTTTTGATTCATAAGGATGGCTCGCTGAGGTTCGGAGCCAGGTTGTGTGTGCCAGCTGGGGATATCAGAGAGGAGTTGATGGTGGAGGCACACAGTTCGCCGTTTTCTGTGCATCCTGGTGGCACCAAGATGTACCAGGATCTCCGTCTGAATTATTGGTAGCATGGTATGAAGAGAAGCGTGGCTCGGAGTGTAGCCAAGTGCTTGGTTTGCCAGCAAGTGAAGGCGGCGCATCAGCGTTCGGCCGGGTTGCTACAACCGCTTCCGATTCCGGAGTGGAAATGGCAACACATCACTATGGATTTCATGACTGGACTACCTCGGAGTCCGAAGCAGAATGAAAATTATAAATCGAATTCCATGTGAAATAGTGGGAACAGCGAGCAAAACCAACTTGCTGAAATCTGAAATTCCATGTGGCTTGAAGAGTATATTAAAAGTAAACACGATGTATTATTCAAATGGCACAAATAAGAAGGAAAATTATAAATCGAATTGGACAAACGGTTCGGAATAAAATATATGAAAAGACGACATGAGTACGAAAACATAGGCTGGGGAAAATATTATAAGCTAGAGTTCAAAATTCCGACAAACGTTTTAAAAATTTAAATCAACGAAGTAGTATGGGAAAGAGGAAATCGAAGAATACTTTCAGAAGATTCAGGTTTGTAACGGAGAGGGTCGAAAATTGACGACGATCGTCATGAGGCGATCTCGTGAATCGAGGGGAGGAAATTGGTCAGGTGGTCAAAGCATACATACGTCTAGGACATGAATCAGAAAAGTCTACGGAAACTCCTACGGTTGACCAACTAAAGATTTGAAACTAAGCACTAAGACTTCCTAAGGTGCTGGACGGTAATGAAATGCGTTCATCTTGGTCCGAGATCAATGAACCCAAGCGAACGACAAAAGGAAATTTTGGAGGTCTAGTATGGTCAGGGTTAGGCAAGGACCACTAAGGTAACTCCTACGGCGATCAATTGCTAGAAGGGGGGTCTAACTACCAATCGGAGGCTTCTAACTAGCAAGCACAGACGTCTAACTAAGTCCCTTACCACCTAGTGTCCAAAGAAATCGACTAGACTCAGGGCTTATGACTCGGATGTTGCAATTTATTTAATGGACATTCCGTTATCATCGTTGTTCCGTTAATTCGCAATTGCAAGACTGGACCTGCATGGGCCACCAACAAAACCTGTCACGCCCCGCTTCCCAAAATATGGAGGCGAAGCGTGAGAAGGTCCGCTCAGACTTGAAGCTGCAAAGCTGCAAGTCCGATAAGCGTCAATCAAATTTAAAACTGCAGGCCCTTGCAACGCGAACGAAACAAAGATAATAATAATGAAATGAGACAAAAGAAGCATCTCAGAATATCCATAAAATAAGTTTCCAACATCACAGAAAAACCACCAAGCTAAAAGTAAGAGACTAAAGGCCCAAACATGGCCAACAAAAGTACAAAGTACAACGACGGTGCTACGCACCAACAAAACTAATAAAAGGCCTAAAACAACATAAAGCTCAACAAAACTCAAAGCAAGGTCACCGGTGTCCACCAAAATCCTCCTGGCAATCATGGACTCAGACTCAGCGTCAGCGACTCATCACGTACACAACAACGATCTCTGGCTCAGGGTCTAACATGTGACACCCAAAGAGAAAGGGGCACATGTCAGCAAGTCTGGAAGACTTGTGCAAGTGAAACTGAAAGTACAAGTAAGAGCAACCTAGCAGTTCTAGCATGATGCAATGACATGGCAGTTTAAGTATGAGTGCAGCAGGTAAAGAAAACAACAAGTAGCTAGCATGGCATGGCAAGTGTGGCAAGACTAATAACATTTACAAGGATTTCTCTAGTCACGTTTTCATGTCATTTGCAGAGTTTACGCCTTACAGCTGAAATGACTTTCTTTCACACTGATTGGCCGCTTAACTCCGCCCCACCCAGAGTTTACGCCTTACAGCTGCAGTTGCTGATCAGGCAGACTCCCAGCTGATTGGCCGCTTAACTCTTACCCCATCCCACGTGTATCGAGCCAGGGCCTTACCCCCGAACGGTAATGCTCGCTTCTGGATCACGAGCCAGGAAGTGTTTTTAACAAGTATGGCGTAGGGGTGCACCTAGCCAGGACAAGCAAGTACAAGTATGTAGCGTGTGCTACGAATGCAATATTCAACTTGGATGACATGTAGAATGGAATGCATGGCAGTTAAAAGTGCGTACAGATAAGGAAAGTAAACGTGACAGTTTAGTATGCATGAACATCAAGTTTAAAGGGTGGATCTAGCTTCGTTGTCAAGCTAGATCAATTAGGTGACGGATCTAGTTTCGTTGTCAAACTAGATCAAATAGGCGTCTAGCCAGCTATCATTTCACTGGCTAGTCTCTTTTACGCTAAAAGCAAGGAAGTGGCCTAAAAACATGGCCCTACACAAGAGTTGGCAAGTTTCACTTGCCTGCAAATACGACGTCTGAGCACACCGTCCAATGAGTCCAAAAATCACAATTATCTACGTGCACAAGTCCACCGGCCTAAAGTCCATATTATTAATCTTGATTAGTGAATTTAAAACATTTAAAATACTTTGAAAATACTGATTTTAGTCTTGATTAGCATGCAATTGGGTTGGGGGTCCTAGGGGTGCAAAGCGTTACCTCAACACGACGCAAAAGATACACCGGCGTCGGGTAGCGACGCCGGGGGTCGGAATAATAGAACGCGCTCCAAGTCCTGATTCCAATATAGTTTCCTCGCTGGAAAGTTCAGAGCATCAACCCGGGCGACGATTTCAGATTCCAAAGCTCGCACGTGCGACGACGGGCTACGACGTGCGACGACGTCGTACGCGGCAAGTCGTCGAAGAGAACACTCCTAGGTGGGGCCCACAGCAGTCCTAGGGGCCTTTGGGGGACCCACAATAACTCTGGAGAAATTGGGGGGCCCACGGTGGCAAGCGATGCGACGGGTGCGGGGTTGCGACGTTTGCTCTCGGTCGTACTCAGCCAAATGCGGGGATCTCCATCGGTCGCTGCGGGGGAACGGGCTGTGCAGCGCTTGGGGTCGGTGCGGTCGTCGGTCACAGCGGTCGCTGCGGGGGAATTCTTCGGTCAGACACTGCGGAAGCGGGCTGCAGCGCTGCGGGGGTTGCAACGGAGCGGGGAAGCGACGATGCGGGGGAGCGCTTCGGTCGGTGCGGGCGGGAGCGTCGGTCGGTGCGGGGGTTGCAACGTTGCAGTTGCAACGTTGCGGAGCGGAGCGGAGGCGGGGCAATCTCTCGGTCAGACCGAGAGATGTCCTCGGTCGGAGCGGGGAGCGGGGGAGCGGTGCGGGCTAGGCTGGGTGCGGGCGGTGGCCTCGGTCAGACCGAGGGAACGGGGCGGAAATCTCCGGTCGTGCGCATGCGACGGCTGCGACGTTGCGACGAATCGTCGCAACGTCCAATTTTGGTTTTGGAAGAGGCTAGGGCTAATTTCTTTGGAAAATAGGTCTTGCTATGGATTGCTTATATAGTATAGATGGGTTGACTTGGTCTAGGGCTAAATCTAATAGGATTAGAAGTTTAAAATAATTTAAAATTTGAAATTAACCTTCTCCAACTCATCCAAGGATTTGACTTGGTCCAAATGAGCTGGAAATTGGCTCAAAAATTCTTTAAAACGTTTAAAACTTAAATAAATTTTATTTGGCCGAATTTAATATAAAAATTAATTATTAAAAATAATATAAAACTTGTAAAAATTATAAAAGTGGTCAAATAAACTCCAAAAATTATAAAATAAATATCGTGGTGTTCGTGGCGACGAATGTGAGCTAACTAAGAAGACGGATCTCAAATTCGACGTCAGACGACGAAACTAAAAATAGAAACGTCTCCCGTCAAGAGTGAGAATCGTCACGTCTCATCGAGTAAGTTTAAATTGTGGGAAAACGACTCGAGACACGTCGTTCCAAATTAGTGCCACTATTTAATACTCTCAGAGACGTTCCCAACGGCATCTCACACGAAAGTGCTCACAAACACACAAAGTCTAAAACAAACACGTGCACGGCCAAAAGCACGTGCACGAACAACGCACAACGAAAAGTGGTCGTTACATCCTCCCCACCTTAAAATAAAGTCCGTCCTCGGACTTTCTAATATATCTAGTCGCTCTAATAACTACCCCAAATCAAGTCACATTATATTTCAAACCAAGTATATTCATTACAAGTGCTCATGTATGCACTAGGTAGTCAAACATTATTATTACCAACACGTATATATATTTACATTCACATACGTCATATAATTATGCCTATTGTAACCAGTCAACTCATACACGTATTTCAATCATATGTATAAGCATGCATTCCTTATAAACTACTACCTACCTAATCACAAAACAATATTTCAGACACTTATATAAAGATAGTTTCACGCTTAGCCAATACAATCATCGCTCTACCTATATGTAGCTACCTATGCACAAACATCAAGGGTATACTACCCTCTAATATTCATCCAATACCAAGCATCTCAACACATATAGTCACCCATACCATTATTAAATCAAGTTCACTATATCTAATATACATTCACCACTACTATAATTTCACAATATATAGTCATTCAATTACATGCAATTAGTTCACCATATATTCACATCACGTACGGTCCTATAACTATATTTACGACACGCCACATATGCCATAGTCATCCATACCTATATCTAAGCACATACTTACCCGTGCATGGTGCACTCCCATACACGCTAACATTTCATTTACGCATACCAATCATACCATTATATTACTAGCACACATACACACTTAGTTTTAACTAGTACGCATACGTTCACACAGGCAAGTCCTTAGTAATTAACTATACCACAAGACCAACACCTATAACTATATACTGGTGTAGCGACCCACAATCATGTGTGTAGCACTACCAGGTACAAACACTCCTATCACTATACATACATCAAACATTGCTATACTCAGACTACAAACATGCATTCAATATACTTAGAGTATACCCACTCAAGCTTGAGTGAGACTCAATACACATATTAGAATATTCTATATACGTAACACGACATTCATACATATACAAATACCACTCCATTATATATATGTATATATATATATATATATCTACCAATACAACCATATGCATACCATAGGTCAATCACACTTAATATTTAGTCAGGTAATACTTACATAGTTCAATCACTCTATATACCATAATAATAATAATACAGACGTCAGCACACGTATATTTATAATACACTCCCTAATACATGCATACGTATTCATCGTATAGTCACACCCATGTAACATATATATATTCGCACCATAGCCTACTGCCTATAATTGGTATACTAACACATCTATACGTACATAATTAAGATGTGCAATAGTCGTGTATACCTCACGGTATGCACGCATGCAACATCCCGCGAAAGCAAACAATACCAATCAAAATTATAACCCTACTACCATATGTATAACACATATATACTCAGGCAACAAAACATGACTACTTACATATAAGCACCATATATATCTACCTACGAGCACATACTCACTCGTACTAGTATATAGGTCACTCAATAGGCCTACTCTCTTAACTGTACATCCACCTATTATTATTACAACCTAACATACACATAGCTTTACCAATCATTTTATTTCAACCATTATAAGTATCTCTTACTACATACACAACTTAGATATTTCAACGCTAACTCTTATATACACGGGCATCCCTAGTATAATATAACTATCCACACAACAATCCATAACTACTAACACCCAACAACTTCATACTATCACGAATAACTCCGAGTATATATATATATATCACACAATAGGCAAGGACCAATATACTATGGGGGTACACTCATTCAAGCCCACGTACACAGCTTAGGTACGTGCACTATGACAACCTCACAAGGGTCCAAGGGTCTACTAACAACTAGAGTTGACACAGACATTGAAGGACCCTAAGGCCTAGGCAATAAAGAGAGGTCGAGAGCGTGACGAGGGAAGGATCGATAAGCACGAGTTCAGATAGGACGAATACAAGGAGACAGCTTGGTTAGACGAAGCATTGACTCAATGGTGATGTTTAGGTTGAGGGAAAAGGGAGATGTAGTGATGCTTAAATAGGAAATAGGGTGAATAGCATAAGCTAAAGTACGTGGATTTAGAAAACTGTCGTTCTTCAAAAGTTAAAATCCCAGTCTAAAACGAAATATTTGAAGATCGATGAAACGAGTTATTCGAAATAAGTTTGAGTCGAATATTCATAATAAGAGAAAATATTTTATTGGTTTATATAAAATCAATGTAAAAGGAAGTGAAATCATTTACACGAATATTAAGGATGAGGTTTTAGAAATCTTATACGTTAGTAATTTAATATAATGTTGTCAAAAGTTCTTGAAAGTCAAGGAATGAAATTAAGTAACGGAAGAATTTAAACTCATATTAAAAGCTTTCAAAACTTTTAGGCTATGGAAAACAATTTAAAATGATCAATTTGAAATTACTTTTAGAGGACCAGGATTTGCCAAAAATGAAAAACTGATTTACATAAGGTTCTTAATATACGAGCACTACAAGTCTGGCACGGATATAAAAATAATTGAAATTCAATTTGGTTTAGAAATTTTTCTAAAAGTGTGTATGGTGAGCGGAAGGAAAATAATAGTAACTTAGCATAAGAATTATCAGGGTTGAATAGCAAATCTTTAAAATCAAATCAGGGAGGGTCTAAAGCAGGAAGAGGTTATGAAAATAGTAATTTTGCAAAAATCTGAAATAGTGGGAACAGCGAGCAAAACCAACTTGCTGAAATCTGAAATTCCATGTGGCTTGAAGAGTATATTAAAAGTAAACACGATGTATTATTCAAATGGCACAAATAAGAAGGAAAATTATAAATCGAATTGGACAAACGGTTCGGAATAAAATATATGAAAAGACGACATGAGTACGAAAACATAGGCTGGGGAAAATATTATAAGCTAGAGTTCAAAATTCCGACAAACGTTTTAAAAATTTAAATCAACGAAGTAGTATGGGAAAGAGGAAATCGAAGAATACTTTCAGAAGATTCAGGTTTGTAACGGAGAGGGTCGAAAATTGACGACGATCGTCATGAGGCGATCTCGTGAATCGAGGGGAGGAAATTGGTCAGGTGGTCAAAGCATACATACGTCTAGGACATGAATCAGAAAAGTCTACGGAAACTCCTACGGTTGACCAACTAAAGATTTGAAACTAAGCACTAAGACTTCCTAAGGTGCTGGACGGTAATGAAATGCGTTCATCTTGGTCCGAGATCAATGAACCCAAGCGAACGACAAAAGGAAATTTTGGAGGTCTAGTATGGTCAGGGTTAGGCAAGGACCACTAAGGTAACTCCTACGGCGATCAATTGCTAGAAGGGGGGTCTAACTACCAATCGGAGGCTTCTAACTAGCAAGCACAGACGTCTAACTAAGTCCCTTACCACCTAGTGTCCAAAGAAATCGACTAGACTCAGGGCTTATGACTCGGATGTTGCAATTTATTTAATGGACATTCCGTTATCATCGTTGTTCCGTTAATTCGCAATTGCAAGACTGGACCTGCATGGGCCACCAACAAAACCTGTCACGCCCCGCTTCCCAAAATATGGAGGCGAAGCGTGAGAAGGTCCGCTCAGACTTGAAGCTGCAAAGCTGCAAGTCCGATAAGCGTCAATCAAATTTAAAACTGCAGGCCCTTGCAACGCGAACGAAACAAAGATAATAATAATGAAATGAGACAAAAGAAGCATCTCAGAATATCCATAAAATAAGTTTCCAACATCACAGAAAAACCACCAAGCTAAAAGTAAGAGACTAAAGGCCCAAACATGGCCAACAAAAGTACAAAGTACAACGACGGTGCTACGCACCAACAAAACTAATAAAAGGCCTAAAACAACATAAAGCTCAACAAAACTCAAAGCAAGGTCACCGGTGTCCACCAAAATCCTCCTGGCAATCATGGACTCAGACTCAGCGTCAGCGACTCATCACGTACACAGCAACGATCTCTGGCTCAGGGTCTAACATGTGACACCCAAAGAGAAAGGGGCACATGTCAGCAAGTCTGGAAGACTTGTGCAAGTGAAACTGAAAGTACAAGTAAGAGCAACCTAGCAGTTCTAGCATGATGCAATGACATGGCAGTTTAAGTATGAGTGCAGCAGGTAAAGAAAACAACAAGTAGCTAGCATGGCATGGCAAGTGTGGCAAGACTAATAACATTTACAAGGATTTCTCTAGTCACGTTTTCATGTCATTTGCAGAGTTTACGCCTTACAGCTGAAATGACTTTCTTTCACACTGATTGGCCGCTTAACTCCGCCCCACCCAGAGTTTACGCCTTACAGCTGCAGTTGCTGATCAGGCAGACTCCCAGCTGATTGGCCGCTTAACTCTTACCCCATCCCACGTGTATCGAGCCAGGGCCTTACCCCCGAACGGTAATGCTCGCTTCTGGATCACGAGCCAGGAAGTGTTTTTAACAAGTATGGCGTAGGGGTGCACCTAGCCAGGACAAGCAAGTACAAGTATGTAGCGTGTGCTACGAATGCAATATTCAACTTGGATGACATGTAGAATGGAATGCATGGCAGTTAAAAGTGCGTACAGATAAGGAAAGTAAACGTGACAGTTTAGTATGCATGAACATCAAGTTTAAAGGGTGGATCTAGCTTCGTTGTCAAGCTAGATCAATTAGGTGACGGATCTAGTTTCGTTGTCAAACTAGATCAAATAGGCGTCTAGCCAGCTATCATTTCACTGGCTAGTCTCTTTTACGCTAAAAGCAAGGAAGTGGCCTAAAAACATGGCCCTACACAAGAGTTGGCAAGTTTCACTTGCCTGCAAATACGACGTCTGAGCACACCGTCCAATGAGTCCAAAAATCACAATTATCTACGTGCACAAGTCCACCGGCCTAAAGTCCATATTATTAATCTTGATTAGTGAATTTAAAACATTTAAAATACTTTGAAAATACTGATTTTAGTCTTGATTAGCATGCAATTGGGTTGGGGGTCCTAGGGGTGCAAAGCGTTACCTCAACACGACGCAAAAGATACACCGGCGTCGGGTAGCGACGCCGGGGGTCGGAATAATAGAACGCGCTCCAAGTCCTGATTCCAATATAGTTTCCTCGCTGGAAAGTTCAGAGCATCAACCCGGGCGACGATTTCAGATTCCAAAGCTCGCACGTGCGACGACGGGCTACGACGTGCGACGACGTCGTACGCGGCAAGTCGTCGAAGAGAACACTCCTAGGTGGGGCCCACAGCAGTCCTAGGGGCCTTTGGGGGACCCACAATAACTCTGGAGAAATTGGGGGGCCCACGGTGGCAAGCGATGCGACGGGTGCGGGGTTGCGACGTTTGCTCTCGGTCGTACTCAGCCAAATGCGGGGATCTCCATCGGTCGCTGCGGGGGAACGGGCTGCAGCGCTTGGGGTCGGTGCAGTCGTCGGTCACAGCGGTCGCTGCGGGGGAATTCTTCGGTCAGACACTGCGGAAGCGGGCTGCAGCGCTGCGGGGGTTGCAACGGAGCGGGGAAGCGGCGATGCGGGGGAGCGCTTCGGTCGGTGCAGGCGGGAGCGTCGGTCGGTGCGGGGGTTGCAACGTTGCAGTTGCAACGTTGCGGAGCGGAGCGGAGGCGGGGCAATCTCTCGGTCAGACCGAGAGATGTCCTCGGTCGGAGCGGGGAGCGGGGGAGCGGTGCGGGCTAGGCTGGGTGCGGGCGGTGGCCTCGGTCAGACCGAGGGAACGGGGCGGAAATCTCCGGTCGTGCGCATGCGACGGCTGCGACGTTGCGACGAATCGTCGCAACGTCCAATTTTGGTTTTGGAAGAGGCTAGGGCTAATTTCTTTGGAAAATAGGTCTTGCTAGGGATTGCTTATATAGTATAGATGGGTTGACTTGGTCTAGGGCTAAATCTAATAGGATTAGAAGTTTAAAATAATTTAAAATTTGAAATTAACCTTCTCCAACTCATCCAAGGATTTGACTTGGTCCAAATGAGCTGGAAATTGGCTCAAAAATTCTTTAAAACGTTTAAAACTTAAATAAATTTTATTTGGCCGAATTTAATATAAAAATTAATTATTAAAAATAATATAAAACTTGTAAAAATTATAAAAGTGGTCAAATAAACTCCAAAAATTATAAAATAAATATCGTGGTGTTCGTGGCGACGAATGTGAGCTAACTAAGAAGACGGATCTCAAATTCGACGTCAGACGACGAAACTAAAAATAGAAACGTCTCCCGTCAAGAGTGAGAATCGTCACGTCTCATCGAGTAAGTTTAAATTGTGGGAAAACGACTCGAGACACGTCGTTCCAAATTAGTGCCACTATTTAATACTCTCAGAGACGTTCCCAACGGCATCTCACATGAAAGTGCTCACAAACACACAAAGTCTAAAACAAACACGTGCACGGCCAAAAGCACGTGCACGAACAACGCACAACGAAAAGTGGTCGTTACATGGAGTCCCCGTGAGTATCGTGTCTGACAGAGACACGAGGTTCACATCTCAGTTCTGGCAGAGTTTGCAGAAGAGCTTGGGTACGTGTCTGAGTTTCAGCATGGCGTACCATCCGCAGACGGATGGCCAGTCCGAGAGGACGATTCAGATTTTGGAAGACATGCTGAGGGCGTGCATGTTGGATTTCAAGGGTTCGTGGGAGGACCATCTGCATTTGGTGGAGTTCTCTTACAAAAACAGCTTCCAGGCGAGTATTGGCATGGCGCCTTTCGCCGCTCTTTATGGGAAGAAATGTCGATCGCCATTGAGTTGGGATGACGTTGGTGATCGGGAGTTGTTGGGACCTGAGATGATCGTGGAGGCCGTGGATATCGTCAGGAATATTCGGGAGAGGTTGAGGATTGCTCAGGACCATTTTAAGCATTGGGCGGATGCTAAACGTCGTCCTTTGGAGTTTCAGCCAGGCGACCATGTGTTCTAGAAGATTTCCCCAAATCGTGGTGTGATTCGTTTCGGGAAGCGTGGGAAGTTGAGCCCGCGATACATTGGACCGTTTGACATTTTGGAGAGGGTTGGCGAGGTAGCTTATCGCTTGGCCTTGCCGCCATCTTTGGAAGGAGTTCACAATGTTTTCCATGTGTCGCAGCTTCGTCGATACGTTAGCGATCCATCTCATGCTGTGGATTTTTCAGAGATTATCGTTCGCCCCGATATGACGTATGACCAGCATCCAGTGCAGATTCTGGACAGGCGTCAGAAATCGCTTCGGAACAAGATTGTCAATCTTGTGAGGGTGATGTGGCGACACGGCTCACCTGGAGAGTCTACTTGGGAGAATGAGGATGAGATGCGAGAGCGTTTTCCACTTTTGTTTCCGGACTCGTGAGTATTTGGAAATTCCGAGGACGGAATTTTTCTTAAGTTGGGGAGGATGTAACGACTGCTTTTCATGTATTTGGATTTATTATAATATAATATATGTTTTGGTGGATTTTCTCCTCTTGTGTGGTTTTCGTCTCCGTAGCTTTCATTTTCGATCGATTCGTCGTATTTTCTCGTTTCTTCCTTAGGATTGTCGATTTCGAAGTATGTCATTCGTGACGGACTTCATAACGGTCGTATCTTACTATTAGATCAAGCCTAGGAGTCTTAGGAATCGATCCCGGGGCCCCGCGCTCCGTATCAGAACTTTTTGTGCTCATTAGCCGGTATAAAAAGGGGCACCGACCGACTAGATGACGATCCAGTCGGTCGGCAATCCTTCTTGGACCGACTAGTTGGCTTTCTAAATTATTCAGGAGTTACTGTTTATCGTTAGTCGGTCTAAGAACGTTGGTTGACCGACTAGGTTGCAAACTAGTCGGTCGGCAATGCTTCTTTAACCGACTAACTCATCATCTAAATTTTAGTATCAATACTGTTTACTCTTAGTCGGTCTAAGAACGTTCATCGACCGACTAGATGCTAAACTAGTCGGTCAGTATTTGGTCATGGACCGACTAATTCTAAATCCTATTTTCGTTCAGAGGTTACTGTTTACACTTAGTCGGTCTGCGTTGGTCGACCGACCGACTAGTTGCCAAACTAGTCGGTCAGTGGTTGCTCTTTGACCGACTAACCTGTGTTAAAACCCTAATTTCTGGGCAGCCGCCAGCCCATCCTATTTAAACCCATCCCAAACGTTTTCTTCTTCCTCCACTCGACCCAAAACCCTAAAATCTCCCCCATTGAGTCCACATCTTCCTCCAAGCCCTATTCCTTCATCCCAAGCCCTAAATCCATCATCCAAACCATCCATCCACCCTATCTACCTCTCATCTTCCCCAAATCTCCATCAAATCCCCAAAATCCCCCAAAAACCCTAGTTCTCCAAACTTCTCCAATCTTTTCCAGATCTGATCCTAGGGTTCTCCGGAGTGTTTCTTCCGCTTCCTCTCGGTAAGAAATCGATCCCTTGGTGTTTTTATAACCTATTGGTATTTTTATGAAACCCTAATAAAATTTCATGTTGTTTGATGATTGTTCCCCCATAACAGCGATTTCCCCGTAGATTGGCATCCGTGTGACGAAGTGGTCGTCATCCCCGGTGCTAGGCAAGTGAAACTTGCCACTTAGGGTTTAGGCCATGTTTTAGGCCATTTGCTTGTTGTAGGCGGAAAAGAGGCTAGGCGACGAAATGATACTCGCCTAGGCGCAAATTTGGGGAACTAGCTTGACAACGAAGCTAGTTCCGACATATAGCATGTTGCACAATTACCATGTCATGTTTACTTTCCATTAACGGTACGCGAATTAATTGTCATGTCATTGCATTCTCTAAGTGCTTTTGTGATTGCGTAGCTTTGCTATGAATGCTTGTGTTCCTGGCTCGTGTTCCAGAAGCGGGCCATGTGTTGGTTGATAGCCAATGCCCGAATTGCTTGTTTCCGGCTAGGTGCACCCCTACGCCAAATGTTTAAGAATGCGAGCTCATGTGCGGGGCAACCCCGGCTCACTTGCTGAGCTCATGTGCGGGGACCCTGGCTCCATTACGTGTGGGTATTGGGGGTAAGAGTTAAGCGGCCAATCAACTGGGAGTCTGCCCGATCAGCAACTGCAGTGGTAAGGCGTAAACTCTGGGTTTTGGGGTAGTTGTTAAGCGGCCAATCAGCGAATGTGAAACCATTCAGCTGTAAGGCGTAAACATCTACAAACAACGTGAATAGTGAATTGATTGAGATTGATAGTAGCTTGGCTACTCTTGTCTTGTCCCGATGATTGTTCTCTTGTACAAATTGTCTTGCCATGTCTTAATTATGCACTCATGTTATAACTGCCATGTCATGCATACTAAAACTGCTAGGTTGCTAGTTGCCTTACTTTCAGTTTCCTTGCCCAAGTCTTTTAGACTTGCTGACATGTGCCCCTTTACTCTTTTGGGTGACACATGTTAGATCCTGAGCCTGAGTACCTTGTTGAGGACGAGGTGTTTGCTGACGCCGAGCCCGAGCTTGTATTTGACGGGGAGTACGTGGACACGGGGGACCAGTCCTAGTGTCTTCGTTGTGTTTTACTTTTGTTTAGACAGTTGTTCTGTTATCGGTGCGTAGCACCTATACCTTGTTATGTCGTTTCTTTTGTTGGCCTTGTTCTGGGCCTTTAGACTCTTTCTTTTAGCCTGGTGGCTTTTCTGGATGTTGGACTTATTTTCATGTTGGACATTTTATGAGATGTGAGATTTTTATTTCAGTATATCCTTGTATTATTATTGTTGTTCCGTTGTGGTTACATGGACCTGCTTATGTTTTATTGACGCTTATCGGGTTTGGGGCTTCACAGCTCCACTCTCGTGCGGACCATTTTACGTCTCGCCTCCATTTTAGGGAAGCGGGTCGTGACAGGTTTTGTTGGTGGCCCATGCAGGTCCTTCTGTAACTGCGATTTTTGGAATAGCGATAATGATATTAGAATGTCCAATAAACTAAGTTCGACGTCCGATGTCATAAGCTATGAGTCTAATCTGATTCGTTCTCTGTGTCATTAGATGGCAGGAAGGCGTTTCACCAGTGGTGGGGGCAGTGGTGCGCTCCCTCATGATGAGGAGCCTGAGCGGGAACCCACCAGCGGTGAGATGATGCGGATGATGCTCCAGATGATGCAAGTGCAGCAGGGCGTGCTTCTGCAAGTCCAGAATGCTCCACTTGCTCGAGCTGCCCGGGCTCTTCCGGATGCCCCTCGCTCTGAGCCAGGAGCGAAGCAATTTCAGGAGCTGGGTCCCATATATTTTGATGGTTCTGAGGGTCCTCTGGCTGCCGATGAGTGGATTCGGAACATCGAGGACAATCTGAAGATGGCCAAGATCACCCCGGCTGGATGGGTTGATTTGGCGAAGAGGCTACTCAAGGATAATGCTCGGAATTGGTGGGATGCGGAAGAGAAGATGTTGGTGGAGCCGATAGCTTGGGCTACCTTCAAGGCCAGATTTGAGGGTGAGTTCTTTCCGAAAGCTGCCAGGGAGGAGATGCTGCAGCGTTTTATCGATTTGAAGCAAGGGAGCTCGTCGGTGGACATATATCACCAAGAGTTCATGAGGCTGAGTCAGTTTGCACCAAATATGGTGCAGGACGCTGATGAGAGAGCTCAGAGGTTCCTGCAGGGGCTTACTTCGGAGCTCCAGAGTTTTGTGACCTCTTCTGACCGGGAGTCCTATCAGAAGGTTCTGGTAGCAGCCAAGAGGCGGGAGCTGCTCGTGAACCAGAGGAGGGGGTCTGTTGTTGGTGCTGGGAAGAGGCCTGTGGAACAGGCGAGAGCTGTGGTTAGACCTGGATTCAGGTCTAATCAGTCGGCTCAGTTTAAGAGGCCAGGATGGCCTATTCTGAAGTCTTGCCATTTCTGCGGCAAGCCTGGCCATATCAAGGATCAGTGTCGGAAGTTTCTGGGCCAGTGTTTGGTTTGTGGTGATGCTTCCCATGTCGCGAAGGATTGTCGGCATGCGAATCAGCTGCGGAGGGCACCTGTTGCAGCACAGCCGTTGCAGCAGCGAGCGTCTGTTCCTGCTGGACGTGGAGCAGCTCTTGTTCCATAGTGACAGGCTTTTCGGCAGGCTGTTCCGCCGAGGAGGCAGGCTTTTCTGATGACCGCTGCGGAGAGCGAGGCTGTGGATGAGGTTATCGCAGGTAATCCTCAATCTAGCTGTTACTTTCATAGCTGGTTTTGATTGTTAGATTATGTTGTTTGCTTGAACATGGTTGTTTGCTAGACTAGGGTTTGATTGTAAATTGATTGTTAGGTGTGGTTTTGGTTTGCACATTTCCTGCGCGAGTCCTCTTTGACTCTGGTGCATCGATGTGCATTATTTCTCGGAGCTTCGTGGAGAGGCATTCCTTGTCGACGTCCCCTCTTTCCAAGAGTTGGAATATCGTTACAGGGAATGGCGTGGTCTCGGTGCATCGTGGTTGCAATTCTTGCCCGTTAGTGGTCTGTGGACATGAGCTTTTCGCTGATTTCCTTGTCCACGACATCATCAACTATGATGCAGTTCCTGGGATGGACTGGCTTGTGAGCTTCTATGCTACGATCGACTGTCGGAGAAAGAAGGTGGTGTTCGAGATTCCCGGACATCCAGTATTTGAGTTCAGTCGTGGTAGCAGTTCGCTTGGTCCTGTCAGATTTCGGGCCAGGCCGGTGGAGGCTGTGGCTATGCAGATGGAGATGGAGTGGCCAGCTGTGGTGCGAGATTTTGGCGACGTCTTCCCCGAGGAGATGTCTGGTTTGCCGCCTGATCGGGCTTTGGAATTTTCTATTGATCTTGTTCCAGGTGCGCAGCCGATTTCGAAGGCGCCGTATCGTATGGCACCTGCAGAATTGGAAGAGTTGCGGAAGCAGTTGGATGAGCTCTTGCAGAAGGGTTATATTAATCCTAGCGTGTCTCCGTGGGGAGCACCGGTGTTGCTGGTTAAGAAGAAGGATGGTTCGCGTCGCATGTGCGTGGACTATCGGGAGTTGAATGCGGTGACCATTAAGAATAAATACCCGTTGCCTCGCATCGATGATATTTTTGATCAGCTTGGAGGTTCGAGGGTGTTTTCTAAATTGGATTTGAGGAGTGGTTACCATCAGTTGAAGGTGAAGAAGGGTGATGTTCTGAAGATAGCGTTCAGGACGAAGTATGGACACTATGAGTTTGTGGTTATGCCTTTCGGCGTAACTAACGCGCCCGCAGTTTTCATGAATCTGATGAACCTGATTTTCTACGACTTTTTGGATAAGTTTGTCGTTATCTTTATTGAGGACATTCTGATCTATTCGAAGTCGGAGGAAGAGCATGCCTCGCACTTAAGGACGGTGTTGGAGATTTTGAGGAAGCATCGGTTGTATGCTAAGTTTTCGAAGTGCGAGTTTTGGCTGGATAGAGTTGCTTTTCTCGGGCATGTGGTGACTGGAGATGGTATTTTAGTGGATCCTGAGAAGATTCGGGCCATCAGGGAGTGGCCTGTTCCGTCGTCTGCGTCTGAGATCCGGAGTTTCCTTGGACTTGCTGGTTATTATCGGCGATTCATTAAGGACTTTTCTCGTATTGCTGAGCCGATGACCAGGTTGACGCGGAAGGAAGTTGCTTTTGTTTGGTCGGGTGATTGTGAGAGTGCTTTTGGTATTCTGAAGGAGAGGTTGACGACTACCCCTATTCTTGTTGTGCCTGATCGCAGCGGTGGATTTGAGATCTTTTGCCATGCTTCTGGCAAGGGTCTCGGTTGTGTGCTGTATCAGCACGGACATGTTGTGGCGTATGCGTCTCGTCAGCTTAAGGTTCATGAGAAGAATTACCCGACGCATGATTTGGAGTTGGCTGTCGTTGTGTTTGCTCTTAAAATTTGGAGGCACTTCTTGCTGAGTGAGAAAGTGAAGATTTTCACCGATCACAAAAGCTTGAAGTATATTTTTACTCAGAAGGAGCTCAACATGCGACTGCGTCGATGGTTGGAGCTTATGGCAGATTATGAGATTGATTTGTAGTTTCACCCTGGCAAGGTGAATGTGGTTCCAGATGCTTTGAGTAGGCTTCCAGCGGTGATGATATTGACCTCGCAGTGGAGATTGCAGCAGGATTTTTGCGAGTCTGGTGTGGAGATTGTTCTTCCTGGGGAGGCTTCGTCGTTGATGTACATGCAGGTACAGTCGACGATCGTGGATCGGATTAAGGCTGGCCAGGCTGAGGATCCGAAGCTGGTGAATATTCGGGAGCAGGTGGAGGCCGGTTTGCGGACTGACTTTTTGATTCATGAGGATGGCTCGCTGAGGTTCGGAGCCAGGTTGTGTGTGCCAGCTGGGGATATCAGAGAGGAGTTGATGGTGGAGGCACACAGTTCGTCGTATTCTGTGCATCCTGGTGGCACCAAGATGTACCAGGATCTCCGTCTGAATTATTGGTGGCATGGTATGAAGAGAAGCGTGGCTCGGAGTGTAGCCAAGTGCTTGGTTTGCCAGCAAGTGAAGGCGGAGCATCAGCGTTCGACCGGGTTGCTACAACCGCTTCCGATTCCGGAGTGGAAATGGCAACACATCACTATGGATTTCATGACTGGACTACCTCGGAGTCCGAAGCAGAATGACGCGATTTGGGTGATCGTAGATCGATTGACCAAATCTGCGCACTTTATTCCGTTCCGAGTAGGACAGTCCACTGAGGCGCTAGCAAGGAGATATATGGAGGTAAAATTCTTTTACTCTCCGTTTTTATTTTCCTTTTCCCTAATGTGGGTAGTGATGTAACGTGAATCGTGCAGGAGGTTGTGCGACTTCATAGAGTCCCCGTGAGTATCGTGTCTGACAGAGACACGAGGTTCACATCTCAGTTCTGGCAGAGTTTGCAGAAGAGCTTGGGTACGCGTCTGAGTTTCAGCACGGCGTACCATCCGCAGACGGATGGCCAGTCCGAGAGGACGATTCAGATTTTGGAAGACATGCTGAGGGCGTGCATGTTGGATTTCAAGGGTTCGTGGGAGGACCATCTGCATTTGGTGGAGTTCTCTTACAAAAACAGCTTCCAGGCGAGTATTGGCATGGCGCCTTTCGCCGCTCTTTATGGGAAGAAATGTCGATCGCCATTGAGTTGGGATGACGTTGGTGATCGGGAGTTGTTGGGACCTGAGATGATCGTGGAGGCCGTGGATATCGTCAGGAATATTCGGGAGAGGTTGAGGATTGCTCAGGACCGTTTTAAGCATTGGGCGGATGCTAAACGTCGTCCTTTGGAGTTTCAACCAGGCGACCATGTGTTCTAGAAGATTTCCCCAAATCGTGGTGTGATTCGTTTCGGGAAGCGTGGGAAGTTGAGCCCGCGATACATTGGACCGTTTGACATTTTGGAGAGGGTTGGCGAGGTAGCTTATCGCTTGGCCTTGCCACCATCTTTGGAAGGAGTTCACAATGTTTTCCATGTGTCGCAGCTTTGTCGATACGTTAGCGATCCATCTCATGCTGTGGATTTTTCAGAGATTACCGTTCGCCCCGATATGACGTATGACCAGCATCCAGTGCAGATTCTGGACAGGCGTCAGAAATCGCTTCGGAACAAGATTGTCAATCTTGTGAGGGTGATGTGGCGACACGGCTCACCTGGAGAGTCTACTTGGGAGAATGAGGATGAGATGCGAGAGCGTTTTCCACTTTTGTTTCCGGACTCGTGAGTATTTGGAAATTCCGAGGACGGAATTTTTCTTAAGTTGGGGAGGATGTAACGACTGCTTTTCATGTATTTGGATTTATTATAATATAATATATGTTTTGGTGGATTTTCTCCTCTTGTGTGGTTTTCGTCTCCGTAGCTTTCATTTTCGATCGATTCGTCGTATTTTCTCGTTTCTTCCTTAGGATTGTCGATTTCGAAGTATGTCATTCGTGACGGACTTCATAACGGTCGTATCTTACTATTAGATCAAGCCTAGGAGTCTTAGGAATCGATCCCGGGGCCCCGCGCTCCGTATCGGAACTTTTTGTGCTCATTAGCCGGTATAAGAAGGGGCACCGACCGACTAGATGACGATCCAGTCGGTCGGCAATCCTTCTTGGACCGACTAGTTGGCTTTCTAAATTGTTCAGGAGTTACTGTTTATCGTTAGTCGGTCTAAGAACGTTGGTTGACCGACTAGGTTGCAAACTAGTCGGTCGGCAATGCTTCTTTAACCGACTAACTCATCATCTAAATTTTAGTATCAATACTGTTTACTCTTAGTCGGTCTAAGAACGTTCATCGACCGACTAGATGCTAAACTAGTCGGTCAGTATTTGGTCATGGACCGACTAATTCTAAATCCTATTTTCGTTCAGAGGTTACTGTTTACACTTAGTCGGTCTGCGTTGGTCGACCGACCGACTAGTTGCCAAACTAGTCGGTCAGTGGTTGCTCTTTGACCGACTAACCTGTGTTAAAACCCTAATTTCTGGGCAGCCGCCAGCCCATCCTATTTAAACCCATCCCAAACGTTTTCTTCTTCCTCCACTCGACCCAAAACCCTAAAATCTCCCCCATTGAGCCCCCATCTTCCTCCAAGCCCTATTCCTTCATCCCAAGCCCTAAATCCATCATCCAAACCATCCATCCACCCTATCTACCTCTCATCTTCCCCAAATCTCCATCAAATCCCCAAAATCCCCCAAAAACCCTAGTTCTCCAAACTTCTCCAATCTTTTCCAGATCTGATCCTAGGGTTCTCCGGAGTGTTTCTTCCGCTTCCTCTCGGTAAGAAATCGATCCCTTGGTGTTTTTATAACCTATTGGTATTTTTATGAAACCCTAATAAAATTTCATGTTGTTTGATGATTGTTCCCCCATAACAGCGATTTCCCCGTAGATTGGCATCCGTGTGACGAAGTGGTCGTCATCCCCGGTGCTAGGCAAGTGAAACTTGCCACTTAGGGTTTAGGCCATGTTTTAGGCCATTTGCTTGTTGTAGGCGTAAAAGAGGCTAGGCGACGAAATGATACTCGCCTAGGCGCAAATTTGGGGAACTAGCTTGACAACGAAGCTAGTTCCGACATATAGCATGTTGCACAATTACCATGTCATGTTTACTTTCCATTAACGGTACGCGAATTAATTGTCATGTCATTGCATTCTCTAAGTGCTTTTGTGATTGCGTAGCTTTGCTATGAATGCTTGTGTTCCTGGCTCGTGTTCCAGAAGCGGGCCATGTGTTGGTTGATAGCCAATGCCCGAATTGCTTGTTTCCGGCTAGGTGCACCCCTACGCCAAATGTTTAAGAATGCGAGCTCATGTGCGGGGCAACCCCGGCTCACTTGCTGAGCTCATGTGCGGGGACCCTGGCTCCATTACGTGTGGGTATTGGGGGTAAGAGTTAAGCGGCCAATCAACTGGGAGTCTGCCCGATCAGCAACTGCAGTGGTAAGGCGTAAACTCTGGGTTTTGGGGTAGTTGTTAAGCGGCCAATCAGCGAATGTGAAACCATTCAGCTGTAAGGCGTAAACATCTACAAACAACGTGAATAGTGAATTGATTGAGATTGATAGTAGCTTGGCTACTCTTGTCTTGTCCCGATGATTGTTCTCTTGTACAAATTGTCTTGCCATGTCTTAATTGTGCACTCATGTTATAACTGCCATGTCATGCATACTAAAACTACTAGGTTGCTAGTTGCCTTACTTTCAGTTTCCTTGCCCAAGTCTTTTAGACTTGCTGACATGTGCCCCTTTACTCTTTTGGGTGACACATGTTAGATCCTGAGCCTGAGTACCTTGTTGAGGACGAGGTGTTTGCTGACGCCGAGCCCGAGCTTGTATTTGACGGGGAGTACGTGGACACGGGGGACCAGTCCTAGTGTCTTCGTTGTGTTTTACTTTTGTTTAGACAGTTGTTCTGTTATCGGTGCGTAGCACCTATACCTTGTTATGTCGTTTCTTTTGTTGGCCTTGTTCTGGGCCTTTAGACTCTTTCTTTTAGCCTGGTGGCTTTTCTGGATGTTGGACTTATTTTCATGTTGGACATTTTATGAGATGTGAGATTTTTATTTCAGTATCTCCTTGTTTTATTATTGTTGTTCCGTTGTGGTTACAGGGACCTGCTTATGTTTTATTGACGCTTATCGGGTTTGGGGCTTCACAGCTCCACTCTCGTGCGGACCTTTTCACGTCTCGCCTCCATTTTAGGGAAGCGGGTCGTGACACAACTGATCAAACTGAGTATGTATTTTAATCCGTTTACATTCCGAAATAATAACAATTTTAATAGTAGAACCCACTTTGGTGGAATTTTACAAAAATTGGAATTATTTCAAAAATGTATATATGACTGAATTTTGCCTAAAGAATTAAAATTGGAATGAACTTAAATTTAACACACAAAATTTGGCCTAAAAGAAATATATACACAACCATTTATTTCCTCATTTTAACGAATTTAAATTTAAATTTTTAGGCACTAAATTTACATACAAAGTATGCCCGTAACTTTTTATATATCGAAATAAGAGTAATCGCCACGATAAAGCCCACTTTGGTGGGGATTTGATTTAATTACAATCATTTCGAAATATATATATATAATATAGCATGCCTAAAAATTAAATTTAAAATTAAAGCTGAATTTTAACACAAAAATTTCACTTAAGGGAAATATACAAAGTCCTTTTTATTCCCTCCTGTAACTTGTGTTAAAATATCCCAAAGTAGGCCTAAATTTGTGTCCAAATGACCCAAAAAATTGGGTCCAAAATTAGCCATGATGGTGCCCAAAACTGTTTTGCAATAAGCCTAAAAGAAAGCTAAAAAACCGGTTTGCAATAATAGGCCCAAAACAGCCAAATAACCCAAACAGGGCCAAAACAGGCCCAGCCCAATCCTCCCAAAAAAGCATTTTTTTTAAACTTCTTGTGGGCCGGCCCAAGGGGGTCCGGCCCACGCTGCTGGACTGCGGGTAGGTTTAGGGTTTCTGAGTGGGGGAGGCGGAGCCCCCCCCCGGCCCTCCCATAGATTCAACTGGGGGCGGCGGCGAGGCCGCCCCCTTTGCAACCCGATGGGGGCGGCGCCGCCGCCCCCTTTATTTCGAAACCCTTACGGGGGCGGCGACAGCCGCCCCCCTTTGTTTCCCAACGTGGGGGGGGGGACGAGGCCCCCCTTTCTGCCAGTCGATCCTGACGGGGGCGGCGGGGAGCCGCCCCCTTGGCGCCTGAACGGGGGCGGCTGCCGCCGTCCCCTCTGTTGCCGTCAGGGGCGGCGGGGAGCCGCCCCCTTGTGCCTGAGAATTAACGGGGAGGGGGCGGCAGTGCCCCCCCAAAACCCCCTTTCTTCAACCTACAGGGGCGGCAAAGCCGCCCCTTTCTGATCTGTGTCGACGCCGGCATCACCGGCGCCGATCTTCCTACGGGGGCGGCTCTGCCGCCCCTCTTTTGCTGTGTCGGGCGACGGCCGGCGGGCCGCCCCCGATCTAGGTTTGTAAAATTTTTTTGGAAAAATTAATCAAAAACCCAATTTTTCAAAGAACTGAAACTTAAAACTGATAAAAAACTAATTTTTATCAGATCCGAAACTTAAGACAGATTAAAAATCTGATTTTTAACAGATCTACTACGAGCAGGCAAAAAAATTAAGATCCACGGCATGCAGGCTCCGATACCACTTGTAGAAACTAAAGATCTAGATTAATCATTAAGCAAGACCATGCAAATAATAATCTAGATATATAACTTGCGGAATCTTAAATCATTGCATACTCTGATTTAGCGGAAGCGTACCTGAGTCCATCGCTATAATAATCTGAAAGATCCTGACGATACCACAACGGACGATCTTTCAGAATAGCACGAATCAACCGTTTGGAGAATCCCTTTAGCTTTCTCCCGGTTTCTCTCCTAGCGACGGGACGTAGAAAAGACGGCTCAACTTTGTTCGTGTATTCCGGGGACCATGACCACTAATATTTATAGGCTAGCCTCCATAGCCCTAGGGTTTCCAACTCGGCCCATCAACGAGTTGAAGCCCAATAGTCTCTACACATAAAGGCCCCACAACCTGTTTAACTCATTTAGCCCATTTAATTAATTAAAACCAGATCACTAATATATTAGGCTTAATATGACAGCGTAGCACTTATATAATTATTCACCGCATATTAGCCCAACGTTGGATTAAGATCCAACTTGTTGGATAAGTTCCAACACATATCACTATTAAAGGCGGTAAAAGGAAAAGGAAATGCAATTAGTTTAATTGTGTATCATCTTCTGACTATTGTATTGAGGTGCAACTAATGCATTTCTTTTCATATTTGTTTGTTTATTTGAATTTATTTTAGTGGATTGATTATGTTGTTATACATATGGATATTCTAAACTTCATAAAGCATATATAGCCAAAGCTAGTTGAAATTCTGATTGACATTATGAAATTATTAAGTTAGATTTTATCTTTTTTGTATGCTAGCATTTTGGCAGATGACTTTCACGTCACAATGCTTAGCTTTTTATGTAGGATGTCGAATGGTTGGTCTAATCTGGCTTTTCTATTTAAAAGCTACTTCTTTGGCTTAATTGCAGAATTCTAATTTTTATTGTCTATAAGCAGTCAACATGATACTCTATGAAGGAAATTACAGTTTTTGTTTTGACATGTAATGTTGTTTCCTTTCACATTTTCATGTTTCGCTTTTGTTGCCAAATAGATTCTATACGTAGTTGACTATATATTTTGTTTTTACATTTTCTGTTTGTAGAAATAAAAAACTGAGACCATTGAACTGCTACTAGCAACCCAACGGTAATTTTTTTTGTGGTTCTTGATTTTATGCTTTTGTAGAGTTCTCTTTAAATCATAGCTCTTGAATTTTTGATATGATATGTTTTAGATTCCTCTACATTTTCCCCCAGCAGCAAGGTGCAAGGCATCTCTTCGAGAGCAAGGCGCAATGCATTCTGGATTTTGTTGTTGCAACCTAAAAAAGGTTTGCCTCCACGCTGGATTTTGTTCTACAATCTGCATCCCTGGCAAAAAGGGTTTTGTAAAAAGCTTTGTAAAAAGCTTTGGATTTCTCCTTTCCCAAATCGTTACATATTTTGATTTGTAGATTTTAGAAATAAAAAACTGAGACCCTTAAACTGCTACCAGCAATCCAATGGTAATTTTTTTGTGGTTCTTGATTTGTGGCTCTTGATTTTATGCTTTTGTAGAGTTCTCTTTAAATCATGGTTCTTGAATTTTTTTAATTTTTGAATTTTTGATATGATATTTTGAATACGAATTTTTGATATCAAAGGTAAGATGAAGTCCAGACCAATCTGTATCACTCCCAGGATACTGGGTTCGATCCGTATCCTCAGTCTGCAAAATTCAACACCTCATTGCTACAAGAGCGTCTCCAATGTCCCAGTAGACAATTGAAAGTAAAGAATCCCTAACTCAACATGAACGGCTTAAACAGAATAATACAAGAAAAATAAGGCTAAACTATAGTTAATAGATGTTCATGCAATTTGTTGGACATAGTGTAACAAGCGTTGGGAAATGGCAAAAAACGTATAAAGACCATTAAGTCCACCATGACTGCATAAACACCATGTATATGATTACATTTATCTCAAAAAAATCATCTAAAGCACAAACAATCTCCAAAGGAATACAAGTCCCCAGTTTACCATCAGTTCTCCTGGAAATAATAGGGGAAAGTACCAAGTAAGCATGTAAAAATACAGAAAAAAGACCGTCTCAACGTGTTGAACTTCAAGCCTCTCCCCATCGGCTTCATAAGATGTGTATGATTCATAACAAGTAAGACCATGCGATAAACTAGTATGGAATGGCAAATAGTTTGGTAAAGTGCAAATCACGAGTCCTTCTCATATGCAAAGGTGATCAATGTCACACTAAAACTCGCTCAACAATCCAGACCAGCCGAAGGCACCCAATGGACAAAAATCGCTCACAATCCATCGAAGGCATCAATGGACAAAAATTGCACGCGCCATCGCTAAATTTTTTTACGCGAATTTGTTGTTCTGTGCCGTATTTATTGTTCCACGCCAAAGTCGCCCGCGTCGAATTTGTTGTTCCGTGTCGAATATTTTACGATATATTGTTGTTCTGCACCGAAGGAGACGCTCCGAATTTGTTGTTCTACGTCGACGGCGCCCGCGCCGACGGGCCCACGCTGACGGTGCCTGCTGAATTTTTTACGCGAATTTGTTGGTTCGTGCCGTATTTATTGTTCTGTGCCAAAGGCGCCCGCGCCGAATTTGTTATTCCGTGTCGAATGTTTTTACACTAATATGGTGTTCCACGCTAAAGGAGCCCGCTCCAATTTGTTGTTCTACGCCGAATTTGTTGTTCTGTGCTGAAGGCACCCGCACCGAATTTGTTGTTTCACGCCGAATTGGTTGTTCTACGCCAAATATGTTGTTCCGCGCTAAAGGCGCCCACGCCGAATTTGTTGTTCTATGTCGAATTTGTGATTCCGCTAAATATTTTTACGCTAATTTGTTGTTATTTTAAATTTTGGCTTTGGAAATAATTTTTTGGGGGTACAAAGATTTCGCGGGAGAAAATCTTAAATGAACCGTGCCCGCGGGCACAGGTTATGACTAGTATATATATAGAAAGTAAACCGGATCGAATTCGGGTCATCCGGGTTGACATGCCAAACCCATCCCCGACCCGGATTTTATCCGGATCGGGCCGGGTCAACCCGGATCCTACTTGACCCGGATGGGCCCCTACCCATACCCGGTTAAGGATGTCGGGTTTGGGTCGGGTCGGGTCAGGTCGGGCTCATTTTGCCACCCCTAGGAGTGGCCCCCTGCCGAACGGTCGATGAAAGGTTATCTACCCACGGGGGAGTGGCCCCCTTCCTTACGATGGTCTCAGAGATGAGTCAGCCCCCTGGGGAAGTAGTCCCCCACCTTACGACAGACTCGTTTGTTTGGTGGCGAGGGAAGTGGCCCCTCGACTAACGTCCGACGAGAAGTAGGTCCACCCGTAAAGCGAGTGGCCCCCGCTTTACAACGATCTTGGAGATGAGTCAGCCTGCAGGAATAGTGATTCGTAGTGAAAAATACATATTTATGCCCTATATCTACCCCCATTTTGTGCTAAGAATTATGCTTAATCATGCTCTCTTGTGTATATGTCTCACATTTAGGTCTTTTTACCATTCTATGCACAAAATACCGGTTTTATTGCTCATGTTGGCTTCCTAGTATTTTTCATATGTTCCTGCTATTATTGTGATCATATTGCCATTTTTGGGAATTATTTAAGTATTGGAAAATTTTAGATGAATTATTGGAGGTCAATATTGTTTTATAATAGTCATTATATTCATTTTATCATCATATAGACTAATTTTCAATTCTCTTATTTTTCAGGTACTCCTGGGAGTCTTAGGAATTTTCCAGAATCTTCTGGAATTTTTTGGTCTTCCCGGGTATTTTTGGTGAATTAAATGGGGGAGAAAGCATTTAAAAAATAGGGAAAAAAGAATTACCTTTGGGCGCCGCGCGTCGCGATCTCGCGGCGCCAATCTAAGCCACACCCACTGTTAGTCAGGGAAGGCAGCGGGGTACGCACGGAGCACGTGCCCCCAAAGACGCAGGCAGCACCCGCTGGAGTGGGCGCCGAATCCTGTGGGTCGGATCCGACCCGATCCGACCTGCAGCTCCTTAGTTGAGAATGTGGCTTGTTTTTGAGCGGATTTTGGGCCCAGAACTCAAACCCGATAACCCAGGCAGACCCTTTATCGCAAGTTGGGGGTTTTTGGTGCGTTTTCGCTATAATTTTGAGAGCATCCGACCAGATAATGTTCTATTGAGGGCTTGGCAGCCCCCTTCTTCTTCCCCAAAGGCTAAGGCAAGGGTTTGGAGACCATTGGAGCTTGGTGGGGCTTGGTGGAGCTTGGTGGAGCTTGGTGGAGGTGCAAGACAGGGAAAACTTGGGTTATTAGGGCTAATCTTGTTGATTTCTTCCCCTCTCTTGTATCATTTGAGTTCTATTGATTTGTATGAATGACATTGAATGATTATTGAATGATGGTGAGAATCCTTTGATAGTTGTTTGATTGTTGGCTCGTAATGAATGCTTATTTGCTCTTCATTTATGATTATCAAGTTGTTTTTGTTATAAAGGCCTAGAACCAATGGTGTGTGGAATTGGGATTAATTAGGGTTTGGTAAGATTGATTAGTAATGACTCATCTCTTGCATTTAATGGATCTAGCATGCCTTGAGATAGATGCTAGATAGTGTGGATTGATGGGATTGTGCTGATTTCATTGAATCGTGCATTACCCTTGGTGGGGCCGTAGAACGGTGTTGTACCTTAAGGGTCACACCTACGTACACGATCCTTGCATTCTATTGACACTGATGCAAGGATCGATTCACGAGCTTACGTCAGGGATTTCCACCGATTAATCAACAAATCAATGAATCGTGCACTACCATTTGTGGGGCTGCAGAACGGCGGTGTGCCTTAAGGGAATTACAGATGTGCACAACCCTTGCATACCTTGAAATAGATGCGAAGGTTGATTCATTTGGAATGAACCTATTGCTAATCAACTCAAAACCCTAATGACATCCTATCCCACACACTTCTCCTTGCTTGACTAGCCTCCTACTTTGGTCTCCACCCTACCTGCTTTGGGTTTGGCTTGACATTGTCACCACTCACTTTCTCTCACCACACTTGTTAGTCTAGTTAGTCGTACCAACACCTTTATCCTTCCTTAGACAATTGATCTTGTGATTGTGAAACAACTTGTTCCTGTGGATTTGACTCCGTACTCATTGTGTTTATGTTACAATTGACAGTCCTACACTTGGGAGGAGTGCGTGTGCATCCTATTTGGATTGTGCACGTGCTCGAGTCAATCAATTGGCGTCGTTGCCAGGGACAACGGTTTTTGCATTCCCACTTTGGGTTGGTTTTGGACACTTTGGGTGTAGTGCTTCCAACTTAGTGTTGAGTCTTTCTGATTATTTAATTTTCACTTTTTACGTCTTTTTCTTTCTTTCTTTTGTTTTAAAAAAATTTTTAAATTTTTTTATGGATTCATTTTCAAACTTTAGCGATGCTGATGTGGAGGACTCCCAACTCCCACCATTCTTTCACGGTATGGAATTGGAAAATCCTAGTTCATTTATGCAAAAGTTTGAAAATTGGTGTATAAAAGAGTTTAGAGATTTGTTTGATGAGAACATTTGGGCAAATTTTTTTATTTAAAAGTGTTTTCCTATACATTGAGAGATGATGCCAGACTTTGGTTTGATGCTTTTCCTCGAGATTCATTTTCCACCTGGCTTTCTTTTTAGACTGATTTCCTTCGAGCTTTCTTTCCTACTTATTGTAGGATTCAGGTACACATGTGCCAAGCATTTGAGCAACAAATGGCGAGTTTTATCAAGTTTGATGGTGAGGCCTACCGTCAGGTTTTGGAGAGGTTCGATGACTTATTACTTGGGTGTCCATGCCATACTTTCAGTGCAAAGGATATACTTTAGATTTTCTACATAAGTTTGTAGCCGTCGATGCGAGACTTTGTGCAGATGAGCAGCAATTGAGATTTCTTTGCGTACATGACAGAGGATGCATGGATGTACCTGAGGGATCATGCAGAGTGGGAGCAGACTGTGCCATCTGGCGAGCCATTAATTAGATATGAGGATGATAGCTAGCATTCACTTCCACTTCAGGATGCAGTGCAGCATGTCCAGTGCCAGTCTAAGGAGCCACCTTTAGGCTCTTTTCCTTGCGACCCCATGGGATGTCGAGCAGAGCAGGATATTGGGTTGCATGAGAGCCCGGCAGAGGGCGTTGAGAGATCATATGTTGAGAAGCAGGAGGAGATGGATGATGGAGCGTGTATCACCCTTGTTGGAGACAAGATGCAGTTTCGTTGGGTTGATGGGATGATGAGATAGAAATGTGTGCATGCGAGAGTGAGATAGATAACATTGGAGTACCTGAGTCACATTGCATGTCCAATCCATTACCACAGATGGCGATGTGAGAGCATCTTGGGTGGACTGCTGAGATGCTTTACTTTGGCGGTATTGAGGATAACAAGTGCACGGGAGATAACTTACAGACCATAATGGAGCCTGAGCCACTCCACCATACAGATTCAGTTCAGCAGCCATCACTTCAGACACTTCAGGACACGCATAAGTCCATCATCCAGGACGACGATATTCAGAGTGGAATACAGAATCCTGGAATGACTACAGAGGTAGTTTCCTTAGATGACAAGGATGCTGCAAGCGACAACGACAGCGAGATTATCTACATTGAGCATGTGCTGTCTTCTCCTCCAGATCTGCCCCTGCAGCCATTTCAGCCTCCTCTTGAGGAATTGCATCAGCCAGGCGATAACATCGTCTTTCAGGGAAGTTCTCATCAACCTTTTCCCTTCATTTCCGAATCTCAAGCTTCATTTCCTTACACATTATATTCAGATTGTCGTCATATATATTCATATCATTATTTTAATTATGACGACCCTATTTGAACTTCTTTTGTTGGAAGTCATATTTATTTTCCTTGGATTGACACAGCTCCTCTCTCGCAGGACACATGAGCATATTCTATGGAGATTCAGGAAGCTGTGTTGCTAGGATCCCAGGAAGATGGAGGAGCGTCGTTTCCAAAGCAGCTGGCTAAGGAACGAAAGGAGATGATAGCGCAGCTGCCTCCACCATTACATATTCGGGATCCATCTTTTGCTAAGGTGTATTCTTTCCTTAACTTAGTGTAAAAAATTAAAATAAAAAGTTAGTTTAGTTTGCTTTTGCATGTTTGCTTTCATACGCTTGTTTTCCTTCTAGCATCGTTATAATGTCTAGTTTCCCTCCAATCGCTGAGGACAATGTTCAACTTAATTTGGGGGGAGGGAACTATGAAGTTTGGATGCAAGTTTTGGGTAGTCTTGAAATTTTTTGATGTTAATAAAAATTTTCACTCATCATCATCATCCATTCATCTTTGAGCATGTCTTTTTGGTGCCTCCATCCTTGCCTTCATCACATTTTCTTTGCTTAGTCCATACATGCTTAATTCCATGCGATTTTCTCGGGTTATTATTTTGGTATCAAATTCATAAATGTTTGAATGGCATGTTTTAATTTCTTTTCCACTTTGGAGTCAAATGTTAATATGCCATGTATGAAACTATTTTATATGTCATGATACTCTCCTTGAGATAATTTTGAAAAAGTTTGGTATACGTGATTGCATGAATTGGGATGAATGGTTTAGTTTTTTATTGGATAGGATGTGACCAATTGTTTATGCTTTGTTTTCTCCTAAGGAGTGGGTGGATGAGTTGATAACTTATGTTGAGAATGATATATAAAGAGAACTATAATAAGTGAATGATTCCTTTAATCAAGTTGAGTAGCCGGGGCCCCACGAAATATTAAAGAGGACGCCAAAGATGAGCTTTAGGGGGGTCATTCTAGCCCTTTGTCTATATAGCGTTATCGCGTGTACACAAAGGTAGCTGTATTTGCATTTCATAATATTATTGTGCATATGCAAAACATAAACATAAACATAAAAAAAGATAATACAAAAAAGAGAAAAAGAAAAGAAAAAGAAAAAGAGAATGAATAAATGAGGAAATAAGCAACAGGATTGATGCAATCTCAACTCCCACAACTTAGAGGAAGTTTCATTTGTATTGGCCATTTTCTTAAAGGTTGAAAATTAGGACATTGTGAAATATCCTAATGAATGTAATACGGTGCTTATTACTTTACTTTTCTTTGAATTGGATTGAGGAGAATGTCATATGTTATTCCCTTTCATACATTGTGTATATTGGCTTTGAAATCATTTGGAAATAGCCTTTGGAGTATGCCGTGATGATATCTTGAGTTTATTGCATGCTTTCACTTTAATCCGAATTTATCGCATATTTTGATAGGGACTAGCAAAATGCTGGTTGGGGGTTGTGATTCGTAGTGAAAAGTGCATATTTATGCCCCCTATCTACCCCATTTTGTGCTAAGAATTACGCTTAATTATGCTCTATTGTGTATATGTCTCACATTTAGGGCTTTTTACCATTCTATGCACAAAATACCAGTTTTATTGCGCATGTTGGCTTCCTAGTATTTTTCATATGCTCCTGCTATTATTATGATCATATTGCCATTTTTTGGTAATTATTTGAGCATTGGAATATTTTATATGAGTTATTGAAGGTCGATATTGTTTTATAATAGTCATTATATTCATTTTATTATCATGTGGACCAATTTCTACTTCTCCTATTTTTAAGGCACTCCTGGGAGTCTTGGGGATTTTCTGGAATTTTCTGGAATTTTTCTGGTCTTCCCAGGTATTTTTGGTGAATTAAATATGGGAGAAAGCATTTAAAAAAGAGGAAAAAAATAATTACCTTTGGGTGCCGCATGGCGCGATCTCGCGACGCCACGCGGCGCTAATCCAAGCCCCTTCCATTGTTAGTCGGGGAAGGCGACGGTGCACGCGCTCCGCGCTTGCCCCCAAAGACGCGGGCGGGGCATGCGCTCCGCTCGTGCCCCCGTCCCAAAGACGCGGGCAGCGTCTGCTGGAGCGGGTGTTGTATCCCTATAAGGACCCTACCGGGCTACACACACTAGAGGGTGGTGAATAGTGTAATGGCAAGCAAAGTGCTTAATTAAAAGTTACTTAAATTAAAGCACAATAAGCATCGAAAAATAAACAGAGTGCTCAATAACAACAATCGCAAACACAAGGATTACCCTGGTTCTCTAAACTTGGGTATATCCAGCCACACCAATATTAACTATGGTTTCCACAAAGAGAAGTGAATACAATCTCACACATAGATACCTCACACAGAGGATTTGGATTCTCACACAGAGAAATCATTACTCTCACACATAGAGACTTCACACAGAGGATTTGTTCTCTCACACAGAAAGAACCAAACTCACACAAAGAGAGTAACTCACACAAAGAGAGTAACTAATTCTCACAAAGAGAATTAGTGTTTTGAACATAAAACGAAACGAATCAACACTTACCTATGCCTTGATATGATCTTACCAATGTGGTGAAGAATGGCATGCAAGTGAAACTCAAGTGCTTGAGATGAGGCTTTCATTGCACTTGATGATCTTTCTCTCTTCTAGGAATGAATCCTAACACTTCTCAATTGAGTGTATGAAATAAAGAGAAGAAAGATGATCTCCAAGTAAGGAATGCGAATTAGATCCCGTGGAGAATTTCCCTATAAGCTAGCTTCAATGCATGAAGAGGAATGTGCTCATGAGAGGGAATTAGGAGAGATTAGGAGTGGCTATTGATTCTCAAAGATATTCAATATTAACCAAGAGTTCTTACGCCATATCTGATATAAAGGAAGCCAAGAAAAGCCCATAAAACCAGCCAAAACCCCAAAGGGAAGAAATCTACAATGGCTAGATTTTGGCAATTTACGGCACATACAATCAACGTATGAACAACGGACAGTTGACTGGTCAACGACTATAAAAATCACAACGGCTATAATCTGAGACAGGACGGGCGACTGTAGAAGACTACACAGGCGCCTGTACAATGTGCATGCGCCTGAATATCCTTAAGCAGGCGACTGTCACATGGGAAGGAAACGGAGCTGGAAAATGCAACTTTCGCACTAGCGCCTTCAGACGATAGATGACCATTTCACAGGTGCCTGTAATTTGACAGGCGACTATAAATACTTCATCAATCGACAGACTTGCAAAGTGGGATGAAGCCCAGACAGTGCAAGTTACGCACAGACGACTATAGAACAATTCACAGGCGCCTGTTGGAAGACAGTCGACTGTAAATTGAATTTCAGTCGACTGTTCCATAATCTCAAGGAAGAGTCAATAAAAAGGTTGACTTGAGCTGTGCATACCAGTCGGCTGTAGAAGGCTGGACATGCGCCTGGAATCACCCAGTCTCATGTCATGCCTTCATCAGTCGACTGTGGAGAGCCAGAAACTCCAGTAAGAGTTTAAGGCAAGGTGAACCTAATGGGATGGTTTCTATGATATTAATAAGGCTCACTAAAATGGTTAAATGCATATGCATGAGTGTATGACCATCTATCAAGGTATTACAATAATCCTAGACTCAAAAAGTGAAATGCAAGTAATTGAAATTACATGGATTACATATTGCATCTCCTAGAGTCCAAATCTTCAAGCACATGATACCTTGATGCTCTCCAACAGCTTCCAAGATTTTGCACCTCTTGATGAGCTTCCCTTCATCAAGCTCCAAGCTTTGGCATTGCTCCTCTAGATGTCCATCCATCATTATGCTCCTAGCTTTAGCTTCATTACATGATCTTCATGACTTCATCCAAGCTTGAGCACTCTATCACTCTTGGAGGTCTTTAATATATCCATTGAATCATCATCCAAGCATTATTCTTTGTATCATCAATATATAATCATTAAGATAAATTGAGAATAAAACATAAGATTGATTAGCACACTAACATAATGTATTGATCATCATCAAAACAATGTTAGTCTTGAACCCAAGAACTAACAATCCTTGCGGGTCGGATCCGACCCGATCCGACCCACAGCTCCTTAGTTGAGAATGGGGCTTGTTTTTGAGCGGGGTTTGTGCCTAGAACTCAAACCCGATAGCCCAGGCAGACCCTGTATCGCAAGTTGGGGGGTTTTTGGTGCATTTTGGCTGCGATTTTGAGAGCATCCGACCAGCTACTATTCTATTCAGGGCTTGGGAGCCCCCTTCGTCTTCCCCAAAGGCTAAGGCAAGGGTTTGGAGGCCATTAGAGCTTGGTGGAGCTTGGTGGAGGTGCAAGAAAGGGAAAACTTGTGGTTTTAGGGCTAATCTTGGTGATTTATTCCCCTTTCTTGTATCATTGGAGTTCTATTGATTTGTATGAATGATATTGAATGATTATTGAATGATGGTGAGAATCCTTTGATAGTTGTTTGATTGTTGGCTTGTAATTAATGCTTATTTGCACTTCATTTATTATTATCAAGTTGTTTTCATTATGAAGGCCTAGAGCCAATGGTTTGTGGAATTGGAATTAATTAGGGTTTCATGAGCTTGATTAGTAATGACTCATCTCTAGTATTTAATGGATCTAGCATGCCTTGAAATGGATGCTAGCTAGTGTGAATTGATGGGATTGTGCCCTAGATTTCATTGAATCGTGCACTACCCTTGGTTGGGCTGCAGAACGGTGGTGTACCTTAAAGATCACACCTACTTGCACGATCCTTGCATTCTATTGACACTGATTCAAGGATCAATTCACGAGCTTACGTGTCACGCCCCGCTTCCCTAAAATGGAGGCGAGACGTGAAAAGGTCCGCTCAAACGTGGAGCTGTGAAGCTGCACGCCTGATAAGCGTCAATTTAGTATAAGCAGGTCCCTGTAATCGCAAAAGAAACAACAACAACAATAATAATAAAGAGACGGATACAAAATACCAATCCCAAAGTTTGTCCACAAAATATTCAACATCACAGAAAAGCCACCAGGCTAACAGGAAAGAGTCCAAGGCCCAGAACAAGGCCAAACAAAAGCAACACAAACATGACAGAGTATCAAACTAGGTGCCACGCACCGACAACTAGGCAGTCTAACAAAAGAAGCTAAACAAAAACACTAAGACTGATCCCCAGTGTCAACGTAGTCCTCGATCAACGCGGGTCCTGACTCAGCGTCAGCGAACACCACGTCCTCAGCAAGTAACTCGGGCTCGGGCTCTAACATGTGTCACCCAAAAGAGAAAAGGGGCACATGTCAGCAAGTCGGAAGACTTGTGCAAGTGTCACGACCCGCTTCCCTAAAATGGAGGCGAGACGTGAAAAGGTCCGCACGGGAGTGGAGCGGTGAAGCCCCAAACCCGATAAGCGTCAATCTAGTATAAGCAGGTCCCTGTAATTGCAAACGAAACAACAACAATAATAATAATATGAGACGGATATAAAATACCAATCCCACGGTTGTCCACAAAGTATTCAACATCACAGAAAAGCCTCCAGGCTAAAAGAAAGAGTCTAAGGGCCCAGAACAAGGCCAAACAAAAGCAACGACATAACAGAGTAAAGGTGCTACGCACCGACAACAAAACAACTGTCTAACAAAAGTAAAACACCACGAAAACACTAGGACTGGTCCCCAGTGTCCACGTACTCCCCGTCCAACACGGGCGCAAGCTCGGCGTCCGCAAACACCTCACCCTCAGCAAGCAACTCAGGCTCAAGGTCTAACATGCGTCACCCAAAAGAGAAAGGGGCACATGTCAGCAAGTCTAAAAAGACTTGAGCAAGGAAACTGAAAGTAACTAGCAACCTAGCACTTATAATGTTAAGCAATGACATGGCAGTTAAGTATGATGCAACAGTTCAAAAGAGGGGCAAGCACGCACAATGTAGCAAAAGCTACTAATTCACTAATCACTTATCATTTAACACTTAGTGCATAGAGAGTCCACCTGATGGCCAGCTCGTGGCTCAGTCCGCTTATCTCTATCACTATTAATAACACTTATCACTTATCACTTAGTGCATAGAGAGTCCACCTGCTGGCCATCTCGTGGTTCAGTCCGCTTATCTCTATCACTATTAATCACTTGTGCACTAGAGAGTCCACCTGCTGGCCGGAGTGGCGGATCAGGCCAACTCGGGGCTCAGTCCGCTTATCTCTTACCCCACCCATATGTGTCGAGCGTTGGGATTTCCAACTCACTATGCTCGCTTCTGGAACACGAGCCAGGAAGTGTATTTGGCATAGGGGGTGCACCTAGCCGGTATCCGAGCGTTGGGGTTTCCAACTACAGGGCTCGCTTCTGGAACACGAGCCAGGAACACAAACATCGTAGCAAAGCTACGCAATCACGGCAACACTTAAAAATGGAATGTCATAACAATTAATTCGTGTACCGTTAATGGAAAGTAAACATGACATGGTAATTGTGCAACATGCTAAATGTCGGAACTAGCTTCGTTGTCAAGCTAGTTCCCTAATTTGCGCCTAGGCGAGTATCATTTCGTCGCCTAGCCTCTTTTACGCCTACAACAAGCAAATGGCCTAAAACATGGCCTAAACCCTAAGTGGCAAGTTTCACTTGCCTAGCACCGGGTATGACGACCACTTCGTCTCACGGATGCTAAGCTACGGGGAAATCGCTGTTATGGGGGAAAAACACAAAACAACATGAAATTTATTAGGGTTCCATAAAAATATAAATAAGTTATGGAAACAACGGTAGATCGATTTCTTACCGAGAGGAGGCGGAAGAAACACTCCGGGGAACCCTAGGATCAGATCTGGAAGCAAATGGAGAAGTTTGGGGAAACTAGGGTTTTGGGGGATTTGGGGATTTGATGGATTTGGGTGAGATTTTGGGGAAGATGAGAGGTAGATGGAGTGAATGAATGGTTTGGATGATGATTCTAGGGCTTGGAATGGAGAAATGAAGCTTGGGGGAAGATGGGGGCTCAATGGGGAAGATTTTAGGGTTTTGGGTCGTGTTGGAGAAGATGAAATCGATTGGGTTGGGTTTAAATAGGTTGGGCTGGCGGCTGCCCAGAAATTAGGGTTTCAACACTAGTTAGTCGGTCAAAGAGCAACCACTGACCGACTAGTTTGGCAACTAGTCGGTCGGTCGATCAACGCAGACCGACTAAGTGCAAACAGTAACTCCTGAAAGAAAATAGGATTCTAGAGTTAGTCGGTCCATGAACAAGTACTGACCGACTAGTTTAGCAACTAGTCGGTCGATGAACGTTCTTAGACCGACTAAGGGTAAACAGTAACTCAACTAAAATTAAAATGATGTGTTAGTCGGTTGAAGAAGCATTGATGACCGACTAGTTTGCAACCTAGTCGGTCAACCAACGTTCTTAGACCGACTAACGATAAACAGTAACTCCTGAATAATTTAGAAAGCTAACTAGTCGGTCCAAGAAGGTTTGCCGACCGACTGGATCGTCATCTAGTCGGTCGGTGCCCCTTCTTATACCGGCTAATGAGCACAGAAAGTTCCGATACGGAGCGCGGGGCCCCGGGATCGATTCCTAAGACTCCTAGGCTTGATCTAATAGTTAGATACGACCGTTATGAAGTCCTTCACGAATGACATACTTCGAAATCGACGATCCTAAGGAAGAAGTGAGAAAATACGACGAATCGATCGAAAATGAAAGCTACGGCGACGAAAACCACACATGAGGAGAAAATCCACCAAAACATATATTATATTATATTAAATCCAGATACATGAAAATCAGTCGTTACATCCTCCCCAACTTAAGAAAAATTCCGTCCTCGGAATTTCCGAATACTCACGAGTTCGGAAACAAAAGTGGGAAACGCTCACGCATCTCATCCTCATTCTCCCAAGTAGACTCTCCAGGCGAACCGTGTCGCCACATCACCCTCACAAGATTGACAACCTTGTTCCGAATCGATTTCTGACGCCGGTCCAGAATCTGCACTGGATGCTGGTCATACGTCATATCGGGGCGAACGGTAATCTCCGAAAAATCCACCGCATGAGACGAATCGCTAATGTATCGACGAAGCTGCGACACATGGAAAACATTGTGAACTCCTTCCAAAGATGGCGGCAAGGCCAAGCGATAAGCTACCTCGCCAACCCACTCCAAAACGTCAAACGGTCCAATGTATCGCGGGCTCAACTTCCCACGCTTCCCGAAACGAATCACACCGCGATTCGGGGAAATCTTCAAGAACACATGGTCGCTCGGCTGAAACTCCAAAGGACGACGTTTAGCATCCGCCCAATGCTTAAAACGGTCCAGAGCAATCCTCAACCTTTCCCGAATATTCCTGACGATATCCACGGCCTCCACGATCATCTCAGGTCCCAACAACTCCCGATCACCAACGTCATCCCAACTCAATGGCGATCGACATTTCCTCCCATAAAGAGCGGCGAAAGGCGCCATGCCAATACTCGCCTGGAAGCTGTTGTTGTAAGAGAACTCCACCAAATGCAGATGGTCCTCCCACGAACCCTTGAAATCCAACATGCACGCCCTTAGCATGTCTTCCAAAATCTGAATTGTCCTCTCGGACTGGCCATCTGTCTGCGGATGGTACGCCGTGCTGAAACTCAGACGCGTACCCAAGCTCTTCTACAAACTCTGCCAGAACTGAGATGTGAACCTCGTGTCTCTGTCAGACACGATACTCACGGGGACTCCATGAAGTCGCTCGACCTCCTCCATATACCTCCTCGCCAGCGCCTCAGTGGACTGTCCCACTCGGAACGGAATAAAGTGCGCAGATTTGGTCAATCGATCTACGATCACCCAAATCGCGTCATTCTGCTTCGGACTCCGAGGTAGTCCAGTCACGAAATCCATAGTGATGTGTTGCCACTTCCACTCCGGAATCGGAAGCGGTTGTAGCAACCCGGCCGAACGCTGATGCTCCGCCTTCACCTGTTGGCAAACCAAACACTTGGCTACACTCTGAGCCACACTCCTCTTCATACCATGCCACCAATAATTCAGACGAAGATCCTGGTACATCTTGGTGCCACCAGGATGCACAGAATACGGCGAACTGTGTGCCTCCACCATCAACTCCTCTCTGATATCCCCAGCAGGCACACACAACCTGGCTCCAAACCTCAGCGAGCCATCCTCATGAATCAAAAAGTCAGTCCACAGACCGGCTTCCACCTGCTCCCGAATCCTCACCAGCTTCGGATCCTCAGCCTGGCCAGCCTTAATCCGATCCACGATCGTCGACTGTACCTGCATGTACATCAACGACGAAGCCTCTCCAGGAAGAACAATCTCCACACCAGACTCGCAAAAATCCTGCTGCAATCTCCACTGCGAGGTCAAAATCATCACCGCTGGAAGCCTACTCAAAGCATCAGGAACCACATTCACCTTGCCAGGGTGATACTGCAAATCAATCTCATAATCCGCCATAAGCTCCAGCCATCGACGTTGTCGCATGTTGAGCTCCTTCAGAGTGAAAATATACTTCAAGCTTTTGTGATCGGTGAAAATCTTCACTTTCTCACTCAGCAGGAAGTGCCTCCAAATCTTAAGAGCAAACACAACGGCAGCCAACTCCAAATCATGCGTCAGATAATTCTTCTCATGAACCTTAAGCTGACGTGACGCATACGCCACAACATGCCCGTGCTGATGCAACACACAACCGAGACCCTTGCCAGAAGCATCGCAAAAGATCTCAAATCCACTGCTGCGATCAGGCACAACAAGAATAGGGGCAGTCGTCAACCTCTCCTTCAGAAAACCAAAAGCACTCTCACAATCACCCGACCAAACAAAAGCAACATCCTTCCGCGTCAACCTGGTCATCGGCTCAGCAATACGAGAAAAGTCCTTAATGAATCGCCGATAGTAACCAGCAAGTCCAAGGAAACTCCGAATCTCAGATGCAGACGACGGAACAGGCCACTCCCTGATGGCCCTAATCTTCTCGGGATCCACTAAAATACCATCTCCAGTCACCACATGCCCCAGAAAAGCAACTCGATCCAGCCAAAACTCGCACTTTGAAAACTTAGCATACAAACGATGCTTCCTCAAGATTTCCAATACCGTCCTCAAGTGCGAGGCATGCTCTTCCTCCGACTTTGAATAGATCAGAATGTCGTCAATAAAGATAACGACAAACTTATCCAAAAAGTCGTAGAAAATCAGGTTCATCAGATTCATGAAAACTGTGGGCGCGTTAGTTACGCCAAAAGGCATAACCACGAACTCATAGTGTCCATACTTCGTCCTGAACGCTGTCTTCGGAACATCTCCCTTCTTCACCTTCAACTGATGGTAACCACTCCTCAAATCCAATTTAGAAAACACCCTCGAACCTCCAAGCTGATCAAAAATATCATCGATGCGAGGCAACGGGTATTTATTCTTAATGGTCACCGCATTCAACTCCCGATAGTCCACGCACATGCGACGCGAACCATCCTTCTTCTTAACCAGCAACACCGGTGCTCCCCACGGAGACACACTAGGATTAATATAACCCTTCAGCAACAGCTCATCCAACTGCTTCTGCAACTCTTCCAATTCTGCAAGTGCCATACGATACGGCGCCTTCGAAATCGGCTGCGCACCTGGAACAAGATCGATAGAAAATTCCAGAGCTCGATCAGGCGGTAAACCAGACATTTCCTCGGGGAAGACGTCGCCAAAATCTCGCACCACAGCTGGCCACTCCAGCTCCATCTGCATAGCCACAGCCTCCACCGGCCTGGCCCGAAATCTGACAGGACCAAGCGAACTGCTACCACGACTGAACTCAAACACTGGATGTCCGGGAATCTCGAACACCACCTTCTTCCTCCTGCAGTCGATCGTAGCATAGAAGCTCGCAAGCCAATCCATCCCAAGAACTGCATCATAGTTGATGATGTCGTGGACAATGAAATCAGCGAAAAGCTCATGTCCACAGACCACCAACGAGCAAGAGTTGCAACCACGATGCACCGAGACCACGCCATTCCCTGTAACGATATTCCAACTCTTGGGAAGAGGGGACGTCGACAAGGAATGCTTCTCCACGAAGCTCTGGGCCAAAATGCACATCGATGCACCAGAGTCAAAGAGGACTCGGGCAGGGAACGTGCAAACCAAAACCACACCTAATAAACAGTCTAATCAATCAAATCTTATTCTAGCAACATTCATACACAAGCATCCAACATAATTTTAACAATCAACTAATTAGGGAAGGAACAACTAGATTGGAAGTTACCTGCAATGACCTCATCCATGGCCAAAACCTCCTCCTCGGTCATCAGAAATGCCTGCCTCCTCTGCGGAATCGCCTGCCGAAAGGCATGCCCTTGCGGAACAAGGGGTACCCCACGACCAGCGGGCACCGGGGCTCTCTGCTGCAACGGCGGGGCAGCAATAGGTGCCTTCCAAGGCTGCCTCAACCTCGGGCACTCCCTGAGAACATGGGCGGGATCTCCACAGGCAATACATTGCCCCAAGAACTTCCTACATGATTCCTTGATATGGCCCTCCTTGCCACAGAAATTGCAAGTCCTCCGAACGGGCCCTCCTGGCCTCTTAAACTGAACAGGTGGGTTCGGCCTGAATCCAGGTCTAACCACACCTCTCGCCTGCTCCATAGGCCTCCTCCCAGCACCAACAACAGACCCCTTCCTCTGGTTCACGAGCAGCTCCTGCCTCTTGGCTGCTACCAAAACCTTCTGATAAGATTCCCGGTCAGAAGAGGTCACAAAACTCTGGAGCTCCGAAGCGAGTCCCTGCAGGAACCTCTGAGCTCTCTCCTCGGCGTCCTGCACCATCTTCAGCGCGAACCGACTCAGCCTCATGAACTCTTGGTGATAATGGTCCACCGACGAGCTCCCTTGCTTCAGATCAATAAAACGCTGCAGCATCTCCTCCCTGGCAGCCTTCGGGAAGAACTCACCATCAAATCTGGCCTTGAAGGTAGCCCAAGCTATCGGCTCCACCAACATCTTCTCTTCAGCATCCCACCAATTCTGAGCATTATCCTTCAGCTGGCGCTTCGCCAAGTCAACCCAACTAACTTCGTTGACCTTGGACATCTTCAGATTGTCCTCGATATTCCTCATCCATTCATCAGCAGCTAGTGGACCTTCGGTTCCATCAAAATATGCAGGACCCAGCTCTCGGAACTGCTTCGCACCGGGCTCAGGGCGAGGGGCTTCCACCACCTGAGCAGCTCGAGTCACCGGAGCATTCTGCACCTGCAGGAGCACACCCTGCTGAACTTGCATCATCTGCAACATCATCCGCATCATCTCTCCATTAGTGGGCTCCCGCTCAGGCTCCTCGTCATGAGGGGGCGCACCACTACCACCACCACGGGTGATTCGCCTTCCTGCCATCTAATGACGCAGAAAACGAAACAATTAGACTCATAGCTTAGGGCTCAGATGTCGAACTTATTTGTTGGACAATCTTGTATTATTATCGTTATCCCGATAATTGCAGTTACAGAAGGACCTGCATGGGCCACCACTAATACCTGTCACGACCCGCTTCCCTAAAATGGAGGCGAGACGTGAAAAGGTCCGCACGGGAGTGGAGCGGTGAAGCCCCAAACCCGATAAGCGTCAATCTAGTATAAGCAGGTCCCTGTAATTGCAAACGAAACAACAACAATAATAATAATATGAGACGGATATAAAATACCAATCCCACGGTTGTCCACAAAGTATTCAACATCACAGAAAAGCCTCCAGGCTAAAAGAAAGAGTCTAAGGGCCCAGAACAAGGTCAAACAAAAGCAACGACATAACAGAGTAAAGGTGCTACGCACCAACAACAAAACAACTGTCTAACAAAAGTAAAACACCACGAAAACACTAGGATTGGTCCCCAGTGTCCACGTACTCCCTGTCCAACACGGGCGCAAGCTCGGCGTCCGCAAACACCTCACCCTCAGCAAGCAACTCAGGCTCAAGGTCTAACATGCGTCACCCAAAAGAGAAAGGGGCACATGTCAGCAAGTCTAAAAAGACTTGAGCAAGGAAACTGAAAGTAACTAGCAACCTAGCACTTATAATGTTAAGCAATGACATGGCAGTTAAGTATGATGCAACAGTTCAAAAGAGGGGCAAGCACGCACAATGTAGCAAAAGCTACTAATTCACTAATCACTTATCATTTAACACTTAGTGCATAGAGAGTCCACCTGCTGGCCAGCTCGTGGCTCAGTCCGCTTATCTCTATCACTATTAATAACACTTATCACTTATCACTTAGTGCATAGAGAGTCCACCTGCTGGCCATCTCGTGGCTCAGTCCGCTTATCTCTATCACTATTAATCACTTGTGCACTAGAGAGTCCACCTGCTGGCCGGAGTGGCGGATCAGGCCAACTCAGGGCTCAGTCCGCTTATCTCTTACCCCACCCATATGTGTCGAGCGTTGGGATTTCCAACTCACTATGCTCGCTTCTGGAACACGAGCCAGGAAGTGTATTTGGCATAGGGGGTGCACCTAGCCGGTATCCGAGCGTTGGGGTTTCCAACTACAGGGCTCGCTTCTGGAACACGAGCCAGGAACACAAACATCGTAGCAAAGCTACGCAATCACGGCAACACTTAAAAATGGAATGTCATAAAAATTAATTCGCGTACCGTTAATGGAAAGTAAACATGACATGGTAATTGTGCAACATGCTAAATGTCAGAACTAGCTTCGTTGTCAAGCTAGTTCCCTAATTTGCGCCTAGGCGAGTATCATTTCGTCGCCTAGCCTCTTTTACGCCTACAACAAGCAAATGGCCTAAAACATGGCCTAAACCCTAAGTGGCAAGTTTCACTTGCCTAGCACCGGGTATGACGACCACTTCGTCTCACGGATGCTAAGCTACGGGGAAATCGCTGTTATGGGGGAAAAACACAAAACAACATGAAATTTATTAGGGTTCCATAAAAATATAAATAAGTTATGGAAACAACGGTAGATCGATTTCTTACCGAGAGGAGGCGGAAGAAACACTCCGGGGAACCCTAGGATCAGATCTGGAAGCAAATGGAGAAGTTTGGGGAAACTAGGGTTTTGGGGGATTTGGGGATTTGATGGATTTAGGTGAGATTTTGGAGAAGATGAGAGGTAGATGGAGTGAATGAATGGTTTGGATGATGATTCTAGGGCTTGGAATGGAGAAATGAAGCTTGGGGGAAGATGGGGGCTCAATGGGGAAGATTTTAGGGTTTTGGGTCGTGTTGGAGAAGATGAAATCGATTGGGTTGGGTTTAAATAGGTTGGGCTGGCGGCTGCCCAGAAATTAGGGTTTCAACACTAGTTAGTCGGTCAAAGAGCAACCACTGACCGACTAGTTTGGCAACTAGTCGGTCGGTCGATCAACGCAGACCGACTAAGTGCAAACAGTAACTCCTGAACGAAAATAGGATTCTAGAGTTAGTCGGTCCATGAACAAGTACTGACCGACTAGTTTAGCAACTAGTCGGTCAATGAACGTTCTTAGACCGACTAAGGGTAAACAGTAACTCAACTAAAATTAAGATGATGTGTTAGTCGGTTGAAGAAGCATTGCTGACCGACTAGTTTGCAACCTAGTCGGTCAACCAACGTTCTTAGACCGACTAACGATAAACAGTAACTCCTGAATAATTTAGAAAGCTAACTAGTCGGTCCAAGAAGGTTTGCCGACCGATTGGATCGTCATCTAGTCGGTCGGTGCCCCTTCTTATACCGGCTAATGAGCACAGAAAGTTTCGATACGGAGCGCGGCGCCCCGGGATCGATTCCTAAGACTCCTAGGCTTGATCTAATAGTTAGATACGACCGTTATGAAGTCCGTCACGAATGACATATTTCGAAATCGACGATCCTAAGGAAGAAGCGAGAAAATACGACGAATCGATCGAAAATGAAAGCTACGGCGACGAAAACCACACATGAGGAGAAAATCCACCAAAACATATATTATATTATATTAAATCCAGATACATGAAAAGCAGTCGTTACAGCAAGGAAACGGAAAGAAAGGTAAACTAACAACCTAGCAGTTAAAGTATGGTGCATGGTAAGTAAAGTAAGGTGGTAACAAGTAAAGTAAAGGAGAGTACAAGTGGCAAGTGGTTGTTGTGACATGTAATGTCAAGTAACAAGTACAAGTACAAGGGATCACTCAACGAGTGCCCTATTGCCCGCAGGCTGTGTTCAAGTATCAAGTACAAGGGATCACTCAACGAGTGCCCTATTGCCCGCAGGTTGTGTTGAGCTCGTCTTCTGGAACACGAGCCAGAAAGTGAAATTGGCATAGGATTGTGCCCACGCAAGGTGGGTGCCTAGCCGGGACCAATAGTACAAGTATGTAGCGAAGCTACGCAATCACGATGAGTATTCGAGCATGCAATGACATGAGCAGATATTCGCGTACCGTTAATTGTATTTAAACGTGACAGGCAAAATGCAATGACATGAACATATTCGCGTACCGTTAATTGAAATTAAACATGGCAGTTAAAATGCAACAGCAGTTAAGGATGCATGGATGACATGAACAGTTAATTCGCGTACCGTTAAGGGAAAGTAAACGTGACATACAAACATGATGAAGGTGACGGACCAAGCTTCGTTGTCAAGCTAGGTCAATGGCGTCGAAACGGCTATCCCTTCACCGTCTAGTCTCTTTTACGCTAAAGCGAGGTAAATGGCCTAAGACATGGCCTAAATCAAGGGATGCAAGTTTCACTTGCCTGATACCGGGATTGACGAGCAATGAAGATCGTCACACAAGCTAACTACGGAATGGATCACTGTTATGGCAAAACAATTATTAGCACAATGATCCTAAATAGGTTTCTTATTAGAACCCTAATTATCTAACAATCCATTTTATTATGGTTTCACAATGTCAATGTGGGTTATGCTAAAATTAAAGGAATCGAGTATTACCGCGTATGGAACGGGAGAATAACGCCGAGCAACCACGGCGACGGAAGAAACGCTCCGGGGAACCTAGGGTTCAGATCTGGAAATGATTGGAGAAGTTTGGAGAAATAGGGTTTGGGGGATTTTGGGGATTTGATGGAGATTTAGGGAAGATGAGAGGTGGAATGAGTTGAGGGAGGGTTTGGATGATGGAGGATGAGCTTAGGATGAAGGATTAATGGTTTGAGGGAGATGGGGGCTCAATGGGGGAGAAATTAGGGTTTTAGGTCGTGAGGGAGGAGAAGAAAACGTTTGGAGGGGTATTTATAGAGTTTGGTGGCGGCTAGGGCAAAACTAGGGTTTCCTGCACTGCTTAGTCGGTCAAAGAACAACTGTTGACCGACTAGTTTAAGAACTAGTCGGTCGGTTGACCAACGCAGACCGACTAAGTGTAAACAGTAGCTCTAGTTGAAAACCTGAACTAAGAGTTAGTCGGTCAAAGAACAACTACTGACCGACTAGTTTGACATCTAGTCGGTCGATGATCGTTCTTAGACCGACTAAGAGTAAACAGTAACTAGTGTCAAAAATAGTTGATGAGTTAGTCGGTTAAAGAAGCATTGCCGACCGACTAGTTTGCAACCTAGTCGGTCAACCAACGTTCTTAGACCGACTAAGGATAAACAGTAACTCCAGAATAATTTAGAAAGCCAACTAGTCGGTTCAAGAAGGTTTGCCGACCGACTGGATCGTCATCTAGTCGGTCGGTGGCCCTTCTTACACCGGCTAATTAGGACCAAAAGTTCCTATACGGAGCGCGGAGCTCCGGGATCGATTCCTAAGACTCCTAGGCTTGATCTAATAGTAAGATACGACCGTTATGAAGCCCGTCACGAATGACATACTTCGAAATCGACGATCCTAAGGAAGAAACGAGAAAACACGACGAAACGATCGAAAATGAAAGTTATGGAGACGAAAACTACACATAAGGAGAAAATCCATCAAAACATATAATATAATATAATAAATCCAGATACAAGGAAACCAGTTGTTACATCCTCCCCAACTTAAGAAAAATTCCGTCCTCGGAATTTCCCAACACTCACGTGTCCGGGATCAAAAGTGAGAAACGCTCTCGCATCTCATCCTCATTCTCCCAAGTAGACTCTCCGGGCGAGCCGTGTCGCCACATCACCCTCACAAGGTTTACAACCTTGTTCCGAAGTGACTTCTAACGCCTGTCCAGAATCTGCACTGGATGCTGGTCATACGTCATATCGGGGCGAACGGTAATCTCCGAAAAATCCACAGCATGAGATGGATCGCTAATGTATCGACGAAGCTGCGACACATGGAAAACATCGTGAACTCCTTCCAAAGATGGCGGCAAGGCTAAGCGATAAGCTACCTCGCCAACTTTCTCCAGAATGTCAAACGGTCCAATGTATCGCGGGCTCAACTTCCCTCGCTTCCCAAAACGAATCACACCACAATTCGGGGAAATCTTCAGAAACACATGGTCTCCCGGCTGAAACTCCAAAGGACGATGTTTAGCATCCGCCCAATGCTTAAAACGGTCCTGAGCAATCCTCAACCTCTCCCGAATGTTCCTGACAACCTCCACAGCCTCCACAATCATCTCAGGTCCCAACAGCTCCCGATCACCAACGTCATCCCAACTCAATGGCGATCGACATTTCCTCCCAAACAAAGCGGCGAAAGGCGCCATGCCAATAGACGCCTGGTAGCTGTTGTTGTAAGAGAACTCCACCAAGTGTAGATGGTCCTCCCACGAACCCTTGAAATCCAACATGCACGCCCTCAGCATGTCTTCCAAAATCTGAATCGTCCTCTCGGACTGGCCATCTGTCTGCGGATGGTACGCCGTGCTGAAACTCAGACGCGTACCCAAGCTCTTCTGCAAACTCTGCCAGAACTGAGATGTGAACCTCGTGTCTCTATCCGACACGATACTCACGGGGACTCCATGAAGTCGCACGACCTCCTGCACGATTCACGTTACATCATTATCCAAACTAGGAAAAGGAAATAAAAACGGAGGGTAAAAGAATTTACCTCCATATATCTCCTCGCCAGCGCCTCAGTGGACTGTCCCACTCGGAACGGAATAAAGTGCGCGGATTTGGTCAATCGATCTACGATCACCCAAATCGCGTCATTCTGCTTCGGACTCCGAGGTAGTCCAGTCACGAAATCCATAGTGATGTGTTGCCACTTCCACTCCGGAATCGGAAGCGGTTGTAGCAACCCGGCCGTACGCTGATGCTCCGCCTTCACTTGCTGGCAAACCAGACACTTGGCCACACTCCGAGCCACACCCCTCGTCATACCATGCCACCAATAGTTCAGACGAAGACCCTGGTACATCTTGGTCCCACCAGGATGCACAGAATACGGCGAACTGTGTGCCCCCACCATCAACTCCTCTCTAATATCCCCAGCTGGCACACACAGCCTGGCTCCAAACCTCAGCGAGCCATCCTCATGAATCAAAAAGTCAGTCCGCAGACCGGCTTCCACCTGCTCCCGAATCTTCACCAGCTTCGGATCCTCAGCCTGGCCAGCCTTAATCCGATCCACGATCGTTGATTGTACCTGCATGTACATCAACGAAGAAGCCTCCCTAGGAAGAACAATCTCAACACCAGACTCGCAAAAATCCTGCTGCAATCTCCACTGCGAGGTCAAAATCATCACCGCTGGAAGCCTACTCAGCGCATCAGGAACTACATTCACCTTGCCAGGGTGAAACTGTAAATCAATATCATAATCCGCCATAAGCTCCAACCATCGACGCTATCGCATGTTGAGCTCCTTCTGAGTAAAAATATACTTCAAGCTTTTGTGATCGGTGAAAATCTTCACCCTCTCACTCAGCAGGAAGTGCCTCCAAATCTTAAGAGCAAACACAACGGCAGCCAACTCCAAATCATGTGTCGGGTAATTCTTCTCATGAACCTTAAGCTGACGAGACGCATACGCCACAACATGTCCGTGCTGATGCAACACACAACCGAGACCCTTGCCAGAAGCATCGCAAAAGATCTCGAATCCACCGCTGCGATCAGGCACAACAAGAACAGGGGCAGTCGTCAGCCTCTCCTTCAGAACGCCAAAAGTACCCTCACAATCACCCGACCAAACAAAATCAACATCCTTCCGCGTCAACCTGGTCATCGGCTCAGCAATACGGGAAAATTCCTTGATGAAACGCCGATAGTAACCAGCAAGTCCACGGAAACTCCGAATCTCAGACGCAGATGACGGAACAGGCCACTCTCTGATGGCCCTAATCTTCTCAGGATCCACTGAAATACCATCTTCAGTCACCACATGCCCGAGAAAAGCAACTCTGTCCAGCCAAAACTCGCACTTCGAAAACTTAGCATACAACCGATGCTTCCTCAAGATCTCCAACACCGTCCTCAAGTGCGATGCATGCTCTTCCTCCGACTTCGAATAGATCAGAATGTCGTCAATAAAGATAATGACAAACTTATCCAAAAAGTCGTAGAAAATCAGGTTCATCAGATTCATGAAAACTGCGGGTGCGTTAGTTACGCCGAAAGGCATAACCACAAACTCATAGTGTCCATACTTCGTCCTGAACGCTGTCTTCGGAACATCTCCCTTCTTCACCTTCAACTGAGGGTAACCACTCCTCAAATCCAACTTAGAAAACACCCTCGAACCTCCAAGCTGATCAAAGATATCATCGATGCGAGACAACGGGTATTTATTCTTAATGGTCACCGCATTCAACTCCCGATAGTCCACGCACATGCGACGCGAACCATCCTTCTTCTTCACCACCAACACCGGTGCTCCCCACGGAGACACACTAGGATTGATATAACCCTTCTGCAAGAGCTCATCCAACTGCTTACGCAACTCCTCCAACTCTGCTGGCGCCTTACGATATGGTGCCTTCGAAATGGGCTGCGCACCAGGGATAAGATCAATAGAAAACTCCAAAGCTCGATCAGGCGGTAATCCAGACATCTCCTCGGGGAAGACGTCGCCAAAATCTCGCACCACAGCGGGCCACTCCAACTCCATCTGCATAGCCACAACATCCACCGGTCTGGCCCGAAATCTGACAGGACCAAGCGAACTGCTACCACGACTGAACTCAAACACCGGATGTCCGGGAATCTCGAACACCACCTTCTTCCTCCGACAGTCAATCGTAGCATAGAAGCTCGCAAGCCAATCCATCCCAAGGACCGCATCGTAATTGATGATGTCGTGGACAATGAAATCAGCACAAAGCTCACGTCCACAAACCACCAACGGGCAAGAATTGCACCCACTATGCACCGAGACCACACCGTTTCCTGTGACGATATTCCAACTCTTAGGGAGAGAGGACGTCGACAAGGAATGCTTCTCCACGAAGTTCCGGGCCAAAATGCACATCGACGCACCAGAGTCAAAGAAGACTCGTGCAGGAAATGTGCAAACCAAAACCACACCTAGTAACCAATCTAACAATCAAATCCTATTCTAGCAACAAGCATGAGCAAGCAACCAACAAAATCAACAATCAAACTAAGGAAGAAAAATAGCTAGAAGGAGCGTTACCTGCAATAATCTCATCCACGGCCATGCTCTCCTCCTCAGTCATCAGAAAGGCCTGCCCTCTCGGCGGAACAGCCTGCCGAAAGGCCTGTCTCTGTGGAACAAGAGGCGCTCCACGTCCAACGGGCACAGGAGCTCGCTGCTGCAACAGCTGTGCTGCAATAGGAGCCCGCCAAGGCTGCTTCGCCTTCGGACACTCCCTGATGGTGTGGGCAGGATCTCCGCAGACAATGCACTGTCCTAGAAACCTCCTACACTGATCCCTGAGGTGTCCAGTCTTGCCGCAGAAATGGCAAGTCTTCAGAATAGGCCCTCCTGGCCTCTTGAACTGCACCGGATGATTAGGCTTGAAACCAGGCCTAACCACCGCCCTGACTTGCTCCATAGGCCTTTTCCCAGCACCGGAAACATGTCCCTTCCTCTGGTTCAAATTCAACTCTTGCCGCCTCGCAGCAATCAGAACCTTCTGATATGTCTCCAGGTCAGAAGAGGTCACAAAGCTCTGAAGCTCCAAGGCAAGTCCCTGAAGAAATCGCTGAGCTTTCTCATCGACATCTTGCACCATCTTTGGTGCAAACCGACTGAGCCTCGTGAACTCCTGGTGGTACTGATCCACCGACAAGCTCCCCTGCTTCAGATCTATAAAGCGCTACAGCATCACCTGCCTAGCAGCCTTCGGGAAGAACTCTCCATCAAATCTGGACTTGAAGGTAGCCCAAACTATCGGCTCCACCAGCATCTTCTCTTCAGCATCCCACCAATTTCTGGCATTGTCCTTCAGCTGCCTCTTAGCCAAATCAACCCATCCAGCCGGGTTAATCTTTGCCATCGCCAGGTTATCCTCAATGTTCCTTATCCACTCGTCGGTAGCCAGAGGACCCTCAGATCCATCAAAATATGCGAGACCCAGCTCCCGAAATTGCTTCGCTCCCGGCTCAGAGCGAGGGGCATCCGGAAGAGCCCGGGCAGCTCGAGCAAGTGGAGCATTCTGGACTTGCAGAAGCACGCCCTGCTGCACTTGCATCATCTGGATCATCATCCGCATCATCTTCCCATTGGTAGGTTCCCGCTCAGGCTCCTCATCATGAGGGAGCGCACCACTACCCCCACCACGGGTGAATCGCCTTCCTGCCATCTAATGACACAGAAAACGAAGCAGATTAGACTCATAGCTTATGACTCGGATATCGAACTTATTTGTTGGATAATCTTATATTATTATTGTTATCCCTGATAATTGCAGTTACAGAGGGACCTGCATGGGCCACCACTAAAACCTGTCACGCCCCGCTTCCCTAAAATGGAGGCGAGACGTGAAAAGGTCCGCTCAAACGTGGAGCTGTGAAGCTACACGCCTGATAAGCGTCAATTTAGTATAAGCATGTCCCTGTAATCGCAAAAGAAACAACAACAATAATAATAATAAAGAGACGGATACGAAATACCAATCCCAAAGTTTGTCCACAAAATATTCAACATCACAGAAAAGCCACCAGGCTAACAGGAAAGAGTCCAAGGCCCAGAACAAGGCCAAACAAAAGCAACACAAACATAACAGAGTATCAAACTAGGTGCCACGCACCGACAACTAGGCAGTCTAACAAAAGAAGCTAAACGAAAACACTAAGACTGATCCCCAGTGTCAACGTAGTCCTCGATCAACGCGGGTCCTGACTCAGCGTCAGCGAACACCACGTCCTCAGTAAGTAACTCGGGCTCGGGCTCTAACATGTGTCACCCAAAAGAGAAAAGGGGCACATGTCAGCAAGTCGGAAGACTTGTGCAAGGAAACGGAAAGAAAGGTAAACTAACAACCTAGCAGTTAAAGTATGGTGCATGGTAAGTAAAGTAAGGTGGTAACAAGTAAAGTAAAGGAGAGTACAAGTGGCAAGTGGTTGTTGTGACATGTAATGTCAAGTAACAAGTACAAGTACAAGGGATCACTCAACGAGTGCCCTATTGCCCGCAGGCTGTGTTCAAGTATCAAGTACAAGGGATCACTCAACGAGTGCCCTATTGCCCGCAGGCTGTGTTGAGCTCGTCTTCTGGAACACGAGCCAGAAAGTGAAATTGGCATAGGATTGTGCCCACGCAAGGTGGGTGCCTAGCCGGGACCAATAGTACAAGTATGTAGCGAAGCTACGCAATCAAGATGAGTATTCGAGCATGCAATGACATGAGCAGATATTCGCGTATCGTTAATTGTATTTAAACGTGACAGGCAAAATGCAATGACATGAACATATTCGCGTACCGTTAATTGAAATTAAACATGGCAGTTAAAATGCAACAGCAGTTAAGGATGCATGGATGACATGAACAGTTAATTCGTGTACCGTTAAGGGAAAGTAAACGTGACATACAAGCATGATGAAGGTGACGGACCAAGCTTCGTTGTCAAGCTAGGTCAATGGCGTCTAAACGGCTATCCTTTCACCGTCTAGTCTCTTTTACGCTAAAGCGAGGTAAATGGCCTAAGACATGGCCTAAATCAAGGGATGCAAGTTTCACTTGCCTGATACCGGGATTGACGAACAATGAAGATCGTCACACAAGCTAACTACGAAATGGATCACTGTTATGGCAAAACAATTATTAGCACAATGACCCTAAATAGGTTTCTTATTAGAACCCTAATCATCTAACAATCCATTTTATTAGGGTTTCACAATGTCAATGTGGGTTATGCTAAAATTAAAGGAATCGAGTATTACCGCGTATGGAACGGGAGAATAACGCTGAGCAACCACGGCGACGGAAGAAACGCTCCGGGGAACCTAGGGTTCAGATCTGGAAATGATTGGAGAAGTTTGGAGAAATAGGGTTTTGGGGGATTTTGGGGATTTGATGGAGATTTGGGGAAGATGAGAGGTGGAATGAGTTGAGGGAGGGTTTGGATGATGGAGGATGAGCTTGGGATGAAGGATTAATGGTTTGAGGGAGATGGGGGCTCAATGGGGGAGAAATTAGGGTTTTAGGTCGTGAGGGAGGAGAAGAAAACGTTTGGAGGGGTATTTATAGAGTTTGGTGGCGGCTAGGGCAAAACTAGGGTTTCCTGCACTGCTTAGTCGGTCAAAGAACAACTGTTGACCGACTAGTTTGAGAACTAGTCGGTCGGTTGACCAACGCAGACCGACTAAGTGTAAACAGTAGCTCTAGTTGAAAACCTGAACTAAGAGTTAGTCGGTCAAAGAACAACTACTGACCGACTAGTTTGACATCTAGTCGGTCGATGATCGTTCTTAGACCGACTAAGAGTAAACAGTAACTAGTGTCAAAAATAGTTGATGAGTTAGTCGGTTAAAGAAGCATTGCCGACCGACTAGTTTGCAACCTAGTCGGTCAACCAACGTTCTTAGACCGACTAACGATAAACAGTAACTCCAGAATAATTTAGAAAGCCAACTAGTCGGTTCAAGAAGGTTTGCCGACCGACTGGATCGTCATCTAGTCGGTCGGTGGCCCTTCTTACACCGACTAATTAGCACCAAAAGTTCCGATACAGAGCGCGGAGCTCCGGGATCGATTCCTAAGACTCCTAGGCTTGATCTAATAGTAAGATACGACCGTTAAAAAGCCCGTCACGAATGACATACTTCGAAATCGACGATCCTAAGGAAGAAACGAGAAAACACGACGAAACGATCGAAAATGAAAGTTATGGAGCCGAAAACTACACATAAGGAGAAAATCCATCAAAACATATAATATAATATAATAAATCCAGATACAAGAAAACCAGTCGTTACATTACGTCAGGGACTTCCACCCATTAATCAATACATCAATTAATCGTGTACTACCCTTTGTGGGGCTGCAGAACGACGGTGTGCTTTAAGGGCATTAACTTGAAATGGATGCGAGGGTTGATTCATTTGGAATGAACCTATTTCTAATGAACTCACAACCCTAATGACATCCTGTCCCACACACTTCTCCTTGCTTGACTAGCCTCCTACTTTGGTCTCCACCTTACCTGCATTGGGTTTGGCTTGACATTATCATCACTCACTTTCTCTCACCACACTAGTTAGTCTAGATGGTTGTACCAACACCTTTATCTTTCCTTAGCCGATTGATCTTGTGATTGTGAAATGACTTGTCCTTATGGATTCTATCCCGTACTCATCGGGTTTATATTGTAATTGACACACCTACACTGGGGAGGAGAGCGTGTGTATCCTATTTGGATTGTGCGTGTCCTCGAGTCAATCAAATATCCCCACGCCTTACGGTGGATTTTTTATTTTGGGGGTAAGGGGAGTGGCACCTCGACTAATATCTGACGAGACGTATGTCTGCCTGCTAAGGGAGTGGCCCCCTGCCTTACAGTGATCTTGGAGAGGAGTCGGCTCACGAAGGAGTAGCCCCCGGCTTATGGTGGATTTGTTCGTTCAGTGGCGAGAGGAGTGGCCCCTCGACTAATGTCCGACGAGAAGTAGGTCCACCCTCGGGGGAATGGATCACTGCCTTACGAAAATATTAGAGATGAGTCAGCCCACAGGGGAGTAGTCTCCTACCTTTTGAAGGTCGTGTACGTTCGATAATGAGAGGAGTGGACCCACGACTAATGTCTGACGAGAAATAGGTCTGCCAGCAGGGGGTGCCCCCACCTTACAATAGACTCGTTCGGTTGGTGGGGAGTGGAGTGGCCCTTCGACTGACGTCCGACGAGAAGTAGGTTTACCCACGAGGGGAGTGGCACCCACCTTAATGCGGTCTTGGAGACGAGTCAGCCTACAAGGGGAGTGTCCCCCTGCCTTATGGTGGACTCGTTCGTTCGATGAAAATATGAGTGGCCACTCGACTAACGTCCGACGTGAAGTAGGTCCACCTGCGGGGGGAGTGGCCCCACCTTACGGTGGACTCGTTCGTTAGGTGGCGATGGGAGTCTCCCCCCTCGACTAACGTCCGACGAGAAGTAGGTCTACCCACGGGGGAGTGGCCCCCGCCTTACTATGGGCTTGGAGATGTGTTGGCCCATGAGGGGAGTGGCCCCCGCCTTACGGCAGACTCATTTGTTTAGTTACGAGGCGAGTGACCCCTCGACTAACGTTCGACGAGAAGTAGGTCCACCCATCGGGGAGTGTACCGCTACCTTACGACGGTCTTGGAGATGAGTTGGCCCACTGGGGGAGTGGCCCATACCTTACGATAGACTTGTTCGTTCAATGGCTAGTGGAGTGGCCCCTCGACTAACGTCTGAGGAGAAGTAGTTCCCCGTGGGGGGAGTGACCCCGCGCCTTACGGTAGACGTTGGAGAAACGTCAGCCAGAGTAAGGGGCGACCCCCGCCTTACGACAGACTAACTTGTGAAGTGTTCTGATCTGATCTGTGGGCATGTGCACTTCAGTAAAAATAAAGTGGGGAGAAGGACGATCAAATGCCCACTTAGAGTACATTTGTCAAAGATATGTCAGCTCGGCAAAAAAAACATGTTAGCTTTGTAAAAAAGAAACCAAAATAAGTTGAAGAGTTTGTTTGGTTGGATAGTTTTACCGATAACACCTCATCCAAGATATTGAACAAGCATGGATGATAGTTGCGGTATAGATTTCATGTAGGTCGTCCTAATTTAGGCAGCATGTCGTCCTTAAAGAGCCGACAAAGCATTGTGACATCGAGTTACAGATGACGGAGATGTATAAAGAGATCTTCTTGTTGGGCGATGTATGCCCTTAGTTCATTTGTATTGGATGCAAATGGATTTTATAAGTCACAAAGAGTTTGCGATATATTAGATGTGGAGATTTTGCATATGATGCAAAGGGTATTAAATGTGTCGTAAATTGTTTATGTACATATTTAATACAATTAACGCGTAGAAAAGGTTATCTGGATGACAGAAACGTCGTGGTCTAATCCCAGATTTGAACGGCGTCCAAAACGGACGCCAAACGCAAGATTTAGAGCCAAATCAGCCCTACAGGTGGCCAGCCCAGGGGCGGGCCTGCCCGCCCATTGCTGGGCGGGTCAGGGCCTGCCCGCATGGGCGGGCGCCTGACCCGCCCGCCCTTGGCAGTTCAAGCCCGCCCTTGGGCGGTTCAAACCCACCCAGCGGGCTGGGGCAGGTGCCCAGCCCGCGTAGGGGTGCCCCTGCCCTGTTTTGGCAGGTGGGGCCCACCCCGTGGGACCAAACAACTAGGGTTGTGAACCCTTAGTCTTTTCTAGCTGCGACGGCTCAGTTTTTTTTTGCAAAAAAACTGATTTTTAGCTCAACTTCGAGACAACGTTTGAGGGGTCAAACGAAGTCGAAATTGAGTGTCGTTCGAACCTACGCGTTCACCGTTCAACCCTCTTCGATTTGATAGGTTGTATCACTTGCGAAGCTCAACGGTGAGGAAGGAAAAATTCACCAAAGTTTGGCATTTTTGAAAGGCAAACTTCAATTAATTTTTCTCCCATATTTTTAGTCCCACACCGGATATGGAGTAAAGAGGAGGGGTCAGCCGCCTATATAAATAGAGGCCTATTCCCCTCCTTGAAACTCGTCCCAAGCTCCAGTTCTGGGTAGCTCCATTAAACGTGAGCAAGCCCGGATCTTAGCTTAAATTAAATATTCTCGTTCTCTCTAAGTTTCTTCATTGCTCCTGTTCGGGCTCTAGCAAAGCTACGAAGGAGCTCGGATCGGATCCGGAGTCTTGACGAAGGATCCACTCAAGGCGAAATCTTCTTCGACGTGTGGTTGGCTCGGCGACAAGGGTTTTGCTTGCCTCGGGACGCGGTACGGTTCAGGAAGCAGTTCGGATCGGGATGAGGAGCGGCTCGGGACACAGTTCGGCTTGGAGAAGCGGCACGGGGGCCCAAAGAAACGTTGCTGAAAACGACGCTTTGTATTCTACGGAAACAAAGTGAAAGGTATGTAGTTTAAATTATTAGCATGCGTTTATAATTGCAAATAGGTTGATAGATCTATCCTTAGGGGTTGGTCGGACCCAACCCTGGGATAGTAGAGATCTTGGCTAGGGTTGTTCCTTTGGGGCTTAACTTGAAATGGTTTTAAGTTAAAAAATTTCCGCTGCTTATTTGATAACTTCGTCCGATCGACTTAGGTCGGACGTCGTATTTATGGCCCTAAGGACACAGAAACCCCAACATTGGTATCAGAGCCAGTCTACCTGATCTATGTTTTGCAATTTATAAATTATATATGATGCAACATGCTTCTCCATCAAATAGGAGGTTTTAATTTAAACTTTAAAAATGTCGTTTTTAAAGAAATGTTTTTTTCGAAAATTGTTTTGAAATTAGTTTTAATTTTATTTTAAAATTAAAAATTAAAATTTTTTTGATAATTTTTTGTTGCAACTTAAACTTATGAGATAAATTTTAGATTGCATGTTTAGCAAGAAATTTTATGAGATAAATTTTAATTTCTTTGTTATACCATGCTAAATTGTTTAGTTAATGTTTTTAATGGTATATTAGTTAATTTGATTATGTGATAATTCAAGAGAGACTATTAGGATAGCCATAAAAAACTTCTAGAAAAATTTTGAGATAATTTTAGGACATGCTATGTTTAAAAATTGTTGCAACAAATTAAATTCATGTTTAGGGTAGCACTCTCTGACTTATTATTTTAATTTTTTTAATAATATTTTCGAACAAAAGACTACGATTTAAAATTGTTGCAACTTGAATTTTAAAATGTCTAATACATGATTATGATAGCACCTTAAAAATCATTATAGTTGATAAGGACATTAATAAAAGTTATTAACCAATCATAATAATTCCGGATTTTAGGATTCAACTAGTTGATAGGATTAACTAGTTTTAATGAATCCATTTCTAATCGAACGGGACACATATGAATAATAAGTTTCCTTCAATGGACCATGATCCGGTCTAGTTGTTTTGACTAGTGTTGAAGATCACCCTAGCTTGACTTGGAATAGTGATCCTGGCCTAGTCAAATCCCTGGCCGTGTTCTGCTGGACTGCAAGGATGCGAATTATGATTATGTGACATCGTCGATTATATCTAGTCAATTACGTTAAAAATCTTCTTCAAGATTAGCCGTAACCCTCCTTGTTTTAGAGGTAGGCAACTACATGTTGTTTGTTATAGTTGTTGAGCACACTCAAGTTATGTCATTGATACTTTATGGAAACCAACTTCTCAATGCATGAGTTGTAGTCTAGACTTAACCCAAACCGTCGTGTCGTGCCCATACACCTAGCGTCGGTGTAAGTTAGGCTAGACACGAATACAAGGGTGCGACTAGACTAGTCATTGTGATTTGGATGAGCACACTCATGATCATAAGTAGCTAGGGGTAAAACCCAATAAGGGAATCATATATGATATGATTGATTAAGAGTCATCTACCAATCATAGAGTCTAGCAATTTTTTACGCACACTCAAGGTTGTGAGGCTCAGGGTGGTTGGATCTCTTTCCCATTAAAATTAATTTAATTAAATCGTTCATTATTATGGATAAAATGATCGCAAAAAATAGTGGGAGGATATAGTTAGATAAAAGCCATTCTATCTATATTTAAAATGTAACATATGCTAAACTATGATAGTTCTATGTTTACCAATGGAATCCAAAACATAATATCCTAAGAGAATTAGTTAACTGGTCAAAAGGTTGGTTAAAGGAATGTCAGTTAAAATTCTAATTGATAGATTAAACTATGTTCTCATTGACATTAAAATGACCTTCTTAGCACAGGCTTAAGGACAATGATTTCCTTGAGCTCTGGGTCCAACAAAATAAATGCACGCTATCCTGTCACTCGCCTCTATGAGAGGCAGCTTGAACATACTGATGTTCAAAGCATGTTTCTACATACAATTTGTTGAGCACACTCAGGATTATATGGAAAACGATTTCGATCTGCAAAGTTTGAAACTTTGATCAAATTGTTTGAATCGAAGACGAGTGCATGAACGGTGAAAGACTATGTATCCCAACCGGATCTTGAAACGAGCAACTTGTTGAGCACACTCAAGGTTGCAAAGCTTAAGCGTTTGGATACATGAGATGTTTGCACGGCTATTATTTGTGTTGAGACGCGTAATATCTAAATGAGATTTAGAAAGGAAGAAGGCATTAAGGAAAGTAATTTGAGAAAGAAAGTTTTATCTATCATTAGTAAAGGCAAAAGTAGGAGGAACTGAAAATGTGACATATTTGATGTCACGGCTTCAGGATAAACGTTATACAAAAGGGAATAGATTGTCATACATGTTGGAAAAGGAGCAATTGTTGTTTCTTGGACCATAGAGGACATCTAACTTTTTTTGACGACTGTCGTCACTTATAATGATAATGTATTAAATGTTAATACATGAATATGCAAGATAATAGCAAAACTTATATGACAAAATAGACTAGGCCGTACCAAAGAGACTAAGCGTCATAAGTCACATAAAGAGGGGTCTGACATATCGTATTATGAAGTCAATAGATACTTATGAATCTTGTCTCAAAGGTATGATGGCCGAAATTCCATCTGTAAGACAGTGTGAGAATGAGTTGGTGAACTCGTAGTCTAGTACATACGGATGTACCCGGACCCAAGTCTAAGTTAGCCAGGATGAGTTGTTTTTATTTTATTACGACACGTGTTCTTGCTGAAACACAAGTCTGATAAAATAGATAACACAATGAAAGAAGTATGTGAACTGCTTCGATTAGATCGAAGAGTCAAATACTTAGCTAAATAATTCATGCGTAATTAAAAGAAAATGTGGTTTTCTCTCAGGTCAAGTCTCTTAACACATCGGTGTGTTGGAAAGCATGAATCATACTTTGTTAGACATGGTGCAATGCATGGCAAGTGGCTCTGAGTTACAATCCTCCCTCTGGGTTAAGTCCCAAATAGTAATGGATATTCATTAAATCAATCGTTAGGAGGTTAAAGGATTACTCATGTCTTCTGAGACGAAGAGTCGAATACAACATCATAGTTGTTGATGACTTAGTCAACTTCCAGGATGTCATTCAGAGTATGGACTCTGATTAATAACTTGATGCAATCCGAAAGAACATAATAAAGTATGGACTTTAGTGCCCAAAGAAAGTGTTTCCTATTGGCTGCAAGTAAATCTTCAAAACAGAAGATTGATGTAGAAAGAAAGTAGTAAAGTACAACTTATGTTAGTTGAGAACGGTTATCATCTTAACTCCTATAAACGGATTATGATAAAACTTTCTCGCCATCAGATGTGTATAGATCTACTCGGATCGAACTCAATGTAAATGCTTATGATGACCATGAAAACTGGAGCATTCATGTATAGTCTGTTTTCTAAATATAATTTAGAAGAACAAACTTATATGAATCGGCCAGAGAGTTTTTAAGGTCAGTGGGAGCGAATAAAAACATGTGAGGCATCAAGGAGCCGGAACAAATGTTTTGACAAAGTGGTCAAAGAGTTTGACACTTTATCAGAAATGATTATGAACCGTCTAACTGACCAGTAAATTATTTGGATTATTCGCGTAAGGTACGATGAGCTGGATGAGATCCAGGCAAGAAATTAATTATGGATTCCAAGAGACCAAGGAAATTATTTGGATGAGATTTAAATGTATGGTTTAACTTGAATATAGATCCCCCTTAAGTCTATACAGTAGACGGTTTAGCAGATTCACTCACGAAGGCTCTGTCACATACAGTCTATAAAGACTTATGTGTAAATGCGATATGAGATACCGGGATAAATGGCCCTGAGCACAAGTGAGAGATGTTAGGAGAAAAGTATGCCCTCGAACTCGAGGCAATTTATCTCTATGTAAGTGTACAAACATCTTGTTCAAAATTACAGTAAGCTGTATGGTAAGAATTTATCTAAGTTAATAATTATGTAGTCGACATTAGAACTTAGGTAAAGTCCTAAGACTTAATGCGAGGTTAAACCAGTATCGAAATGAGGATCTCGATCATGGAGAATTGTTTAACCGTTAGTAGCATAAGTCTAAAATAGTTCGTGGTCATAGATGTTTCGAGAAAAGGATATCGAAACATCGGATAGACCATTATGTCTTTGTCTTCACCGTGGAGTGGTGACGATGATCTCATGGTCATTCGACTTGACGAAGTTGGAGACGAGACACAGGTGCTCATTGGAGATGAGCTCACTGAACGACCCAACGAGAGTTATCACATGGTCAACATAACAAATTTGTCGGTGATAACTCTCTGTGATGATAGGCTAGTTGGTCCTTAGACTTGAGGTCATTGTACGAACATGTACGTAAACGGTGTCACTTAGATTTCTGACCTAGCTTCGAGGCAAGGCCTGTCGAAAGGTTTTTGGTTGGGTGACACTTAAAGCGTGCGAGGAGTGTACTGACCAAGATAGAATTCGTCTCTCACGTTATGGGGAGTTAGTGTCGCATGTGTTGGTTTGGTCTTTAGTGACTTTGGCCAAAGTATGTTAGAATAAGTCCAACATTATTTGGCTAAAAACCGATGGAAACTAACCAAGTTCAAGCTATTGGGGTTGACAGTTTGACCGTACCCTAAGCTTGACTAGGTGACATAATTTTGATGAGGGGACTAAAACTGATGTATTTATCACGGACACAGTCAGGGTGGTCTCGACAATACTGATATCATTGAGTTAACCACATAAGTATGATACCGAAACAGGGACGGCACCTGCTGCTCGTGGTCTTTGCCGTCTGTGGTTTTGAGCCCCACATGTAGTAGGGTCAGGCTGTAGGGTCTCATACAGAGTGAGACCTTCGTCAAGTAATAGATAGAAATTAGGGAGAATATGCATTTGATGCAAGGGATAGAAAACTGCAAAGAGTTTGGAGTTAGCTCCTACATTTGGAATAAATGACCCTGAGTGCAAGTGGAAGATGTTGGGGGATGTATGCCCTCGATTCATTTGTATTGGATGCAAATGGATTTTATAAGTCACAAAGAGTTTGTGATATATTAGATGTGGAGATTTTTCATATGATGCAAAGGGTTAAATGTGTCGTAAATTTTTTATGTACATATTTAATACAATTAACGCGTAGAAAAGGTTATTTGGATGATAGGAACGTCCCGGTCTAATCCCAGGTTCAAACGACGTCCAAAACGAACGCTAAACGTAAGATTTAGAGCCAAAACAGCCCTACAGGCGCCCAGCCCAGTGCTGGGCGGGCGCCTGACCTGCCCAGTGGGCGGGTCGAGCCCGCCCGCATGGGCGGGCGCCTGACCCGCCTGCCCCTGGGTGGGTCAAGCCCGACCAGCCGGCTGGGGCGGGCACCGAGCCCTCGTAGGGGCGCACCTACCCTGTTTTGGCAGGTGGGGCCCACCCCGTGGGCCCCACCAACTAAGGTTGCGAACCCTTAAGTCTTTTCTTGTTGCGATGGCTTAGTTTTTTTTAGCGAAAAACTGATTTTAGCTCAACTTTGAGACAACGTTTGAGGGGTCAAACGAAGTCGAAATTGAGTGACGTTCGAACCTACGCGTTCACCATTCAACCCTCTTCAATTTGATAAGTTATATCACTTGCGAAGACCAACGGTGAGGGAGAAAAAAATTCACCAAAGTTTGGCCTTTGTGAAAGGCAAACTTTAATTAATTTTTCTCCCATATTTTTAGTCCCACATTGGATACGGAGTAAAGAGGAGGGGTCGGTCGCCTATATAAATAGAGGCCTACTCCCCTCATTGAAACTCGTCCCAAGCTCTAGTTCTGGGTAGCTCCATTAAACATGAGCAAGCCCAGATCTGAGCTTAAATTAAATATTCTATTTCTCCCTTAATTTCTTTCTTGCTCCTGTTCGGGCTCTAGCAAAGCTACGAAGGAGCCCGGATCTGATCCGGAGTCTTGACGAAGGATCCACTCAAGGAGAAATCTTCTTCTGCGCGTGGTTGGCTCGGCGACAAGAGTGTTGCTCGCCTCGGGACATGGTGCGGTTCAGGAAGCGGTTTGGCTTGGGACGAGGAGCGGCTCGGGACGCGGTTCGGCTTGGAGAAGCGACGCTGGGGGGCCAAAGAAACGTTGCTGAAAACGACGCTTTGTATTCTGTAGAAACGAAGTGAAATGTATGTAGTTTAAATTATTAGCATGCATTTATAATTGCAAATAAGTTGATAGATCTATCCTTAGGGGTTTGTCGGACCCAACCCTAGGATAGTAGAGATCTTTGCTAGGGTTGTTTCTTTAGGGCTTAACTTGAAATTGTTTTAATTTAAAAATTTCCGCTGCTTATTTGATAATTTCGTCTGACCGACTTAGGTCGGACGTCGTATTTGTGGCCATAAGGACCCAAAAACCCCAACACTTCTAGCTACAGTACGAGTTCAACGTCGGGGGTGTCATCGAGGACGATGAAACCTGGGCTCTAATTGTGGTGACGAGCCTCAAATCCTGTAAGGACTCGCTGGTTAATTTGCAAGAGAAGCAGAAGAAGTCTACGAAAGGGGCCAGGGGTTGATTGTCAACGATTTTCTTGTTGGCTGGCCATGTCATGATAGCTTCCGAATTTGACCAAGTTTTTCTTTCTGTTGTCGAGTCATCTCGGGGTTGTGATCGCCATGGGAGAGAAGACGAGACAATCGACGTGGTGCGGTCACCGAGCTTCGTCCCTGAACATGTTCCTATGGTGGATGGACAGGGATGCCAATTATCCGTTGAGGACCGATGAGCCCCCAGATGGCAGACACACTGTAGATGACTTGGTCCCTGGGACAAGTCCATGGGCTCCCTATGGGCAGTAGATCAGAGCTGTAGATGTTCTCAACGGTCGTGAGTACAGACCATCCTATCACAAAGTACACGGTGGATGCAACAATTGTTCCTGCTAACTTAGCATACAACATCTAATCTTGATCAAGTTAAGAATAAATCCCTTGCCGCAGAACTTGCAGCGGTGCGTCTGATCTCGATCCATCTCGATCAGTTCTTGATCTTTTGTACGTTTGGAGATATGTCGGTGGGATGCTTGACATGCCCTGCAGTAGCTTCGTAAGCTTGGAGATGGCTCGAAGATGGGAGGTCGGTTGCGGGTAGGTGAGCTCGACTGGGGTATGTATGGTGCTTGGTAAGCCTGGCATGAGCTTCGTAAGCTCAGAGATGGCTTAGAGATGGGAGCTCGATTGGGCGTTGGAGAGCTCGGCAACTGGGATTATTCCTCTACCTCAGTCTCAATTGGTCGAACAGATGCGAGCTTGGTAGGTTATTTGTGATTACATGCCTAGCCACACAGCCTCGACTGCCATCTCTTCACTTCGGTCGCGTTGCTCGCCCTGCCGCTCAGCTACCAACAGAGGGGAATATCGTTTCGGTGCTCGTGGCTGCTCTCTTCTACATGCACAAGCAGCTTGACACCCAGATCATTCACCGTGATGTCAAGGCCAGCAATGTCATGCTTTATTCCGGTACAATTCCAGGCTTGGTAGTCCCGTTGGAGGATAGGGGTGGCTCGACAGTCCCATTGGAGGAGCTCAATGTACAAGGCAGAATCCTTAAGCCCAGATGGTGGCTTCGAGCTCGGAGGGAGGGAGCTTGGCCAGCTAGCTGGAGGAGAATCTCGGCATGCCTATTGGAGGATCACGGTAGGGGGTGCTCAACATGCTCGGATGAAGGCAGGTCCATAAGCTCAACAGGGGGCAGCCTGGCAAACTCCGCATGCTTCTTGATCTTGGCAACGAGGTCAACATGGAGGTGCTTGGAAATCACCTCGGTTCGCTCAAACGGAGGTGGGAGCAGCTTGGCAGCCGGTAGGGGGCTGCTTGGTAGCTCGGCATGCGGTAATTCGATAGCACAGCAGGGGGAGCTGCTCGAATGCTCGGATAGAGCTTGGATGATGGCAGCTTGGGCTCGGTTGCATTGGACAGAGGCTTTGAGAACAACAACATTGGGCTCCGTAGGGTTGGCAACTCCCAAAGCTCAATAAAGGCAGCTCGGAGAGTCGGCAGCATCGAACGCTCGAGATATGCATCTCACAATGGACATCAACAACGAGTGACATCAGCTGGAACATGTCTGTCTTGAGTTTGGAGGAGGCAACTTGGCTGCCTGATGATTGCTTATATCGGTTGATCAGTGATGGCATGGATCGAAAGATTGGCAATTTATTGATCAATCTGTAGATTGGTCTTGGTTAGATCGGCAGATCATAGTTTGCTGATCAATCTGCTTTGTCAGGTCGGCGACACTATCTCCTGCTATTTTCAAGAGCTCGACCCGCACCGCAGATCTGCGCCTCATTTAAAGAAATCTGTACCCAGTCGTTCCCCATCGAGACCACCAAGAGATCCTCAACTGTAATTGTGAACAGGATCTCCATCGTGTTGTTGAGCACGTACATGATCGCTGTCGATGCTGGGTTCCCCATCGCCATTCCCCCTCCGACGACCAGAATCGTCATCTTCTCGTCCACTGACGCTATCTGGACCGCACAGTGATCTGCACAAGTGGTAGCACACACGTCCTAGATCTTGAAATTGTAGCTATCCGATTCCATGGCATTAGCCCCTCCTCTAGCGCTACGCCGCCATAAAGCAATCATTGATTCTTCTTCAATTTCTCTAACATTTGTTCATTTGGAGTGAAGTCTGACTTCAAATTGGTAGAACATACCGCCTTCAGAAGCGAACTTTAATCAGTCGGTACTGTAGATTTCTTGGATCCAGGTTTTCTCAATAGAGGAAGCTGAGGTATTTTGTTTGTAGGCGAAAAGTTGGATTCAATAAAAGTATGGAAGACTTAATGATTTTTTTTCTTTGCAAGGGAGAGATAGATTTTGATTAATGGAACGAGTCGTTGTCGGTGTGACAGACGACGTGGATATTGACTCGATTCCCACAAATGATGCCAAAGGATACAGGATTAATCCCTCATATCAAAATTGTAAGAAGGTTGTCGATTGAACCTGGTTGGAGTAGCTGGGGCACACAGCAGGTAGGCGATTGGGCGAGCTAGCTCCTGATTCATAGGGCTCTGAACTGCGCCATGGGAGCCGAGACTGAGCTATCTCCCTAGCTATCTGCAACACAGGAAGCTCTTCAAGGGGTCGGGTCTGTGCCCAACCAAATCACCTCCGATGCTTAAGTCAATGGCTGACTCGAAAGGTCTCGGTGGAGCTAGGTCCGATCTGTTGAGAGGTCGTCCGCTAGTCCTCCAATCAAGCTATGGAGGAAGAGAATATAGAATTGGATAGAATAAATATTGAGTATTAGACTATCTCAGTGTAGGATCTCGAGATCCCCCATTTCACATGTTGCATCTAGGAGTTCTTATAGGTGACCATTCTGTTGTAATGTCTGGGCCAATAATGTGACTTTATTGTTGACATCGATGAGGATGCGTTGATGAGGAATTATTCACGGGAGTAATGTTCGCCATTAATGCCAGCAATGATTATTCAATTAAAGGCCATGAAGACAGGCCATAATCATCGGATTAATAGCCATGATGGCAGGGCATAATTAGTGGAGTAATGGCCATGAAGGCATGCCATAATTGGTGTAACGCTAGCCACCCGAATAACTTGGACGGGGACTTGGTTGGCAATAATTATGCTGACCGATAACTTTGCATGGTCATAAGGCCAAGCAGATCTGGTTAGGCCGATTGACATGGACTGACCTGTTAGTCAAGTAATATACACATTCAGACATGTCAAATATTTAAGTGTTATCTATGGCAGCATCAATATTTTAAGACAACAACTGCATTCATATTTTAACTGGAGCAGGTATATATATCTATAAGGATTTTTAAATATATAACCTTCAGATCATTCATACTAAAAATTTACAACTTAAGTTTTAGATTTACCTCTCAAATCAGTTCAACTCATGTGATTTTACCTCTTAAAATTTAACTTTCTTGTTTTGCCCCTAATTTGAAACTTATCTAATTTCTCTCCTCTCATTTTTTCGTGCTTAGAAGATCAAAATGTTAATAAGTTGGTTTTCTTGCAAGAGAATAGGTTGAGAAGGGAGAGAGAAGAGGAAAATGAAAAATAAAAAAAGGCAGAATAGAAGAAAAATGTTATGATTGGTTAGCGTTCAAATCCCCCTCTTTGGATTTCGATTTAGGACATATTCTTTTGCTTGAAAAAGTGGGAGAGAGTGCTAAGGTAGCATTGTTCATGCACTATTTGGCAAGATTCTCATCCCACTTTTTCAATTCTTGTTCTTTTGCTAGAAAGTTGAAATTAAAAAAAGTGCATACGTGGAGTCCAAAATTGAGATTCCATTTGGTTTTTGTATTCTCCACAAGGGCTGTCATCCAATGAGTTAACTTGGATTTTATTTCACGATTTACAACTAAATTTGTTGGGGGTAACCATTACCCTACACTCACCTAATAACACCACTCCACAATCGCACTTTCTCAATTCAACTTTCTTCTACCAAAAGAAGAAAGTGTAATATACCCCACTTTATTTTCTTAACTCCACTTTCCATACAACTTTCCACCCACCCAAAAAAACACAAAACAGGCCATCAGGCCATCGTTCTTAACTCCGCTTTACATACAACTTTCACCCAAAAACCTTCTTTCTAAACTCCACTTTTCGCCCCCAAAAAACACAAAACAGGCCCTATGAGATACCTTTTAAGAGAGGTGAGACTTAAGAGTATGTATTTCGGTCTTTTAAGTGATAAAAGTACCTAATTAACTGGTATATAAGAAAATATTCTTTCTTTTAAACAAAGAAAATATACATAAAAAGATTAAATGTCCAATGAAAGTTTCAGAACTTAAGTATTGGTTGGGTTGGGAGGCCCGCGCGAGCGAGTTCTGCAAAGTAAGCAGCGTCAACGCTCGGCCAGCCTATTCCCCCTCCATAAATTCTTGCGCACAAACAACTTATGTTAGCGCGGCGGGCAGTTCCCACCGCCCGCTTTGTTTTCCTTACTCATTAGTTTAAGGCAAGATTTTCCGACGCACCCAGGGCCGGTTAAATAGCCCCCAGCCCAACACTCCTCTCACGTTTCTCCCGATGTGGGACTAAACCACTCGAAATTGAGCATTCCCCTCCAACAAACGGGACCCCTCTCTTCGCTACAAGACTCGACATTGGCAATCAGTCAATTCCTGTGATCTCCTTGCGTTTCATCACCCCTGGCTCGATCTCTATCTCCTTCTTCTTCCTTATTTACCTTGGAATCGCATAGTTTCAGCAGAAAAAACTATTCTAACTTTGGTAACAAACCATGTGGTTATTTGGGGGAAACACTATAGTTGCATTTGTGATGGTTTTTTTTCGGTGCGCTGATGTGAGAAGTATGCAGTATAATAGCCAAGAAAATATGATACAGGACTACAAACGATAAGAATTTAAAACAAGGATGCAGTTGGGAGTTTTAGCCTTACCAAAAGGAGAGTAAACTTGCAATAAATCTTATTGCTAGACATTTTCAACCTGAAATGTTGTTAGATTTAACAAGCTGTTTGCACCAATGTGAGAAAAAAATGTTTGCTTTTGTGATGTCCAGATCAATATGCTTGATCGTTAACTAGCACCGGATTTTGCTGTCCAAACGGCACGATTACGATCCCGTATAAGTTTAGAATCCATGGTTTTTGAATGTGGGTATCACTAACTTTTTCGTTTGAACCATGTTTCGTGTCACTGAGTATCATTGAACCATAAAACTAACAGCAGGGTGGGTTAGCAAGTTTGAGAGAGGAAATGGGTGAAAAAAAAAGGCGGGAGGTGTAGAGAGAAAGGGGTGAGGCGAGAGCAGCGACAGTAATAGGGATTAGGGATGCATGAATGAATGAACAAAAACGAAAAAAGAATTTGGAATTTAACCGTTACTCTAACACATGGTCTGATTCTGTTGGTTTCATAGTTCAGTAATGTTTTGTTGTGCACATAATTACATGGTTCAAGAAGTCTTAGCAGAATTTACCCTTATCTTTCTTGTCTAAAGGCTTTGTCCTGCGGCGTTCTCTTATTTTCCCGAATCAAATAGTTAGCATCATGACTTAGCTCTGGTTTCTTTCCGGAAATTGGAACCTGTAGGTAACATGGACATTATAACATAGCACTTCAGGTGGTGGGGTTTCCCTTTCAGGCTCAGCATCCTGTTCAGCTTTGCCACATTGCCCGTGATCGCCATCATTCGCCTCCTTGGCGAAGCAGACATCACTGGGATGCATGGATAAGCTGTATGATAGTGTGTAGCAGCTCGAAGAGAAGTGCTTTGAGACAGATGCCTGCGCTGATGCGGCCTCTAAGCGCATCAAGATTCCCTACGGAGCACCTGACATTAAACATTGACGAAGCTAATCCTCGAGAATATTACAGATGTAGGAAGCCCATGGGCAAAAATTCTTGAATGCAAATCGGGTGATAAGGCAGCATATGCAGAAGCCAGAGCCTGAGAAGGCTTTGTTACTGATTGATTCAAGTGTGATGAGCACAAAAGCATGTACACAGGTTTAGTTCTAATACTATTCACTGATGAGATTTCAGAAATTTCAGAAACTCAGACAAAATGTTTACAAGTGATGATCATTAACCTAAGGTAACACAGTTAATCTGGTTCAATTAGCAAATGCATTTCCACATTACAAAGATCTGATGCAAAATTAAATACAACCCATAAGCCAAGATGATACTCAAGCGGACGAGCAGTGAGATTTTGGTGAGGAAAGCTTTTCATAAGACGCGTGACTGCAAGCAGTCTATTATCCAAGTGAAGCCTTCAGCAGCGCGACCTAAGCAAAATCAAAACGATTCAAACTGACTGCATGACAAGAGTCAATATACTAATTCCATGACAGCAAAAGTTTGATTGAAATCCTTTGCTTCACAGTCTACTTGGCGGCAGAGACTGGCAAATAGGCTGTTGGTGTAGTTTACAAGATCATGAACAGTGTCCAAAACTGAACATGTTTGGGCAACCCAGCTGGAAAATTTATTTCAACAGGATTACGATTTCTTCAATCCACAATACAATTACAAGCCATAGATTGAAGCAAATGCAGTACATCACTCTAGGAAGATCGTCTATAATCCATACAGAACTCATACTGCCATACATTGCCCCAGCAAGAGTCCAGGCTGCATTTGATAAACCACGCTTATTCAAGTTCTGACGCACTATTGCACACACACACCTAAGCATTACGCTTGTTTGTGTAGCCGTCGCTAGAGGGAACTTCAGGCATTCACTTTAGGTGCCCAACCTGCGATAACATGCTCCCTGGCAGCCTGTGTCTTCAGAAAAGACTCCCGATTGAAAAGCAACTGCACATAAACGAAACAATTAGCATCAATTTGCTGTGTTCTCTCTTTATTCTCAAAATAATAATAATAATAATCAAAGTGGTAATCTGAAATATTAAGGGTACCCTGATAATGATACTTTTTAAAATGCAATGTTCATTCACTAACTAGTTACTCTAAAGCATATAACTTGGATAAGATTGAGAGAGAGATTAGTATGAACATACACTTCTGCAGGGGGTTGATACTAGCGAGTGTTGCAAATGCATCATAATCCAGAAGAAATAATGAAAACGATACATGGAATATCATTCGTATAGGGAGTTGGGGGAAAACGAAGAAGAAAGAACTAGAAACCACCGAAATGTTTAGCCCCTACCTCCAGTCGTTAGACTGCTCAGGGTCAAGATGGTACAAATTTATCTTTTTCAACACAAGCATACTAATTCTGTAATCTGTTGGAATCTAATGATTTCCTTAAATTGAATAAAAGAATAAAAGAATAAGTGGAAAGAAATGCAGTACAGAATTCACACGTCGCTAAGAATTTGTTATTCCCCGGTTCTGGGTAACTTTGTACTTTACAATGTGGGGCATTTGATCAACAACTTCAACTTAGAGACCTAATTCTCTCTGAATTTGAAGTGGTTATTCGGTGGGGACACAAAAGCAAGTGTTTAATATAGGATTTGTGGTGGGCTTTGGGGATGAAATAAATTATGATTTCTAAACTAAAAGATAAACATAAGGTTTTGGGCCTCTCTCACCTTGAGTTCAGATTGACCACCAACTTTAACACATCGCTTGAAGAAGATTCCTTTGGACCTCACCCCCAGATGACTGGCTCATCCACTCTCACCACTTGCATGCAAAAAGATTCGATGGATTGACTTGCAAACCAACAAGTTACAAAACTAGATTTTTTTAAATTTAATCGTTCATAATCTAAACTCCATGAAAGGCATAAATGCCTTTATATACAAAAATAAAATTTACGAAAACTTGCCATAATTTAGATAGAATTTTAGAAGACAAAAAAGACTTGGTTTTTTATAAATAAGGCTATAAAAGACTCAAAATAAAATAAAGCTCTAAAATAAAGAAAATTCCTTATTTGACTCTACCTTTAAAAGAAACAAATAAAAAAAATTCTAAAAATAATATAACTTTAAAAACAAAAGACTAAAAATAAATAAGACTTTGCGTGCGATTGAAATTCCTCCACTTGATAGAATTTGCTCCAAGTTCATTCTAAAAAACCATTGCACTCACATTCTGCATCACTATTTACTTCCTCCCAATCTGCACAAGCTTGGGACAAAGATTTCATGTGGACAAACTGACTTCTCTAGATACATTAAATATATTCCTCCAAAAATTCATGCACCACTAAAATTCTTCGAGCCGGATCTCATGGCTCACCATATTCCATACCTTTGATAGGTAGGGTTTGCCTAGCACGATGCTATCTAACACTTCCTTTTTCAAATTTCATATTAATTATCGTTATCAATGTACCTGCAACCCTTGCACCCATCACATCTTCAAAATTATGTCGTTCTGTTAGGACGGTCACTGTCGTTGAAGCGCATGGACAAGATTTGTCATGTATTAAAATACCTAAGATTCCTAGGTAGTAAGTAGCGGATCACATTCCACTACAGATATCATGACTACCAAGCGCATAAGATGAAGAAAATCACACAACACAAAAGGCAGTAATCACTATCAAGAAATTTCACAAACACCTTGTGTGTGCACCTTGTTGTGATACCATTGTTGAGGATCAAAACCCCCTGAATAGGGGTGGCAAAATGACCCCCACCCGATCCGACCCCGGCCTCGGCCTCCTTAATCGGGTATGTGTAGAGGGCTAACCAGGTCAGGTCGCATCCGGGTCGATCCGGCCGACCTAGATAAAATCCAGATCGGGTGCGTGTTTGACCCGTCTATTCGGATTGACCCGGATCCTACCGGTTTTCCCTTATATGTGCATGTATCTTTATATAAAAACTTAGGTACACACGTTTTATGGAGAGTTTTGGTTGGGGGTTCAATTTATGTATATGTTTAAGTGGTCTGGGGTTCAAATCCCGTCTTTGAAACTATGAACCCGACCCGTCATGATATTCGGGTCAGGTTCAGGTGACCTACCCGGTTCAAGTACGGGTTTCATAACCCTAACTCGGATTCAATCTAGGTCAAATTAGGATTACTCATATTCGAATCGGGTCAAACATGACCCGACCTGAACCCGACCCGACCCGTTTGTGACCCATACCCCTAATGACCCAAACACAAAAACACCAAATGTACACGGTTCCACTGTCCAACTTCGGACTACATCCATGAGACACAACCCAGGAGATCTACTATGCAACGAGAATTCACCATCTTGGTAACATACATCTCATTACGCTCATGTTCCACTCTTGCTGTAAGCACGAAGAACCAAAAGCCACCTCTCATCGTATTACGAGTGTGTTTAGCACTGCTTATACTTTTAAGTCCATTTAAGATAAAACTTATTCAAAAGCATTTTTAAAACAACTTTATACTAGTAAAGGTGTTTGTGAGTTAAAATTTAGGTGCTTATTAAAAATTGTTAATATTGGGAAAACTTATTGGAAGACGTTCAAATAAATAATGAATGTGTCAAAAAGAAAAAAAGATCGGTTAAATTTGATAACAAATCCTGAGAGAATACCATAGAAAAAAATGGAAAAAAAGAGAAGAGATCATGAGTGAGCATTCAGCTTATGTATTTTAAGGAAATTTGGCTTCTCCAAACCGCAACCTTTTGACTTGTGTGTTTTTTTAAAAGTCACTTTTTAAAGTGTTGTGGAAAAAATACTTTGTTGCTTTAAAAGCAATGACATCACTTACAAAAAGTAAAAGCAACAAAAATCCAATGAAAACTCTAGCCTACCACTATCCATAGTTGTAGCCAACAGAACTAAATGATTCTAGCACATAGTCCAAGCCCATCAAATAGAATTTCTCATTCCATCAAAAATCATCGGACACATTCCCTAAGTAACCGATGCAAAACACAACCCTGACAATTTCTTCCTTGGCTCACATCCACCGTTCACCATAAAAGCTGAAGATACACAGATGTTCTTATCATCCCGCTTCACAAAAATATTTGCATAAACATTTTGCTCCACCTAATAGGAACATCTCATACAATCATCATCAATTTCAATTAACCACATATATGTTTCCATACCAGACAAATGCAATCACTACACCATACTCCATCTCGATCACATACCAAGATCACCAGTCACACATGATCACAACTCATGTCCCACACCAGACAATCACGATCATTGTATCATGATTCACCTTGATTCAATCAACATGACCATTTATAAAGATGAACCCGATAATCATATAAACAACATGTCACACCACACCACATCTGAAAGCAAAACAGCATCCAGTGAGGTTGCAACTCTACATCTTATTAGTATCATCAATTCTATTATTGACCTTCCAATCAACCTTGACACTTACCCGTTTATTTGATCATCGTTGATTGTGCATCAATATCCAAATAGCTGCTCCATGCATTGGAAATCACTCGTATCCACCATTGCATCCAAAGCATCAAATAGGGTAGTCAAACTAGATTACCTCAATAGACTTCCAATATATTGATTATGATCCAAATCAATCCCAGCCATTTTATTCAACTAATGATCCCCTCACATGCATTTTCTTCCAATATGTTTTGCATTTTACTCCACATGACAGATCCCAAACATCCCACTTTCTTTCCCATGTGACCACCAATCACATGATCCCAATACACTTCAATATTCTATGTCCTGCCTAACCCAAACACCAATTATTTCTTTATTCACCTCCTCTTGTGAGATAGCTTACCTTCTCTACAACAAGCCAATTGTCTCAAGCCCAACGTATCAACCAAATCTAAATGAGATCACTTCCTCAGTGCTGACGGTCAACAACACTAACGACGGTTATACACACCATTGCAATCACTATTACTCGCTATTACTATATTGCTTACCACCATGAGTTCCCTCAGCCAACCATCACAACTCAGAAATGTGTGTCGGACCTTTTGTGTCGCAACGCACCACTATGTCCCGCTCGTGCTTCGCTTCACATAAGGTGCATATGTGCTAGCCTAGCTGACCGGGATACGATCAAGATTTTTTATATTTTTTATTATTTTTAGTTATTTGGAGTCTCTCCTTTATTTTAAGAGTTTGTTTTTTTGGGTGAGTTTAGTATCACATAGGGTGGAAGAGTATTGATTTGTGAGCTTATATAAAGGCCTCAGACTTCTTATTTTGAATCAATGAATCAATGAAAAATCAAAGAGGAATTTTCTCAAAACATGTAAAAGGTTATCCCTCCTTGGTGAAAAGCCAAGAAATCCTAAATCTATCTATTCTTTTCCAAATCCGCCACCAAATCCAAATCCATCTTGGCCTATATTAATTCGGTACAAGAACCGAAGATCAGATCTTCGCTCTTTCTTCCAATTTTCAGATCAAAAGAACAAAAAACCCAAAGAAATCCTAAGCCTACAATTTCCGCCACATTACAACTTCACAGCCCATTGCCGTCATCCAACTCTTCTAACGAATGACGAATCACACCGTTGTACACTCTATCATCCGACGCCTCCAATATCGCCGCCACACAACTCACATCCATACCAATGCCGCAACAACATAAGGACCCACCAACGTCGGTAAAAATCAACCAACGCCTCCACGACATCCCTTCGCAATCCTCCACCACCTCCAACAGTTGTCGTGATCTTCACCAAACCCCCACAATCTCCAACTCTTCAACGAACTCACCAAGTCCCGGCAACGCCAGTATCCAAAAACATATAATATCGCCGCCGTCAAGCCTTTGACGGCTTAACAACACCACCATTGAAGACAATTGAAGTCGTCAACCCCGCGAAAATCTGCGTTGCTCCCCCAACAACACTACAGAATCAAATTAGCCGACAAACCATTTCGGAATAGTCGCCCGAACCCATGTCCAAGCCAAGCCGATAATATTCATCTGCTCGAGCGAAGCCGACCACGAGCTGACCAGGAGCTGGCTCGAGCCAGTTGAGCCTTGAGCCGCCTCCCGAGACGGCTCAGCCAATCCGGTTGACCCGGTTAATGGCTCAGCTGAGCCAGTTGACCCGGTCAACGGCTTACCAGTGAGCCATTGATTTTCAATGGATTTTTAATGGATTTTTTTAGGGATTTTCTACGTAACTTCACTGTTTTGACGATTCTGCTTCAGTTTAAAGCCCAAATCCAATGCGTTCATACCAGTGTATAGCTGAATCAACTAACCACACAAAGGTACACTCCATACAAGAAGATTTGCTCGAAATTATGGAATTATGGGAGATTATGATTACTACGAGGATGATTACTACAAGGATTATATTCTTCTCGAACAATGTATGATTGGTCTCATACGTTTATGGCTTCAAAGATAGGTATATATATGATGATGTGAATCCCATCTAGAATATTTCTTCTTCTATTTTATGTTTTCAAAAGAACATAAATATACATATGCATATCACGCATTCAAAGGAAAAACATGATCTTGGTATTGGCACCTTTCACGTCATAGTCGTCATTAGTCAGTGTTCAAACTCACTCTTCAATATCGCTATTCTTCCTAACTATGATATATTCCATAGGCATCCCAACAATCTTCAAGCCCGCAAGTAAAGATGTGGTCAGAAGAATCGATAAGCAAGAGCAACAAATGAATTTTTCGAGCGATCGAAAAATTGAAGAGGAAACAACAGAGTACAACCAAGTCAGAGCCTGAACCAGAGTTTGATCTAATACTGCAGTGTGAGCCAGAGACAGAACTTGATTCAGCACTGCAACCCAAGCCAGAACCTTATCTAGAGCCATCTGTAGAGCGTATGTCAGAATTGTCGAAAGAAGCACCGCTGATTTCAATTGAGCATATTGAGTTTGTTATCACAGATATTCCTCCTCTAACCAACAAACGTATGCTGAATGCTTTTGTCTTTCGTGAATTGGAAGAAACTTTCAGAAGACGTGCTTCTACCAATCTGCGTATTGTTACACATTAGAGTTCGTGGTTGTCTTCTCTAATTGCAGAGGACTGCTAATTTTTGTCCAGCTGTGCTACTTTTACCGTGCATAATCATGTGGTGAAGTTCTCAAGTCGGTAAGAATAATATGGAAACAATCAAGATTTTTATTTTTATTTTTATTTTAGTTATTTGGAGTCTTATTTATTTCAATAGTTTTAGTTTTTTGGTAAGTTTATTACCACATCAGGTGAAATATGAAAAGTATTGATTTGTGAGCCTATAATAAGGCCATAGACTTGTTATTTTGAATCAATGAATCAACGAAGAAATCAAAATAAAAATTTTCTCAAAACTTGTGGAAGGTTTCTCCTCCTTGATGAGAAGCCTCGGAAACCCTTGGTGAGAAGCCAAAAAACCCTAAATCTATCTGTTCTTTACAAATCCTTTACCAAATCCCAAATTCCATCTCTTCCTACATCATGCATTATGTGCCGCTTTCTGTTGCCTCTGCATGTCGCTCATACACCATATGTTTAATGAAAATGCGATCATGAATCTAAACCAAACTACTTTTTCCTTTGTGCAACCACCACTCATGAATTCCACACACACGATCAATTCCATCTAGCACGCTCACTCCATCCCAACACCTACCATTGTTAGGTCATGATACATACACCAATACACTGACTATCGACCGCACAAGATGAACACACAAATCACACCAAAGTGACTTGATTCAGCCACCCAACTTTGGCCGACATCCACGATGTAAAACACAAGAGATCCATTATGTAAAGAGAAACAAGATTGCAAGCGGACACGTCTCTCTCATCTCACATCATCTCACATCATCTCATCACTCGCATGCCCCTATTTTGCTCCAAGCAAAAGAAATGACATTGACAATCCAAAGCCACAACATCAATTGTAAAGGCATAATGCTTATACGAAAATTTAATATGATCAAATCTAGTTAAGGCTTTGGGTTCGAGGTGGCTGGCTTGTTGAAGAAGAGAAAATAGACAGTCATGCATGAGGTGAAGAAGAAATAATTAGTGTTTGGGATCTAAAATTTTGTGCAAAACACAGAATAAGTGCATTGGAATTATGTGATGTGCATTATCGTACGGGATAGCAAGTGGGTTTGTTACTCTCTTTTGTTGTGGGTGATTTGACTTTTTAGACCTGGATTCAGAAGAATTTTTTTAATTACTTTAGGAAACCCCCATCTGAACTGTAACAAGAGCTTGGCATCAACTTTGGAGTACAATATAATAGGTTATAAGCATTATGGATGCTAAACACATATTATATACTTTTACTGCAAAGGTGAAATTCCAATCCTCTTTTCTCTTTACATAGGATGTAGTTCAAACCATCACCATGTCATCTTTCTCTAGAAAGTGGTTCTGATGACAAACTGTATTTGTTGAGTCAAAAATAGTATGTTATCTTTTAAAGTGCATGATAAGTTCCATTCAAAAGGAATATGGTGTACTTTTGTTATCCTATAATTACAAATGACTCTTGATGAAATTTTTTGAAGTCTTTTTTTTCGGTAACTTTACTTATACATAGTACATAGAATTTTGTACATAAAATTATGAGGCCTCATGTGACCAGTATTCTCTGGGTCATACACAGATCAATTTCATTTCAAAGCTGGCCAGGAATTTTCCCCTTATGGTAAGAATCATGATATTTTCGTGTCCAATGGTGGAAGGGATCTGTTGTTATTTTTTTCTCTTTTTCTTTTTATTGTTTTCCCTTTGTAGATGTTATTGTTTATGTTACATGGAACAACCCGCCTGAGCCATTAGCTGCATCTATTTTAACGAGTAATTCGTTGCTCGATATTCAATTTCCATTGATTATAAATGATGCATGCATCTTGGCATTTTTGGCAGCCAAATAGATTAGAAATCTATGCAAGTGGTCATAGAAACACTTGGCCATGAACAAATAACTACGTTAATTTGAAGATGTGTTAGAATTCACACAATTACAGTAAAATTACAAGGAGGTTTTTGTTTTTTTGTTTTTTTTGTTTTGGGGAGAGGGGGGGGGGGGGGGGGGGGGGGGGGGACACACTCGATACTGGAACACATTAATTCCTTACCTTCATGTAAGCATGAACATTAGCAAAGTTTTCTGGAATTTTCCATCCCTTGAAATGATCAAGCACTATGTCAAGATGATACAGTTTAGGAGCTAAACTCAAATCAGCTGCAGAGATGTTCTCGTCATTAATATATGGGCCCTGCCAAAGTCAGAGAACAGAAAATTGAGTTGAATTTCTTGATCTTGAATGCATTTGCTATGTAGTTCCATGCATGCAGTAAACCATAATAAGATGGGGCAGCCAGAACACAGTGAGTGACAATATTTATGTTATATATAGGGTGTTTATTCATTCCATCATCTTCTGACAGCAAAGAACTATAGTGACCCTAGACATAAATTAAGACACATGACGTTAACATGTTTCTTGTGTGTACCTTTTTACTAAAAGTTAAGAATACACATAATAGAATGTTTCAACTATTAAAGGCTCGTTAAATACACTGTTAGCAAAAATGGACGTGACCATCAAGCTGAAACCAAGTTCAGCGGTTAGAACAAGATGCAGAGCATACATACATGAGCCTTCAGATGATCATCCAAAGCTCTCAACTCCTCTAGCAAAGCCTGCTCTGTTCCATCATTAGGATCCTTGCTTTTCAAGAATTTCACAAAAGAAGGAAATATCTTTGATCCCCTGAAAGGCAAATAATTATAGTCAGAAACCAGAAAGATGTTACTCGTTAAATAGATGACTGCAGCATAAGTAATATACATCCTTTCAAGCAGCAAAATTCAACAGATGGATCCCATAATTTCAAAAAAGCCTATTACTTCAGACGTCAAGACAAGATTACAGCTGCCTACGTGTCCAAAGCAAACTAGATGTTGCCAGTTCTTATAGGAGGATCATCACAATTACCATATAAAAACTAATGACTTTAGAGCATAAAGCTTATGAGATTACGATACTAGCTACAATAATTGAACATAAGTATATGAGGAATATGCAGTAAAATGTATCCAAGAGGAGAAGACATTTGTGGAAGACTTATAACAACATATTCTATTCAACACAGAATCCAAGCTGAATAAACAATCTCCAAAGCAGAAATACATATTAAATTAAATTATTAACATAACATAAAGGAAAAAATTAATAAACAAAACAAGCCAATGTTGAATTGAGATCGTAGTGACGAAAGTGGGGACGACGTGGCACGTAAGCATTACACAAACTAAAGAAAAAAGCATGAGAAAGAATTTAATAAAAATAAAAATCGAGGAATCAAAACACAAAATGCACAACATATTTAAGCTATTTGGAATCATGGATGCCATAATATTGTTATATGCCGAGCTCAGAAACAAATACATCCGCAATGTTCAAAGGGAGCTTTATAAGTGCAAAGGTAGAAGTCCATTTAGACGAGAGACTTTAGATTCTCATTTCAATGCAAACATAGATGGATATTTGGCCAGGTTGACACAAAAATACTGAAAGGCCAATAACAACGGCCTCAGATGCTTAACGAGTACAAAATAGCATGATTCTGCAGCCCATAAACTAAATAAAATGTGAAGTAGCCATATTCCAACAAACCATTGCTCTTCTTAAACAATAGAACAAAGAATAAAAGAATGAATTTAATACACAAAACCAAGGTTGGAGAACCCGGTTTTGGTGTTGGTTTTGGTTCTTTCGAAATGTTTTGATTTTGATAGGTTTCGTTAGTTTTGTTCTAAATTCCAGTTTCGGATTTATCAATAGTTTTATCTATATATTTATCTGAATTTGAATGTATAACAAACCCACACCCATCCTTTATAAAACTCATACTTCATTTAACCCAAACCTACCCCACCCTTTAAAAACCAACCCAAACCTTACCCTATCATATCCCCTTCTCCCAATCAAAAGTGGTGGCATGTTGCTACTCTACCGAAAACAGATCAACGGACTGCCTCAAGTGACAAGTGATGGTGACAATGATGACAGTGACATGTTAATGCTGTCACACATCTTCTTTTTGCCTTTCCAGGATTTCCAAATTTTTGATTTGGGAATTTTTGGGTTTCATTTTTTGAAATTTTTTCCAAAATTTCAGGCAATATCGATATTGGATCTACAGCATGGAGAGAATCAAATGCAATAATGGTATGTTTGTTCGTCTTCTTCATCTTTGTTTTCTTCTTGTTCTGGTTTGAAATGAAACAAATGTATCTTTTAAACACATATTATGAAATTCCACCTTGATTGCAGCATATTATATTATTATGTGAATTTTTTGTAATTAAGATTCTTTAGCTTGTGGAGTTTCTGGCTAAAACCAATTTTTAGACACAGTTTCGTATTGGGCCGTTTTGAAATTGAGATGAAATGACTGAAATCTAGTGGTTAGTTTTGGCTGAAACCGCAAACCTTACACAAACACATGCATATCAAACATAATTTTTGCAATTGAGCATATGAGCGTCAACGCATGGACAAAAACCAAATGTGTATAAGAAACACATGATGTAGTCAAGAAAAATATAAGAAAATGTCTATCAAATACGTACCATTAGTGTCATGTCCAGCTAACTAGCTTCCAATATCTCTACTATTATACTAGGATAAAATTTGTATAGCCCAACTCCTAAAGTGTAGCCGGACTTTTCAAATAGATGAAGAATCTGATACGAACTAGGGTTTCGTATCAATTAATTTCAGAATTTAAAGAGGAAAAATATAAAAAGGTGGAATTTTGGAATCTCAATTTGCGAAGAACGATGAAAATAGATTGATAAATGAGCCTCTTTCGAGAGGAGACCCGCTCTCCTAGCTTTGTTGCACGGAACAAAGCCTAAAACCTTCACAAAGGACGCCTACAATTGTTCTTCACAAAATAAGCATAAAAACAAATAAAGACGGCTAGCCCTAATTTATAGAAAAGTGGGGAATTACTAATCTAGTCTAAAATGACTAGAATACCCCTAACTAACCCTTCTACGTGCTACCGCGCATCCTACGGTGCACGTAAGTGACTAAAGGGGGGTGGGTCCCCCCTAGATAGCCGCCGGCCTCAAGTGGTGGGTGCGGGCTCGGGTCCGCATCAATACCGCCCCCTAAAAAAGCCACCTTGTCCTCAAGGTGGAGATCTGGCTTTGAAGGCCCCCGAGGGAAAACAGAGGCTAGGGTCACCTGTCAGAACCACCGTGCGACCCCCCTCCTGGAATTCCATCCTAAGCTGCTTCCAATTCATCTTCACCTCGCCCAACCCCCTCAGCCACTGCACGCCCAAAATCACATCGATATTGTCCAACTCTAGGGGCAAGAAGTCCTCCACGATCTGCACCCCTTGTAAGGTCAGACTCAGCCCCTTGCACATCCCACTGGTCTCCTCCCTCCTTCCTATCCCGGAGAGGACCGTAAACGTCTCCAAGGTGCTCACCTGCAACCTATGACGATCCACCAATTGTCGAGAGATGAAGTTGTGGGTAGCCCCACTGTCTATGAGTACCGTCACCGGCGCGTCGTCCAATCGCCCTGACAACTTCATGGTATGGTTCGTGGTTACCCCTACCAAGGAATTCAGGGACACCTCCGCTACATCCAGATGTGCGTGCTCAGCCTCGCTCTCTTCCGTCATCACTGGCTCTCTCTCCTCTGCATACTCCCCCTCGTCCGGCATTATCACGATTTGCATCAGCCTGCTCGCACATCGATGACCGGGACTGAACTTCTCATCGCATCTGAAACAGAGGCCTGCGGCACGCCTTGCCCTCATATCAGCCTCAGTCATCCGCCTACCAGGGATCACTGGTCGGGTTTCCTCTTTCTTCATTTCCGCGTCCCCTGGTGCTACTGTAACCCCCGGAGGTGGAACCGGTGCCGTCTGACTACGCTGGCTCTGGGCTCCCCAAGTTCCCCGAGTGCTCCTCTCCTCCGCATGCTTCTCCTCCGCCTTGTGGGCCAGGCGAAGGACATCCTCTAATGTCCCCGGACTCTGCATCCTCAGCTCTGCTCGGATAGAGGGCTTCAACCCCCTCATGAAATTCCTGATCATCACCTCGTCAGTCACCCCCTTCACCCTACTGTTCAACATCTCGAACCTCTCCACATAATCCCTGACCGTCCCCTCCTGCCTCAAAGCAGATAACTGCTCGTAGAAATCTCCTCCTGGGGTCTCCTGGAACCGGTCTAGTATCAGTGCGGAAAGCTCCTCCCAAGTGCGAAAGGGCGTCCGTGCCGCCTTCCACCTGTACCATGCCAACGCCTTCCCCTCGAAGTAGATCCCTATGGCTCTCAGAACCTCCTCCTCCGTCAGTCTCATCACCTGGAAATACCGCTCTGCCCGGTAGATCCATCCGTCCGGGTCTGTGCCGTCAAAAATCGGCATCTTCAGCTTCATGAGGCGGCGGTCTGCATTAATGTCTCCTTGTGGACCCCCATCTCTACCGCGGTCTCCCCCACGGCCGAATCCCCCGCCGACTGCCTCAACGGGCCCTCCTCCGTCAGCCCCGTACAGCTCCTCGGGCCACCCGGGTCGCTCCCACGCCTCGGGCTGGTAATGGTACCCCGGAAACTCCTGCTGTCGCGCCCACCCGGGCCCTCCTGCCCCTCTGTGTGGCTGTACCGGTGCTGTCCGTCCTCCAAAATAGCCTCCCGGGCCTTGTCCCCGCCCCGGAAAGCCATCAAAAACCTGCCTGGGATCAACCTACGGCCTCGGTACCTGTGGGTGAGCATCTGGTCCCCAAAATTGGGCTACTGGAGCCCCAATCGTCGCGTCTCGGGCCCATCCGCCTTCGTTTTGCCCCCACGGGGCTGTTTGTGCTGCTGCGGGCCCCCAGGGGCCTGTCGGCGTCGTCGCGGGCCCCCAGGGGGCTGTCTGAACTGCGGCAGGCCCCCATGGGCCTCCAGCGGGCCTGTTTGGGCCTGCCGTGACTGTGGCAGGTCCGAACGGGCCCGCAAAGGCTGCGAAAGGCTCGGCCGGGCCTGCAGTAGCTGCGGCAGGCCCGCTGGGCCCTGCCGCAGCTGCGGCAGGCCCAGATGGGCCTGTCGCAGGCCCGGCAGGGCCTGGCGGCTGTGCCGCAGGCCCTGAAGGGCCTGCAGGTACAGCCGCAGGCCCTGAGGGTCCTGCCGGCCCATCCGCAGGCCTAGGAGGGCCTGCCGGCCCAATTTCCTGCTGGCCGGCCCTCCTAGGGTTTTGGGGGGTTGTGTTTCGCTCCCAAATTGTTGTCGTAGCCGTCATTCCCTCCGGTTGCTCCCAAATTGCTGATTCAAGGGTAGAATCTCCTTGATTTTCTCCTCCTTGAATCCCCTTGCCCCGATCTCTTCCCCTCTCCATGGTGAGGGCTTGGAGCATAGCCTTTATCTCCGGAATTGACGATGTAGCCTCCCTCAAAATTTTCAGATCTGAAGTTGCCTCTTTCAGATTTAAAGTTGCCTCCTTTAGCCCTTGGATGTCGCGTCCCGCTTGCGCGGCATCCCTCCTCATCGCCCGAAGTTCGACTTGGATGTCTTCCTGTGAATGCGCATGGTCCTTGAGGGATTCCCCTAGGGTTTTCTTCAACCCCTCGATCTCTCGGTTGAATTCTTCCCGAAGCCCTTGTACCTTCTCATCCACGCCATCCGCCTTTGACCTCGTGCTCGTCGCCATTGGATCTCAACGCTCTGATACCAATTTGATACGAACTAGGGTTTCGTATCAATTAATTTCAGAATTTAAAGAGGAAAAATATAAAAAGGTAGAATTTTGGAATCTCAATTTGCGAAGAACGATGAAAATAGATTGATAAATGAGCCTCTTTCGAGAGGAGACCCGCTCTCCTAGCTTTGTTGCACGGAACAAAGCCTAAAACCTTCACAAAGGACGCCTACAATTGTTCTTCACAAAATAAGCATAAAAACAAATAAAGACGGCTAGCCCTAATTTATAGAAAAGTGGGGAATTACTAATCTAGTCTAAAATGACTAGAATACCCCTAACTAACCCTCCTACGTGCTACCGCGCATCCTACGGCGCACGTAAGTGACTAAAGGGGGGTGGGTCCCCCCTAGATAGCCGCCGGCCTCAAGTGGTGGGTGCGGGCTCGGGTCCGCATCAGAATCACCTGAAATTACAACTTTACCCTTTGCAAAAAGTTACTTGAAATTATAACTTTGCCATTATGTAGATTTATGTTTAAATTAAAACAGTAAAATTGTTAAGAAAGAAAAAACTGACATCATCCCGTACTGAATCTTTGTTTTTCTTAGCTTAATCATTCTTATATTGTTATATTTGCTATAACTCGTTTAATATTTAAAGACATGCTAAAACTAACAATTTGCGATAAATGTTTTTCACATTATGATGGAGCATGGTTGACATATTCTTTTAGTATTAAAACATAAAATGTAAAAAAAATTATTTATTTTTAAAATACTTTTGTACATGTTCCTTCACTAGTGAGGTCATCCTCGTTAACTAAATGTGTAACCCTCAATTTCCAAAGACATCTCTTTGTTGAAGAATTAATACATGACGAATACTAAGGCTGCAAACGTGATAGGAAGTGCTAGGGATTTGGTGGAATAAAAATCAGATGTTTATAGATAATAAAAGGAATACAATGATATGTGACCTCAAATCAAGAGGAGACCGCTATCCTAGCTTTTGATTTCGATAAAAACCTAACTCTCCAAGATTACTATAGTCTACTCATAATCTCTTTTTCTTCTCAATATTCTTCTTCCAACGTATCCCCATCCATAACCCCAACCCCTCAATACATATATATACTAGTCATAACCTGTGCCCGCGGGCACAGTTCACTTAAGATTTTCCTCCGCGAAATCTTTATTCCCCAAAAAATTATTTCCACAACCAAAATTACGCGGAACAACAAATTAGCGTAAAAATATTAATCGATACGGATGCCTTCAATGCGGGACAACAAATTCGGCACGGACGCCTTCGGCACACAACAAATTCGGTGCGGAACAAATTAGCGTAAAAAATTTAGCAGGTGACTTCGACGCTGAACAACAAATTCGGCACATGCACCTTCGGCGTGGAACAAATTCGACGTAAAACAACAAATTCGATGCAGAATAACAAATTAGCGTAAAAAATTAGCGTGCACTTACGACGTGGAAAATTATTCTCATTTTGTTGCCACATGCGTCGAAGAGACAGTGGGCTCCACGTTGAGGGAGAGATCATTTGATCTACGACATCATTCGATCTGCATGATTAAGTGCAAGTTAAAGTTTTTTCCCAAATGCATTAATTATGTGCACTCTGTTATTCCCCAGAAACTTTCATTCTCCAGAAATTTTCATTTCCCCAGAAATGTTTTTCCCTCCAAAACTTTCCACAAAATCTCATCTCAACCATTCATTCCTCAAGATTAAATCCAAACGGTCTTTCTATCAACCTGTTTGTCCTAGTCAGCTTGTCCTAGTCAGTCCTAGTATTCAAAAACAGTTGTCAAATATAATATAGATGACTGATTTGTTCAGAACTACAAAAATGTACTTGAAGCCCAAAATTACAAGTTTGCCATATGCATCCTAAATTTAACATTACTCCGTTCACAAAAAAACCACCTAGTCCTCAAAGTGGTGCCATGAAAGCTGCTGGTATGCTACTCTAAATGGGGGTGCTCGTCCCCTCTTGGGTCAAAACTTGGAATGCATCCACCGTCATCGTCGGGCCATCCAAAGTCACCACCACCCTCCTCGAAATTTAAGTAGAAACCACGGTGATTGCCAAAACTCATCTGAAAGTTTGCCGCACCCAAAACATCGTCGCCAAGTCTTAAAAGGGCTCTATCTATAAACCAAAGCATGCGGGCCCACTGGAAGGCTACCCAACGGTCGTGGGTCCCTGTGCGGCCCGCCCAGGGCTCGTGGATCTCAAGACGGCCTCCCCAAGACCCGCCAGGGCCTAGGTGGCCCGTTAGGCCCTAAGCAGCCCGCCCATAGCTTGCGCGTCATAGGGTAGCCCGTCCTGGGGCCAAAGGCCCTGGGTAGACCGCTTGGGTGCCTTCGCCCTCCCCCCTCAAGTCGCCAAGGGGCCGTATTGCCCTTGGCGACGATTTAGGTGGCTTCCATCCCCTGCCACTTCCTCTCGAATGGCGTAGTGCCTTAGATCGATGTCGTAGAAGTCCTTATTGATCAGATCTAATGTCGATGATTGTTCTTCCTCAAAGCCGACTTTTCCTTGGTTATCGGTGAAATATCTCACCTTTTGCATTAGATCTACATCGTTCGATGGTTGATCTTCCGCAAAGTCGTCAATATTTTTCTTGCCATTGGCTAAAACTTGGTTATTTCGCCTTAGATATGAGTAATTACCATCAATATTGTCATATTTTGGTGTTTCCTCCTTGCGACGATGGATCTCTAAGATTTCTTTCATCATCGATTCCCTCACAGATAATCTTTCCTTGAGGTCTTCCATTTTGCTTCCTAATTTTTGTTGTTGCTCCTTTAGGGTTTCCATCTTGCTTCACAATTTTTCTTCCAAAGCATCAACTTTCCTTACCGTCATTGGATCGAACAGTTCTAATACCAATTTGATAGGAATTGCTAGGGATTTGGTGAAATAAAAATCATATTCTTATACATAATAAAAGGAATACAAGGATATGTGGTCTTAATTCGAAAGGAGACCGCTCTTTTAGCGTTTGATTCGAGATAAAAGCCTAACTCTACAAAGATCTTCTCTAGTCTACTCATAATCTCTTTTTCTCTCAATATTCTTCTCCCAAATTAAACATATCCCTATAACCCCAACTCCTCAATCCAAATATAAGACTTATTTGTCCATAATTACAAAAATGTCACTGAAGCCCAAAATTACAAGTTTGCCACTCACACCACAAATCTAACAAAACGGTACCCGTTAACCATTAATCCAATCCAATTAAATTGCATGTTTTCAAATTTGAATTCATTTTTAGGATCTGAATTACTTTCGGATCGAATTTGGATGCTAATAATAAAACCCGAATTAAAATTTAGGTTAAATTCAAATTTTAAGACCAGTAAACCGTATGTGTTATAAATAAAAGTTAGAAAGACTTAGCTCCTAATCTCTCTATCCAATTCCAGTGATCATCTTTTTGTCTTTTGTGACACTTGAATGGAGAGATGGGATTACCACTATGGTTTTTAATGAAGACATGTAGCCAGATTTAACAATTCTTTGAATTCAAATGGACACAAGGTTTATTTATCTAAGATATGTCAATTAATTAATCTAGAGCTTCTCCAATCTATTTTATCCAGCCCTCCATCTCTTCTTCTATTTTTTTTCATCTCATCTACCAATTTTATGTGTATCTCCTCAACAACAATGACCTGAAGTGATTTTTGGTGTTGGTCTTCTTATTTCGCAATCATCTTGCAGGAAAAGTCGAGGAAGGTTAGCAATGGCGGTTCTAATTTATTTTGTATTCTTATTAAATGATAAATTTTTGGTTTAAATATGATATGATCTCAATAAATCAAGTTGAATATTTGTTAAGAGATATCTTTTCAAATATTATCATAAACCAAAACTAATCAATAGATTTTCATGACTTTTTACTGCTAATATTTTAATAAATGAAGTTGAAAAAAATCAAAATTTGAATCCAAATCTGACTTTCTTATCGGTTATGGGTCGACACGGATCCTTGTCTCCTTATTTGTTTGGATTCGGATACAGGTGGAGTCGTTCCTTATCGAGTTCTGATTTTGGTTTTATTTGAATCCGATCTGATCCAAACCCAAATTTTTAAGTCTTAATGAATATCAGTATTTTTTCCCTTGTAAATCATTTAATAAATCAAAGTGCATTTCATATAAATTATCAATTTACTACACGTGCATGTGCATGTGCATGTGCCGGAAATCAAGTACAAATGACTCCCTAATGTTACATCCAGCTGATCTTAACTCTCAATCACCCTCAGATCCTTCTCTACACATTTGGAAATGCTTTTTGAGCTCAAAAGAACTTACAAGATCGGTTTCAATGAGTTTCAAAGAGAAGGCACATATTTTAGTACCCTTGCGGAATTTTCTTTCCAAATACCTAGGCCTACAAACCTAGAGAATGAACCTGGAAGATTTTTCTTGAATGGTTATTGTAACCTCGTTTCTATTCATCTCTACCCTATGAGTCCAGTTCACGTCCTACCAATTCTTATCCAAGGGAGACCGGAGGCTCCCCGCGGGCAAGACATTTCATCTAGAGAGCGTGTGTGCATGAGTGAAGTGTTTGCCTTATCTAATCGGATAATCTAAGTAAGCTAAAGGAGGAAGCACTACTAAACATGCTGACTTCTCTCCATATTCCGATCCTAATAGTGGTGGCATCTCCTTTAAACATTTGATTTTCTATGAGCAACGCTCTTCATAACTGCAACCTTTATACATTTGATTTTCTATGAGCAACGCTCTTCATAACTGCAACCACCGAGGCAATACTTCAAATTTCAACAAGTCTTGACTGGATCCTTCATACATTATAGCATCCATACTGCCATGCCAAACTGAAACCATCACGGGCAATCTCACCCAGGTTACCAAGTTCACGAGAATTGTGTACCCCACTGAATGTCATATCTCATACTTAACCAACTCAGCAATTCACCACCAACTCAGCAATTCACCACCACCAACAGAAATCCGGGTTCAGTGCGGAACATTGACAACTCCTCCATCATACTATTTGATAACCATCTACACAGTGCTGCCTTTTCCGGTAGTGCTGCCTTTTCCAATATCCTTTTGACTGGCTATACCATCAATGGCCGATAACCATGCCCAGTTGAAATAATTACCTTACACCAGAGATCAGATAACTTGGTCTATCTTGCATGTTGGAAGCCTGGCTTAAGGTGCTACGTTTGCAATAGAAAAAAATAATGACCGAATGATTTATCTTGTGATATTCCTTCTCCAAGAAATCCATTGTAATACATTCGCACTGATTCATGCCCATTATATGTGACCATAACATATTGATATATTAAAAAACTAGCGCACAACCATGTCCATGATGTGCACAATGTCTGCGACTCCAATCAGCATCGTTGTAAAAAGCCCAATAAAGCCTCGATTAACCCTCTGCTTCTGTTTTCTGAAGAGCATCCGGACGTCCTACTATAGTAAGTCTAGTGACTACTAAAGTCTTGTATTTCTTTGCAGAAAAGCAATAATGTCTTATATGACAGCCTTTCTGAGCGAGCCTCTGGGATCTCCAGTAAACCCCTATTATTTGGTAAAGGGATGGTATTTGGAAAAGCAGTCAGTGGAGATTCCCCAGCCTCGAGCCGTATGAGGGGAGACCCTCACTCCGATTCGGAGGGCGGGATATCCCGACCCTACTGACATTATGCCTTTGCTTTGGTTCAACTCTATTTGTGACCTTTTCTGCAACGCTTTAAACCGCTTCAAGATTTTGAACATGTTAAATGTTACGAATAATTTTCTAATGTCAAGTTATTGATATCAATTTTATAAGCTAGGAATAGTTGTTGAATATTGGACTCCCCGGATTTGGTTTTGATGATGAGCAAACATAAATAATCCATGAACTAACAATTTGTGAGCGCAGTTTTGGATATCGTCGCCAATTTCACGAGAACATTCAAAGCGACATCTCAACATTTCCCAAAGCTCATATTCATGCCTAAAGCTTCGTTGAAGCTCTTGCGACGCTTTGGAAGTTAATGAAGATTCAATCGAAGCTCTCAAAGACCGTTTATTAAGGTTTTATTTATAGTCTTTTAGCTTCGATATATAGAATGTTAAGCCTTGAGTATATCTTACGTTTCTATCTTCATTTCGCTCATTTCGTAGCTCTAGGATCCTTGCACAAGTTCATTCTAACTTCCTCGAAGCGTCGCGCTTCGATTCGGACTTGTTTGTGCATGTTAGTTGGTACAAGAACAAGTACTGACCGACTAGATGGTGATCTAGTCGGTCGGCAACTGTTCTTGGACCGACTAGTTTGATTCCTTAATTTCTTGGACTTTACTGTTTACAGTTAGTCGGTCTACGTTGACTCACCGACCGACTAGTTTGTGAACTAGTCGGTCAGTGATGCTTCTTTGACCGACTAGTTGTGACTTACTGTTCACTCTAAATTTCTCATAAGCTACTGTTTACCGTTAGTCGGTCTAAGAAGGTTTGGTGACCGACTAGTTGACAATCTAGTCGGTCAACTTTTGTTCTTGGACCGACTAAGTCACTTTGCATTCAGACTAAGTCACTTTGCATTCAGACTAAGTTATTTTGCCTCTTAGTCGGTCTACGTTCATTGGCTGACCGACTAGTTGTGAAACTAGTCGGTCAGACAGTCTTCTTGGACCGACTAGATTTCTAGGTCTGAACTTCTATCTCTTCTCAGATCTACTCTTAGTCGGTCCACGTTGTTTGGCTGACCGACTAGTTGATGAACTAGTCGGTCAGTGATTGTTCTTTGACCGACTAAGTCTCACAGATTTCTATCCGTTGGTGAATGACCTAACTTGTGTTTTTGGGTTCCTATAAATACGAACATAGGTCATTTCTATCTAGGTTAGAGCTGCCATTAAGAGATTCATTGAGTTCTAAAGAGATAGTCATTCTCCCTCAAATCTAAAGCTCTCTTCCTCACAAGAAACCCATTCTCTCTCATTTCTAGATCTAGAGAGAAGCTTGTTCTTGGTGAGCTCTTCAAGCTATTGCTTGATCCAAGTCTCCAACTCATTCCTAGGCACCGATTGCTGGTCATTTCCTTGGTGCTAGGTCTTGGTGACTTCATCTTCCTCAAATCATTCATTTCACCATTTGGGTAAGAAAAACTCAAGGTATAGGATTTTGTGGTAAGATTGTTTATTTCATTTAAACTCTTTAATATTGCTTTGTGATTCTCTCGGTTGTGAGAGAAGATTGTGATCCCGGGTTGTGGGACTTTGCCATTGCATGTATGATTTGATCTTGTGAAGGTTTTTCACAAGATATTCATAGTGGAAATCTTGAGTTAGGGTTTCTAACTCAAGTATCCGGAAGGGATCCGGGTGGTTGGGACGTAGGATCACCGGGAACAAGTCGGGGAGACTTGGGTGGATCCGAACCCATTAACATCGTTTGTTAGCATTGTTTATTTTGTGTTGTCTTTCAATTTAAGCTTCCGCAAATTGATTTGGTAGTAGTTTGCAATTTAATTTGGAATTATACTCATTATTATTTTAAAGTACTATTCACCCCCCTCTAGTACTTGTGCAGTAGCTGGTAGGGCATTACATTTGGTATCGGAGCCAGATACTCAGCTATGTCTGCCAACGACAACAAGACCGTGCCTCCACCTTCCAACTATGACACCTTCAGGAACCGTGAAGGAGCATCTTCGGTGATGGAAGGACATTCCTCTACGAGGCCTCCATTCTTCAACGGTACCAACTATGGGTATTGGAAATGCCGGATGGAAACCTTCCTCCGGAGTGCATCCTTATGGAGGACTACAATGAGGGAGTACATCGAACCCAAAGAAGAAGATTTTGAGAAATGGACTACCGTGGAGGTCGCCGCGGAGGTAAGCAATGCCAAGGCAATGAACGCCTTGCAATGCGCATTGGAGCCCGAGGATTTCAATAAGATATGCACATGTAAGAGTGCATATCAAATTTGGAACTCCCTCCTCATTCTTCATGAAGGGACGAGTAGGGTAAGAAACTCTAAACTCGTAGTCGTAAACAAAGATTACGAAATGTTTCATATGCAACAGGGCGAGAAGATGAAAGAATATTACACTCGCTTCGTTGACATAATAAACGAGTTAGAGGCCCTCGGCAAGTCCTACACTCAAAAGGAGAAGTGCTCAAAGATTATTGAAGGACTTCCCTCTTCTTGGGAAAAACGTACCTTCGCCATCGAGGAAGGTAATGACATGAATAAATATACCGTTGTTCAACTAATGGGTACTTTGATGTCATACGAGGTACGCAAAGATAGCAAGGTGAAGTTACAAGAAAAGATGAAGTCCTATTTGAACCTAGATGCGCCTAAGAAAAAGGCGATTGCATTCAAGGCGGCTTCATCCACCTCTACCGATGATGAGGACTCGGAAGAAGAAATGGACATGGAATCCATTGCACTCATGGCAAAGAAGTTCAATCGCTTCTTCCGAAAGGGTAACTTCAAACAAAAATCTAAGTTTACTTCTACTAACGCCTCTCCACCTTTGTGCTTTAAATGCAATAAGCCAGGACACATCAAAGCGGATTGTCCTCAAAACAAGCAAAAGGAGAAGTGGAAGGCGCCGAAGTTCGACAAGTCAAAGAAGTACAAAAAGGGGTACAAAAGGGACTTGTCGGAACAACATTCACCAACTCCGAGGATTCCTCAAGCGGAGAGTCGGACGATGAGCACGTGGAGCAAGCGCACATGTGTTTCATGGCGAGAGAGGAGCAAGATCAAGGATCCTCCTCTTCCGATGATAGTGATGACGAAAGCGATGAGGTAACGATGGATGATCTTAGAAATGCTAACTCTCAACTTTGGTCAAAATACACTAAGTTAGTAAATAGATATACTAAGGTAAAAGATGACCTAGCTAGCATTCAAACATCGCCTAAGAATATCATCACCAACAACGACACCGTTGTTGAAGAGTTAAGAAATGAGATTGTGAATCTCAAATCTAAACTTGAACATGTTAGCATTGAGGATGCGGAAGAACATGAGATAGCGGATTTAACTTCTCAAAACTCGACTTTGAGTATTGAGAACGAGAATCTTAAATCTCGTGTTTATGTGCTCACATCGCAAGTATCCAATTTGGATACTTCTATGCGTTCTCTCAAAGAGAAATATGAGAACACATTGGGCCGAATTAACAAATTCAACAAAGGTAAAGACCATTTGGATAAAATACTAAGTGACTTACTTCCGGCCAATCACCACATTGGTTTGGGGTACACGATGGGATGTCCATCCAAAGCGGCCACTACTTTTGTTAGGCCAACTTCCGGTGACTCTACGAGTGGTAGCAAACACTCTATTGGTAGTTCATCTACCAATGGTGCTTCCACCTCGTCCACGCCCTCTTTTGGAAAGAAACCCACTTTGGGTGGACCTCCAAAGAAGGGGCATGCCTACATGTACACCAATAACATGCCACGTAGGAACACACGTCCTACTCCACCGGCTCACACATATGATGATTTTTATGCAACACATTCTCGGGCACGTGCACACCATGGGAGACACCCTCACGCACGTGTTCCCACACATGCATATGTACTCCCACCTCATCATATGAATAATTCTCGTCGTGCACCATTCCATCATGTCCCGTATGCCTATCCACAACATGCATCACGTAGAAATCAACGTCGCATGCATGCACCCAATAGGATGATGGCTCCCAAAATATTCACTATTTGGAGCCCAAAGGACACAAGCATGGACGAAAAACAAATGTATATGAATGCTTATTTTTCGGATGTTGTGCATAGTAAGAATTATGTGGGGAAGTCTAAGTCCACTTGGACTTGGCTTCCAAAGGTCTAATCCCTTGGACCCAATGACCTTGGGTACCATGATATGAAAGTTTCTATCTTTAGGTACTCAAGGAAAAGAAAAAGAAAAGGAGCAACAAATTTAAATTTAGCTCCAAAGGGAATTGGATACTCGATAGCGGGTGTTCAAAACACATGACGGGTGACGCTCGATTGCTCTCCGGAGTGGTTCTCATTGCGAATGGAAACCGCGTCGTATTTGGAGGCAACGAGAGCGGAACCATCATAGGTGTTGGTAAAGTCGGTAACCCCTCTAAACCCTTAATTAGTGATGTTTATCTTGTTAGTGGTTTAAATCATAATCTTATTTCAATAAGCCAACTTTGTGACAAAGGTTACAAAGTTAGTTTTGCGAAAGGATTGTGTCATATTTTAAGAAAAGATAATGATAAATTATTATTTTCCGGAACTCGTCATAAAGACATTTATATTTTGGATCTTCCTAAGTCATATGAACAATGTCTCGTTGCCAACACAAGTGAACAACACTTATGGCATCGACGCTTTGGACATGTGAACTTTGGAACACTTTATAAGCTTTCGAAATTAAATTCTATTAAAGGTTTTCCGAAGCTTGTTTTTGAAAAGAAAAGTTTTTGTGATTGTTGTCAACGTGGCAAGCTTCCTAAATCTTCATTTAAACCTAAGAAAAGCATCTCTACTAAACGGCCACTAGAGCTATTACATCTAGACTTATTTGGGCCAACTAGAGTAGCTTCCTTAGGAAATGCAAGGTATGGACTTGTCATCGTAGATGACTATTCAAGATTTACTTGGGTATTTTCATTGTGTAATAAAAATGAAGCTTTTGAAAACTTCACAATTTTTGTTAAGAAAGTACAAAATCTCTTAGGAACCATCATTGTCACTATTCGTAGTGATCATGGAGGTGAATTTGAGAATGAGTCTTTTGAGACATTTTGTGATGAAGTTGGTATTACTCACACCTTCTCTTTCCCTCGTGCACCTCCTCAAAATGGTGTAGTTGAGAGAAAGAATAGGACGCTAGTGGAGTGTGCTCGCACTATGCTTGATGATAGCCAACTTGGCCATCAATTTTGGGCGGAAGCGGTACACACCGCTTGCTATGTGTTTAATAGAATACTTTTGAGGCCCGGCACTAAACAAACATGTTATGAATTGTTGTTTGGTAGGTTGCCTCAAGTTAAACATTTTCGTGTTTTTGGTTCGAAATGTTTTATTAAGAACACATATGGTAGTTTGGACAAATTCGATCCAAGATCCGATGAGGGGATTTTTGTTGGATATTCTACGCGTAGCAAAGCCTACCGGATATTCAACAAACGAACCTCAACGATCGAGGAGTCGCTTCATGTCTCATTTAACGAAGGATTTGTTCCAACTAGAATTTCAAATGATAATGATTCTTTGGATGTTTTATGTGATTCGTTTGATAATTCTAAGTCTAATGATTCTATTGATTCTATTGAGACTAACCCAACTAATGAAGTTGTTGAGAATGTTCCTAGTGATCAAGGTATTCCCAAACGGCTTCATTCGGTTCGTGACCATCCCCATGAGCAAGTCATTGGCAATATTCAAGATAGTGTCAAGACGAGATCGCAAGTTCACCACTTCGCAAATTGTGCCTTTGCCTCATCGATAGAGCCAAAGAATATTAATGAAGCTTGCGAAGATAGCGCTTGGATCTTAGCCATGGAGGAGGAGCTCATTCAATTCGAGAGGAATGAGGTATGGGAGCTTATTCCATTGCCATCGAAGAACCACACCGTCATAGGGACAAAGTGGATCTTCAAGAACAAAACCGACGAAAACCAAGTCGTCGTCCGGAACAAAGCTCGGTTAGTTGCTCAAGGCTATCGACAAGAGGAAGGTATTGATTTCGAAGAATCCTTCGCTCCGGTAGCTAGATTAGAATCAATTAGATTATTATTGTCTTTTGCATGCCATAAGAATTTTAAATTATTTCAAATGGATGTTAAAAGTGCATTTTTAAACGGAGATGTCGTTGAGGAAGTTTACGTTTCTCAACCTCCGGGCTTCATAAATGAAAAATTTCCAAATCATGTTTTTAAACTAAAGAAAGCTCTTTATGGTTTGAGACAGGCTCCTCGAGCTTGGTATGATCGCCTAAAGAATTTTCTTTTGGATTTGAATTTTAAAATGGGTGAAGCCGATTCAACACTTTTTATTAAGCATGCGAATAATGATATTTTATTAGTTCAAATTTATGTTGATGATATCATTTTCGGTGCTACTAACTTTGCTCTTTGCGAAGAGTTTTCTAATGTTATGAAGGAACAATTTGAGATGAGCCACATGGGCGAACTCAAATATTTCTTAGGTCTCCAAATTCGCCAATTAAACGATGCAATCTTCATCCACCAAACAAAGTACACGGTGGAGTTGCTAAAGCGATTTGGAATGGAGAATGCCTCCGGGAAAAAGACTCCTATGAGCACTACAACGCATCTTGATAAAGATACGGGCGGAAAAGATGTAGACATTCGTCTATATCGAGGTATGATAGGTAGTTTACTTTATCTTACCGCGAGTAGGCCCGATATTATGTTTGCCGTTTGTATATGTGCTCGTTATCAGTCTCAACCTAAGGATTCTCACTTAGTAGCGGTAAAGCGTATTTTCCGTTATCTAAGTTACACTTTAGATTTTGGATTACTATATCCGAAATCTAGCACGTATGAGTTAGTCTCATACAGTGACGCTGATTATGCGGGATGCAAATCCGACAGGAAAAGTACTAGTGGCACTTGCCATTTTCTAGGAAATTCTCTTGTCTCTTGGTTTTCCAAGAAGCAAAATTCGGTATCACTTTCAACCACCGAGGCGGAATACATTGCCGCCAGTGCCGCTTGTGCCCAGGTTCTTTGGATGAGACACACATTGAAGGATTTTGGTATTCATTGTGATACTAGCCCTATCATGGTGGATAACCAAAGTGCTATTTGTCTTTCAAAGAATCCGGTGCATCATTCCCGATCAAAACACATAGATGTCCGACACCATTTCTTAGATGATCATGTTGCTAAAAAGGACATCATATTAGTGTACGTTGAAACCCAAAAGCAAATCGCCGATATTTTCACGAAACCCCTAAAGGAGGACTCCTTTGTGCGGTTGCGTCGAGAATTGGGGATTATGGGTGAATCCGAGATATAGGATTCATATTTCATTCAATTATCTTGCATGCTATTATATTTCGCGATATTTCATTCATGCTAGATTTATTGAATTTTTGGGAATTTTATGTGATATATTTGAATTTATGCTCGAATTCGTATTTCAATGTCGTATTTAAGATTTCGATGTTTTTATGGGGTAATTTAGATGACTAATGAGAGAGTTAAGATGTTTCATCCAAGTGATTTGTGAAGAGAAATCAATTATCAATTTTTGGACTCCTCTAGTCGGTCTAAGTTCACTTGTCAACCGACTAGATGCTCATCTAGTCGGTCAGCAAATGAATTCAGACCGACTAGATCAAGCCTATTTCTAACTCCTATCTTTTTCTTTCGTTAGTCGGTCTCAGTACACTTACCGACCGACTAGATTGAAAACTAGTCGGTCAGTGAATATACTGCGACCGACTAAATCTAGCCCTAAAAATCCCTCTGTGCCTCTGTTTCGACTTAGTCGGTTCAAGCTCATTGACCGACCGACTAGATCGTAATCTAGTCAGTCAGTGCTTGAACTGTGACCGACTAAGTGTGTTAGGGCATTTGTATATTTTTGCTTCCAGACCGACTTATACTCGATCTCATTCGACTAAAATCTAATTTAGTCGGTCTTCTCACTTGCTCCAGCCCGAAAACCCCAAAACCCCCACTTGAAACCCTTCGTCTTCCGGCCGTTTCTCCGTCGATCGCCGCCGTCCGCCACCGTCGACTCCTCCTCCTAGGTAAAACCCCCTCTCCTAGGTGTCTATTTCCTATTCTAGGGTTGTCTCTCCTTGATTTCAAGCTCTAGCTCCTAGGGTTTCAATTTCTAACCTATGGCTTGTGTTTTTCGAATCTTAGGGTTTGTTAGCTTGTGATCTCTAGGTTGTTTTTGTTCTTATCGTCGTGTGCTTGTGCTTGTAGTGCTATGGCTAAGACTAGAATTCCTATCGCCTCTTCCGGGGCTTCTCCTATGACCGTAGGGCCTTCCGACCCTAGGAATCCCCCGAAGCCTAAGCGTCGTGCCAAGTCAACCCAAGCCTCTCCATCATCGCCTCCTCCTAAGAAGCCTAGGACTGCGATAGCTAAACCCCGCAAATCCAAGACCAAAAAGCCTATTCTTCAGTCTCCGGCTACTCCTCCCGATTCCGACACTAATTTTATCCCAGAGGATGAGCCTACTAGGGAACCCACTCCACCTCTGAAGACCCGTAAGGCTAAGGGTAAAGCTCCTATGCCAGTCGGCGGTGTAGACATATCGTTGTGCCGCGATGACCCTCAGTGTCTCGCAGCGTACAACCGTATAGAGCACTGTCCACTGTTGTTAGAGCATTACGTTCAGTTCTCTGATTTTCTCGGCCTTGCTGATCTTCTGTCTTATAGTGGCCTTCTAGATTATCTCCGATACGACCCTAAGGCCAATCCCAAACCGTATCCTCGCCTAATGAAATTGTTCTATGCCAATCGTATTCGAGGCCAGTACGACGCCAGCCACTCCATTGAGACGACTGTCTTGGGAACTCCTATAGTTCTCACGGCAGAAATCTTAGGGGAGATTCTTGGTTGTTCGTCGTGTGGTCTCCTCCCTTCGGACATTTCAGTAGACGACATTTCTTCCTTGGATCAGTCTATTCTTTCTGAGATTTTCCAGGTTATCCCCTCCGCATTCATTGGTATTCCTTCGAAATCCTTTAAGCCGAATGCGTGGGTTCTTAACCTGATTTTGAAGTCATGTCTCCTCCCTAAGTATGGATCCTCTTCACTCCCATCCCAGCCGTTCTTGAAATTGATCTACGCTCTTTTCTTGGGGTGCGAGATTAATTGGGCTCGCGTGATACTCGATAAGATGGATTCTTTCGAGTGTATACGCAAGACCAATAAGTCTGCGCACATTCCATACCCTTGCCTGTTGACTCTCGTATTTCGTCATTTCCGAGTCCCTCTCCCTCCTGACGATGAGCGTCCTTTGGGTACGCCTCTGACCGCGACGGCCGCGAAGAAATCTCTAGCGGCTCTTCGTCACGTGCAGAGGTCTACCACATCTGCATCTCAGCCTACTCCGTCAGCTGCTGCTGCCTCCTCTTCCCCTGCTACATTGGACGATGTCGTACGCCTACTTCGTCAGCACGACTCCCGTTTGGCTCGTACTGAGGAGGTAGTCTGCCGTATGGCACGTATGATGGGGATTGATCTTCCTCCGTCTGTGTCTGAGGCCGAGGAGATGGACGATGAGGAGCTTGACGAGCTTGTCACTTCTTTTGCCCGTGGCGATGATGCCACTGCTGCTGCTGCTGGTACTTCTACTTCTGCTCCTGGAGTTGGCACCACTGCCGGTGTTCCAGAGCCTTCTGCTTCAGCTCTTCAGCCTTCTGAGCCTGCTGCTGACCAGTCTTCCGAGCCTGCTCATGTATCTCCTGCTGCTGTTGACACTGCCACTGCTGCTGCTTCTGTCGAGACCCCTGCTGCTGTTGAGATTCCCGTTGATGAGCCTGTTGCTGAGATCTCCACTCCTGCCCCGACGATTCCATCTGTTGCGACACCTCTACTCCCTGCAGAGCCTGAGTCCACTCCGTCGACCGGACCCACGGAGACTGCAGATCCTGCCACCTCCTCGTGATCGCTTGTTTCGAGGACTCTCCACTTCGCTTTGGATGATATATCTTAGGGAGAGTATTTTGGGTTAGGATGGGGTTTGAGAGATGTTTTGATGTATTTTTGCGATTTCTGGATGTCGGAGTTGGATATTATGTTATGATGTTGTTTTGATGTATGTAGATACACTTTGATGATGTTAATGATGATGATGTATTTTTTTGTTTATATAGATGATATGTAGCACTTGATATGATGTACCTCATATATTCGATGTGATATCTTTTTGGATGTACTCATGTTGTCTCTACATATATATATGTTCATCGTCATTCACTTTGTCATTTATTCGTCGTGCATTTGTTTTATGTATATTCGTTGAATGCATTTGAAATGTGAATTCGTCGCTCGACGATTAAAAACTTGGTTAAATAGATTATATTTCTATAATTATATAGAATTGTTTTCCATGCACAAAATTAACCAAGAATATTGAATATTGAAGAGTATGTTTCATTATTCAAGAAATGAATAATTATTTGGTATTTTTGATGATTTTTGATCTTTTTGTGATAATGGACATTTTGGCACACCTTGATTTGATTTCCACATTTTTATTCCCTTGGTGTCAAGTTGGTCCATTGTCTATGTCTACGACTCCCGATGTTGGATTTTACATTTCCTAATTGTTGTCGTTGTATGCCCCCCATTTTTGGGATAATGCCAAAGGGGGAGAGATAATGATAATAAATAGCGCAAATGAAAATTTAACTCAATTTCCAAGAATCTAGTTTGATATGCTAGATTCAGGGGGAGTTAAGATACATATAAGGATTTTCAGAATCCGATATTTCGAAAATTGATTCTCTTTATTTATCTTACTCATCTGATTGATGCAATTCATATATATTCATTTTGGAATTAACGTGTCATCAATGCATGGGGAGTAAGTATTTTACATTTGAATTATTATTTTTGATTATTATTTATGTTGGTTTGTCATCACTAAAAAGGGGGAGAATGTTGAATATTGGACTCCCCGGATTTGGTTTTGATGATGAGCAAACATAAATAATCCATGAACTAACAATTTGTGAGCGCAGTTTTGGAGATCGTCGCCAATTTCACAAGAACATTCAAAGCGACATCTCAACATTTCCCAAAGCTCATATTCATGCCTAAAGCTTCGTTGAAGCTCTTGCGACGCTTTGGAAGTTAATGAAGATTCAATCGAAGCTCTCAAAGACCGTTTATTAAGGTTTTATTTATAGTCTTTTAGCTTCGATATATAGAATGTTAAGCCTTGAGTATATCTTACGTTTCTATCTTCATTTCGCTCATTTCGTAGCTCTAGGATCCTTGCACAAGTTCATTCTAACTTCCTCGAAGCGTCGCGCTTCGATTCGGACTTGTTTGTGCATGTTAGTTGGTACAAGAACAAGTACTGACCGACTAGATGGTGATCTAGTCGGTCGGCAACTGTTCTTGGACCGACTAGTTTGATTCCTTAATTTCTTGGACTTTACTGTTTACAGTTAGTCGGTCTACGTTGACTCACCGACCGACTAGTTTGTGAACTAGTCGGTCAGTGATGCTTCTTTGACCGACTAGTTGTGACTTACTGTTCACTCTAAATTTCTCATAAGCTACTGTTTACCGTTAGTCGGTCTAAGAAGGTTTGGTGACCGACTAGTTGACAATCTAGTCGGTCAACTTTTGTTCTTGGACCGACTAAGTCACTTTGCATTCAGACTAAGTCACTTTGCCTCTTAGTCGGTCTACGTTCATTGGCTGACCGACTAGTTGTGAAACTAGTCGGTCAGACAGTCTTCTTGGACCGACTAGATTTCTAGGTCTGAACTTCTATCTCTTCTCAGATCTACTCTTAGTCGGTCCACGTTGTTTGGCTGACCGACTAGTTGATGAACTAGTCGGTCAGTGATTGTTCTTTGACCGACTAAGTCTCACAGATTTCTATCTGTTGGTGAATGACCTAACTTGTGTTTTTGGGTTCCTATAAATACGAACCTAGGTCATTTCTATCTAGGTTAGAGCTGCCATTAAGAGATTCATTGAGTTCTAAAGAGATAGCCATTCTCCCTCAAATCTAAAGCTCTCTTCCTCACAAGAAACCCATTCTCTCTCATTTCTAGATCTAGAGAGAAGCTTGTTCTTGGTGAGCTCTTCAAGCTATTGCTTGATCCAAGTCTCCAACTCATTCCTAGGCACCGATTGCTGGTCATTTCCTTGGTGCTAGGTCTTGGTGACTTCATCTTCCTCAAATCCTTCATTTCACCATTTGGGTAAGAAAAACTCAAGGTATAGGATTTTGTGGTAAGATTGTTTATTTCATTTAAACTCTTTAATATTGCTTTGTGATTCTCTCGGTTGTGAGAGAAGATTGTGATCCCGGGTTGTGGGATTCACTTTGCCATTGCATGTATGATTTGATCTTGTGAAGGTTTTTCACAAGATATTCATAGTGGAAATCTTGAGTTAGGGTTTCTAACTCAAGTATCCGGAAGGGATCCGGGTGGTTGGGACGTAGGATCACCGGGAACAAGTCGGGGAGACTTGGGTGGATCCGAACCCATTAACATCGTTTGTTAGCATTGTTTATTTCGTGTTGTCTTTCAATTTAAGCTTCCGCAAATTGATTTGGTAGTAGTTTGCAATTTAATTTGGAATTATACTCCTTATTATTTTAAAGTACTATTCACCCCCCCTCTAGTACTTGTGCAGTAGCTGGTAGGGCATTACAATAGTAATCATCAAAAAGACATTTGTGTGGATAAATTTTGTCACCTTTTTATATTCCTCGCATTTTTTTCTTTTTTGAGAGAAATTGTAGTGAAGATATAATTTGTATAAAGCCAAAGACTGGAGTTTCTTTCCTTGAAGACGGAGGCCAAATTGCAAAGTTGCAGGGACCCAAATGGGTTTCCAAGTTGTACCTTTTCATTTGTCTTTTTCATTTTAGTCTTTTGTATTCTCTGGACTGTATAACTTTTGGACTCTGGACTTTATTATATAGTGACAAGGCCGATCCACGCAACTAATTTATTAATTATACATGGATTTTTAATATGTTTTATTAATTCATGTTATTTTAAATGCATAGATAATATGGCAAAAATAGCGAGCATCGACTTTGAAGTTCTCGATGCGGCTGGAAAAAACTATCTGAGCTGGCATGTGGACCTGAAGTTCCACTTGCGCGCACAAGGCCTAATGGCCACAATCTCTACTCTTGTGCACACGGCAACATGCACTGCTTGGACAACTTCTACACCAAAAGTCTCTGATGTAGATAAGGCGAAAGCCACAATCTATCTCAGGCGACATATTGATCGGACCCTAAAGGCCGAGTATCTCACTGTAGAAGATCCACTAGAGTTATGGACTCACTGGAGGACATGTATAAGCATCAGAAAGATGTGATCCTCCCACGTGCACGTTATGAGTGGGAAAATATATGTCTACATGACTTCAAGTCTGTTGCTGAGTATAACTCAGCACTTCACAATATCACCTCACGCCTGAAGTTGTGTGGTGAACAAGTGACGGATGAACACATGTTGGAAAAGACTTACACATCTTTTCATGGGAAGGATGCAATCCTCATGCAACAATACCGTGAACGCAAGTTCACTAAGTACTCTGACCTGCACTCCTGCCTTCTCATGGCGGAGCAGAACAGAGAATTACTACTGGCCACCCACAACCTACGCCATGCAGGCTCAGCTTCTCTCCCTGAGGCTCACAGAGTTTCTTCCCAGAAGCAGAAGAACAAACAGAAGGGAAAATTCATCAAAGGGAAAGCCCCTAAGAGGCAGGCCAGAGGTCCTCCTCAGCACAACATCCCTCCCCAGAGCAACAAATATGAGGGAAAGAAGAAACTCCAATGTAAGAAAAAGAACATTGGACAGACGTATATTCCCAAGAATAATTGGGAGGACAAATGCCATAGATGTGGCATGACTGGACATTGGTCCAGAAACCGTCGTACTCCACGACACCTCCAAGATCTGTATCAGGCGAGCCTGAAGTCTCCCGTTGAAACAAATCTGGTGGACAACCAGCCGACAACCAAGTTCACATTGGATGACTTCGAGAATGAAGAGCTCCTAGACTGATGTCATATTTATCTATTATGCATTTACTTTATTTATTATCATTAGTTCATCTGTAGTTTGCTTGATCTTTACTTTTTCAATAATAAATGTCTTCATTTTATTAAAGTATTGATTCATTATCTATAGATGAAGTGTGAGTGCCTAATGGACAGTGCCTCGACGCACACAATCCTTCGAGAAAAAAGCTATTTTATTAGCTTAAATAATTATGATGGTCTTGTTACTATTTCAGGACTATCTAACATAATTGAAGGATCTGGTGAAGCAATGATTATGCTCCCAAATAACACAAGACTAATAATAAATAATGAAATAGTGTGACAATGATTTCACATTGGATGCACTTTTCTCTCCTAAATCAAATAGAAATCTATTAAGTTTCAAAGATATTCGTTTAAACGGATATCACTTAGAAACTATAGATATACATGAGGATGAATATCTGTAAGTTCCTCGTCAAAAAGACGGTTTAAAAACTGTCTTAGAACGATTTAAGGGACTTCGTCGGGTCTCTATCATACTCATATTAAACCTAAAGAATCTAATTTGACTGTGCACCAGAAGCGCCTTTCATCTCCAGAATTCATATTCTGGCATAACAGACTTGGTCACTCTGGATCGGCAATGATGCACGGCATCATCACCCAATCTTTTGAACATAATCTGACGAACCTGAAGATTCTTCAGAAAGGTGATTTTCCATGTCTGCCTTATTTCAAGGGAAAATTAATAACGAGACCATCCTTATTGAAAGTGGGATTAGAGTCTCCTAGCTTCTTGGAGAGAATACATGGGGCTATTTGCGGGCCTATTCACTCCGCAAGTAGCCCATTTCGGTACTTTATGGTACTGATAGATGCATCATCAAAATGGTCTTATGTGTGCCTCTTGTCCACCAGCAACCTAGCTTTTTCAAAGCTTTTGGCACAATTATTAAGTTGCAGACTCATTTCCCGGATAACCATATCAAGAAACTTCTTCTTGATAATACGGAAGAATTCACTTCTCAAGTCTTTCAAGACTATTGCCAAGCAACTGGCATCGAAGTTGAACATCCAGTAGCGCATGGTCACACCCAGAATGGGTTAGCGGAATATCTGATAAAGAGACTGCAATGGATTGCACGTCCATTGCAGATGCAATCTCAGTTGCCTGTGGATGCTTGGGGTCATGCCATATTGCATGCCGCATCGCTTATCAGAATACGACCCTCTGGTGGCCATATTTTATCGCTGATGCAGCTAGCATATGATGCACCTCCGAATATATCTCATTTGAGAGTGTTTGGTTGTGCAGTCTACGTCCCCATTGCACCTCCTCAGATGACCAAAATGGGTCCACAGCGTCGTTTGGGTATCTATATAGGGTATGATTTACCCTCTATAATTAGATATCTTGAATCCCTGACGGGTGAAGCATTTAAGGCACGTTTTGATGACTGTGAGTTTGATGAAAATGTTTTTCCAAAACTAGACACACAGTCTAAGAAGCCAGAAGCTTCTGAAAATATTTCTTGGGACACAAAGACTGTCTCATTATGATCCGCGTACTAGTCAATGTGAAGATGAGATCCTGAAGATCCTTCATCTTCAGAATACAGTACATTTACTACCGGATAATTTTACTGACACCAGAAGATTGTCAGATCACACGTCACTGTTGCCAATACGCCAGCTAGGATTGACATCCCCAAAGATGGATGCAATCCACTGGCAGCATAATCTGATGTACCTTAATTAAAGAGAGGACGCCCACCAGGTTCGAAAAATAAAGCTCCTTCAAAAAGAAAAAATCCTGGAGAAATAAAGATGAACCCTACAATGATGCTGAGTTCAGACCAGCTACCTCTCCCCTCCTACATTCCCCTAAAGAGGAAACTATATGAGAAACATCATTAAATTTTGTTCGTACTGAGGAGGTACTGAACAGAAAAAGCATTGTATCGATGACGACTTTGCGTTCAATATTACCGTGCACGTCGCTGAATATGCCGATGACATCGAACCACGATCTCTAGCGGAATGTAAATGCAGAGATGATTGGCCAAAGTGGAACAAGACAATAGGAGTAGAGCTGGACTCACTCTTAAAACGTGAAGTTTTTGGACCAGTAGTCCAAACACCTAAAGATGTAAAACATGTGGGTTATAAGTGGGTTTTCGTCAGAAAAAGAAATGAAAATAACGAGATCGTACGCTACAAAGCATGGCTTGTAGCACAGGGATTCTCCCAACGACCGGGGATAGATTATGAACAAACCTACTCCCCTCTTATGGATGCGATCACGTTCCGACTTTTATTAAGCCTATCATCTCTGGAAAGCCTAGAAATGCAGCTCATGGACGTTGTGACTGCATATCTATATAGCAATATAGATAGAGAAATCTATATGAAACTCCCTGAAGGATATAAATTATCTCCAGAGATAGCAGAGAGACCTCGGGACGTCTACTCTGTAAGCCTACTCTGTAAGGCTTCAAAGATCATTATATGGTGTTAAGCAATCGGGTAAAATGTGGTATAACAGACTGAGTGATTTCCTTGCACAGCAATGTTTCACCAATAATGAAGTCTGCCCATGTATCTTTATTAAAAGATCGAGAACAGGATTTGTTATAGTCACCGTTTATGTGGACAACTTGAATCTCAGTGGATCTCCTGCAGAGATCGCTGAGATATCTGCAATCCTAAAGAATACTTTTGAAATGAAAGACCTAGGCAAAACAAAGTATTGTCATGGCTTACAGATCGAACACCTACGGGGTGGTATCCTGTTACACCAATCCACATATACAAGGAAATTACTGAAAAATTTCAACATGGATAAATGTCATCCTATAAGTACACTGTTGAGTATTGGTGTTTCATACCAATCTTATTTTGATGATGATCACAACATTATGTTGTTGCTAATGAATCTCATGTCTTAGTCTCTCAGTTTATTTCAAGGATATCTTTCTTGGAGACTAATCACTTGGTGTAAGTATGGACATCATGTGAAGAAGGGCCAAAGTTTGGACTCAAGGATTGCCAAAGCTTGGAGATGATGGAGAGATATCAAGGCATCGAGATTGAAGACTTAGACTCTTAAGAAAGCATTGTAATCCATGTAATTTACTTTATTGCTTTCTCTCTCTTTTGAGTCTAGGGTTGATGTAATGCCTTACTAGATGGTTTGCTCATTCATGCACATGCATATAACCATCTTAGTAAACCTTAGGATTATCATAGAATCCAACCCAATAGGTTCACTCTTTCCGTCAGTCGCCTGTTGAGCGAAACACAGCCGATTGGGTGATTTCCAGTCGCCTGTAGATCCTTCTACAGTCGCCTGATATGCACAGCTCAAGTCAACATTTCAATTGACTCAAACTTGAGCTTTACGCATAGTCGCCTGTCGATCAGTTTTCAGTCGCATATATATTTACAGTCGCCTGGGATTTGGCCAACAGTCGCCTGTCTAGCGTAAGTGCAATCTCTGCATCTCTCTGTCTTTCTCCATACTTTACAGAAGTCGACTGATGAAGAATGTACAGTCGCCTGACTATTTGACAGTCGACTGTAGTATTAACATCAGTCGCATGTGCGAAGAATTGGAGAAAGAGTGCAGCTCTCTGTTTCGATCCATCCCCTGCAGCAGTCGTCTGCTGAAGGATTAACAGGCGCATGTCATGTTTGTCAGTCGACTGTATTGACTTCGTCAGTCGAGTGTCCTGGCTCAGATTATAGCCGTTGGATATTTTCTAGCCGTTTATCAGTCGACTGTCTCTTGATCATTAGTCGACTGTTCCTGTCGTTTTCACCCAGTTTTTAGCCGTTGCAGATTTGATTATTTGGCTGTTTCTTTGGGTTTTTGGGCTTGATATAGGACTCCTATATATATGAGTGTGCTGCCTATGCTTAAACTTCTTGATTGATTCTTGATTACTCTTGATTCTATTGAAAATCTTAAGAGATCTTTAAGCCACTCTCAAGCTCTCTCATTTCCCTCTATTGAGCATTCATCTTCCTTCATGCATTGAAGTCCAGCTCAAGGGAAATCATCCAAGTGCTCTCAAGCATATTCCAACACTTGGAGATCCTCTTCCATGCCTTGCATTCATTCATGAGTAAGCATCTCAAGGCATAGGTAAGAGTATTTACTTTACATGGTGTAATTTGTTTTCCTATTTCTCTTTGTGGGATTAGGATACTCTCTTTGTGGGAGGTTGTCTCTTTGTGGGACTAGGGAATTCTCTTTGTGGGAATTAACTCTCTTTGTGGGAGTTCGAGTGTCCTAGTGTAAGGATATCCCTAATTCTCTGAGTTGGAGTTAGTGATTCTCTGTGTGGGAGTCTTGATCCTTGTGTAGGATTGGTTGGGTCCTTGTGTAGGGCATAAATCCTCTTTGTGGGATATCTCCTTGTGAGATTTGTATTCACTTCTCTGTGTGGGAATATAGTGAATATTGGTGTGGCTGGATGTACCCAAGTTTGGGGAACCAGGGTAAAACTTTGTGTTTGCGTTTGGATTGATTGTACCATTTAATTCCTCTTGCATTTATAATTCCGCATTTACAAGTTAAATTTTATTTGGACAATTTTATTGCCATTACACTATTCACCCCCCTCTAGTGTGTGTTGTTAGTATTGCAAGGGTTAGACGATCCCTACAATTGGTATCAGAGCGATGTTAAAGCATACTGCAACGATGGCATTCAACGCTACTTCCGCGCCTCAGGAAGAAGGTCTTTCTACCGTCCGACCCCCGCTCTTCAACGGAACCAACTACCCGAGTTGGAAGATCAGGATGATGATCTACATGGAGGGTCAAGACCTATGGGACATCACGGAGGTGCCATTTGAGAAGCCCACTACTCATGCGGCTTCAAGGACAAAGGCGGAGAAGGACTCAATCAAGTTCAATGCGAGAGCTATGAATGCATTACATTGCGCTCTCTCTGCTAGTGAGTTCAACCGCATCTCCATGTGCAAAACATCGAATGATATTTGGCACACCTTGGAGATTTATCATGAAGGGACAACGAAGGTAAAAAAATCTAAACAAACTGTGTTTAGATCTAAATATGAAATGTTTAAGATGCAGGAAGGCGAAAGCATTTCAGAGATGTTCACAAGGTTTACCGATATTGCGAACGCTTTGGAGGGACTCGGGAAGACGATTTCCCAAGAGGATCGTGTTGAGAAGATCCTAGACTCTCTTACACCTCGTTGGGAGTCAAAGGCCAACGGAATTTTGGAGTCATATGACATGTCCAAATATACCGTTGAGGAGTGCATTGGAAATCTCATGGCGTATGAAGTGAAGCTTCAACACAAGAAGAAGATTCAACCAACAAAGCCCGAAAAGCTAGAGAAGCAAAAGGGGGTTACATTCCATGCCAAGGAGGAGCCAATCAAGTGGAGGAGGAAATTCCATCGAGAAGCTCCTAGCGAAGAAGATGAGCAAGAAGATGCAAGTGGAGAAGAAATTGAGAATCTTGCCGAGCAATTCAAAGCTTTCCTCAAATGCAAGCAAGGTACGTCTTTGTCAAAGTTTGTCTCCAATTCTAACAAGGTTCCTACTTGTTACACTTGCAGTGGAAAAGGTCACTTGTCCACCGAATGCCCTTCCAAACCCATTAAAGAAACTTACAAGGGTAAAGGGAAGAAGTATTGGAAAGGAAGGTCCAAGTCCAAAAATCACAAGAAGGGACTTGTCGGGACCTTTGATGATTCGAGTGAGGACACTTCTAGTAACGAAGAAGAGGATACAAAGGAGGATGCTCATGCATGCTTTGTAGCCATGGATGGTCCTACACTAATCCCCTCCGGATTAAACGAAGAAGAGTTGGATGCTTGGCTTGACGCCTACAATTCCTATGAGGATTCGTGCCTCACGGCTAAGGAGGAGAAGTCGTCATCAGGATCTTGCAAAGATGATGATGATGATGATGATGTTGAGATCGAGGAAGAAAAGATCTCATATGAGGAGCTCAAGATCAAATTTGACTTAGTCTCTGAAAAAGCTAGTAAGTGCATCAACTCTTACAATAGATTAAAAGCAAAATATAAGATTGCTAAGAGTAGAATGCATGAACTAGTTATTGCAAGTGTAGTTCATGATGAAAGGCATGTGTATGACACTTGTGAGAGAGACACTTCTCTCTCAAGTTAAGGAATTGAGCATTTCTAATGAAAATCTCATTGCTCAAAACCTTAGCTTAGATGCTCACATTCAACAACTTACGTTGAAATGTGAAGAGGAATCCCGGAAGCTCATAAGCTTTGTGTATTCTAGGGATTCACTCCACGATTTGTTGGAAAAACAAAATCCAACAAATTATAGAGGAGGTTTGGGTTATATTCAAAATGTGGTTCTCAAACCCACCTCTAATTCTTCTTTTGATGCAAATTCAAGAAATATTGCTAAAGCATCTAAGAAGAATTATCATGCTTTCTTGTACAACAATAACACCCACAAGAAGCATGAAGATCACAAGGTGATGAGGAAGAATGAAAAATCTTCATTTTTTGCTAAGAAGCAAAATCCTCATTCTTTGCATGCTAAGAAATTTGTTTCTACACCTAAGCATGCCACATCCTTCCCTCTTGCTAAGGCAAAACCTTTGCCTAGGAAATCCTTGAGATTATGGATTCCCACTAAGGCTAGTGTGCAAAAGAGAGATAGTTGCATCAACTCTCTAGTTAGGGATGTGATCACCTCGTGTGATTATGTTAGGAAATCAAACTCCTCTTGGGTTTGGTTACCTAATGTTTAGGTTCCTCACATATTTGCATATTACATGGGTATTGTGTTTCTATGTTTATTTTACGCATACCCATTGATTATGTGTGTTTCATGATTTTGAAAATATTTTTCAAAGTTATTTCTTTTCATGAAAATTGGGACCTTGGGGTTTATTGACATGCATGCATGATCCATGTGTATGTCAATGGGGGAGTTAATATATTATATGTTTAAATTATTTTAAGACATATTTTAACTCTCATTTTGGAGGTTATTTGAGATCATTATTTATATTTGGTTATTTTGGGTCTCAAACCAACCCTCTTGTTTATTGCCAACATGTTTCATGTCTCATTGTTTTTGGCAATATCATTGTGTATCTTTGAAGCTTGATTTTTCCATATCTATTGCTTTAATACACTTTTTAAGGCCCATGGCTCCATTAATTAATTGGTATTAGATCCTAGAAGTCAAAAGTTGACCATTTCTATGATCTAGGGGGGCATGGGATAGTGAATTGATACCCACTAAATTTTTAAATTTGGTATCATACATATCTTTCTTTTCTTGCATATTGTCACATCTTGGTTAAGATGACAAACGGGGATATTTTTGATATCCACCTTTTTGACGATGTCAAGGGGGAGAGATATATGCATTATGTGATCATATCTATAGGGGAGAGATATATACATATGCATATGGGGAGAGATATCTCTATATGGAGAGATATATGGGATTAGATAAACCATTCATGTTTGCATGCTTTTATTCTTTGCAATTGGTTTACGTAATCCATGCCTATTATATGTCACCTTGTTGTTATTGGTATTATGAGTATTTACCTTTGTGTAGCTCATTATATAATTGGTGCATATAAGTAGGGGGAGATCATTAGCATTGTGCTTTAATTCCTTATGATTTACATAATGTGTGTCATCAAAAGGGGAGATTGTTGAGTATTGGTGTTTCATACCAATCTTATTTTGATGATGATCACAACATTATGTTGTTGCTAATGAATCTCATGTCTTAGTCTCTCAGTTTATTTCAAGGATATCTTTCTTGGAGACTAATCACTTGGTGTAAGGATGGACATCATGTGAAGAAGGGCCAAAGTTTGGACTCAAGGAGTGCCAAAGCTTGGAGATGATGGAGAGCTATCAAGGCATCGAGATTGAAGACTTAGACTCTTAAGAAAGCATTGTAATCCATGCAATTTACTTTATTGCTTTCTCTCTCTTTTGGGTCTAGTGTTGATGTAATCCTTGCTAGATGGTTTGCTCATTCATGCACATGCATTTAACCATCTTAGTGAACCTTAGGATCATCATAGAATCCAACCCAATAGGTTCACTCTTTCCGTCAGTCGCCTGTTGAGGGAAACACAGCCGACTAGGTGATTTCCAGTCACATGTAGATCCTTCTACGGTCGCCTGATATGCACAACTCAAGTCAACATTTCAATTGACCCAAACTTGAGCTTTACGCATAGTCGCCTGTCGATCAGTTTTCAGTCGCCTGTATATTTACAGTCGCCTAGGATTTGGCCAACAGTCGCCTGTCTAGCGTAAGTGCAATCTCTGCATCTCTCTGTCTTCTCTCCATACTTTACAGAAGTCGACTGATGAAGAATGTACAGTCGCCTGACTATTTGACAGTCGACTGTAGTATTAACATCAGTCGCATGTGCGAAGAATTGGAGAAAGAGTGCAGCTTTCTGTTTCGATCTATCCCCAGCAGCAGTCGTCTGCTGAAGGATTAACATGCGCCTGTCCTGTTTGTCAGTCGACTGTATTGACTTCGTCAGTCGACTGTCCTGGCTCAGATTATAGCCGTTGGATATTTTCTAGTCGTTGATCAGTCGACTGTCTCTTGATCATCAGTCGGCTGTTCCTGTCGTTTTCATCCAGTTTCTAGCCGTTGCAGATTTGATTATTTGGATGTTTCTTTGGGTTTTTGGGCTTGATATAGGACTCCTATATATATGAGTGTGCTGCCTATGCTTAAACTTCTTGATTGATTCTTGATTACTCTTGATTCTATTGAAAATCTCAAGAGATCTTTAAGCCACTCTCAAGCTCTCTAATTTCCCTCTATTGAGCATTCATTTTCCTTCATGCATTGAAGTCCAGCTCAAGGGAAATCATCCAAGTGCTCTCAAGCATATTCCAACACTTGGAGATCCTCTTCCATGCCTTGCATTCATTCATGAGTAAGCATCTCAAGGCATAGGTAAGAGTATTTACTTCAAGGGTGTAATTTGGTTTCCTATTTCTCTTTGTGGGATTAGGATACTCTCTTTGTGGGAGTTACTCTCTTTGTGGGAGTTTCTCTCTTTGTGTGACTAGGGAATTCTCTTTGTGGGAATTAACTCTCTTTGTGAGAGTTCGAGTGTCCTAGTGTAGGGCTATCCCTAATTCTCTGAGTGGGAGTTAGTGATTCTCTGTGTGGGAGTCTTGATCCTTGTGTAGGATTGGTTGGGTCCTTGTGTAGGACATAAATCCTCTTTGTGGAGTATCTCCTTGTGAGATTTGTATTCACTTCTCTGTGTGGGAATATAGTGAATATTGGTGTGGCTGGATGTACCCAAGTTTGGGGAACCAGGGTAAAACTTTGTGTTTGCGTTTGGATTGATTGTGCCATTTAATTTCTCTTGCATTTATAATTCTGCATTTGCAAGTTAAATTTTATTTGGACAATTTTATTGTCATTACACTATTCACCCCCTCTAGTGTGTGTTGTTAGTATTGCAAGGGTTAGACGATCCCTACATACACCAATGGTCGTAAGATTCTTAGATGTACATTAGGACCCCTTTCGTTCGCTGGAAGAGTGGGAGGAAATGTTAGGTCCTGAAGTACCTTATCTTAGTGCCATTGGAGCACTTCTATATCTGTCTAACTGTACGCGTTCCGATATAAAATTTTCAGTAAATCTTCTAGCCAGATATAGTGCAGCGCCTACAAAGCGCCACTGGAACGGAGTTAAGCTGCTTCTGCGCTACTTCCAAGGGTCAATTGACCTGAGATTATATTTTCCTAAAGGTGGATCTCTCACTTTAATTTGTTATGCAGATGCATGTTACAGGTCTGATCCTCACAAACTGGTTTTGTGTTCACCTACGGTGATACAACCATCTCCTAAAAATCTGTGAAGCAAACCACTACAGTTATCTCTTCCAACCATTCCGAGCTCCTCGTTATTCATGAAGCAAGCAAAGAATGTGTTGGCTTCGTTCAGTGATTCATCACAACTTAATGACTACAGGCCTAAAGACGGGTGACCTTGAGCCAACCAAGATATTTGAGGACAATGCAGCCTGCATAGCTCAACTACAGACTGGTTTCATCAAGGGTGACAAGACAAAGCACATATCTCCTAAATTCTTCTAGACGCACGACCTACAAAAGGAGAAGCAAGTTGAAATACAGCATATTCAGTCTTGTAATAATTTAGCTGATTTGTTCACTAATACTCTGCTTAGATGTATTTTTGTAAAACTTGTAAAAAGAATCGGAATGAGACAGCTGAGAAACCTACAAGCCTGAAGCTTGTACGGATAAGGGGGAGTAAACCTGTGGGTTGTACTCTTTTTCCTTAAGACTGTTGGTTTTTTCCACTAGGTTTTCCACAGCTGAGAAGCAAGTTGAAATACAGCAGATTCAGTCTTGTAATAATTTAGCTGATTTGTTCACTAATACTTTGCCTAGATGTATTTTTGTAAAACTTGTAAAAAGAATCGGGATGAGACAGCTGAGAAACCTACAAGCCTGAAGCTTGTACGGATCAGGGGGAGTAACCTGTGGGTTAACCCTTTTTCCTTAAGACTGTTGGTTTTTTTCCACTGTGTTTTCCACAGCTAAGGTTTTAACAAGGCAAACACATTTACTCTGGATCCAGAAGTATCCACCACATTAGCATCGTGAATCTTGAAGCATTCAAATGCTAAGTCCAATGTAATGGATGGATAAGGGGGAGTGTTATGAGTGCGGGAGACTTATGTCCCCTCACACATTTATCCACCATAACACCCCCATTATATGGTAGTGGGGTGAACCTTTGGTATTCTAGAGACTATTGGTCTCCGCTCCCTATGAAATTTAATAAAATGGGACTATGGGCTCTTGCCATGGTGTATTATCTTCAATAATTTGTATAATTTCCGATAATTGTCTTAATTAAAGCAAACTTTAACATGAGGCAAACGTTAACACGAGGCAAATTAAAATAAAGAAAATTCTTACACTGAAGAGTACTCAGGTGGAGTAACCAGAGACGGATCCGGGTATTTCTCTTCAATGATTTGGGTAATGACATCCGAATCTGCAACCCATTTGCCATCATCCCCTTTAAACACCGGCACTTTCCCTTCAGGACTGATCTTTAAGAACCTTAACCCCACCACAAAATCCAAGTTTTTTTACATTTAAACCCACAAAAACAATGACAAATCAAAGAAGAAGAAAGAACAAAATTACCAATCGGGCTTGTCGTCGAAATTGACCAGTTTCATCTCATATGGGACTTTCTTCTCCTCCAGAGTCATGAGAACTCTCTGGCAAAATGGGCCTATTCACCAAAAAATTGAAACTACTAGGGTCTAAATTGATAAAAAAAACCATGACTTTTTTTAACAAAACTCACAGTCTCCAAGGACGTCAGGATTGCCGGCGGCCGCCTTGACGCAGACTTCGACAGGAGCCATTGAGGGCTGGCTGTGTGAGTTGGCAACTTCGGCGGTCGCTTTTGTATTGAATCGAAGATCAGGGCGAGAATTTATAGGATCGGTGCAAATTGTGCTGTGCGATTTCTGGAACGTTCAGGCGTGGCTAGTGCTGTTTGGACATGTTGTTCCTGCAGAACTATTTCGCTAGCCGCATCCGGCAGGTGTGAATCACACCGTATGATTCAGGGTTTTGCCACGCGAACAGAACTTTTTTCTTGGTCCAACCGTTTTATTCTGCCCATATACCACTTGGGGCATGTTCTTTTGCGCGGAATAGGGGTGGAAATAGGAATAATGGCAATGTTCATACACTATTCACCCTATTTCAAAGTTGTATTCCAAGCGATTGTTCTTTTGGGCGTGTAATAGAATCATACGTGGCTATTCCAATTTGGTAATGCTGAGCACTTTTGTATTCCAAGCTTTTTGCTTGTAATACAATGGAATCCTTAGGAATGGTGGGCCCCACTCTCTCATCTCTCACTATCTCTCACATCCAACTCATCCTATTTCCATTTTTTCATTCCAACTCCACAATCCCAAAAGAACACAAGAATAGAATGTGGACCCCACTTTCTATTCCAAACCCCACTTTCCATACTCTATTCCACCCAAAAGAACACAAAACTCCATTTTCTCTCTCATTGGAATACAAACTTTCCCATATTCCATTTTTCCGATTCCAGCAAAAGAACAGGCCCTTATTTACAAGTTTGTCATGCACACATACCCAACTATTTTCGTCTTTTACCCGCACACAACCCCACTGCTTTACTCTGTTCCCCTTGCCGCCCCTCCCCTCGTGCCTAGCCCCCCACAGCCGCCCATTCCTCCTCCCCAGCCCCCAGCACCCACCACAACCCCCCCAAAACCGCCACCCCCATCCGCTGTTCCCCTCCTCCAACCTCTCCAACCCTCCTCTCCATCTTCGCCTGCCACCTTCCCCCCACCCCCACCCCCCCCCCCCCCCCCCCCCCCCCGTCTGTAAGGACCCTAGCAATGAGGAAAACACTATAAGGGAGGTTGAATGGTATTTATAAAATTTAAACAATAGTTATACCAATTTAAATCTCTAACCAACAATAAATACGGAAATAAAAAATAACCCAAAATAAAACAAGCTAACAAAGAGATGTTTCAAGGGTTCGGATTACCCAAGTCCAATCATTCCTGGTAATCCTACGTCTCTTCTACCCGGATACCACTGGATACTCAAGTTAGAAGCCAAACTTGAGCTTTCCTTTAAACCCACTTGTAGCAACCCTACAAGTGTAATCGAACAACGATCGAGGTCCTTGACTCCCACAACTTGCGATCAAACAAACCCACTCTCACAAACTTTCACACCCCGCTTCCCAAGTATGAAAGACGAGACGTGAGAAGGTCCGCTCGGACTTGGAGCTGCGAAGATGCAGTCCGATAAACGTTTGTGAATGAATACAAATTGCAGGTCCTTGCATCGCGATGAAACAACAATAATGATAAATAAATGCAGATAAAGAACATCCACCAGACATCCATCAAAATATCCCAACATCACAGAAATAGTCAAGTACAAAGTCTGAACAATATGCCTAAAGCATGGCCAAAACAAAAACAAAGAGATAGGTGCTACACACCGAATCCTAAACAGCAACTACTGAAAAACAACTACTAAAAGAGACTCCAAGTGAGTCTAGGACTGGTCACCAATGTCCCCGAACTCAGTCTCTGCAGGGACCTCAAACTCAGCATCCACGAACTGCTCGTCCTCTGCTACCTGCTATGTCTCAAAACCTGACATGTGACACCCAAAGAGAAAAGGTCACATGTCAGCAAAAGTCTCCCAAAGAAAGCGGAGGACTTTTGTGCAAGGATATGATAAAATGATGCAATTTAACAGTTCTAATATAATGAAATGAAATGTCATTTTAAGTATGCAGCAATTTTAATATGACATGATGAAGCATGCAAGTACAAATAACAGAAACACGAAACACTATCTTATCACTTTGTGCACAAGGTTTATGCCTTTTGGCTGAAGTGGCTGTACGGACACACTTCTACGCTTAAGTGATCGCTTAACCCTACCCCTCCACGTGTATCGAGCGTTGGTTTTCCAACAACACTGTGCTCGCTTCTAGATCACGGGCCAGGAAGTGTATTTGGTTTGGCATAGGGTTGTGCCCGCAAAAGCAAGTGCCTAGCCTCAATAGTTACAATATTTGTAGCGTGTGCTACGCAATCATGATAGAATAATATGATGCATGACATGACATGCGATGAGCAGTTAAAGTGTGTACCGTTATTTGAAATTAAACATAACATGACAGCATGAATGTGTAATGCTCCTAAGTGATAATACAAGTATTTTCCCTTCAAGTATATGGGAAAATTCACGCATTGACCACTAATTTACCAAGTTCACTTATATGGTCAACTAGTTCACATTTATATCCAAGGAAGGGTATTTATTAAAATTCAAATGAAAGACGATGGCATATTTGTAAATAATCTAAATGATGAGCTACTCTAATTAGTAGTGGCAATGTTGTAATTAGTTGGGTGTGTGTTTTAATTAGGAGCTATGCATGGCAACATTGTAAATACTTAAAAGCCATGTATATATTTCTTTTTTTTCCTTCTCTTCTACAACCTTCTCTCCCCTTCCAAATTATTTAATTATTCTAGACCCCTCCCCATAATTTCGTTTGCCCCATTCCAGGTGCTGGCCGAAACCTGGAGCAATACAAAAAAAAAGAAAAGAAACAAAACAAAACCAAGAAGAAAGAAGGAAAAAGGAGAAGAAGGAGAAGGAAAAAGAGAGAAAGAGAAGGGAGGTTAAAGGAAGAAGAGGAGAAGCTTGCTACTAAACCATTCATTAGCACTACGAGGTAGGAATCTCACCAAGCTTTCACTAAGAGGCCTTGTGTAGGATTATATGTTTTGATCTTTAATTTTTGATGAAATTTGTTATTTTGATTAAGTTAATTAGTGTGTTAAGTTTTGATCTTTAATTTTTGATGAAATTTGCTATTTTGATTAAGTTAATTAGTGTGTTAAGTTTAAATTGGTGAGACTTCATATTTTGGATGTTGAATACCATCCCTTCTATGAAATTATGAGCAAGCTTGTATTTTTGTGGCTATGGCATATGTGTTCTTTAAAAAAAATTCGTATGTTGTAATTAAGGAAAACTGACAAATACAAGAGGAACTCTGCCGAAATTTTTTTGAGAATTTTGTAAGTAATTCCATAGCATCCTAAACTATATAAACCTAAGTTAGGAACCTTGCACAATTGCCAATAGCTAATTTCTACCGAATTCCATGTTTAGGAGAAAACCCATTTGAGCAATTTGTTTAAAGAACATTGTAGTAGGATGGTTTTACCAACTTTCAAGTTAAAAGTCCCAAATGATGTTTTGAGAATATAGGAACCCTATTTACCATTATTGACAAGATCCTACGAATTACCTTTAGCAAACTTGACAACTTGGTTTCATTTCCACAAGAAAGCGACTTTCGCAAGCACTTAGGAAAGGAATCTTGTGAATAATCAATTGAAATAGGACATTTTGGTTTCCTTTAACTGGTAGGAATTTTAGTGTAGGAGACACATCAAGTTAACAAAAACAACAATACCTTATTTACCCTCCCAGACAGATCACGTTCTTGTAATCAATCTTAGCAATAAGCAATAACCCCCTCATGAAATTCTACAAATTGTGCTTAAGACAATTCATTTATTTTTAAGTCATATATTAACCCTCCTCCAAATTTTATAAGTGTTAACTAAACTATGCATTACTTCCCATATACCTTAGTTGCTTTTCTATTTCCTTTCAAATGAGATTAACCACACTTGAAATTGCTTACTATGGCATGTTCTACTTAGTAGTACTCGCGTGGTTGAGTTCATGGAATTGCTATAGTTATGTTTCATGCTCTTATGTTTTAATTACGCAAAGGATGAATGGTGAATTTACTCATGCCTTGAAGGCGATAATGAGAATGATTATAATGCCATGGTGATGTTCCCCTATATGTGAGAATGCTGGTTTGCTTTGTTACTCTACACCGCTATGTTGCAAGATAACCCTGTTGCAAGGCTAATTGGTAAATGATGAAAAGAAAGCTCGGGGTGTCTCTTCCACTCTAAGGTGGGTGAGCATCTCAGGGAATGGGGTGGGGGAATCAAAGCATTAGGAGGACATAGTGTGGACTGGACTCTCGAGGTTGTTTCCTTTGGCCCTCCTACCGTGGGGAGTGGTCGTGCCCTTTGGGGTGTGTGGTTTCTTTGGCCTTCGTGGTCGTGGCCCTTTGGGTCGTGGAGAGTGGTTGAGTTACGTAGGCTCCTGACGAGCTAGCGCGCCAGAGAGTCGGAGATTCTTTCCACCCGCTTTATGGGTGAGGTCCAGTTCCCTTGTGTTCTGCCTAATGCTTAGGTTCCAAACAACGAACATTACTGTAATAAACTAATATTAAGGACCTTGGTGCATTGTTGTGGATATAGCTTGTATGGTTGAGTTTCCTACTTGACACACTGTGACGTGCCCCTTTTCCCCACTCCCCAGGTACAGGTTCCGGGACGACAGCACCCCTACCGGACTACCGTCGCCCTGAGGACGACTCTTCCAGGCCAGGAGCTCAGAGTAGTTAGATATGGCACGTGTGTAGTGGGTTGGGGGTAGTTCTTGTGAGCAGTTACTTTTGTTTTTCCCCTTCAGCTTGTGTACCCCGTGACCCTGGTGGTGGTATATGTACAGTGTATGAAGTAGTGGTGTGTTGATAGTAGGTGATCTATGTTGCACACTCGTACGCTCCCGCTTGTTGTTTTCTGCCGCCTCGCTGTACCTTTTTGTGTTGTGCTGGAGCTTTACAGTTCATGCTTACTTTTGCACCTACTTTAATTGCCTATGTTGTTCTAGCAGTTGCCGTGGCCTGCTAAATTTTTCCTTGTAGCGCCATTACGCTTGGTACTCCCGTACCGCGGCCGTCACCCCTGCCTCTTTTGGGCACCGGGGCGTGACAGGTTTTGTGGTGGCCCATGCATGTCCCCGCACACTGCGATTGTGTAAGGATGACACAGGTAATGCTACGACACTTCAAGATGTATATGATGTACTAATTCAGATTTGTCCTGTTTCTCCTCCGCAGTATGGAGGCAGGGAACGGGACGTCTGGCGGCGACGGGACACCTGGAGGGTCCGGAGGGACCGGAGTTTCGGGCAGTTCGGGAGACTGGACCTCAGCGTCGGCCCTGATGGCGAAGGTCCTGATGGGGATTTTGGACCACTTGCAGCAGCTGGAGGACAGGGCAGCTGGACACGAGACGCCTGCACCGAAGGACCCGAGTTACAAGCAGTTCCGATCCTTGAGGCCCGTGTACTTTTCTGGCAGAGAGACCAGCCTAGAGGCCGATGAGTGGCTGCGTCACACAGAGGATGATTTGACTTTGGCTGGCATACCCCCAGAGGCATGGGTAGAGTTGGTCAAGCGACAGTTGACTCATCAAGCCCGAGATTGATGGGATGCCCAGGAGAGGCATATGACAGGGGTGGTGGAGTGGAAGACCTTCAGGGAGAAGTTTGAGGCCCATTGCCTTCCTGGGGAGGCAAGGGATGAGTTGAGGCAGCGGTTCGAGCATCTGACCCAGGACCGCAGGACGGTAGATGAATATGATGCAGAGTTCTCTCTTTTGAGCAGATACGCCCCAGAGTTAGTGGCGACGGATGCTACTCGAGTTAGACGCTTCCGTATGGGCCTGGACCCAGAGGTCAGGGGGGCTATGGCTACATAGGAGCTACTGACCTATGAGGTAGTGCTTAGCGTGGCTCGACGGTACGAGCTACACATGAGGAGCCTGGGGAAGCTTCCAGTTATCGACAGACGACCTGTAGCACCACAGAGGGTTGTTCCTCGTCCGACTCACCAAGTGACCTTCAAGCGATAAGGACATCCGCCAGTACCTCAGAGGGGGCCTACTTGTTCGATGTGCAGGAAGCCTGGGCATGCAGCCAAGGATTGTAGGGTTATGTGCAGACAGTGCTACACCTACGGCAAGATGGGACACTTTAGTAGGGACTGCCCTCGACGGAGACGGCCTATGGAGGCATCGGTACCAGTAGCAGCTGCACCACCTCAGCCGAGGGCTCTTCCACCGGCACCGCAGCGGTTGGCTCTTCCACCACCGCCGGGGCAGCGACCGACTGCTCCGAGGGGACCTCTAAGGAGGCCTCCACGGCACGACTTCCAGAGGCAGGCTCCCGCTCCACAGATGCCGCCGCAGTTTCAGATGACAGCGGTCGAGGCCGAGCGCTCAGGACAGGTGATCTCTGGTATGACCCTGACCCTAGTCCTTGTAATTCATGGTTCTCTGTTTAGCTATTTCTAGATGATTAGTTGTTTGTGTTGTGCTATTATAGGAATGGTTAGAGTAGCTTCATACCCAGCCTGGTCCTTGTTTGATTCTGGAGCGTCACATTGTTTTCTATCCAAGGAATTTGTGGCGAAGCATTCTATAGTTGTTGATTCTTTTGCTGCTAAGTGGAATGTGCACACGGGTAATGGTGTGATATGTAGTGTGTCAAGATTACGAAATTGTTCCGTGGAGATAGGAGGTCGAGAACTATATGCAGATTTTCTCGTAATTGAACTACTAGATTATGAGGCAGTATTTGGAATGGATTGGTTGGGGATGTTTTATGCGACCATAGACTGTAAATTAAGGAGGGTAGTCTTTCGAATCTCTGGCCACCCAGAGTTTGACTTTTGTAGTGGTACTCGGGCTCTGGAACCCTTGAAATTTAAGGCGACGTCCTTGGAGACGACGATGGATGCAGAAATAGTTTTGCCTAAGGTAGTTCAGGAATTTCCAGATGTATTTTCCGATGATATTTTTGGACTACCTCCGGATAGATCTTTAGAATTCACTATTGACCTAGTGCCAGGCGCACAGCCAATAGCAAAAGCTCCTTATCGTATGTCTCCATCTGAATTAGTTGTGCTTCACAATCAGTTGACTGATCTGTCTGATAGAGGACGGATACGTTTGAGTGTATCCCTGTGGGGAGCACCGGTGTTGTTAGTAAATAAAAAGAATGGAACTCGGAGGATGTGCATTGATTACAGGGATTTGAACAAAGTGACAGTGAAAGACAAGTACCCCCTTCCTCGGATTGATGACATCTTTGATCAGCTCGGGGGTTCACAAGTGTACTCGAAGATGGATTTACGAAGTGGTTATCATCAAGTGAAGGTTTGTGGATCGGATGTTCCGAAGACGATGTTTAGAACTCGGTATGGGAATTATGAATTTTTAGTGATGCCCTTCGAAGTAACTAATGCCCCGACAACCTTTATGAGGCTGATGAATCAGGTCTTCTTTGATTATTTGGATAAGTTTGTGGTGGTCTTTATTGATGATATTTTAGTGTATTCGAAGACTGAGGATGAACATGCTGAGCATTTGCGGATGGTATTGAATACTCTCAGAGAGCATCAGTTGTAGGCTAAGTTCAGTAAATGTCAATTCTGGATGACAAAGTCGCATTTCTGGGACACATTATTACAGGAGAAGGAGTGTCAGTCGACCCAGAGAAGGTCGCTGCAGTAGAGAATTGGCCCATCCCTTGATCAGTCACTGAGATCAAGAGTTTCTTGGGGTTGGCCGGATACTATCAGAAGTTTATCAAGGACTTCTCCAAGATCGCTTCACCTCTGACTCATTTGACTAAGAGGCACGTACCTTATGTGTGGTCAGAGGAGTGTCAGTGCGCATTTGAGGAACTGAAGCGTCGATTAACCACTGCTCCAGTGTTAACAATTCCTGGCCGATCAGGCGGCTTTGAAATTTACTGTGATGCTTCAGGAAAGGGGCTTGGCTGTGTCCTTCATCAACATGGACGGGTAGTAGCTTATGCTTCCAGATTATTGAAGGTGCATGAGCAAAATTATCCTACCCATGACCCAGAGCTGGCTGCCGTCATATATGCCCTAAAGTTGTGGAGACATTTCTTACTGGGCGAACATGTAAAGATCTACACCGACCATAAAAGTTTGAAATATGTCTTCACTCAAAAGGAGTTAAACATGAGGCAACGCCGTTGGCTTGAGTTAATGGCTGAGTATGACATTGATTTGCAGTACCATCCAGGGAAGGTGAATGTGGTACCTGATGCTCTTAGTTGACTACCGGCCGTGATGAGGTTGACTATGCAGCCTCAACTCCGAGGAGATCTAAGATGGATGGATATTGAAGTGATCCTTCCAGGCAAAAGGGTAGATATGTTCTGTTTGCAGATTCAATCCGACTTGATGGATAGAGTTAAGGCTGATCAGCTGAGCGATGTGAAATTGAAGCGGATTCGAGAACAAGTCGAGGCAGGGCTTCGGAAAGACTTTTGTATTCATGAAGATGGTTCCTTAAGGTTTGGGAACAGGGTGTGTGTGCCAGCGGGAAATATTCGAGAAGAGCTGCTGAAGGAGACACACAATTCTCCTTATTCTATTCACCCTGGGGGACCAAAATGTATAAGGATCTGCGACGATACTACTGGTGGCATGGGATGAAACAAAGTGTGGCGAAGAGCGTGGCTTCATGTCTAGTTTGCCAGCATGTAAAAGCAGAACACCAGAGACCCGCAGGCTTATTGCAACCCCTTCCGATACCTGAGTGGAAGTGGGAACATGTGACCATGGATTTCGTGACTGGTCTACCGCGTACTCTGAAGGGGAACGACGCTATATGGGTGATTATTGACCGATTGACTAAGTCAGCGCACTTTATTCCGTTTCAACTTGGTCAGTCTATAGAAGTCTTGGCTCGGAAGTATGTGGAAGAGATTGTAAGGTTGCATGGAGTTCCTGTGAGCATTGTGTCGGATCGTGATACTAGATTTACATCTCACTTCTGGAGGAGCTTGCAGGCCAATTTGGGGACCCATTTGAAGTTCAGTACCGCATATCACCCACAGACAGATGGGCAGTCAGAACGCACCATTCAAATATTGGAGGATATGTTTAGGGCTTGCATGTTGGATTTCAAGGGGTCCTGGGAAGACCATCTCCATCTAGTGGAATTTGCTTATAATAACAGTTATCAGGAAAGCATTGGTATGGCCCCCTATGCGGCTTTGTATGGTAGAAATTGTCGATCGCCCTTGAGCTGGGATGATGTGGGAGACGATGAAAATTTGGGCACAGACTTAGTGACTGCTACAGTCGATGTAGTGCGGACGGTCAGAGAGAATCTTCGTATAGCCCAAGACCGTTACAAGCACTAGGCGGACATGAAGCGGCGTCCACTTGAATTTCAGCCGGGCGATTATGTATTCTTGAAGATATCACCAGTCCGTGGGACGATCCGGTTTGGTAAGCATGGGAAGTTGAGTCCTAGGTACATAGGCCCGTTTGAAGTTGCAGCCCGGATAGGTGAAGCGGCTTATCGGTTAGTGCTGTCGTCACACTTTGAAGGCGTACATAATGTGTTTCATGTATCGCAATTAAGAGGATATATTGGAGATCCTAGCCATGTGGTGGACTACTCAGAGATTGAATTACGTCCAGACATGACGTATGAATAGCAACCTGTGGCAATTCTTGATCGGTGACAGAAGATGTTGAGGAAGAAGGCTATTAATTTGGTCAGGGTCATGTGGCAACAAGAATCCCCTAGAGAATCAACTTGGGAGCGAGAGGATGAAATGAGGGGGAAATATCCTCATCTATTTGTTTAAAGACCCTTCGTATGTTTGTCATGTAGATAAAGGACCCTCTTGCTTGTTTTAAATTCCGAGGACGAAATTTCCTTAAGGAGGGTAGGGTGTAATGCTCCTAAGTGATAATACAAGTATTTTCCCTTCAAGTATATGGGAAAATTCACGCATTGACCACTGATTTACCAAGTTCCGTATATGGTCAACTAGTTCACATTTATATCCAAGGAAGGGTATTTATTAAAATGCAAATGAAAGACGATGGCATATTTGTAAATACTCTAAATGATGAGCTACTCTAATTAGTAGTGGCAATGTTGTAATTAGTTGGGTGTGTGTTTTAATTAGGAGCTAGGCATGGCAACATTGTAAATACTTAAAAGCCATGTAGATATTTCTTTTTTTTCCTTCTCTTCTACAACCTTCTCTCCCCTTCCAAATTATTTAATTATTCTAGCCCCCTCCCCATAATTTCGTTTGCCCCATTCCAGGTGCTGGCCATTCCAGGTGATGGCCGAAACCAGGAGCAATACAAAAAAAAGAAAAGAAACAAAACAAAACCAAGAAGAAAGAAGGAAAAAGGAGAAGAAGGAGAAGGAAAAAAGAGAGAAAGAGAATGGAGGTTAAAGGAAGAAGATGAGAAGCTTGCTACTAAACCATTCATTAGCACTAGGAGGTAGGAATCTCACCAAGCTATCGCTAAGAGGCCTTGTGTAGGATTATATGTTTTGATCTTTAATTTTTGATGAAATTTGCTATTTTGATTAAGTTAATTAGTGTGTTAAGTTTAAATTGGTGAGACTTCATATTTTGGATGTTGAATACCATCCCTCCTATGAAATTATGAGCAAGCTTGTATTTTTGTGGCTATGGCATATGTGTTCTTTTAAAAAAATTCGTATGTTGTAATTAAGGAAAATTAACAAATACAAGAGGAACTCTGCTGAAATTTTTTTGAGAATTTTGTAAGTAATTACATAGCATCCTAAACTATATAAACCTAAGTTAGGAACCTTACACGATTGCCATTAGCTAATTTCTACCGAATTCCATGTTTAGGAGAAAACCCATTTGAGCAATTTGTTTAAAGAACATTTTAGTAGGATGGTTTTACCAACTTTCAAGTTAAAAGCCCCAAATGATGTTTTGAGAGTATAGGAACCCTATTTACCATTATTGACAAGATCCTACGAATTACCTTTAGCAAACTTGACAACTTGGTTTCATTTCCACAAGAAAGCGACTTTCGCAAGCACTTAGGAAAGGAATCTTGTGAATAATCAATTGAAATAGGACATTTTGGTTTCCTTTAACTGGTAGGAATTTTAGTGTAGGAGACCCATCAAGTTAACAAAAATAACAAAACCTTATTTACCCTCCCAGCCAGATCACGTTCTTGTAATCAATCTTAGCAATAAGCAATAACCCCCTCATGAAATTCTACAAATTGTGCTTAAGACAATTCATTTATTTTTAAGTCATATATTAACCCTCCTCCAAATTTTATAAGTGTTAACTAAACTATGCATTACTTCCCATATACCTTAGTTGCTTTTCTATTTCCTTTCAAATGAGATTAACCACACTTGAAATTGCTTACTATGGCATGTTCTACTTAGTAGTACTCGCGTGGTTGAGTTCATGGAATTGCTATAGTTATGTTTCATGCTCTTATGTTTTAATTACGCAAAGAATGAATGGTGAATTTACTCATGCCTTGAAGGCGATAATGAGAATGATTATAATGCCATGGTGATGTTCCCCTATATGTGAGAATGCTGGTTTGCTTTGTTACTCTACACCGCTATGTTGCAAGATAACCCTGTTGCAAGGCTAATTGGTAAATGATGAAAAGAAAGCTCGGGGTGTCTCTTCCACTCTAAGGTGGGTGAGCATCTCAGGGAATGGGGTGGGGGAATCAAAGCATTAGGAGGACATAGTGTGGACTGGACTCTCGAGGTTGTTTCCTTTGGCCCTCCTACCGCGGGGAGTGGTCGTGCCCTTTGGGGTGTGTGGTTTCTTTGGCCTTCGTGGTCGTGGCCCTTTGGGTCGTGGAGAGTGGTTGAGTTACGTAGCGTAGGCTCCTGACGAGCTAGTGCGCCAGAGAGTCGGAGATTCTTTCCACCCGCCTTATGGGTGAGGTCCAGTTCCCTTGTGTTTTGCCTAATGCTTAGGTTCCAAACAACGAACATTACTGTAATTAACTAATATTAAGGACCTTGGTGCATTGTTGTGGATATAGCTTGTATGGTTGAGTTTCCTACTTGACACGCTGTGACGTGCCCCTTTTCCCCACTCCCCGGGTACAGGTTCCGGGACGACAGCACCCCTACCGGACTACCGTCGCCCTGAGGGCGACTCTTCCAGGCCAGGAGCTCAGAGCAGTTAGATAGGGCACGGGTGTAGTGGGTTGGGGGTAGTTCTTGTGAGCAGTTACTTTTGTTTTGCCCTTTCAGCTTTTGTACCCCGTGACCCTGGTGGTGGTATATGTACAGTGTATGGAGTAGTGGTGTGTTGATAGTAGGTGATCTATGTTGCACACTCGTACGCTCCCGCTTGTTGTTTGCCACCGCCTCGCTGTACCTTTTTGTGTTGTGCTGGAGCTTTATAGTTCGTGCTTACTTTTGCACCTGCTTTAATTGCCTGTGTTGTTCTAGCAGTTACCGTGGCCTGCTAAATTTTTCCTTGTAGCGCCATTACGCTTGGTACTCCCGTACCGCAGCCGTCACCCCTGCCTCTTTTGAGCACCGGGGCGTGACAGAATAAAAGCAAGGTAAAGGTATCAGATCTAGCTTCGTTGTCAAGCTAAATCAAGTGGGGTGTCGGATCTAGTTTCATTGTCAAACTAGATCAAATAGAGTGTCGGATCTAGTTTCGTTGTCAAACTAGATCAAATAGGGTCGTCTAGGCGGCTATCATTTCACCGCCTAGTCTCTTTTACGCTAACACACAAATTGGCCTAAAACGTGGCCTAAAACATTTACTGGCAAGTATCACTTTCCTGAACAACCAAGCTGAAGTCACGATCAACCAGAGTCCAAACTACCTATGTGTCCAGATCGCAGTCCAGCCTACACTCCCAATTATTAATCTTGATTAGTGAATCACAAATAATCAGAAGTTACAAATTTTTAGTTGATTAACAGGCGAGTGGTGATTCCTACGGAGCGGGTCTTACCTCAACACGACGTGAGAGCTACTCTGACGTCAGGTAGCGATGTCAGAGGTTGGATTCCTGTGGCGGGTACGAAACGGAATGACCGGTTCTCTGTTGACAAAACACGTGTTCAATTAAGTTCGTTACGACCGATTTAGAATGTGAATCCGTCCTGAAAATGTCTAGCGATTCCATTGTTATTAGGTTCTCTATCCTAAGGCGTGTTCTTATCATAAAATTATTGTTACTAACTTGTTAACTAGGTTAACTTACTGGTTCCAAAAAGTATGTGAAACGTTATTACCCTAGCAACGGAAACTAGTTGAAGCTAGGAAGTTAAGCGTACGAGTTATCAACTATCATTTAGCATGCCATCTTCTTATTATTGGGTCCATGGTTGTGTATTATCGCTGTCCAATAATTAATAGTAAACTGAAATTAAAATTTCAGCGAACGATACTAACCGTGGTGAATAGAGGATCCTCTACGAAGCTTCCGGGGTGATCGTCGCGAGATGTCAACGGCTAGAGGGACGTCGTCGCGCAAGGACATCGGCTAGGGGGAATGAACAACGCGAGGGGAGGCCTTTAACAGATCCAGGGCTACTGCACGTCATTACGCACGGGAGAGACGCAGCTTTGCGTCTGGGCGTGGCTGCGAGTGGCTACAGGCAGGCGTGCGCTGTCACGCCCGGGTGGCGGCACAGCCGCGGGGCTCCGGTGAGGGTCGGAGAGGGGGAACGGGGAGAGGCCGGAGATACGGCGGAGATGGGAAAGGGCCGCGTGCGAGAGGGGAAGGCTGGGTTGCGTGAAAAAGTAATGGGGCCGGTAGCTTGTGTTTGCTGTGAGAGGAAAAAGAAAACCTAGGTTGCTATTAACTAGGGGAGAGGGCTGCTCACGTGGGGAATAAGTCTAGGGTTAGGTTAGTATGTTTTATTATAATTTATTATTATTATAGCAATTAGCCTATCTCTCCCTCTCTTTCCAGTGCTAAATGTGTGTGCGCGCGCGCCAGGTGAGGGGCCAAGGGGGTTTTAACTTGGGGCTAGGTTCAAAAGTAGGGTGAGAATTAGGAAGTGATTAGAATTATTATAAATAATAATTAGAGGGTTAAAAATCATATAAAACTTAGGATTAAATTTACTAGATTGGGAAATATAGTGAAAGTGGGTCAAATGGAGGCCGAAAATTATGAGAAAAATACTAGGGTGACCGTGTCGACGAGGGAAATGAAATTAAGGAGATTGGTCACGGATTAGGGCGACGAAAAATAAAACTAAAAAAATAAAAAGGCTAAACGACAAAAGCAAAATCTACGACACTACTGCAAACAAAGTCATTTTATGGGCGAACGACCCGTGAAATGACGTTCCAAAATAACTCCACAAATAAGTGCTCTCCCAGAGGGTCACAACGACATACCGCACCAAAGGGTTCGGATATAAAAGGAGGAAAAAATAAATACGCGTACAAACAAAAGCACGCGCACGATAAACGTATGATCGAAAAACGACCGTGACATCCTACCCACCTTATGAATGATTCCGCCCTCGGAATCAACATCAAATACTGCTCTGAAATTAGTGCGGGAAGCGCTCTCTCATATCATCCTCGCGCTCCCAGGTGGACTCCCCAGGTGAACCATGACGCCACTGCACTCTAACCAAGTCGACGGTCTTATTTCCCAACTGCTTCTGCCGTCGATCCAGAATCTCAACTGGTTGCTGGTCATAGGTCAGATCCGGACGAACCGTGATATCCGAGAAATCCACAGCATGCGATGGATCACTGATGTATCGACGTAACTGAGATACGTAAAACACGTCATGAACTCCCTCTAGTGATGGCGGCAATGCCAAGCGATAAGCCACAGCTCCAACTCTCTCCAGAATGTCAAAAGGTCCAATGTACCTCGGACTCAGCTTGCCTCTCTTTCCAAATCGAATAACTCCTTGATTTGGAGAGATATTGAGAAAAACATGGTCTCCAGGCTGAAACTCCAACAGTCGCTGTTTAGCATCTGCCCAGTGCTTGAAACGGTCCTGAGCAATCCTCAGTTTCTCCCTGATGTTCCTCACAACATCCATTGCCTCTACAATCATCTCTGGTCCAACAGCTCCCTGTCTCCAATGTCATCCTAGCTCAGTAGCGATCGACATTTCTTCCCATAAAGCGCGGCAAATGGCGCCATACCAATGCTTGCCTGGTAGTTGTTATTATAGGCAAACTCCACATGATGAAGATGATCCTCCCAAGATCCTTTGAAGTCCAATATGCACGCCCTCAGCATGTCCTCCAAAATCTGAATCGTCCTTCTGACTGGCCATCCGTCTGCGGGTGGTACGCGGTACTGAAACTCAAACTCGTGTAATGCCCTACAAGCTACTGCACAAGTACTAGAGGGGGGGTGAATAGTACTTTAAAAATAACAAGGAGTATAATTCCTAATTATAGTGCAAACAACTACTAAATCAATTTGCGGAAGCTTAAATTGAATGACAACAACAAAAATAACAGAGCTAACAAAAGATGTTACCGGGTTCGGATCCACCCAAGTCTCCCCGACTTGTTCCCGGTGATCCTACGTCCCAACCACCCGGATCCCCTCCGGATACTTAGGTTAGAAACCCTAACCCAAGATTTCCACTATGATATCTTGTGAAAAACCTTCACAAGATCAAATCATACATGCAATGGCAAAAGTGAATCACACAACCCGGGATCACAACCTTCTCTCACAACCGAGAGAATCAACAAGCAATATAAACAAGTTTATAATGAAATAAACAATCTTACCACAAAATCCTATACCTTGAGTTTTCTTACCAAATAGGTGCAAGGAGGGATTTGAGGAAGATGAAGTCACCAAGACCTAGCACCAAAGAAATGACCAGCAAAGGGTGCCTAGGAGTGATTTGAAGACTTGAATCAAGCTAGAGCTTGAAGGGCTCACCAAGAACAAACTTCTCTCAAGATGGATTCTAGATCTAGAAAGTGAGAGAATGGATTTCTTGTGAGGAAGAGAGCTTAGGAAATGAGTGAGAATGGCTATCTCTTTCAATCTCAATGAATCTCTTAATGGCAGCTCTAACCTAGAGAGAAATGACCTAGGTTCGTATTTATAGGGTCCCATAAAAACAAGTTAGGTCAAATCCCAACGGTTAGAAATCTGAGGCAACTAGTCGGTCAAAGAACAACCACTGACCGACTAGTTCATCAACTAGTCGGTCAGTCAAACAACATGGACCGACTAAGTGAAGAACTGAGAAGAGATAGAAATTCAGACCTAGAAATCTAGTCGGTCCAAGAAGACTTTCTGACCGACTAGTTTCACAACTAGTCGGTCAGTCAGTGAACGTAGACCGACTAAGAGGCAAAAACAAATAGTCTGAATACAAATTGACTTAGTCGGTCCAAGAACAAATGTTGACCGACTAGATTATCAACTAGTCGGTCACCAAACGTTCTTAGACCGACTAACGATAAACAGTAGCTTAGGAGAAATTTGGCATGTACAGTAAATCACAACTAGTCGGTCAAAGAAGCATCACTGACCGACTGGTTCACAAACTAGTCGGTCGGTGAGTCAACGTAGACCGACTAACTGTAAACAGTACTGAACACGAAAAGATTAACACAAACTAGTCGGTCCAAGAAGCTCTACTGACCGACTAGATCACCATCTAGTCGGTCAGTACATCTTCTTGTACCAACTAATATGCACAAACAAGTCCGAATCGAAGTGCAATGCTTCGAGGAAGTTAGAATGAACTTGTGCTAAGATCCTAGAGCTACGATATGAGCGATATGAAGATAGAATCGTAAGATATACTCAAGGCTTAACATTCTATAGATCGAAGCTAAAAGACTATAAATAAAACCTTAATGAACGGTCTTCGAAAGCTTCGATCAAATCTTCATGACTTCCAAAACGGTCCAAAGGCTTCAACGAAGCTTTAGACAATGAATGCGAGCTTTGAGAAGTCTTGAGATGTCGCTTTGATTGTTCTCGTGAATTTGGCGACGATCTCCAATACTGCGCTCACAAATTGTTAGTTCATGAATTATTTATGTTTGCTCATCATCAAAACCAAATCCGGGGAGTCCAATATTCAACAACTCGTACCCGGACTCTTCTACAGACTCTGCTAAAACTGAGATGTAAATCTCGTGTCTCTATCCGACACGATACTCACGGAGACTCCGTGAAGTCGCACGATCTCCTGCAAGATTCACGTTACATTACTATCTAAACTAGAGAAAGTAAATATAAAAGAATTTACCTCCATATATCTCCTCGCTAGCGTCTCAGTGGACTGTCCTACTCGGAAAGGAATAAAGCGTGCAGATTTGGTCAATCGGTCTACGATTACCCAAATCGTGTCATTCTGCTTCGGACTCCGAGGTAGTCCAGTCACGAAATCCATAGTGATGTGTTGCCACTTCCACTCCGAAATCGGAAGCGGTTGTAGCAACCCTGTTGTACGCTGATGCTCCGCCTTAACCTGCTGACATACCAAACACTTGGCAATGCTCCGTGCCATACTCTGCTTCATACCATACCACCAGTAGTTCAGGCAAAGGTTATTGTACATCTTGGTGCCTCCAGGATGCACAGAATACGGCAAGCTATGTGTCTCAACAAGCAACTCCTCTCTAATATCTCCTGCTAGCACGTAAACTCTGGCTCCATACCTCAGCGAGCCATCCTCATGAATCAAAAAGTCAGCCTGCAGATAGGCTTCTACCGGCTCACAGATCCTCTTCAGCTTCGGATCTCTAGCCTGACCTGCCTTGATCCAATCCACGATCGTCGACTGTATCTGCATACATATCAACGACGAAACCTCTCCAGGAAGCACAATCTCAATAACCGACTCACAGAACTCCTGCTGCAACCTCCATTGTGAAGTCAACATCATAATCACCGGAAGTCTGCTCAGCGCATCAGGAACCACATTCACCTTGCCAGGGTGATAGTGCAAGTCGATATCATAATCTGCCATGAGCTCCAACCATCGACGATGTCGCATGTTGAGCTCCTTCTGCGTAAATATATATTTCAAGCTTTTATGATCCGTGAAAATCTTCACCTTCTCACTCAGCAAGAAATGCCTCCAAATCTTGAGCGCAAATACGACTGTAGCCAACTCCAAATCGTGCGTCAGGTAATTCTTCTCATGAGCCTTAAGCTGCCGAGAAGCGTACGTGACCACATGCCCATGCTGATGCAAAACACATCCGAGACCTTTGCCAGAAGCATCACAAAAGATCTCGAAACCTCCACTCCGATCAGGTACATCTAGGACAGATGAAGGGTCAATCTCTCCTTCAGAATAGAGAACGCATCCTCACAAGCATCAGACCAAATGAATGGTATGTCCTTCCTAGTAGTCTAGTCATCGGCTCGGCAATACGTGAGAAGTCCTTAATGAAATGCCGATAATATCCTGCTAGCCCAAGAAAACTCCTGATCTCAGACGCTGACTACAGAGTCAGCCACTCTCTGATAGCCTTGATCTTCGCTGGGTCCACGGATATACCATCTCCTGACACTACATGTCCAAGAAAGGCAACTCTATCCAGCCAGAACTCGCACTTGGAATACTTAGCATACAACCGATGCTTCCTCAAAATCTCCAGAACAGTCCTCAAGTGCTCAGCATGCTCCTCCTCCAACTTCAAATAGATCAAGATGTCGTCGATAAAGATAACGACAAACTTATCTAAGAAGTCATAGAATATCAGATTCATCAGGTTCATGAAAACTGCGGGTGTGTTGGTCACACCGAAAGGCATAACCACGAACTCGTAGTGTCCATACTTCGTTCTGAACGCTGTCTTTTGCACATCTTCCTTCTTCACCTTCAGCTGGTGATATCCACTCCTGAGATCCAATTTAGAGAATACCCTCGATCCTCCAAGCTGATCAAAAATGTCATCTATACGCAGCAACGGATACTTGTTCTTGATGGTGACGGCATTCAACTCCCTGTAGTCCACACACATCTGACTTGAACCATCCTTCTTTTTCACCAATAGAACAGGTGCTCCCCACGGAGACACACTCGAATGGATATACCCCTTCTGCAAAAGCTCGTCCAGCTGTTTACGTAGCTCCTCCAACTCTGCCGGAGCCATATGGTATGGTGCCTTCGAAATGGGCTGTGCTCCCGGAATAAGATCTATCGAGAACTCAAGAGCTCGATCGGGCGGCAGTCCAGACATCTCCTCTGGAAAGACATCATCAAAATCTCTCACCACAGCTGGTCTACTCTCCTCCATCTGCATAGCCACAGGCTCCACCACTGGCTTGGCCCGAAATCTGACAGGCCCCATCGAACTGCTTCCGCTACTGAACTCGAAGGTCGGGTAGCCAGGAATCTCGAACACCACCTTCTTCCGTCGGCAGTCGATCGTAGCGAAGAAGCAACTAAGCCAGTCCATCCCAAGAACAGCATCATAATTGGTAATGTTGTGGACGATAAAGTCGACGTATAGCTCGAGTCCACAGACTACCAAGGGGCAAGATCGACAACCAAGAGATATCGAGATCACACCATTCCATGTAGCGATTTCCCAACTCTTGGAAAGAGGGGAAGTCGTCAGAGAGTGCTTGTCCATAAAACTCCGGGATAAGATGCATATGGATGCACCGGAGTCGAAGAGAACTCGAGCAGAAAATGCACAAACAAGAATAACCCCTGACAAACAAACTAGCAATCAAAACCTATTCTAGAAAACAAGAACTAATCTAACATGCAAGATCTACTAATGAAAAGTAAAGACTAGTCTGAGGGTTACCTGCAATAACTCCATCCTCAGCCTCCGCCTCTACTGCGGTCATCGTGAAAGCTTGCCTCCTAGGCTGAACAGCCTGCTGGAAAGCCTGCTTCTGGGGAATGAGAGGCGCTCCACGTACAGCAGCTACCGGAGCTCTCTGCTGCCAAACTCCATCTGGTGCCTTCCACGGCAGCTTGGCTCTCGGACAGTCCTTCAACGAATAGGTAGAGTCACCACACACCAAGCACTGGCCCAAGAATCTCCTGCACTGCTCCTTCCCATGACCAGTCTTGCCACAAAAATGGCACGTCTTCTGACTAGGCTCACCTGGCCTCTTGAACTGCACAGACTGATTAGGCTTCATCTCAGGCCTAACCACAGCTCTAGCCTGCTCCATAAGCCTCTTCCCAGCACCTGAAAACTGTCCTCTCCTCTTGTTGGCAATCAGTGAAGGTTTTTCTAGGACCCTTAGGGCACAAAAAACTTTATTCCCGTCCTAAGTCGGATGGCACATAGACATAAAAACATTCGCAGTGGAAGAATAAACAAGTTAATCTAATTAACATGCAGTTAAACAATTTAACCTAGCCCTAAGGTACAAGACCCTTAGCCAAGATCTATGCCGACTAGGGATGGATCTGACCATCCCAAGAAGGACCTAACCTACTGCGATTAAATTAAACTAATGCTTAAAACACATACCCGGAATCTCAACCCTGGGGCAGGTGAGATGTTCCGCATCGTCTTCCGAGCCGCTCCCCATCCCACGCCGAGCCGCTCCTCGAACCGCTCCTCGAACCGCTCCGCATCCCAAGGCGAGCAATCCTCGTGCCAGCGAGCCAACCACGCGCCGAAGAAAGTTTCACGCGAGTGAAACCTTCGCCTAGATTTCGGATCCGAATCCGAACCCCTTCGTGGCTTTGCTAGAGTCCTCAGGAGAAAGGCAGAAATATAGGGAGATAGAGAATATTAATTTAAGCCTAGATCCGAGCGTGCTCCAACATTTACGAGAGCCGCTTAGATCTAGAGCTTGGGGCGAGTTTGGAGGAAGGGGGAGGCCCCTATTTATATAGGCGACGGACTCTCCCCTTTTCCGCGCAACCGATGTGGGACTATTAAATTAGAGTTAATAAAATCAAGTTAGTTTGCCCTTCACAAAGTGCAAGCTTCCGTGAATTTTAACTTCCTCACCGTTGAGCTTCATGATTGATACAACCTATCAATTTGAAGGGTGTTCAACGGTGAACGCATAGGAAAAAACATCGAGTCAATCGGAGTCCGTTTGACCCTCCAATTGATCGCCCAAAGTTCAGCCCAAGGCTTGGTTTTTGCAAAAACCGAGCCGTCAAAATTCTGCATCAATAAGGGTTCAAAACTCTAGAACCGGGGCCCATAAGTGGGCCCACAATATGCTGCGCGCGCAGGCCAAAACAAGCCCTGCCTGGGCAGAAGCCCAGGCCGGTGCCTGGGCTTGCCCAGGCTTGCGCCTGGGCTTATGCCCAGGCACTGGGCAAAATATCCAAGTATACATTTCTTTTGGGCTTTATTATGCATGTATCTTGAGCATCTGGCGTTCGATTTGGACGCCATTCGAACCTGGGCGTAGACTGTGACATTCCCGTCTTACCCGTGAACTTTTCCTTGCGTTTATTCCATTAAATATTGTCTTAAACAATTTAAGACACATTTAATCACATTTTGCATCATATGCAACTTAGTCCCTATCTAAGCTTAAATTGTCACTTGCATCAAAATGCAATTTTCTCTTCCTTTGCATCTGATCGATCCAAAATGTAACCCTAGAGCGACCTAGTTATCGCGCGAATTACACGGAGATAAATCCCCGGCAACGGTGCGAAAAACTTGATCGGCCCCGGATATACACCCAGAGAATGAGTGTAGTTTTACCGCAAGCGCACGGTCAAGTGGCGAGCGGGTATCGAACATGAGGAGGTGGTGTTGGTTCCAATCTATCCTAGGTTGGCTCGACTACGAATGTTTTATTGGTGGATATGGGTATGGTATGATGTAATGACAATGGTGATGGATGTCGGTGTCGGTGATAGAGATGTGGGTCAAATATCAATTCATACAATATAATAAAAGTGTCTAGGGCTAGGGAATTCCCACTACGGATCGTCATACATAATTGTAAATAGTGAATCTCAATATTACTAGACTTGTGTTGAGGTGAACTAGTCGCAACTTAATGTAGAACCAAGCTCACGCTCTCGCGCTATTGCCGGTCTATATCAAACCTAGATTAGAGCACACTCTCGTGCAAACCCTGACCTAAGCCACTAGCATGAAGATCAACATCATCGTCCAATCGCTCCTCGAGCCCACTCTCGTGCAAACTCGAGTTACGATCTAGGTTTGATAGTTCGTATTCGTCCAATCTATTGCAAACAAATATGGGTATAGATTTATAATAAAAATCCTAGCTTTGGTCCAATCTCTTGCAAACCAAGTCTAGAGAATTTCGATTATAAACCTAATTCGAATATCTAGGCCTTCCCATCGATATGAATCCAATCTCTTGCAAACCCCAAATCGATGGAAATTCCTAGCAATCCGTGATAAATCAATCACAACCTAACCTCCTAGCAATTCTAGCAACTTAGAAATTCATTCATCACAAATTTGAAATTAGATCCATATGGTTCATCCCCATGCCCTAGAACATCAAATCTACTCAAGCATAGCAATAACGATATAGAGATCAATAAAAGACATTGCTTGCATGTAAAAAGATATCAAATCAAAGATTCAAACAACAAGAACAAGGATACTTAGCTTTGATGAAGAACTTCAATCCAATTACAAGCTTTTAGATCCAAGAGGGGGCCTAGGGCATGGCCTAACCTCTAAAATAATCACTAAGAAAACACCATGGAACTCCCCTCTAATGACGGCTACAAACCTCTTAAATATCCCCCCAAAACCCTAGAAAATAACCCCTAAAAACTGTAACGACTGGTTTTCATGTATCTGGATTTATTATATTATATTATATGTTTTGGTGGATTTTCTCCTTATATGTGGTTATCGTCTCCGTAACTTTCATTTTCGATCGTTTCGTCGTGTCTTCTTAGCTTCTTCCTTAGAATCGTCAATTTTGAAGTAAGTCATTCGTGACGGGCTTCGTATCGGTCATATCTTATTGTTAGATCAAGTCTAGGAGTCTTAGGAATCGATCCCGGAGCTCCGCGCTCCATATCGGTACTTTTGGTGCACGTTAGCCGGTGTAAGAAGGGGAACCGACCGACTAGATGACGATTTAGTCGGTCGGCAATGCTTCTTTAACCGACTAACTCATCAACTATTTTTGATACTAGTTACTGTTCCTTCTTAGTCGGTCTAAGTTCATCTTTCGACCGACTAGTTGTTAAACTAGTCGGTTAAGTTATGTACTCAGACCGACTAATTCTTAGTTCTTCTGAACAGTCGGGTACTGTTTACTCTTAGTCGGTCTAAGAACGTTCAACGACCGACTAGATGCTAAACTAGTCGGTCAGTAGTTGTTCTTTGACCGACTAAATCTAGATCCTATTTCTGTACAGGAGTTAATGTTTGGACTTAGTCGGTCTGCGTTGGTCAATCGACCGACTAGTTCCCAAACTAGTCGGTCAGTGGTTGTTCTCTGACCGACTAATCTGTGCCAAAACCCTAATTTCTGGGCAGCCGCCAGCCCTTCCTATTTAAACCCCTCCCAAACGTTTTCTTCTCCTCCCTCACGACCTAAAACCCTAGTTTCTCCTCCATTGAGCCCCCTACTACCTCAAACCCTTATTCCTTCATCCCAAGCCCAAAATCCATCATCCAAACTCTCCCTTAACACATTCTACCTCTCATCTTCCTCAAAAATCTCATCAAACCCCCAAAATCCCCAAAACTCTATTTCTCCAAACTTCTCCAATCATTTCCAGATCTGAACCCTAGGTTTCCCGGAGCGTTTCTTCCGTCGCCGTGGTTGCTCGGCGTTATTCTCCCGTTCCCTATACGGTAATACTCGATCTCTTAATGTTTTCATAACCCGTTGTGTTTTTGTGAAACCCTAATGAAATGGATGTTGTTTTGATGGTTGTTTCCCCATAACAGCGACTCCCCCGTAGATTAGCATCCATGAGACGAACCCTCGTTGATCGTCATCCTCGGTGCTAGGCAAGTGAAACTTGCCACTTAGGGTTTAGGCCATGTTTTAGGCCATTTTCTTGTTGTATGCGTAAAAGAGGCTAGGCGACGAAATGATACTCGCCTAGGCGCAAATCCCGGAACTAGCTTGACAACGAAGCTAGGACCGTCGTTTACCATGTCGCATAACTACCATGCCATGTTTAATTTTGATTAACGATACGCGAATAAATTGTCATCCATGCTATCCATGTTGTATGTCGCATTCGTAGCACACGCTACAATACTTGTGTTTCCTGGCCCGTGTTCCAGAAGCGGGCTACGTGAGTTGGTTGATAGCCAATGCCCGACCTACTAGTTTCCGGCTAGGCACCCACTATACGTGGGCATAACCCTACGCCATACATGTTAAACACACTTCCTGGCTCGTGTTCCAGAAGCGAGCATTCCGTGTTCGGGGTAATTCCCTGGCTCGATACACATGGAGGGGTAGAGATAAACGGTCACTTGAGCTTAGGAGTTGGCCCGATCAGCCACTCTAGCCAACAGGCGGAATCTCTGTGCACAACTTGTTTACTTGACTGTTCACTTGACGTGAACCACTTGACTTGTACTTGTCCATGTTTTACTTATCATCAGTGACATACTTGATACTTGTACTTCCCTTACTTGTCACTTCCATACTATACTTGCCATGCATCATACTATAACTGCTAGGTTGCTAGTTTACCTTACCTTCAGTTTCCTTGCCCAAGTCTTTTAGACTTGCTGACATGTGCCCCTTTACTCTTTTGGGTGACACATGTTAGATCCCGAGCCTGGGTCCGTTGTTGAGGACGAGGTGTTTGCGGACGCCGTGCCCGAGTCTGTGTTTGGCGAGGAGTACGTGGACACTGGGGACCAGTCCTAGTGTCTTCGTTGTGCTTTCCTATTTTGTTCTAGACTGCTGTTTTGTTGTCGGTGCGTAGCACCTATACTCTGTTTACGTTTGTCTGGTTTGGCCTTGTTCTGGACCTTTAGACTCTTTCTGTTAGCCTGGTGGCTTTTCTGGATGTTGAACTTAATTTTAATGTTGGACAATTATGAGATTGAGCTTTTGTTTCTGTCTCTCCTTGTGTTACTATTGGTGTTCTGTTCGTGGTTACAGGGACCTGCTTAAGTTTTATTGACGCTTATCGGGTTTGGGGCTTCACAGATCCACTCTCGTGCGGACCTTTTCATGTCTCGCCTCCATTTTAGGGAAGCGGGTCGTGACAAAAACCCTCCGAAACCTGCACCCAAAATTAGATCCGTGTGTAATTTAAGTTCTGGGCTGGCAGCGACTCGGCCGAGTGGAAAGCTCACTCGACCAAGTGAGAATTCCTGCAGAAACTCCAGAAAACAGCACTCTGTCAAAAACTGTCAAAAACTGGTCACTCGGCCGAGTGGAAGGCTCACTCGGCCGAGTGAAAGTGTCACTCGGCCGAGTGACACTGATATGCAAATTCTAGCACTGCAGCATCAACTTTCAGAAATTCTCCAGATTTAATCCTACCTCCGATTGGTGCATTCTTGGTGGCGTTGGAACCGTCATGAAGTCTATTATCCATTAAAAATATAAGAAAAATAATTTGACCATTGGAATGATAGCAGATTTCAAAAGAGTTGGAGGCTGTCTGAAAATCTGGGCGCACGTGTCATCGGCATCACTCGGCCGAGTGGGATTCTTCACTTGGTCGAGTGAACTTCTCTACTCGGCCGAGTAGGGTCTTCTAATGCTCTCCCCAGAATTCCAGAGAGTCGGCTTTAATTTCTTTCAGAAGTCCTGACTCACTCGGGCGAGTGGCGATCTCAACTCGGTCGAGTGGGTGTAACCACTTGGCCGAGTGCATTACGACACATGACATCTTCGAATCAGTCGTACTCGACCGAGTACGCTTCTTCACTCGGCCGAGTAGGCTGTGTTACTCGGCCGAGTAGGCTGTAATTAGAATCCTTTCCTCTCCTCTTCACCTCCTCATGGCTTCTATCGATCTTTTTCCTATCCCGCTCATCTTCCAACGCCGTTAGCTCCTCAATAAGGCCATGAGCGATGCTATGGCATGCGTGCAAGTCCCTTTAGGTCATTTTTGCTCCCGATCGCTCCATATTTCCTGAAATCCGACAAAAACAAGAAATAGTAGAAAGTAACGCAATATCGTCGAATAATCGTGATAAGTACGATATGGGTGATCAAAATGGTATGCAAATATGCAGAAAAAAGGTGTAAAATATGGACCGATCAAAATCTCCCAAGTTTACCTCTTACTCGTCCTCGAGGAAGATAAGTAGAGAGACGGACTCGGGAGATGAAAACAAAGGAAATGAAAAAGAAAGAACACAAGGTGGAAGGGGTCGCTAGATTATTCTCTCAGATCTCAAGCCATAAGCTACACATCACAATAACTTGGAAAATACGAATCACATGATATAAAGATTTCATATCTTACTTAAACATGGTACGTGCAAGCTTTTAAGGACAGCAAAAGGGACTCTCTAAATTCATACAATCAATTCATATTCACATCACACATTTCATAGAATTTAATATACAAATGTTGACGATGCACTTTTCAATCAAGAGTTATAACAGAAGCATATAAGAATCACACCAAGCATGCAATAGAGAATGGAATAAATCATGGCATTCACATATTTATATCGATTCATAAGAAATCTCCATAACTAAATTAATTCGCTAAGTCTCAGTATTATCAAACTTTTCCATTCGTGCACATCTCCACTCTAATGTCGTACTCACTCATATGGTCAAATGAATTCAACCTCCCAAGCTTAGCTTGAGGCGTCGCATCCAAAGGAATATAATAGTGGAAATGAGATTTTTGCCTTAGTTTTCCCAAGTATTTTTGTGGCTCCGATAATGAGATAGAGAAATATCTTTTTTCTTTTGGACTTTGTTTCTCATTTTTCTTCTTGGATTTTTGTAGGAGCAATTTGATTTGTATTTTTTGGTTTTTGGCTCCTTTTTGGCTTTTTGGACTTTTTGGAGCAACCTTTTTCTTTTGTGGGGACTTTGTGGAAAATAGATGCGATATAAGTAGCTTTAGGGGGTGAACTCAAGTGACATGTATAGAATAAAAAGATATATGTGGAGAAAGAAATAATGTAACACTCGGATCACTCTAAGATGTGCATAAATGGTTTAATAAGATAATACGTCAACTAAACTCATATGTAAGCATGGATATTCTCAATCACTTCAATAAAAAGTGAAGTCAAGCAGTAAAGTTTACAATCATATCAGGCATGCAACAGAAGGTGAATAAGACAATAAAACTAATGCTTCAGATATACTAATGATGCGAGAATCTTGGTGCATTTCCAACAAAAGCATACTAACCACTAATACATACATTTAGCTTCAATTAATATCATGCATTCATATAGAAGAATCATCAAGAGAAATAGATTTGCAAGCACATGTGAATAGCAAGACTATGGAATACTCTGAGTAGCATGACAATGAATAATAAGCATCGTGATGGTTGCTAAAGCAATAAGAGATATCATCATATGAAATTCATCTAGCGGAAGGAGAGAAAAGCAAAATAAAGAAATAAAAATAAAAGAGATAAAAGAAAAGAAAATCAAGCACAAAATATGATGCATGAACACACATAAAAGAAAAATAAGATGGAAAAATAAAAAAGATGATGCAAATTTTTTTAAAAATTCTAAAAACCCTAAAAATAGAGTAAAAGTGCAACTAAATGGCATGGAAATGCACTCCCCTAAGCTTAAACTTCACATTGTCCTCAATGTGATCATAATGGAAGAATATGAGGAACAACGATAATAATAAGGGGGTGAATGAAAAATGATGAAATGAATGAAATCCTAATGCAACTACATGCATATGCAATGATGCATGAGAGCGCTTTCCCCCAAGCTTATGCCAAACAATCCTATTCAAATGGCTCGATCAAAAATGTCATGGCTTTGCAAAGCGTGATCAAGTCAAACGAATAAGAAAGTAAGGTTTCACTTGAAAGAAATGCTCGATAGTGGTAAGCAAAAGGATGTGGCGTATCAAAATATGAAGAGGGCAACTAATATATATATATAATGGGTTTGGGGTGTAAAAGATTTTTGTTGCAGTCACATAAGGTGATATATATTCAAGCAAATCTCTAGGGTACTCTCACTGTCGAGAGGATTCGGGTTTATTTAAAACATAAAATTTCTACACTACTGGATTGATATCACCTAGAGCAAAAGGCGGATCCAGTATCTTTGCCGGTGCAGGCAACTGCTCCAACTGCTCTTTCCGTGGCTCTGCCAGGCACGTATGTCCATGAACACCAACAAACTCCAGCAATGCATCCTCCAGCATTCCTACAAGGACTCCACCTGTACCCTGCAGAGAATAGAATGCATCAGTTTGCTGGAAAAAATTCACCCTCATAATAAAAGTATTCCAAAGAGGGTCATCTATAGAAATATATGAAATAAATAGTGGTGGACGATCCTTCCCTGGAAATAATTCAATATCCCTTTGTGCTTTGATAGCTATCTCCGTGGTGTCCTCTCTCAGCTGCTCAGGTAACTCTGGATCATAGGTGTGGACCTCCTCGACAGGTTCGTCAAACTGTGACACGTCCAAGCATACCTCCGGCCCATAATCGAATGTGTGCTGCAAAAGGTATAATGTGTCAAAAAATATCTGAATCAAAATAAATATCGAATGGAATACATGATTTAGAAATGGAGTGGGTAAAAATATCTCCCTGAGTGGGAGTAGTAGGCTCTGTGGGATAGTCCTCGACGTCAGTGAAAGGATGAGGTGGCTGCGGGAGCTCTAATGGAGGAGTATAGTGCTCGGGATCCTCATGAATGGCTGTGTCCTCGTCCCGATGTGCGCCCTCCTCGGTGATAAGCTCTGGCTCTGTGTGTAAGGCCTCCTCAAAAGCATGCTCTGGCTCCGCATGTGAGGCCTCCTCGTCTATATGCTCTGGCTCGACAGTGTGCTCTTGTGCCTTCTCATCAACTATCAAAGTAGGCTCTCTCAGGAATGGTGATGATGGCTGCTCATGTGTGTCAACTTGTGGGGATGTATCATGTGGAGGAGAATGCCCGCAAGCAATCCAAAAATATAGTCTATACCCCTCAAGACTGACATGGATGTCCTTCTCAATAGTTCTTGCAGCTGAAACACGTTTTATAACAAAATCTGCAAATCGTAGCTCAAATGCATCACCTGCTGTAATGCTCTCTGAACCGGCAAACCTCACTGACTCCAAGAGGCCCTTCAATAATCTCTGAAATGCGTCCTCCTCTGGCTGCGCATATGACTCAATTTCTGCTTCCTCCACGGCCTCTTCGTCCATCCATTCTTTATATGCAATAGTTGTATCATAGGATGTGAATCGACGATGGCACATTCTGGCCCTGGCAATATGACTGCGATGCTTCTTGCCCATAAAATGAAGAAGCAAAATCGATATCTTTGGAAATCTCTGAACCTTAAGCATGATCGCATTCATTTTAAGTTCCCTCTTCGCCCATTCCAATTGAAGGTTGCTCTTATCAAGCTGGCTTGCATTTCAATCTGGTGCACATGCATCTCATCAAAATAATATTCTCCAGTCTGAGCATTCTGATCAAAATAGTATTCTCCCATCTGACCACTCTGATCAAAATAGTATTCTCCCATCTGAGCACTCTGATCAAAATAGTATTCTCACTTCTGAGCACTCTGATCAAAATCTGGGGTCCACATATTATACTCCATAACACCTGATCAACAAAGATAAATACCTGGAGAAAAATATTAGTGGCACAAAAGAATATAGAAATGATAATAATGGTGGCGGGGGTGAAAATTTTCTTTTGTTTTTAGTCTAATCAACCTAATTGTGACAAATTGGCTCCAACAGAAACCACCTCCCCGACAGCGGCGCCAAAAACTTGATCGATCCAAAATGTAACCCTAGAGCGACCTAGTTATCACGCGAATTATGCGGAGATAAATCCTCGACAACGGCGCGAAAAACTTGATCGGCCCCGGATATACACCCGGAGAACGATTGTAGTTTTACCGCAAGCACACGGTCAAGTGGCGAGCGGGTATCGAACATGAGGAGGTGGTGTTGGTTTCAATCTATCCTAGGTTGGCTCGACTGCGAATGTTTTATTGGTGGAGATGGGTATGGTATGATGTAATGACAATGGTGATGGATGTCGGTGTCGGTGATTGAGATGTTGGTCAAATATCGATTCAAATACAATATAATAAAAGCGTCTAGGGCTAAGGAATTCCCACTACGGATCGTCATACATCATTGTAAATAGTGAATCTCACTATTACTAGACTTGTGTTGAGGTGAACTAGTCGCAACTTAATGTAGAACCAATCTCACGCTCTCGCGCTATTGCCGGTCTATAGCAAACCTAGATTAGAGCCCACTCTCGTGCAAACCCTAACATAAGCCACTAGCATGAAGATCGACATCATCGTCCAATCGCTCCTCGAGCCCACTCTCGTGCAAACTCGAGTTACGATCTAGGTTTGATAGTTCGTATTCGTCTAATCTCTTGCAAACAAATATGGGTATAGATTTATAATAAAAATCCTAGCTTTGGTCCAATCTCTTGCAAACCAAGTCTAGAGAATTTCGATTATAAACCTAATTCGAATATCTAGGCCTTCCCATCGATAGGAATCCAATCTCTTCCAAACCCCAAATCGATGGAAATTCCTAGCATTACGGCACATGACATCTTCGTATCAGTCGTACTCGACCGAATAAGCTTCTTCACTCGGCCGAGTGGTCTGTGTTACTCGGCCGAGTAGGCTGTAATTGGAATCCTCTCCTCTCCTCTTCACATCCTCATGGCTTCTATCGATCTTTTTCTTAACCCGCTCATCTTCCAACGCCATTAGCTCCTCAATAAGGCCATGAGCGATGCTATGGCATGCGTGCAAGTCCATTTAGCTCATTTTTGCTCCCGATCGCTCCATATATCCTGAAATCCGACAAAAAACAAGAAATAGTGGAAAGTACCTCAATATCGTCGAATAATCGTGATAAGTACGATATGGGCGATCAAAATGGTATGCAAATATGCAGAAAAAAGGTGTAAAATATGGACCGATCAAAATCTCCCAAGTTTACATCTTACTCGTCCTCGAGGTAGATAAGTAGAGAGACGAACTCGGGAGATGAAAACAAAGGAAATGAAAAAGAAAGAACACGAGGTGGAATGGGTCGCTAGATTATTCTATCAGATCTCAAGCCATAAGCTACACATCACGATAACTTGGAAAATACGAATCACATGCTATAAAGATTTCATATCTTACTTAAACATGGTACCTGCAAGCTTTTAAGGAGAACAAAAGGGACTCTCTAAATTCTTACAATCAATTCATATTCACATCACGCATTTCATAGAATTTAATATACAAATGTTGGCGATGCACTTTTCAATCAAGAGTTACGACAAGCATGCAATAGAGAATGGAATAAATCATGGCATTCACATATTTATATCGATTCATAAAAAATCTCCATAACTAAAGTTATTCGCTAAGTCTCAGTATTATCAAACTTTCCCATTCGTGCACCTCTCCACTCTAATGTCGTACTCACTCATATGGTCAAATGAATTCACCCCCCAAGCTTAGCTTGAGGCGTCGCATCCAAAGGAATATAATAGTGGAAATGAGATTTTTGCCTTAGTTTTCCCAAGTATTTTTGTGGCTCCGATAATGAGATAGAGAAATATCTTTTTTTCTTTTGGACTTTGTTTCTCATTTTTCTTCTTCGATTTTTGTAGGTGCAATTTGATTTGTATTTTTTGGTTTTTGGCTCCTTTTTGGCTTTTTGGACTTTTTGGAGCAACCTTTTTCTTTTGTGGGGACTTTTTGAAAAATAGATGCGATATAAGTAGCTTTAGGGGGTGAACTCAAGTGACATGTATAGAATAAAAAGATATATGTGGAGAAAGAAATAATGTAACACTCGGATCACTCTAAGATGTGCATAAATGGTTTAATAAGATAATACGTCAACTAAACTCATATGTAAGCATGGATATTCTCAATCACTTCAATAAAAAGTGAAGTCAAGCAGTAAAGTTTACAATCATATCAGGCATGCAACAGAAGGTGAATAAGACAATAAAACTAATGCTTCAGATATACTAATGATGCGAGAATCTTGGTGCATTTCCAACAAAAGCATACTAACCACTAATACATACATTTAGCTTCAATTAATATCATGCATTCATATAGAAGAATCATCAAGAGAAATAGATTTGCAAGCACATGTGAATAGCAAGACTATGGAATACTCTGAGTAGCATGACAATGAATAATAAGCATCGTGATGGTTGCTAAAGCAATAAGAGATATCATCATATGAAATTCATCTAGCGGAAGGAGAGAAAAGCAAAATAAAGAAATAAAAATAAAAGAGATAAAAGAAAAGAAAATCAAGCACACAATATGATGCATGAACACACAAAAAAGAAAAATAAGATGGAAAAGTCAAAAAAATGATGCGAAAATTTTTAAAAATTCTAAAACCCCTTAAAATAGAGTAAAAGTGCAACTAAATGGCATGGAGATGCACTCCCCTAAGATTAAACTTCACATTGTCCTCAATGTGATCATAATGGAAGAATATGAGGAACAACGATAATAATAAGGGGGTGAATGAAAAATGATGAAATGATTGACATGGAATCCTAATGTAACTACATGCATATGCAATGATGCATGAGAGCACTTTCCCCCAAGCTTATGCCAAACAATCCTATTCAAATGGCTCGATCAAAAATGTCATGGCTTTGCAAAGCGTGATCAAGTCAAACGATTAAGAAAGTAAGGTTTCACTTGAAAGAAATGCTCGATGGTGGTGAGCAAAAGGATGTGGCGTATCAAAATATGAAGAGTGCAATTAATATATATATATATATATATATATATATATATATATATATATAATGGGTTTGGGGTGTAAAATATTTTTGTTGCCGTCACATAAGGTGATATTTATTCAAGGAAATCTCTACGGTCCTCTCGCTGTCGAGAGGATTCATGTTTATTTAAAACATAAAATTTCTACACTACTGGATTGATATCACCTATATCAAAAGGCGGATCCAGTATCTTTGCCGGTGCAGGCAACTGCTCCAACTGCTCTTTCCGTGGCTCTGCCAGGCACGTATGTCCATGAACACCAACAAACTCCAGCAATGCATCCTCCAGCATTCCTACAAGGACTCCACCTGTACCCTGCAGAGAATAGGATGCATCGGTTCGTTGAAAAAAAATTCACCCTCATAATAAATGTATTCCAAAGAGAGTCATCTATAGAAATATATGAAATAAAAAGTGGTGGACGATCCTTCCCTGGAAATAATTCAATATCCCCTTGTGCTTTGATATCTATCTCCATGGTGTCCTCTCTCAGCTGCTCAGGTAACTCTGGATCATAGGTGTGGACCTCCTCGACAGGTTCGTCAAACTGTGACACGTCCAAGCATACCTCCGGCCCATAATCGAATGTGTGCTGCAAAAGGTATGACGTGTCAAAAATATCTGAATCAAAATAAATATCGAATGGAATACATGATTCAGAAATGGAGTGGGTAAAAATATCTCCCTGAGTGGGAGTAGTAGGCTCTGTGGGATAGTCCTCGCCGTCAGTGGAAGGATGAGGTGGCTGCAGGAGCTCTAATGGAGGAGGATAGTGCTCGGGATCCTTATGAATGGCTGTGTCCTCGTCCCGATGTACGCCCTCATCAGTGATAAGCTCTGGCTCTGTGTGTAAGGCCTCCTCAAAAGCATGCTCTGGCTCCGCATATGAGGCCTCCTCGTCTATATGCTCTGGCTCGACAGTGTGCTCTTGTGCCTTCTCATCAACTATCAAAGTAGGCTCTCTCTGGAATGGTGATGCTGGCTGCTCATGTGTGTCAACTTGTGGGGATGTATCATGTGGAGGAGAATGCCCGTAAGCAATCCAAAAATATAGTTTATACCCCTCAAGATTGACATGGATGTCCTTCTCAATAGTTCCTGCAGCTGAAACACGTTTCATAACAAAATCTGTAAATCGTAGCTCAAATGCATCACCTGCTGTAATGCTCTCTGAACCGGCAAACCTCACTGACTCCAAGAGGCCCTTCAATAATCTCTGAAATGCGTCCTCCTCTGGCTGTGCATATGATTCAATTTCTGCTTCCTCCACGGCCTCTTCGTCCATCCATTCTTTATATGCAATAGTTGTATCATAGGGTGTGGGATCGACGATGGCACTTTCTGGCCCTGGCAATATGACTGGCGATGCTTCTTGCCCATAAAATGAAGAAGCAGAACTGATATCTTTGGAAATCTCTGCAACCTTAAGCATGAGCGCATTCATTTTAAGTTCCCTCTTCGTCCATTCCAATTGAAGGTTGCTCTTATCAAGCTGGCTTGCATTTCAACCTGGTGCGCTTGCATCTCATCAAAATAATATTCTCCAGTCTGAGCATTCTGATCAAAATATTATTCTCCCATCTGACCACTCTGATCAAAATAGTATTCTCCCATCTGAGCACTCTGATCAAAATAGTATTCTCCCATCCGAGCACTCTAATCAAAATAGTATTCTCCCATCTGAGCACTCTGATCAAAATCTGTGGTCCATATATTATACTCCATAACACCTGATCAACAAAGATAAATACCTGGAGAAAAAATATTATTGGCACAAAAGAATATAGAAATGATAATAATGGTGGCGGTTGTGAAAATTTTCTTTTGTTAAAAATTTTTTAGTCTAATCAACCTAATTGTGACAAATTGGCTCCAACAGGAAACACCTCCCCGGCAGCGGCGCCAAAAACTTGATCTATCCAAAATATAACCCTAGAGCGACCTAGTTATCGCGCGAATTACGCGGAGAGAAATCCCCAGCAGCTGCGCCACAAACTTGATCGGCCCCGAATATACACCCGGAGAACGATTGTAGTTTTACCACAAGCACACGGTCAAGTGGCGAGCAGGTATCGAACACGAGGAGGTGGTGTTGGTTTCAATCTATCCTAGGTTGGCTCGACTATGAATGTTTTATTGGTGGAGATGTGTATGGTATGATGTAATGACAATGGTGATCGATGTCGGTGTTGGTGATAGAGATGTTGGTCAAATATCGATTCAAATACAATATAATAAAAGTGTCTAGGGCTAGGAAATTCCCACTACGGATCATCATACATCATTGTAAATAGTGAATCTCAATATTATTAGACTTGTGTTAAGGTGTACTAGTCACAACTTAATGTAGAACCAAGCTCACGCTCTCGCGCTATTACCGGTCTATAGCAAACCTAGATTAAAGCCCACTCTCATGCAAACCCTAACCTAAGCCACTAGCATGAAGATCGACATCATCATCCAATCGCTCCTCGAGCCCACTCTCGTGCAAACTCGAGTTACGATCTAGGTTTGATAGTTCGTATTCGTCCAATCTCTTGCAAACAAATATGGGTATAGATTTATAATAAAAATCCTAGCTTTGGTCCAATCTCTTGCAAACCAAGTCTAGAGAATTTCGATTATAAACCTAATTCGAATATCTAGGCCTTCCCATCGATATGAATCCAATCTCTTGCAAACCCCAAATCGATGAAAATTCCTAGCAATCCGTGATAAATCAATCACAACCTAACCTCCTAGTAATTCTAGAAACTTAGAAATTCATTCATCACAAATTTGAAATTAGATCCATAGGGTTCATCCCCATGCCCTAGAACATCAAATCTACTCAAGCATAGCAATAACGATATTGAGATCAATAAAAGACATTGCTTGCATGTAAAAAGATATCAAATCAAAGATTCAAACAACAAGAACAAGGATACCTAGCTTTGATGAAGAACTTCAATCCAATCACAAGCTTTTAGATCCAAGAGGGGGCCTAGGGCATGGCCTAACCTCTAAAATAATCACTAAGAAAACATCATGGAACTCCCCTCTAATGATGGCTATAAACCTCTTAAATAGCCCCCAAACCCTAGCAAATAACCCCTAAAACCCCTCCGAAACCCGCACCCAAAATCAGATCCACGTGTAATTTAAGTTCTGGGCTGGCGGCGACTCGGCCGAGTGGAAAGCTCACTCGGCCGAGTGAGAATTCCTGCAGAAACTCCAGAAAACAGCACTCTGTCAAAAACTGTCAAAAACTGGTCACTCGGCCGAGTGGAAAGCTCACTCGGCCGGGTGAAAGTGTCACTCGGCTGAGTGACACTGATATGCAAATTCCAGCACTGCAGCATCAACTTTCAGAAATTCTCCAGATTTCATCCAACCTCTATTTGGTGCGTTCTTGGCGGCGTTGGAACCGTCATGAAGTCTATTATCCATAAAAAATATGAGAAAAATACTTTGACCACTGGAATGATAGAAGATTTCAAAAGAGTGGGAGGCTATCTGAAAATCTGGGCGCTCGTGTCATCGGTATCACTCGGCCGAGTGGGATTCTTCACTCGGTCGAGTGAACTTCTCTACTCAGCCAAGTAGGGTCTTCTAATGTTCTCCACAGAATTCTAGAGAGTTGTCTTTGATTTCTTTCAGAAGTCCTGACTCACTCGGGCGAGTGGCGATCTCTACTCGGTCGAGTGGGTGTAACCACTTGGCCGAATGCATTACGGCACATGACATCTTCGTATCAGTCGTATTCGACCGAGTACGCTTCTTCACTCGGCCGAGTGGGCTGTGTTACTCGGCCGAGTAGGCTGTAATTGGAATCCTTTCCTCTCCTCTTCACCTCCTTGTCGCTTCTATCGATCTTTTTCCTATCCCGCTAATCTTCCAACGCCGTTAGCTCCTCAATAAGGCCATGAGCGATGCTATTGCACGCGTGCACGTCTCTTTAGCTCATTTTTTTCTCCCGATCGCTCCATATTTCCTGAAATCCGACAAAAATAAGAAATAGTGGAAAGTAACGCATTATCGTCGAATAATCGTGAAAAGTACTATATGGGTGATCAAAATGGTATGCAAATATGTAGAAAAAAGGTGTAAAATATGGACCGATCAGCATCAAATGCAAATTATTCTCCATAACTAATTTCTACCTATTACTAGACGAAGGTCGCACTCTATGTGAGACCCTACAGCCTGACCCTTACAACAGGTTAGGCTCGAAGCCCTATACGACAGTGATCACGAGCAGTGGTTGCCGTCCCTGCTTCAGGAATCATCATTATATGGTTGACTCATTGACATGAGTATTGTCGGGACCACCCTGACTGTTTCCGTGATGAGTTCTGCAGTTATGGTCTCTTCGTCTTAACTATGTCGTGTAGATCAAGTCTAGGGTACGGTCAAACTGTCAACCCCAATAACTTGATTTCGGTTAGTTTCTATCGATCTTTAGTCAACTAATTTTGGACTTCTTCCAACATACTCTGCACAGAGATTTTACTAAAGACCGAACTAACTCTACGACACTAACTCCCATTGACCGGGAGAGACGATCCTCTCTTGGTCATTACTCTCCTCGTACGCTTCAAGTGATACCCAATCAAAGACCTTTCGACTGGCCTAGCCTCGAAGTTAGGTAAGTGATCTAAGTGACACCGTCCACGCATAGGTTCGTAAAATGACCTCAAGTCAAAAGACCAACTTGCCTATCATCACTAAGAGTTATCATTGACAGATTGGTCAATGTAACCATATGATAACTCTTGTGGATCGTTCAGTGAACTCATTCTCTAATGAGCACCTGTGTCTTGTCTTCGACTTCGCCAAGTCGAACGATCATGAGATCATCGCCACCGCTAAACAGTGAAGACTTAAGATACAATGGTCTATCCGATGTTTTGATATCCTTGTCTCGAAACATCTACAACCACGAACTCTTTTAGACTTAACTACAGACGGTCAAACATTTCTCCATGATTGAGATACTCATCTCGATACTTGTTTGACCTTGCATAAAGTCTCAGGACTTTACCTAAGTTAATATCTAATGTTTCCTACATTATAACTTAGATAAATTATTACCAAACAGCTTACTATTATTTCGAACAAGACGTTTATGCTATGCACATAGAGATAAATAGCCTCGAGGGCATCATCTCTCTACATCTCCCACTAGCACTCAGGCCCATTTATCCAGGTATCTTATACCGTTTTACACATAAATTTTCTAGACTTCATGTGGTAGAGCCTTCGTGAGTGGATCTGCTAAATCGTCTACTTTATAGACTTAGGGGGTTTTTATGTTTATGTTAGACCAACCATTTGAATCTCATTCAAATAATTCACTTGGTCTTTCGGAATCCATATTTTATTTCCTTGGATATTATCCAGTCCATCGTATCTTACGATAATAATTTTAAATTAGTTACTGGTCATTTCAAATGGCTCATACCTATTTCTGATAAAGTGTCAAACCTTTCGATTACTTTGTCAAAATAAATGTTCCATCCCTTTGATGCCTTGCATGTAATTTATACGCTCCCACTGACCTTGAAAACTTTCTGGCCAATTCATATAAGTTGGTTCGTCTAAATCATATTTAGAAAAAACGAACTTATAAGTGAATGCTCCAATTTTCATGGTCAACTTGTGCGTTTACCTCGAGTTTGGTCCGAGTAGATCTGTACACATCTGCTGGCGAAAAACAGTTTCATTCTAATCCGTTTATAGGAATTTGGATGAAAACCGTTCTCGACCAAACATGATTGCACTTCACTATTTTCCTTTCTGCGCCAACCTTTCAACTTAAAGATTTACTTGCAGAAAGTGAGGAAATATTTTCCTTAGGCACATAAACTAAATTCCAAAATTTATTTACGCACACGGACATATTCTAATTGCATCAATTTATAGATCGGAGTTACTATTCCGAATTTTCATCCCGGAAGTTGACTAAGTCATCATCAGTTATGATGTCTAACTCGACAATTCGTCTCACGAGATTCGAGTAATTATACAACTTCCTTACAATTGATTTAATGAATATCTTATTGATAATGTCCTCATAGAACATTATCAAAACCTAGGCATTACTATTTGGGACTTAACCCAGAGGGAGGACTTAACTCAGCGCCACTTGCTATGGATCGCACCAAGTCTAACTAAGTGTGATTCATACCTTTTAACACACTGATGTGTTAACAGACTTGACCTGAGAGAAAATCACATTTTCTTTTAATTACGCAAGATTTTATATAGCTAAGTATTTGACCATTCGATCTAATCAAATCAGTTTAAATACTTTAGTCATTTCGTGCTTTATTTTATCAGAATGTGTTTCATCAAGAACACGTGTCTTAATAAAATATACGATTAACTCATTTTGGTTAATCTAGACTCAGGTACATCAGTATGTACGAGACTGAGTTCGACAACTCATTCTCCTAATGTCTTACAGATGGGTTTTGGCCATTATATCTAAGAGGGTAAGACGCACAAGTGTCCGTAGACTTCATAATACTAGAGGTCAGACCCCTCTTTATGTGACTTGTGAAGCTTACTCTCTCGATACGGCCTAGTCTATTTTGCCATATAAGTTTGCTAATATCTTGTGTATTTATATATTAACATTTAATATATTATAGTTATCACAAATTACTAACACAAAACATTGCTTCAGAAGAAAGGTGACGACATTCGTCAAAATGTGTTAGAAATCTTTTGTATAACAATTATTCTGAAATCGTGACATCAAAATATGTCACATTTACATTTCCTCCTACATATGCCTTTACTAATGATAAATATAACTAACTTTCTCAATTGACTTTCCGGAGTGCCTTCTTCCTTTTCTAAATCACATTTAGATATTAAATAGCCCAACATAAATGAATAGCTTTGCAAGCATCTCATGTATCAAAATGCCTGAGTTTTGCAACAAGTTGCTTGTCTCAAGATCCGGTTGTGATACATAGCCTTGCACCGTTCATGCACTCGTATTCGACTCAAACAGTTTGATCGAATTTTCGAACTTTGCGGATCAAAATTGTTTGTCCATACAACCTTGAGTGTAGCTCGACAAGTTGTAGGGAGAAACATACTTCGAATATCCTATATGTTCAAGCTGCCTCATATAGAGACGAGTGTCATGTAGCGTGAATTTATTTGTTGGACCCAGAGCTTAATGAAATCATATTTCTTAAGTCTGTTATTTAGAAGGTCATTTTAATGTCAATGAGCATATAATTTTAATTCTATCAATTAGAATTTAACTTGATATTCAATTAATCAACCTATTTGACCAGCTAACTCATTCCATTAAAATATTATATTTTGATTCCTTCGGTAAACAGTCTTGCCCTAGTTCAGCATATGTTTAATATTAAATATAGGTAGAATGGCTTTTATCTATCTATATCCTCCCACTATTTTTATGATCGTTTCAAAGCTTAATAACGAACGGTTTAATCGAATTAAAAATAATGGGTAAGAGGTCCAATCACCTTAAGCCTAACAACCTTGAGTGTAGCTCAACAAGTTGTAGGACTCTGTAATCGGAAGATGACTCTTCACCGATCATTTCAGATATAACCCTCTTATTCAGTTTTTACCCCTAGCCATTTGCGATCATGAGTGTGCTCATCCAAATCACAATGTCTAGTCTAGTCGGACCCTTGTTTTCGCGTCTAGCCTGACTTGCCCCGGCGCTCGGTGTATTCACGACCCGTCGGTTTGGGTCAGGTCTTAGACTATATCATATGTATTTAAGAAATTGGTTTCTATAAGATTTCCATGTCACATCTTGAGTGTAGCTCAACAACTGTAACACGGGTCCTATAGTTGCCAACCCCTAAAACAAGGAGGGCTACGGCTAATCTTGAAAAAGATCATTAACGTATTTGACTTAGATATAGTCCAGGGTGTCATACAATAATGATTCGCGTCATTGCGATCCAGCGAAACACAGCCAGGGAATTGACTAAGCCAGGATCACTATCCCTTATAGGGTGATCCAGCAAACTTAGCTAAGCACATTGACTGGATCATGGTCCATTGAATGAAGCTTGTCATTTTTATATGCGTGTCATAGACTAAAAAGCTTTTATTAATAACTAATTAATCCTATCAACTAGTTGAATCCTTAAATTCAAAATTTTAGGATTTGTTTAATAACTTTTATTAAATCCTTATCAACTATAAGGTTCACGTGTTATCCTAATCGTTATTAGGATTTTAACAAATTTATTAACAACGCTAAAAGCAAAGTCTTTTAATGAGAATTAATTATAACAATTAGAATTAAAAAATTCATTAAAGGGACTACCCTAATCAGGAATTAGGTCTTGGAGTGTTGTTAATGTTTTATTAAAACATAGCATGTCATTAGAATTTATCTCATAAATTTTAACGAGTTCTTTAATGGCTAACCTAAGAGGTTGTCTTGTGTTATCAAATAAGGGACAAGATGGCATAGCCATCAACATAAAGTTACACTAATTTTATCGCATAAAATAAAAGTGTACAACTATTGAACAATTAAATAGACTAATGTTTATCAAATAAACAAGTTTAGCATGCATACTTAAATTTAACATTTAAATTTAAATTTGTGATTTTTAAAACATTTTATTTTATCTCATAAAAATAATAACTTGTTTTAAAAGATCACCAAATTTGCATGCTACTAAAATATTTATCGCATTAAATATTTTAAACTTTTAAAATCAGTTTTAAAATATCTCATAAATTTAAAACATCATTTTTTTAAAAATTCCATGCTTAAAAATTTATCACATAAAATTTTAAAACATCTAATAACATTTTAAACTTATCGCATAAAGTTTTAAAGTCTTAAAATCAATTTTAAAATTATCATATAAATTCAAAACATCATTTAAAAATTGCATGCTTAAATTTTTATCACATAAAATATTTAAACATCTTTTAAAAAAATTTCATGCTTAAAATTTATCATATAAAATTTTTAAACATAAAAAAACATTTTATAGGGCATCCAAAAATATTTTAAAATTATCTCATAACTTTAAAACATTTTAAAAGTATTTTAAAAAGCATTTCACTGTTTAATAAAATCGCAGTGCAAGATCGTTACGCAAACCAAGGCTCCGATACCACTGAAGGGTTTTCTAGGACCCTTAGGGCACAAAAAACTCTATTCCCATCCTAAGTCGGACGAAACATAGACATAAAAACATTCACAGTGGAAGAATAAATAAGTTAATCTAATTAACATGCAGTTAAACAATTTAACTTAGCCCTAAGGTACAAGACCCTTAGCCAAGATCTATGCCGACTCGGGATGGATCTGACCATCACAAGAAGGATCTAACCTACTGCGATTAAATTAAACTAATGCTTAAAACACATACCCGGAATCTCAACCCTGGGGCAGGCGAGATGATCCGCACCATCTTTCGAGCCGCTCCCCATCTCATGCCGAGCCACTCCTCGAACCGCTCCGCATCCCGAGGCGAGCAATCCTCGTGCCAGCGAGCCAACCACGCGCTGAAGAAAGTTTCACGTGAGTGAAACCTTTGCCTAGATTTCGGATCCGAGTCCGAACCCCTTCGCGGCTTTGCTAGAGCCCTCAGGAGTAAGGCAAAAATATAGGGAGATAGAGAATATTAATTTAAGCCTATATCCAAGCGTGCTCCAACATTTACGAGAGCCGCTCAGATCTAGAGCTTGGGATGAGTTTGGAGGAAGGGGGAGGCCCCTATTTATATAGCCGGTGGACTCTCCCTTTTCCGGACAACCGACGCGGGACTATTAAATTAGAGTTAATAAAATCAAGTTAGTTTGCCCTTCACAAAGTGCAAACTTTCGTGAATTTTAACTCCCTCACCGTTGAGCTTCATGATTGATACAACCTATCAATTTGAAGGATGTTCAACGATGAACGCATAGGAAAAAACGGCGAGTCAATCGGAGTCCGTTTGACCCTCCAATTGATCGCTCAAAGTTCAGCCCAAGGCTTGGTTTTCGTAAAAACCGAGCCGTCAAAATTCTGCATCAATATGGGTTCAAAACCCTAGAACTAGGGCCCACAAGTGGGCCCCACAATATGCTGCACGCGTAAGCCAAAACAAGCCATGCCTGGGCAAAAGCCCAGGCCGGTGCCTGGGCAGTAGCCCACGTCCGCGCCTGGTCTTGCCCAGGTGGCCTGGGCAGAAGCCCAGGCAGCGCCTGGTCTTGCCCAGGCCTTGGGCAAAATATCCCAGTATACATTTCTTTTGGGCTTTATTATGCCCGTATCTTGAGCATCTGGCGTCCGATTTGGACGCCGTTCAAACCTGGGCATAGACCGGGACATTTCCGTCTTACCCGTGAACTTTTCCTTGCGTTTATTCCATTAAATATTGTCTTAAATAATTTAAGACACATTTAATCTCATTTTGCATCATATGCAAATTAGTCTCTATCTAAGCTTAAATTGTCACTTGCATCAAACGGCAATTTTCTCTTCCTTTGCATCAAATGCAAATTATTCTCCCTAACTTATTTCTACCTATTACTAGACGAAGGTCGCACTCTGTGTGAGACCCTACAGCCTGACCCTTACAACAGGTTGGGCTCGAAGCCCTATACGGCAGTGATCACGAGCAGTGGTTGCCGTCCCTGCTTCAGGAATCATCATTATGTGGTTGACTCATTGACATGAGTATTGTCGGGACCACCCTGACTGTTTCCGTGATGAGTTCTGCAGTTATAGTCTCTTCATCTTAACTATGTCGTGTAGATCAAGTCTAGGGTACGGTCAAACTGTCAACCCCAATAACTTGATTTCGGTTAGTTTCTATCGATCTTTAGTTAACTAATGTTGGACTTCTTTCAACATACTCTACGCAGATATTTTACTAAGACCGAACTAACTTTACGACACTAACTCCCATTGACCGGGAGAGACGAATCCTCTCTTGGTCATTACTCTCCTCGTACGCTTCAAGTGACACCCAATCAAAGACCTTTCGACAGGCCTAGCCTCGACGTTAGGTAAGTGATCTAAGTGGCACCGTCTACGCACAGGTTCGTAAAATGACCTCAAGTCAAAAGACCAACTTCCCTATCATCACTAAGCGTTATCATTGACAGATTGGTCAATGTAACCATATGATAACTCTTGTGGATCATTCAGTGAACTCATTCTCTAATGAGCACTTGTGTCTCGTCTTCGACTTCGCCAAGTCGAACGATCATGAGATCATCGCCACTGCTAAACGGTGAAGACTTAAGACACGATGGTCTATCCGATGTTTCGATATCCTTGTCTCGAAATATCTACGACCATGAACCCTTTTAGACTTATGCTACAGACGGTCAAACATTTCTCCTTGATTGAGATACTCATGTCGATACCTGTTTGAACTTGCATAAAGTCTCAGGACTTTACCTAAGTTAATATCTAATGTTTTCTACATTATAACTTAGATAAATTATTACCAAACATCTTACTGTTATTTCGAACAAGACGTTTGTGCTATGCACACAGAGATAAATAGCTTCGAGGGCATCATCTCTCTACAATCAGTTCCTGTCTCTTAGCAGCTACCAGCAACTTTCTATAAGAATCTAAGTCCGAAGAGGACATCCGGCTCTGCAGCTCCAAAGACAAACCCTGCGAGAATCTCTAAGCTCGATCTTCAGCGTTTTAAACTAGATTTGATGCAAAGCGGCTCATTCTCATGAACTCCTGGTGGTACTGGTCCACCGTCAGATTTCCCTGCTTCAGATTGACAAACTGCTGCATCAGCTCCGTCCTGGCAGCTCGAGGGAAATACTCCTCATTGAATCTCGCCTTGAAAGTGGCCCAAGGGATAGGCCTCACCAGCATCTACTCCTCAGACTCCCACCAGCTACGACCATTGTCTTTCAGTTGCTTCTTCACCAAGTCAACCCATCCAGCCGGGTTAACCTTCGAGAGAAGCAGATTATCCTATATGTTCTTCATTCATTCATCTGAAGCTAATGGTCCCTCAGATCCAATGAAATATGCCAAGCCCAGCTCCCGAAACTGCTTCGCTCCCGGCTCGAAGCGAGGGGCATTCTGAAGCATGCCCTGCTGAACCTGCATCATCTGCTGCATCATCCGCATCATCTCAGCCATGGTGGGTTCTCAATCAGCATCCTCGATATGTTCTGCTCCATCACCAGTTCCAGATCCACCACCAGCTCGGGTGATGCGCCTCCCAGCCATTTAAGACAAGGGGATATTCAGATTAGACTCAGTTATGACTCGGATGTTCCGAATACTTAATTGGATGTCGTTATCACTATTGTTGTTCCGATATTTTGCAGATGCAAAGAGGGAGGACCTGCATGGGCCACCAACAAAACATGTCATGCCCCGCTTCCCAAGTATGGAAGGCGAGACGTGAGAAGGTCCGCTCGGACTTAGAGCTGTGAAGCTGCAGTCCGATAAGCGTCCGTGAATTAATACAAATTGCAGGTCCTTGCATCGCGACGAAACAAAAACAATGATAAATAAATGCAGATAAAGAACATCCACCAGACATCCAACAAAATATCCCCACATCACAGAAATAGTCACCAAATACAAAGTCTGAACAATAGGCCTAAAGCATGGCCAAAACAAAAACAAAGAGATAGGTGCTACGCACCGAATCCTAATCAGCAACTACTGAAAAACAACTACTAAAAGAGACTCCAAGTGAGTCTAGGACTGGTCACCAGTGTACTCGAACTCAGTCTCTGCAGGGACCTCAAACTCAGCATCCACAAACTGCTCGTCCTCTGCTACCTGCTCTGTATCAAAAACTGATATGTGACACCCAAAGAGAAAAGGGCACATGTAAGCAAATGTATCCTAAAGAAAGCGAAGGACTTTTGTGCAAGGATATGATAAAATGATGTAATTTAACAGTTCTAATATAATGAAATGAAATGTCATTTTAGTATGCAGCAATTTTAATATGACATGATGAAATATGCAAGTACAAGTAACAGAAACACGAAACACTATCTTATCACTTTGTGCACAGGGTTTACGCCTTTTGGCTGAAGTGGCTGTACAAACACACTTCTACGCTCAAGTGATCACTTAATCCTACCCCTCCACGTGTATCGAGCGTTGGTTTACCAACAACAATGTGTTTGCTTCTGGATTACGGGCCAGGAAGTGTATTTGGTTTGGCATAAGGTTGTACCCGCAAAAGCAGGTGCTTAGCCTCAATAGTTACAATATTTGTAGCACGTGCTACGCAATCACGATAGAACAATATGAAGCATGACATGACATGAGATGAGCAGTTAAAGTGCGTACCGTTATTTGAAATTAAACATGACATGACAGCATGAATGAAAGCAAGGTAAAGGTGTCGGATCTAGCTTCGTTGTCAAGCTAAATCAAGTAGGTGTCGGATCTAGTTTCGTTGTCAAACTAGATCAAATAGAGTGTCGGATCTAGTTTCGGTGTCAAACTAGATCAAATAGGGTCGTCTAGGCGGCTATCATTTCACCGCCTAGTCTCTTTTACGCTAACACACAAATTGGCCTAAAACGTGGCCTAAAACATTTACTGGCAAGTCTCACTTGCCAGAATAACCAAGCTGAAGTCACGATCAACCAGAGTCCAAACTACCTATGTGGTCAGATCGCAGTCCAGCATATAGTCCCAATTATTAATCTTGATTAGTGAATCACAAACAATCAGAAGTTACCAATTTTTAGTTGATTAACAGGCAAGTGGTGATTCCTACGGAGCGGGTCTTACCTCAACACGCCACGAGAGCTACTCTGACGTCAGGTAGCGACGTCAGGGGTTGGATTCCTGTGGCGCGTATGGAACAGAACGACCGGTTCTCTGTTGACAAAACACGTGTTCAATTAAGTTCGTTACGACTAATTTAGAACGTGAATCCATCCAGAAAACGTCTAGCGATTCCATTGTTATTAGGTTCTCTATCCTAAGGCGTGTTCTTATCATAAAATTATTGTTACTAACTTGTTAACTAGGTTAACTTACTGGTTCCAAAAAGTATGTGAAACGTTATTACCCTAGCAACGGAAACTAGTTGAAGCTAGGAAGTTAAGCGTACGAGTTATCAACTATCATTTAGCATGCCATCTTCTTATTATTGGGTCCATGGTTGTGTATTATCGCTGTCCAATAATTAATAGTAAACTGAAATTAAAATTTCAGCGAACGATACTAACCGTGGTGAATAGAGGATCCTCTACGAAGATACCGGGATGATCGTCGCGAGATGTCAACGGCTAGAGGGACGTCGTCGCGTGAGGACAGCGGCTAGGGGGAATGAACGGCATGAGGGGAGGCCGTTAACAGATACAGGGCTGCCGCACGTCATTGCGCACAGGAGAGACGCAACTTTGCGTCTGGGCATGGCTGCAAGCGGCTGCAGGCGGGCGCGCACTGTTGCGCCTGGGGGGCGGCACAGCCGCGGGGCTCCGGTAAGGGTTGGAGAGGGGGAACGGGGAGAGGCCGGAGATACGGTGGAGATGGGAGAGGGCTGCGTGCGAGAGGGGAAGGCTGGGTTGCGTGAAAAAGCAATGGGGGCGACGGCTTGTGTTTGCTGTGAGAGGAAAAAGAAAACCTAGGTTGCTATTAAATAGGGGAGAGGGCTGCTCACGTGGGGCATAATTCTATGGTTAGGTTATTTAGTATGTTTTATTATAATAATTATTATTATAGCAATTAGCCTATCTCTCACTCCCTCTCTTGTGCTAAATGTGTGTGTGTGCCAGGTAAGGGGCCAATGGGGTTTTAACTTGGGGCTAGGTTCAAAAGTAGGGTGAGAATTAGGAAGTGATTAGAATTATTATAAATAATAATTAGAGGGTTAAAATCATATAAAACTTAGGATTAAATATACTAGATTGGGCAATATAGTGAAAGTGGGTCAAACGAAGCCCGAAAATTATGAGAAAAATACTGGGGCGACAGTGTCGACGAGGAAAACGAAACTAAGGAGACCGGTCACGGGTTAGGGCGATGAAAGACAAAACTAAAAAAATAAAAAGGCTAAACGACAAAAGAAAAATCTACGACACTATTGCAAACAAAGTCATTTTATGGGCGAACGACCTGTGAAATGACGTTCAAAAATAACTCCACAAATAAGTGCTCTCCTAAAGGGTGACAATGGTATACCACATCATAGGGTTCAGATACAAGAAGAGGCAAAAATAAATATGCGTACGAACAAAAGCACGCGCACGAAAAACGTACGATTGAAAAACGTACGATCGAAAAGCGACCGTGACAAAAACCGAGAGTGAAATCGAAATACGAGATAATGAAATTCGAAATGTAAACACTTACAAACACATATGCCTTGAAGTAGAACTTGAAAGAGCAAAGTGAAATGAGTGTTGATCTCTTCCAAGAAGAGAGTGAAGCACTTTCTCTTGTCACCACCAAATGCCTAGAGAATATCAACTTCGATTCTAGGTTGGAGAGAATGAGATTCTAGGTCTTAGAGAAAATGAGAGCTTGAGATCTTAGAAATGCGACCAAAGAATTCTAAAGGGTTTCAAGGGGTCAAGAGCTCTCCAATGAAACAGTAGGAGACCCTTTTATAAGTTTTCTAAACCCCTCAAGAAAAATATGCAAAACTCCCTTTGAAATCTGTCAGGAAAAGCTAACAGATAGAAAATACGCGCCCGACAGTCGACTGATGAAGAACTCACAGTCGCCTGCTGCACTGTGTTAGAGGGTATGTGTGAATTCAAACGGTAACTTACCACGTAGTACAGTCGACTGATGAAGGTCGGACAGGTGCTTGTAAACCAACAGGCGACTAAGAAACCTTCTACAGGAGACTGACTTCCTAAGTATGTGAGTGGTGAAAACTCAGGAAATTTGGGAAGATGGGAAAAGCGAATGTATGAGAATATACAGGCGACTGTGCCATGGACATGCATATGTAAATCCTTCTTACATCGCCTGCAGAAGCAAGTGCGAAAGTTGTCAAAACTTGGGAAGTTTGACAAGCTGGGACAAGCGATTATAGAAGAATATAATGGCGCCTGTGCCATGGGCAGGCGCCTATAAATCCTTCTTACATCACCTACAGAAGCAAGTGCAAAAGTTGGCAAACCTTTGGAAATCTAGGCAAGTAAATACAGTTGACTGACTAACGAGTCATAGGCGCCTGTAGCTGGACATGTGCATGTACAAAGTACTGATGAGATTAATAGCAAAAAGCCCAGAAGAGTAAGTGAAAAATTATGTGCATAACAGACGACTGGAGAACAAATCTCAGGCACCTGTAAGGAGATAGGCGCCTGTAAATCGTTCAGCAGTCGCCTGTTAAAACTCCAAAATGCATATGCTTGAGAATTAAGAATTGGAGGCCTAGGAAATGAGTTCTAATGCTTTCCTAAGATAGAATGAAAGATGTGTGTGTGCTCCAACATAATTCTACTTCTAAGCTACATACTAATAATAAAGAAGAAGAGAACAAAAAGATTACAATTGTTTTTGCCTCCCTTCTTTCTGTTGAATGATCTTGAAGTCTTCTTGAAACTTCTATCTTCATCTTCGATCATCCAACATACTTTACAAGTTTTGATTGATCCTTGAGTGATATCCATTGCTAATTGATCTTCATAATAGGCTTAGGCAAATGGATCAATTGCAAGTATGGGATTAGCCACAAGTATTTATGTCTGCTTATCATCAAAACCAAGTAGGGAGAAGTACAATACTCAACATTCTCCCCCTTTTGGTGATGACAAACAAACATAAACAAAAAGATAAACAATTGTCCTTAAAAATACTTACTCCCTCTACATAAATGCCAATCAAGTTAGTCAATATAAATAAGGGCATCTAATGATCAATTAAAACAAATATGTAAGATATGCATGAATGAAATGATTTCAAGATTAGAAATTTAGGATTTTAAAATCCAAATTCATTATATCTTACTCCCCCTGAATTTAAGGCAACTTCAAACTTAGATTCAAGTTTAGATTATACTTAGCACAAAATTATGATTTGTTTATTTCTCTCCTTTCACGCCCCATTCCCACAAATACTTTATAAGGCAATAAACCCATGGAAAGGAAGGATGGAGCTTGACAAGCCGCGATATTACACCAAGTGTGAATAGAAAAACACAATAAGCAGGCCACTGCGAATGCTGGGATCATACATCAAAGATATATAAAAGAAAGAAGCAACACACATACTGCCATCACAGAGAGTACATATCCACAGAACTACCTAACCAAAGAACATACCACACACTATCATCAAGTACAAAGTGAACTGACTCAAGTACATACATGAGAAGTGCTACAAGCCACCAACATATAACACAACTACAAAAGACAACTCCCACACCACTCAACTCAACTCTCACTACACGACACCGCCCAAAGAGTGGTGTCCCCAAAACAAACACTCATGCCTGAGAAATCTCCTGAGGGAGATCCTGCTCTGGTGTTACCTGCTCAAGACCTGAAAAGTAAAGTGAGCACGTCAAAACGTGCCCAGTAGGAAACTAACTAGGGCAGGAAAAATCATTTAGGGGGTTATGAGTGTAAAGGCAAAAGGAGTACAAGCAACCAAAGTGAAAAGTGCAACACACAGATGTGCAACAACAACACATGTAAAGTTTATGAGTTATCAGTTGTTAGTGACTCTTTGTAAGCCTGGGTTCACCTAAATATAAGGGCCTGGACCTCACCCCAAATTAGGGGTGAATATAGCACACGACGCAGTGGACACAGGCACTGTACGCCGGGCCTCTCAGCTCCCCCGTCCCTGGCAGGAGTGAGGCTCTCCACATAATAACACAACCTCTGTATGCCCCTCCACTCCCGGTAAAGGTGAGTGGGTGTAAATATCACATATCACATAATCGTTCTCACCAACTTCTCAGTCCAGCCCCTTATAGTTAAGTTATACCCAAACTTCCCCCATCCCCCATACCAGGATGCTCACCTGCTTTAGAGCAGAACGAGTCACCCCAGTTGACATGTCATGTATCATAATATTCATTGAACATACACAATTTCTCATGGGTAATACATGTCACACAAGTTAAAATGCCATTTTCCAAGTTTCTTCAATCTCAAGTTCATTCGGGCATTTTAACAAACATGTGGCGTGCATCATAAAATGAACATTGTCACATCATCAAAAATTAGTAACAAAAGCATGTATGAACTTTCTTATCGAAATCAACATCATTCATGTAGATTGGTATGGAAAAACTAGCAATCACCCAAGTTTCAACTTCATTCAAATGGTTCAACTTGCTGAAATGTGCAGAATCAGCTACTAAGTCAGCATATTTCATCAATTTCTCTTGTGAATTTGACAAAACTCAAAGAATTAAAGTTGGAGATATAATAGTCATGGGTTCACCCATAAAATTTCATGAAGAAATATGCAGTATATGATTTATTGTGAATTATTTAGTAAATTATGTCAAATCTGTTTTTCAGACAGATTTCCGGATCTGTATTAAAAACCAATTTTAAGCATGTTGGAGCCAGAATTACGACATATAAGCACGCTGATGAACTTTTAGAAAAACTTCTTAGGTTTTTAACAAGACCAAGATCAACAAAATCCATAGAGTGTGCAGGTAATAGTGCTCATTTTGCTGAACTATGTACAGCTTGACAGAATTTCAGACATCTTGCAAACAATGAATTTTTACTCCTACTTATTGAATTCAACATATGACAAATTTTATATGAATTTGGGGTAGGACTTCAAGATATACAACTTCATATTTTTTTAGGAAGTAATTCTAACTACAGAAATCAGAATTGATTTATAAACACACATGCAGAATTTCTGTTATTCAAAGGAGGGTGATTTGCTAGGAAAACAAGGGAAAGATTGAATCTTTGGGGCTATTACAAACATAATACATAAAATCCAGAACATAAACAATATAATTAGCATTCTAACATTCTCATATCCCTAAATAAGAATTCCCAACCCAGGTTAGAATCCCTACCTCAATGAAGTCTCTTTCTTTCTCTCTTCTCTTTCTCTTCCTTCCACCCTTCTTTCTCTTGAAAAGCTAGGGTTTTTTTGAATTTTTGGAAGCAAAAGCTAGGATTTTTGGAGTGTTGAGGGACTAAAAATGGGGAAGGGAATTTCGTTCAAAGGGTTAGGGGTGGGGGTGAAAGGAATAGAAAATGAAAAGAAAAAGAAAGAAGGTTAAAGAAAGAGCTAGAATGGTTTACAAAATATCTAAGTCTAGAACTCTCTTAGGATAAGCATGCATAGGTTAAAATGACTTTAATACCCTTCCAAAATTACCCCTCAAGTTCCAAGTATTTACAAGTTTGCCATTACTTTATGCACACACAACTTTAGTATGTACGCACAGCAGTTTTAGTCCAAATGACCGTTTTGCCCCTCGCCTTTCTAAAATTTTACGGGGGTTGCCATTGACCTCTAACCCCTCTCACACTTGCATGGCTTCCCTACACACACTCATGCATGCCTACACATGCATACATGCACCACGCACACACGTCCAACGCCTTCCTGTTGTTTTGCACCCACGACGTCTTTCACACTTCTCCCGTACTCAATCCCACTTTCTCGTCTCTTAGCCAGCATCACATCTGAATCCCCCTTTCATTGTGTTACATACATCGATGTCCATATTTATTTCATGCATACGTATGCATCGTAAGTAGAAATACCACGTGCGTTCAGTGGAATATACGTATAGTGCTAAATAGGGCATGACATCTCCCCTTATGGTATTATCCAAAAAGATGGAGTACAGAAACAACAACAATAGTGCTAAATAAAACTAAAACAATCATGAGAGTCTAAAGAATGTGATACATATTCAATGTGATACCAAAATAAAATCGAGAAAACATGAAGTTGCATCACACTAATACATATCAAAAACTCATCAAAAATAGAAATTATAGTTGACTAAAGGAATGAGAGTCCAATATCAACATTACTCATGCAAAATGTCTCACCACATATCATATAAATAAAAGAGCACACAGAGAGACAAGATTGCACAACATATACACATAGGATCACATCAGAAAAGAAAGGGACAAATGTGATATCATATATATATATATATATATATATATATATATATATATATATATATATATATATATATATATGGAAAAAGGGGATCTAAGGTGCCTCCTTAGATGAAAATCTAAGGAGGCGCCCCCATTTCTCCCATCTCCTACAATTTTTTTGGAAATATTTTTTCATGGGGTTATTGTTCACATCATGGATGATCAACATACTAAATTTCAAGAGATTCCAATATTTTTTGAGCCACCATCTACCCCTTACAACTTCAAAGGTTTGAAAACGTGCTTAAAAACCCACGAAGTTGCAAGGGGTAGATGGTGGCTCAAAAAGTATTGGAATCCCTTGAAATTTGGTATGTTGATCATCCATGAGGTGAACAATAAACCCATGAAAAAAATTTTCAAAAAAAATGTGTGAGATGGGGGGAAATGGTGGCGCCTCCTTAGATTGAATCTAAGGAGGCACCTTAGGATCCCTTTACCCTATATATATATATATATATATATATATATATATATGCAAAAAAGGTATATGGAGTACAAAATAAACTATCAACTCCACAGACAGAGAAAAGTATCACCATCATCCATACAGCCATACAAAATAAGTGCCAAGACATCAATACAGCCATCACAAAAAATACAACAAACTCATACACTCAACCCTAACAAAAAATATATGTCCTAGGGTGAGCAGTGTCCAAGAAACATAGTCCAGATCATCGACGGAGGAGTCCACAAGAGTAGTCATCTCAACACGGAAGTCCTGGGTCTCCGGATCATCAGGAATGTCATAAGGAGAGGCACATCATCAGCAGAAGTGGAAACACCCTGGGGAGCCTAAGAAGCAGCAGGCTCAGAAGCAGCATCAACTGAAGGATCAAGAATCTCATAGATGATAGAAGGAGGAGGCTGAGTAGCAGCAGATGGAACAAACGACTGGAGGTGGGCAGGGAAGCGTCTGCCCTGATGCTAGAACGAGAGGTAGAAAAGCTCATACAAACCAGATACCTTCTCGTCGAGCTCGACAAGAGAGGGATCAGTAGTAGGTGCATCAGATGATGAGGGCTGAGATGAATCAACGGGTGTAGCAGTGGATGATGAAGGGCATGAAGTGGACTGCCTCTTCTTTGATGCAGTCAGAAGAGCCGAAGCAGACTTCGTCTTTACCGACGCATCAAGAAGAGGGCCAAGAGGAATAGGCTAAAAGGAGACAAGTCAATGCCGAAGTGGCGAAAGACAAGGGTAAGGAACCCTCCATACAGAATATGAGAGGAGGAGGAAGTGATCTCTACAGGGTCCATGCGGTCAAGAATGACAACAACCCAATTCACCTCAATCCTAGAAAATATAGTATACATACACTTAAGGATCTCATGGGACGGCTAGTCAGATGATCCATACTTAGGCAAGATGTTGGACTTGACCACGTGGCGGACAGCCGAAACTCTAGCAATAAACATGGATGACTTGACGTCGGAGGTGAGAATGGGAGGAATCCCCCTGAACATGTCCCTAAGGACGGATTGATCTAACTATGCAACAGAGGAGACGGAGATATCGGCAGGCAAGGAACCGATAGAGGGAATCCTAAGAATGGTCCCTAAGAGTGTGGGATCAAGCTTGATGTGGGTACCCTGAACCATATTATCCAGTATACAAGACTCTGCATACTCACCGTGAATGCGGTTAGCAAAAAATAGCTTCACGAGAAAGGGAGTTGGTCGAGGAGAATCATCATGAGAGTATCGAAACAAATCGACCAATTTGGTCGAATTGAGCATCTGAGATAGACTCTCGGAGGTGAAAGACGAATAGACAATGAAACGCTCTCTAAGGAGCTTAATGCCTATCATGAAGTGAAATCTCACCAAACATGCGTCGTCACGACACATGGGTACAAGAGTAGCGGAAGCTGAAGGAGTAGCACTGGAAGGATTCTGGCATTAGGGCTGAGCTTCAGGATTGACATGAGACTCGTATGGGTCTCTTCATGTGTTTCTTCCATATGAGGAGTGGAGGTTAGAGCTGGGGTTGAGTCTAAGGTGCTTGTTTTCGCCTACATTTGAGGGGAATCTCCTCACTAGACGAAGACATGGCATAATCAGATTCAGAGTCCTGCAAAAGCTTAGAGGACGGGTTGGCATTTTTGGTACGAGGTTTCTTGTGGCCCTGGTAGGAGGGGGCTTAAGAACCCTAACCCTAGGTTCCTTCAGAAGCTTAAGGGACTTGCCCTTAGCAGATAAGCTAGTTTTGGGGGCCATAATCAAGAAACTAACCGAACAACATATGATAGGGCTCGAATCGAAAAGAAATGAGAAGATATATACCAACCGACGGTTGAGGAAGGGAGACAAGCTCGATCGATTGACTGGAAAGGAACTAGACGGCCGAAGGATATGAATCGACAGATGATGTTGAACGGGGATCTCGTTTTAAAGAAAGGAGACGATGGAATCAATCAGAGGAGAAAGAAGAAAATAAGAGGCATGATCTCTTAAGAGGGGGTCGGTTGAAATCTGGGCCTTTGGATTAAAAATAACGGTAGGCTACGAACCGTCAAACTCGACAGACAGGCGACTGATGCACAATATGCAGTCGCCTGTCAAGCCCTTAATGAAAAATGACTCAGAAAACAGACAGACGCCTGTAGAAGAAATTACAATCGCCTGTATTTGGACAGGCGCCTGTCAAATGACTTACAGGGGCCTGCTGCACAATAAAATTTTGAAGAAATTTTGAGCCATCTCTCAGGAAAATTGATGACAATTGGTCAGACACCTGATGACAAAAATACAGTTGACTGGCCGAAGACCAGTTGACTGGAAAATGAGCACCAGTCGCCAGGTATGAATAAGAGTTATGAAGACTAAAAATTTGGAGATTGGGCAGTCGACTGTAGAAGAGATGGAAGTTGACTGTCCTGGTTTTGAAATCCAGAATGAGTTAGAATCAATGATATGAGACTACTCACCCTTAGCCTATATTCTATTAACTCTAATAGCATCAAATCACTATCATTAACATATAGATTAACATACATAACAAGTATATAAATCCAATCATAAAATCAACAAAAATTTCCAAAAAAACTTATTGAAAACATATGTGAAAATATGACATATATGAACATGAGATATGAGAATGATCAGATGAGCTCAAAATAGGTTATAATATAAACAAATGAGCTCCTAAATCTCAGATTCACCCATAATCCCTAATTCTCTACGCAACCTCACAAATGAGTCTTCTTTAAGAGGTTTAGTGCAGATGTCGACGATTTGTTTTTGGGTTTTAATGTACTCTAAGATGATGTCCTTCTTAGCAACATGATCAGTTATAAAATGGTGTCTCACATCTATGTGTTTGTTATAGGAGTGGTGTATCGGATTTTTGCAAAGACATATTGCACTTTGATTATTAACCATGATAGGGCAAGTATCACAATTGACACTATAGTCCTTGAGTGTGTGACTCATCTAAAGGACTTTTGCACATGCAAGACCCGCGGCAATATTTTCGCTTCAGTCGTGGACAATGATACCGAGTTCTGTTTCTTGAAAAACCAAGAAACTAGGAAATTTCCTTTAAAATGGCAAGTGCCATTAGTACTCTTCCTATCGGATTTGCATCCGACAAAATCGACATCACTGTATGAGATTAACTCATGTGTGTTAGACTTAGGGTAAAGTAACCCATAATCTAGTGTATGATTGAGGTAACGAAAAATTAGTTTAACCGCAATTAAGTGTGACTCCTTAGGTCTAGCTTAATATCTAGCACAAAGACATACAGAGAACATAATATCGAGCCTACTAGCAGTTAAGTAAAGTAAGCTACCGATCATACCTTGATATAGACGAATGTCTACATCTTTCCAGTTCTCATCCTTGTGTAGATGGGTTGTCGTACTCATGGGAATCCGCTTACTTGAAGACGATTCCATCCCGAATCGCTTGATAAGCTCCCCGGTGTACTTTGTTTGATGTATTAAAGTCACATCCTTCATTTGCCGAATTTGTAGTCTAATGAAGTATTGAGCTTACCCATATGGCTCATCTCGAATTCATCCTTCATAGACTTATAAAATTCCTGGTAAAGATTAAAGTTAGTAGAACCAAATATTATATCATCTACATAAACTTGAATTAAAAGGATGTCATTTTCATAATCTTTAATGAAAAGAGTTGAATCAACTTCACCTATTTTAAAAACTAAATCCAAAAGAAAGGTTTTGAGTCGATCATTCCAAGCTCTTAGAGCTTTTCTCAACCCATATAACGCTTTCTTAAGTTTGAAAACATGGTTTGAAAATTTTTCATGTATGAAACTGGGTGGTTGAGAAACATAAACTTCTTCATTAACGATACCACCTAAAAATGCACGTTTAACATCCATTTGAAATAATTTAAAATTTTATGAGATGCAAAAGATAAAAGCAACCAAATAGCTTCTAATCTAGTTGCGGGGCAAAGAATTCTTTGACATCAATACCGTACTCTTGCCAGTAGTCTTGAGCTACTAAACTTGCTTTGTTTCTTGTGATGACCTCGTTCTCATCCGTCTTGTTCTTAAAAATACATTTGTCCCAATGACTTGATGACCATTTGGAAGAGGGACAAGCTCCCAAACTTCATTTCTTTCAAATTGCATGAGCTCCTCTTCCATTGCAACTATCCACAAGCTATCTTCACAAGCTTCTTCGATGTTCTTTAGCTTAACGGTGGAGACAAAGGCGCAATGAGAGAATTCATTAATACTTGACCTTGTTCGGACACCCACATCAGTGTCTCCACTTATTTGGTCATGGGGGTGATTACGAACGGTGAGATAAGCTTTAGGAATACCTGGATCAATTGGAACAACCTCAACATTTTCATTAGTATTGTTAGTCTCAATAATAGAATCATTAATTTTAATGTTACTACTGGAATCACATAAAACATCTAAACTATCATTGACAACATGAGGAATATCGAAATCTTAATACAATGAAACGTGTAATGATTCCTCGCTCGGTGAAGAGGTTTTGTTGTATATCCGGTAGGCTTTGCTACGTGTGAAATATCCAACAAAGATTCCTTCATCGGATCTTGGCTCAAATTTATCTAAGTTACCATAGGTGTTCTTTATAAAACATTTTGAACCAAAAACACGAAAATATTTAACGTGTGGCTTTTTATCATAAAATAATTCAAAACAAGTTTTGTTCATTCGGGACCTCACTGGGATCCTATTTAGCATATAGCATGACATATGCACTGCCTCCGTCCAAAATTGTAGTCCAAGATGACTATCATGGAGCATGGTGCGTGCACACTCAATTAAGGTCCTATTCTTTCTCTCAACAACTTCATTTTGATGTGGTGCGTGAGGAAAAGAAAAGTTGTAAGTAATCCCGTTGTCATCACAAAATTTAGTGAAACATTCTTTCTCGAATTCTTCTCCATGATCACTACGAATAGTGATAATTGTGGTTCCTAAGAGATTTTGAATTTTCTTTGTAAATATAGTAAACTCTTCAAATGCTTCATTTTTATTGGTTAAAAATGAAACCCAAGTAAACCTAGAGAAGTCATCTACGACGACTAGTCCATAATGAACATTACCTAAAGATGCGGTTCTAGTTGGCCCAAATAAATCTAAATGAAGTAATTCTAGGGTCCTCTTAGAAATTATGTCATCTTTAAGTTTAAAAGAAGATTTACGTAGTTTACCTCTTTGACATGAATCACAAAATTTTTTCTTATTAAAAGAAGTCTTCGAAAAACCTGTAACTAGATCATGCTTAGCTAACTTACATAAGTGATTAAAATGAACATGACCAAAACGGCGATGCCATAATAGTTGTTCATTTGTATTAGCAACTAAGCAATGTTCTATGGTTTTAGGCATACTCAAATAATAAATATTTTTACGCCTACTACCGGAAAATAAAACATGCGAATCATTGTCAACAATTTTACAAATACCCTCTCCAAAGTTAACCTTGTAACCCTTGTCACAAAGTTGACTTATGTAGATTAGGTTGTGACATAAACCACTAACTAAACAAATATTTGTCATAAGAGTTTTGGAAGTATTACCGACTTTGCCTAATCCAATGATGGTTCTCTTTTGATCGACTACAAAAGTGACTATTGCACTATACTTGGTGCAAGCCACTTCAGAGAGCAATGTGGGATCTACCGTCATGTGTTTGGAGCAACCGTTATCGAGTATCCATCCTTTCCTTTTAGAGTCAATATGTCTATTATTGCTCTCTTTCTTGTTCTTGGGTACCTACATAATATACTATAAGCTCATGGTACCCAAGCTTGTTGGATGATTTGGTTCCAAGGGGATTAGCCCTTTGGAAACCAAGTCCAAGCAGACTTTGGCTTCCTAACATAATTACCACTATTTATCACATCACTAAAATAAGAATTGACATAAGCATTCCTATCATTTGTGCTACTATTCTTAGGACCCCAGATAGTGTATGTTTTGGGTGCCCTCTTCCTAGTTGCATGCACATTTGGTTGAGGTCTATGTGGTGAATGTTTCCTAGGAGTATGAGATCTAGCATATGAAAGTGGAGGTGGATAAGCATGAGACAAATATGTGTTATATGCAAATTGAGGAGCATGCATATTATATGAAGCATATGGAGCATGCATGTGATGTAGTGGATGTGCATGAGCATACATGGGAGGATTATATGTATCAACATATGAATGTGTAGGAACATGTGCTTGAGTATTTCTCAAGTGTGAGTTTGCACGTGCCCGTTGGTGTGGAGCATAAAATGTGTCATAAGTGTCCACATGTGAAGTAGGAGATTTCCTACGTGTGTGTGTACATATAGGCATGTCATTTATTTTGGTTTCCACCCTTAGTGGGTTTCTTGCCAAAAGAAGGAGAGTGTGAAGTGATGGCCTTCTTGGTAGGTTTGCAACTAATAGTGTTTTTGACACCAGTAGTAGATGCACCGGAGGATGGCCTCATAAAATCTATAGTTACACCACTATAGGAAGTGCGAGGGTTGGATGCATTCGCTTCTACATAACCAATTCTAACACGATGTGTGGCCGGAAATTGGTTTGAAAGCAATTCATCCAATTGCACTTTCCCTTTGTTAAATCTCTTAATTTGGGAGGACACGAGCTCATATTTCTTTCTAAGGGAAGAAATATTAGTATCCAAAGTGGACACACGTATTTTAAGCTCGTGCACTTGAGGTTTGAGAGAATCATTCTCAATACCCAATTGCGTGTTTTGAGAAACTAGATCAACACCATCTTTAGAAGAAACATGATCTAGTTGAGATTTGAGGGAATTCACCTCATTTTCAAGGTGCCATTTTGAAAAACCAAATTGGCTTTCTCAAGTGTAAGTGTGTCAACGATGGTGTCATTATTGATGATTCATGGTATGGATGATTTACTAACATTTGATTTCTTCAAATTAGTATATATAAGCATAAGAGATTGATACTTAGAAAATAATTCTTCGTTAGCAATGCGAAGTTCATCCATATTTACCTCGGGTTCATCATTCTCACTATCGCTTCAATCAGAGAATGTATCTTCTCGGGCCATGAAGCACATATGTTCACTCTCACACTTCTCATCCTTGGATTCTCTCGAGGAATCTTCACTTGAGTCATCGAAAGTCCCAACAAGTCCTTTCTTCTTGTCCTTTTTGAATTTGTCGGACTTGTGGTACTTTGGTGCTTTCCACTTTTCTTTGTTTCTTAGCATTGGGAAATCCTTCTTGATGTGCCCTGTCTTGTTAAACTTAAAACAAAGAGAAGAGGAATTGTTAGTGGAATCAAATTTAGATTTGGAAGGGAATTTACCTTTGCGAAATAAGCGCTGGAACTTCTTTGCCATTTGCGCCATTTCTTCCAAATCCATTTCGTTCTCGGATTCATCACTCTCGGAGGATGAAGATGTTGCTGTGAACGATAACACTTTCTTCTTTGCCTCTGTTGGGTTCATCATAGCTCTAATCTTCATTCGGTTCTCCCTTTTTACTTCGTAAGACTTGAGAGTACCGATGAGATTCACCACGGTATAGTTCTTTATGTCATTGACCTCCTCAATGGCAATAGCCCTTCTTTCCAATTTTAAGGTCATTCCCATGATTATCTTTCTTACCTTTTCATGTTGTATATATACTTGACCGAGAGCTTCAAGCTCATTGGTGATGTCGGTGAAACGACCGTGCATCGTTGCAATGTTCTCACTTTCCTGAATGTTTTGTATAGCAATTGTTAAAGCCAAAATTAACCAACACAGAGTCAAGCTGACATAGACTCTTGATGCTGAATCGGAGCCTCGTCAGCAGATGAAGTGGGACCCTGGTTGGAAGAACATGGGTCGAGTGATGGTAGTTGATGATGATGCGATGCTCGATCGACCTTCGGACGGTAGATGTGTTGATCGTTCGAGGCTAGAAAGCTCGATAACGACCCTCGACACTGGATGATGACCGTTGATCTGCACCATAGGGAGACGTTAGGGGGGTCGGATCTGGGTACCGACTTAAATCCCCTCTGATGCTTAAGTTTGTATGGGAACTTAAGGAAGAGAGGGAGCTTGGTGCAACTGAGATTGACCCACAGAGGTTCGTCTCATGATTGACGGTGCAAGCTCGAAAGTATAAGAAATATCTGCTGAGAATGTAGAATTCTATATCTTTGATCTCGTTTGGAATTGGAATCCTTTTACCTTTGTCCTTCTGTCCATTTATAGGTGGTTCCTCTCCGATTGCATGTAACCGTCCCTCATTTATTCAGGCGGTATCTCCTCCGAGATTCGGGGTAACGACTGCCCATTTACTCGGCCCCATTAACCTCCCCCCGAATATTGGCGTATGCCTAACGGTCCAATGACCCGTTCATCTGACTTGGCAACACCCCGCTCTGGGCGACGGGTATCGGGTTGTAAGCGCCAAATGGGTCAGGCATGCAGATACTCCAATAGGGTCCGTACTTATGCTCTAACAATGGCCCCCCATCATTCGTGCCTCAGAAGCTGCGCCGATTAAGACTACATGATGTGTAATCTTCTTAAATGTGTACGGTTCTCGAAACATTTGATTAGATTTGTATCGCCAAAACCCTTTCGTCTTTGAATTGATCTCCACCGCTTCTTGTGGCTGGCTTCAGACACGTGTCATCCATCGACCGTTCGTCGGTTGAATTTCTTCGTATACAAAGAAAATCGAGGAAGAAGAAGAAATCTTTTCTTCGCCTTCTTTCTCGTTTCAAAAACTTGCTTCCAGCGTTGCCTTCCCGAAGACTGCTTGCTTCCAGCATTGCCTTCCCGAAGACAGCTTGCTTTTCTTAAGGTATTCCCCCCTCCTCCGACCGATTTTGAATTTCTTTAGATCCGTCAGGTATGTTTGCCTTGGTCGTAATGAAGGAGCCGACTTACGAGGAGCTCATGGCGTGCCTTCGGCCCCCGCGATGCATGGAAGTTCCTGGAAAGGAAAAATGAGTTTAGATTGAACTAGACCTTCCCATTTACCGGAGGGATTAGAGCTTGAAGGTTCCTGAAGTTATCTTAGAGACGGCCCCTAGAATTTCCCTTGACCTGACTACCGAGGTCTAGCGAGGTTGTTTCTGTTATTATTTTAGGGTTAGAGTGCCTAATTCATATGAGAGAGTGTGTTTTCACGGAAGAGTGAGGTGGGGTATATCTTAAAGCTTTTCGCCTAGGACTCCGGTTCCCCATTCACCCCTTCATCGTAGAAGTTCTGTGCTCTTCAGAGCTTTCCATTTATAGACTCACTCCTCAAACTTCCCCCGTTAGTTGGGTTCATCGAGCTATGTGAGATCTGTGGGGTTCAACTGACCCTTGGGCTATTCAGGTACTTCTTCAGGATAATATCCGACCCTCACCAAGTGTGGTACCATATCGCTGCTCGCCGGGGAACGAGGCTCATATACGACCTTTCAATTTCCGACCCTGGGTGGAAGGATACATTTGTATTTGTCGTCCTTCTCGACCTGGGACCGTTGCTCAATAGTTGGAGTTCTCCGAATCCCGCGCTTACAGAAGAGTCTCAGTTATCATCGAAGGAGGTCAGAGCCAGGTTGTCGCCGTGCGAGGCTGAGGTGGTGAAGCTCCTTCTAGGTCGACCGAGGAGAGAAAGGTCGACTCAGTATTTGTTGAATGATCATACGTTGAATATCCTTTTGTGGAGCCCGAGTAATGTATTTTGACTCTATGTATTTATCTTCGTCACTCACGATAATTAAATCTGTTGTATGAAGATATGACTAACGGAAACCGACGAAGTGGTGATTCTGGAATGGACCGAGTTTGGAGGGAGCAGCAAAAGAAAAAGAGAAGCGTCGAAAGGGCAGGCACCACTGTTGAAAGGTCAAGCACATGTGTCGAGGGGTCAAGCTCTCGATCTTCCCTCCCAATCAACCCGAGCTCTTCTTCCAAGGGAGGCGAGATTAGGCAGACCTCGAGTCCCTCTTCTCGAGCCTCCTCAAGAGAGGCTTCGAGCCCGTCCCCCACACGGCCAGCCGTACCCCTAGCCTCTATTGTGGTTTTGGAGTCGACGATGGTGGTCGATGTCGAGGCTGCCGAGTTACTGAGCTGACCGAATCGGTCGGCCAGAAGAGGGAGATGCCCTCCCATGGGGAGGAGGAGTCAGGAAAGAGGAGGTGAGTGGAGGAGGAAGATCCCTTGGAGAAGGGTATGGGGGTCGCTCCTCTTGAGCCTCAGAGGGCGGTGGAGACTCCTTCGGCATCCTAGGCTCCCGTGTTGCCCCTACTAGATCAGTGGCCCTAGGACGACATTGTGTTGTCCGTTCCTTTGGTCGGACCGATCCATGTAGAGTTCAATCGAGCGTTACTACTCAATCAGCTTTCGTCTCGATCCTCTGGGCCGGTACAGGGTGACTTTCACTACCTCCCTTTGCCATTGGAAGGGAGGAGTTGGCCTTGCTAGATTTTGGGATGACTGCTTGGTTGGTGGAGAACTCGATTCTCCCCGGGGATCTGGAGCTTCTTCAGATGTTGGACCTCAAAAGGGTGGCCAACTTTTTTGTGGGGAGAGAATACCAGGTATGTCATCAGCCTTCCATCCATTCACGTTTGAGTTAGCCGTCCCTGACTAACCTTTTCTGTAGATGTATGTTCTCGACGCCGTGTTGCACCGTCAAGCCATCAACTTGATCGAAGGAGGACGACGGGTGGTGGACACAGAGCGCAAGGCATTCGAGCTGGAGGCTCGTATGAAAGAGGTGGAGGAGGGTCTGAAGAAAGCCCTCGAGGCTAAGGTGGCGGCTGAGTGGGCGGCTGTGGAGGCCAAGAATAATCTCGTCCATGTCAGTCCTTTGCAAGTCCACCGAGCTTTAGTGGAGGACGGTGAAGGCTCGGCTTGAGACGGAGCTTGACGCTTTAAAGAAGGAGGAGTTCAAGCTCCGAGCCAAAGCTTCCGACTCCGAGAGGTGGGCGGAGGCTTACAAGGTGGAGGCCACTAAATCTCGGGCCAAAGTCACCGAGCTCGAGGAGGCCGCTGCGAAGGAGAATGTGAAGCTCACGGCCAGGCTTACAAAGGCAATGTAAGCTTTCACTAGCATCTTCACATCCGGGGGCGCTCCTACTCACTCTTAGGCTGGCAACCCTTAGTTTAGGTTTCTTGTAATCTTTTTTTACTTCTGTTTCCTTAGAAATGAATAAAAATTGTTGTGTTTTTTGCGCTCTTATCTACTATCTGAATGTGTGTGTGTGTGAAAGGCCCCCTTAACGACTTAGCTTTCGATAGATCAGAGATTAACGATAAGTTTAGTCGTTGGTAAGTTAGGTGTATTCGACAAATTGAACACAACCCTTTAAACCATAAATTACATTTCGTTTAGTAGCAAGGGGTAATGCCCCTTAGAGTCGACGAAAGTTGGTGGTCGTTCGGTGGCGAGGGGCGAGGCCCCTTCGACTTACGGCCGACAACTAGGGTCGTTCGATGGTGAGGGGCAAGGCCCCTTCGACTCACAGGCAACGACCGTCGTGGGTCATTCATTGGCGAGGGGTAATCCCTCGGCTTACGGCCGACAACTCAGGTCGTTTAGTGGCGAGGGGCGATCCCGCGTCTTACGGCTAACGACTAGGGTCGTTTGGTGGCGAGGGGCGAGGCCCCTTCAACTTACAGCCGACGAGCGTTATGGGTCGTTCAGTGGCGAGGGGTAATCCCTTGGCTTACGGTTGACGACTAGGGTCGTTCAGTGGAAAGGGGTAAGGCCCCTTCGACTTACAGCCGACAAGCATCGTGGGTGGTTCAGTGACGGGGGGTGATCCCTTCGACTTACGTCTGACGACAGGGGGTCGTTCGGTGGCGAGGGGTGAGGCCCCTTCAACTTACGGTCGACGAGCGTCGTGGGTCGTTTAGTGGCGAGGGGGATCCCTTCGACATACGGCTGATGACTGGGGTCGTTTGGTGGCGAGGGACAAGGCTCCTTCGACTTACGGTCGACGACCATGATTAAAAGAATTGTTGGAAAAATATTGAAGGACGATCGACTGTGTATTTACCATGAACATGCATAATATAAAAGACAAAGATAGATTTCAATCATTAACTCCTGCTGGTACAATCATTGATAATACTTCCACAAGTGCTCAACGTTCCAAGGATAAGGAAGTTCTCTATCATCCAATGTAGCGAGTCGATTAGTGGCAGGATCGAGTACATCGATCACTGTGTAAGGCCCTTCTTACTTCACAGTGAGCTTCCCTTACTTGAGTATCTTGGGAGTGAAAGCAGCCTTACGCAGCACCAAGTTGCCTATAGGAAGCTACGTTCGTGGACCCTTGAGTTGAAATAGCAGGCCATGCGTCCTTTTTGTTCGATGAAGGTCTCCAGAGCTTGTTCACTGACCTCATCGACCAGTTGTAGGTTGAGCTCGAGGCCTTCTGAGTTTATTTCCTCATCATAGTATTGGAGACGAAGTGGTCGCTCATTGACTTCCACTGGGACAATAGCTTTGCATCCGTAAGCCAGCATGAATGTTGTTTCCCCCGTCGAGATTATGTGGGTCGTTCTGTACGACCATAGTATGCTAGGGATTTCATCCAGCCAGGTCCCTTCAAGACTGGTTATTCTCTTTCAAAGGGGCCCGAGGATGCTTTTGTTGGCTGCTTCTGGCAATCCATTCGACTGGAGAGGGGAGACAGAGGCAAAGTGCAGCTTGATCTTCAGCTCTGAGAAGAAGTCTCTGAAGCCGACGCTGTCGAATTGTGTCCCATTGTCCGTCAAAATGGATTATGGGATGCCAAAATGACAGACACTGGACTTTCAGACGAAGCTCCAAGCTTCCTTCCAGTTGATCTGCGACTGGGGCTCTGCCTCGATCCACTTTATGAAGTAGTCGATCGCCACTATAACGTATTTCCGTTGTCCACTCCCTTGTTTGAATGGACCAAGGACGTCTAGTCGCTATTTGGTAAAAGGAACTGGATTGATGATGGGGATCAGATCAGTTGGTGGGGCCGAACTAATCTTTGAGAACTTTTGGCAGGTTGAGCACCTTCGAACGTATTCGACGGCATCCTTGAACATCGTTGGCCAAAAATTCCCTTGTATCACGGCCTTCAAAGCTATATATTTCTCCCGCAGTGGTTTTCGCAATCGTCCTCGTGGATCTCTTGCATCACGTAATGCACTTCTTGTGGAGCTAAACATTTAAGGTAGGAGAAGACGTCATATCTAGTCCATCACCTTTTTTACAATGAACCATCTATCAGGACGAATTGGTAGGCCTTCCGTTCTAACCTTCGTGCCTCCAATGGGTCGGTTGGCTTCTCTCCTGCGTTCAGATAATGTATTATGGGATCCATCCAAGTGATTCCTTCGTCGAGGCTTAGCATCTCCTACTCTAACCCACTGGGGTGTGGTAGACATTGTATATACACTATCCGACCGAGCCCCACGGAGGATGACGATGCGAGCTTTGACAGGGCATCGACTCGATGATTCTTTGACATGGGTACATGATGGATTTTCACGCATCTGAACTTAGCGAGCTCCGCCTTCGTGATTTACACGTAACTCTGCATTGAGTCTTAATGGGTCTTGAAGGTTCCGTTAAGTTGGTGGACGACGAGGCAGGAATCGCTGAGTAATTAGACCACTTTCACTCCTAGGGCTCGAGTCAATCGGAGTCCATTGATGGCCGCTTTATACTCAGCTCCATTATTTGTGGTCTAGAAGTCGAAGCGGAAAGCGAACTCGAATATATTACACATTGACGTTTGGACAATTATTCCAGCCCCGCTCCCAACTTGAGTGGCCGAACCATCAACTTGTACGATCCAGGTTCTCTCGTCCTCCATTGTATCATTTGGTAAGTTGAAACTTGTCGAGGGGGAGGGGGTTGCCTCAGGTAGCATGTTAATAGCACATACCTACTCTTTTGGGCCTTCGTCATAAGTGAGTTCGACAATGAAGTCGGCGAGAGCCTGCCCTTTGATGGCGGTCCTTGACTTGATCTGGATGTCGAATTTGCTTAGCTCGACTCCTCATCTGGTCATTCTCCCTGAACGATCTAGCCTCTTTAGGGTCTGTTCTAGGGGAGTGTTGGTAGGGACCAAGATGGTGTGAGCTTGGAAGTACGGTCGCAACCTCCTCGCAGATTGGATCAGCATGAAAGCCATCTTCTCTATCCTTGAATAGTTAATCTCTGCACCTTGGAGAACCTGACTGACATAGTAGATGAGTTGTTGTATTCCCAAGTCTTCTTTAACGAGTGCAGAGATTATGGCCTCCATGGTGGCAGCCAGTAGATGATGAGTTGGTCACCTTTATCTGGCTTGGTCAAAAGTGTCGGGCTGCGGAGGTACTCCTTTAACTCGGAGAAAGCCTTCTTTAGTCTGCGTCCCACTCTATGACCCTTTGTCGCTCGATGCAGTGGTTATCGCCTTCCTCGATACTTTGAAGAAGGGCAACGACCTCTCGGTTGACTTAGACAAGAATCGGCCTAAAGCAGCTATTCTTCTGTTCAGCCTCTGGAGTTTTTGCAGGTTGAGGGCTCCTTCATCGTAATGATCACAGCGATCTTGTTGGGAATGGCCTCAATCCCTCGATTTGTCAACATGAAGCCGAGGAACTTACCCGATCGAACCCTGAAGGTACATTTAGTAGGGTTCAATCGAAGGTTGTATCGCCGGATCTGTGCGAATATCTCTCAGAGATCTGCAACGTGATCCATCGACTTTTTCGACTTGACCAACATGTCGTCGACATAAACCTCTAGGTTTCGACTGATTTGAGCCTCGAAGATCGGTTGGCGCTGGATCTAGGGCATCGTACTCAGGGGAAAGCACTCGTATCAAGACAGAGCGCAGAGAGAGACCACTGCTAATACTAATTGCGTAGGTAGAGATAGAAAGACGCATCCCGCCCGACTGCTCCAAATCACCCTACGCACGCTAGCCCGCGTCAAGCGGGCCTTCTTTTTCGCTGGGTTGGTGTTCTAATCGAGTTAGATAGAAGAGAGTGGTTAGGAGAGAGGATCAATGTTTAGTAGTAGGCCCGGTTCACCAGGTTCTACCACTGCAGGGCATGCGTTGGTAAGTAGCACCTGCATTCTTCAAACCAAATGACATTTTGGTGTAACAGAAAATACCTCAATCAAAGATGAAAGAAGTCTTCTCCTCATCTTCCGGTGCCATCTAGATTTGGTTATATCCTGAGAAGGCATCCATGAAGTTGAGGAGTTCGTAGCCCGAAGCACTGTCGACCATATGGTCGATTCTTGTCAGGGGATAACTATCCTTCGGGCATGCTTTGTTGAGGTCGGTGAAGTCGACGCACATCCACCATTTGTCGTTCGCATTCTTCACCATCACAACATTCGAGAGCCATTCAGGATATTTGACTTCTCGAATGAAGCCTGCTTCTAGAAGTCGATCCACTTCTTTGATCGCAGCCTTCTTTTTTTCACCTCCAATGTTTCTCTTCTTTTGCTTCATGGGTCTGGAAGTTGGATCGACTTCCAGCTTATGGGAGATTATCTTGGGGTCGATGCCGGGCATATCCTTCAGTGACTAGGCGAAAATATCTGCATGCTTTCTCAGGAGAGCGATCAACTGTTCCCTTAGGTCGAAAGTGTTGAGTATTGATTCCCCGGATTTGGTTTTGATGATGAGCAAACATAAATATCTGAACTAACTCCTTTGTGAGCGCTGTTATAGAGATCGTCGCCAAATTTCTATGAACATCAAAAGCGACGTCTCAAGACTTCTCAAAGCGCGTGATCGTGTGCCTGAAGCTTCGTTGAAGCTCTAGGAGTATAATTGAAGTCAAGAGATCCGGATTGAAGCTTTGAAGACGGTTCGTCTAGTTTTATTTATTGTCTTCTAGTTTCTTTCCGTAGAATGTTAAGCCTTGAGTAGGTCTTACATTATTAGAGCTAAGATTATCATATAAGCCCATAGAAACTTTCCCGAAGCTTCGCGCTTCGATTCGCAGCTTCTAGTGCATCTTAGTTGGTTCAAGAAGAAGAACCAACCGACTAGATGGCAATCTAGTCGGTCAGCAATTCTTCTTGAACCGACTAGATCTCCTTGCTCATTTCAGCTCATTCTCTGTTGACCAATTAGTCGGTCCAAGAAGGTTCACCGACCGACTAGTTGTCAAACTAGTCGGTTTGGAATCCTTCATGGACCGACTAGTTATATCTTCATTTCACAGCCTGAGCTACTGTTTATCGTTAGTTGGTCAAAGAACAATCATCGACCGACTAGTTGAGAAACTAATCGGTTAGGATTTGTTCTCTGACCGACTAGTTCTCCTTGATTTCAGACTATACTATTTCAACTCTTAGTCGGTCAAAGAACACTCACCGACCGACTAGTTGTGAAACTAGTCGGTTGGCAAGTCTTCTTAGACCGACTAGTTCTTTATGTCTGAACTTTCTATTTTGGTTGTTCTCCAGTTAGTCGGTTCATGTTGAATCACCAACCGACTAGTTGAGAAACTGATCCTTCTTTGACCGGCTAGACTGCTTCAGAATAGAGCCGTAGGAGCATTTAATGCCACGTTTTTTGCTCTCTCTTTCCTCTATCCTATATATACTTGGAGGGGTTCTTTCCTAGTATTCAAGGCTGTCATTTTAGAGGTTTAGAGAAATCAAAGAGAAGCAAATCAACTCCATTCCAAAAGCTCTCTCTTCTCACAAGAATCTCTCCCTCAACTTCTTGAGCCCTAATTCCTCAAGAGAGATTCTCTCCATTGTGAACCTTCCAAACCAAGAGCTTGAATCAAGGTCATCAACTCCACCCTAGGCTTCTATTGCTGGTCAACTTCTTGGAGCTAGGGTTTGGTGACATCTTCTTCCCCAAAATCCTTCTTGCCCTAATATTGGTAAGTTTACTCAAGGCATATGATTTTGTTGGTAAGTATTTCATTGTTTTATTTACTTTGATTGTAAGTGTTTCTCTCGGTTGTGAGAGAAAGGGTGTGATCCCGGGTTGTGGGAGTCACATGTCATTTGTGTATGATTTGGTCTTGTAGAGGTTTTTCTACAAGAATTTCATAGTGGAAATCTTGGGTTAGTGGTTTCTAACTCAAGTATCCGGAGGGTATCCGGGTGGTTGGGACGTAGGATCACCGGGAACAAGTCAGGGAGACTTGGGTGGATCCGAACCCGTTACATCGTTTGTTTGCGTTGTTTATTTCTTATTGTTTGTAGTTATTCCGCATTGTTGTTTGTGTGTTTGCACAATAATTAGGAATAATACTCTTGATTATTTTAAAGTACTATTCACCCCACCTCTAGTACTTGTGCAGTAGCTACGCAAGGCATTACAATTGGTATCAAAGCAAAGGTTCATAGCTATGACGAACAACGACTACAGCGTTTTCAAGAATCGTGAAGGAGCTTCTTCGGTGATGGAAGGACACTCCTCAACTAGGCCTCCCTTCTTCAACGGTACCAATTACGGGTACTGGAAATACCGGATGGAAACGTTCCTCCGGAGCACTTCACTATGGAGAGCCACGTTGACGGAATATGTCGAGCCCACCGAATAAGATTTCACGAAGTGGACTACCGCGGAGGTCGCCGTGGAGGTAAACAATGCCAAGACCATGAATGCCTTGCAATGTGCATTGGAGCCCGAAGACTTCAACAAGATATGCACATGTAAGAGTGCATATCAAATATGTGTAGAGGAATATGCCCTCGGATCATTTGTATTAGATGCAAATGAAAATTTAAGCCTAGGTATGGACTAATTTGCATATGATGCAAAAGAGATTAAATGTGTCTTAAATTTTTTAAGACTATATTTAATTAAATAAACGCGTTGAAAAGGTTACCTAGATGACGGGATCGTCCCGCTCTAAACGCAGGTTCAAACCGCGTCAAAAACGGAGTCCAAATGCACAAGTTATAGCCAAAATAAGTCAGCCCAAACTGTTGGGCTGAAACCAGCGAAAATGGAGGCCCACCAAGCCCGAATTTTCTGGCTAGGGTTTTTTGAAACCTGGGATTTTCTTAACGGCTACGTTTCTAAGAGAAGCATGACTTTTGGCTAACTTTGGACAATTGTTTGAAGGGTCAAACGAACTCGGATTGACGAGCCGTTTTTTCCTACGCGTTCACCGTTGAACCCTCTTTGATTTGGTAGGTTGTACCAACATTGAAGCTCAACGGTGAGGGAGTTAAAATTCGAGGAAGTTTGCCCTTTGTGAAAGGCAAACTAACTTGATTTAATTAATCCCAAATTAATAGTCCCACCTCGGTTGTGGAGAAAAGGGGAGAGTCAGTCGCCTCTATAAATAGAGGCCCTCCCCCTTCCTCATAACTCGTCCCAAGCTCTAGATCTGAGCAGCTCTCGTAAATGTTGGAGCACGCTCGAATCTAAGCTAAATTAATACTTCTCCTCTCCCTATAAATTTCTGCCTTGCTCCTGAGGGCTCTAGCAAAGCCTCAAAGGAGTTCGGATTCAGATCTGAAATCTAGGCGGAGGTTTCACTCGCGTGAAACTTTCTTCAGCGCGTGGTTAGCTCGACGACACGGGATTGATCGCCTCGGGATGCGGAGCGGTTCGAGGAGCGGTTCGGGGAGCGGTTCGAGGAGCGGCTCGGCGTGGGACGGGAGCGGCTCGGAAGACGGTGCGGAACATCTCGCCTACCCCAGGGTTGAGATTCCGGGTATGTGTTTATTAGCATTAGTTTAATTTAATCGCAGTAGGCTAGATCCTTCTTGGGATGGTCAGATCCATCCCAAGTCGGTATAGATCTTGGATTAGGGTCTTGGACCTTAGGGTTAAATGTTAATTAGATTAACATGTTTATTTTTCCGCTGCTTTTCTGTCTATGTTCCGTCCGACTTAGGACGGGCATAGAGTTTTTGTGCCCTAAGGGTCCCAGAATTCCCTTCAGTGGTATCAGAGCCTGGTTTGTGTTACGATCTAGCCTGCGATTTTATTAAACATATGAAATGCTTTTAAATACTTTTAAAAATGTTTTTAAAGTTATGAGATAAATTTTAAAAATGTTTTTGATGTTTAAAAATCTATGTGATAAATTTTTGAATATGGAAAATTTTAAATGACGTTTTAAAATTTATGTGATAATTTTTAAAACTAATTTTAAATCTTTTAAAATTTATGCGATAAGTTTAAAGTGCCTAAAAATTTTATATGATAAATTTTTAAGCATGAAAGTTTTTAAAATGATGTTTTAATTTTATGAGATATTTTAAAACTGATTTTAAAGGTTAAAATTTTTATGCGATAAATTTTTTAAAGTAGCATGCAAATTTGTGATTTTAAAAACAAGTTTTTATGAGATAAAAATAAAATATTTTAAAATCATATTTTAAATTTATATGTTAAATTTATGTTTGCATGCTAAAATTGTTTATGTGATAGACATTGTTCTATTTAAATTGTTAAATAGTTGTACACTTTTATTTTATGCGATAAAATTAGTGTAATCTTATGTTAATGGCTATGCATAATCTTGTCCCTTATTTGATAACACAAGACAACCTTTTAGGTTAGCCATTAAGAAATGATTAAAATTTATTACTTGAATTTTAATGACATGCTATGTTTTAATAAAACTTTTAACAACCCTTTAAGACCTAATTCATGATTAGGGTAGTCCTTTTAATGAATCTTAATTCTAATTGTTATAATTAATTCTCATTAAAGGACTTCGCTTTTGGCGTTGTTAATAAAGTTTATTAAAATCCTAATAACGATTAGGATAGCACGTGAACCTTATAACAAGTTGATAGGATTAATTAGTTGTTAATAAAAGATGTTTAGTCTATGGCACACATACAAAAATGACAAGCTTCATTCAATGGACCATGATTCAGTCAATGTGCTTGGCTAAGAGTTCTGGATCACCCTTTAAGGGATAGTGATCCTGGCTTAGTCAATTCCCTGGCTGTGTTCCGCTGGACCGCAATGTCGCGAATCATGATTGTATGACACCCTGGACTATATCTAAGTCAAATACGTTAATAATCTTTTTCAAGATTAGCCGTAGCCCTCCTTGTTTTAGGGGTTAGCTACTATAGGACCCGTGTTACAGTTGTTGAGATACCCTCAAGCTGTGACATGGCAACCCTGTAGAAACCAACTCCTTAAATACATAAGATGAAATCTTGACTGACCCAAACCGTCGTCTCATACCCCGAGCGCCGGTGTAAGTTAAGTCAATGATGTAGTCTGACTAGATGTAGTCTAAGTCCTGACCCAAACCGACGTGTCGTGAATACCCCGAGCGCCGGAGCAAGGCAGGCTAGACACGAAAACAAGGGTCCGACTAGACTAGACATTGTGATTTGGATGAGCACCCTCATGATCACAAATGTCTAGGGGTAAAAACCGATTAAGAGGGTTATATCTTATATGATCGATGAAGAGTCATCTTCCGATCGCAGAGTCAAGCAACTTGTTGAGCTACCCTCAAGGTTGTTAGGCTCAAGGTGATTGGACCTTTTACCCATTAATTTTAATTTGATTAAATCATTCGTTATTAAGCTTTGAAACGATCGTAAAAATAGTGGGAGGATATAGATAGATAAAATCCATTCTACCTATATTTAATTTTGAACATATGCCAAAACTAGGGCAAGACTATGTTTACCGAAGGAATCAAAATATAATTTTTTATGGAATTAGTTAATTGGTCAAATAGGTTGATTAATTGAATATCAAGTTAAATTCTAATTGATAGGATTAAACTATACTCTCGTTGACATTAAAATGACCTTCTAAAGAACAGACTTAAGAAATACGATTTCATTAAGTTCTGGGTCCAACAAATAAATTCACGCTACATGTCACCCGTTTCTATATGAGGCAGCTTGAACATATATGATATTCGAAATATGTTTCTCCCTACAACTTGTCGAGCTACCCTCAAGGTTGTATGGACAAACAATTTTGATCCGCAAAGTTCGAGAATTCAATCAAACTGTTTGAGTCGAATACGAGTGCATGAGCGGTGCAAGACTATGTATCCCAACCGGATCTTGAGACAAGCAACTTCTTGAGCTACACTCAAGATTGCACCTCTCAGGCGTTTGGATACATAAGATGCTTGCATAGCTATTTATTTATGTTACGCTATTTATATCTAAATGTGATTTAGAAAAGGAAGAAGGCACTTCGGAAAGTCAATCGAGTTTAATAGTTTAATTTATCATTAGTAAAGGCATAAGTAGGAGGAAATGAAAATGTGACATATTTTGATGTCACGATTTTATAATTATTGTTATACAAAAGACGTCTAACACAATTTGACGAATGTCGTCACCTTGCTTCTGAAGCAATGTTTTGCGTTAGTAATTTATGTATAATGATAATATATATATTAAATGTTAATATATATAAATACACAAGATAGTAGCAAACTTGTATGGAAAAATAGACTAGGCCGTATCGAGAGACTAAGCTTCACAAGTCACATAAAGAGGGGTCTGACCTCTCGTATTATGAAGTCTGCGGACACTTGTGAGTCTTATCCTTTTAGATAGAATGGCCGAAACCCATCTGTAAGACAGTGGGAGAATGAGTTGTCGAACTCAGTCTGGTACATACTGATGAACCCGAGTCTAGATTAACCAAATTAAGTTATTCGTATATTTTATTAAGACACGTGTTCTTGATGAAACACAAGTCTGATAAAATAAAGAACGAAATGACTAAAGTATTTAAACTGATTCGATTAGATCGAATGGTCAAATACTTAGCTACAGTAAATCTTACGTAATTAAAAGAAAATGTGATTTTCTCTCAGGTCAAGTCTGTTAACACATCTGTGTGTCAAAAGGTATGAATCACACTTAGTTAGACTTGGTGTGATCCATTGTAAGTGACTCTGAGTTAAGTCCTCCTTCTGGTTTAAGTCCCAGATAGTAATGCCTAGGTTTTGATAATGTTCTGTGAGGACATTATCAATAAGATATTCATTAAATCAATCATTAGGAAGTTGTATAATTACTCGAATTTCGTGAGACGAAGAGTCGAGTTAAACATCATAACTGACGATGACTTAGTCAACTTCCGGGATGAAATTCGGAGTAGTAACTCCGATTTAAAAACTTGATGCAATCAGAATAGGTCCGTGTGCGTAAATAAATTTTGGAATTTAGTTTACGTGCACAAGGAAAATGTTTCCTCACTTTCTGCAAGTAAATCTTTAAGTTGAAAGATTGGTGCAGAAAGGAATATAGTGAAGTGCAATCATGTTGGTCGAGAACGGTTTTTCCATACTAATTCCTATAAAACGGATTATAATGAAACCGTTTTTCCACCAGCAGATGTGTACAGAACTACTTGGAACAAACTCGATGTAAACGCTTAAGTTGACCATGAAAATTGGAGCATTCACTTACAAGTTCATTTTTCTAAATATGATTTAGACGGACCAACTTATATGAATTAGCCAAATAGTTTTCAAGGTCAGTGGGAGCATGTAAATTACATGTGAGGCATCAAAGGGATGTAACATATATATTTTGATAAAGTGATCAAAAGAGTTTGATACTTTATCAGAAATAGATATGAGCCATTTATGACCATTAACTAATTTAAGATTATTATCGTAAGGTACGATGAACTGGATAAGATCCAAATAAATAAAATATTATGGATTCCGACAGACCAAATGAATTATTTGAATGAGATTCAAATGGTTGGTCTAATATGAACATAGAAACTCCTTAAGTCTATAGTGTAGACGGTTTTAGCAGATCCACTCACGAAGGCTCTACCACATGAAGTCGGGAAAACTTATGTGTAAAAACGGTATTAGATGCCGAGATAAATGGGCCTGAGTGCAAGTGGGAGATGTTGAGAGATGATACCCTCGAGGCTATCTATTTTCATGTGTGAATAGCACAAACATCTTGTTCGAAATAACAGTAAGCTGTTTGGTAATAATTTATCTAAAGTTATGTTATAATGTAGTTAACATTAGATATTAACTTAGGTAAAGTCCTGAGACTTTATGCAAGGTCAAACATGTATCGAGATGAGTATCTCGATCATGGAGAAATGTTTGACCGTCTGTAGCATAAGTCTAAAAGGGTTCGTGGTCGTAGATGTTTCGAGACAAGGATATCGAAACATCGGATAGACCATTGTGTCTTAGTCTTCACCATTTAGCGGTGGCGATGATCTCATGATCGCTTGACTTGGCGAAGTCGTAGACGAGACACATGTGCTTATTAGAGAATGAGTTCACTGAACGATCCACAAGAGTTATCATATGGTTACATTGACCAATCTGTCAATGATAACTCTTAGTGATGATAGGCTAGTTGGTCTTTCGACTTGAGGTCACTCTACGAACCTGTGCGTGAACGGTGCCACTTAGATCAAATGACCTAGCTTCGAGGCAAGGCCTGTCAAAAGGTCTTTGATTAGGTGACACTTGAAGCGTATGAGGAGAGTAATGACCAAGAGAGGATTCGTCTCTCCCGGTCAATGGGAGTTAGTGTCGTAGGGTTAGTTCGGTCTTTAGTAAAAACTCTGGCCAGAGTATGTTGGAAGAAGTCCAACATTTTTGACTAAAAGATCGATAGAAACTAACCGGAGTCAAGTTATTGGGGTTGATAGTTTGACCGTACCCTAGACTTGATCTACACGACATAGTTAAGACGAAGAGACTATAACTGTGGAATTCATCACGGAAACAGTCAGGGTGGTCCCGATAATACTCATGTCAATGAGTCAACCACATAATGATAATTCTTGAAGCAGGGACGGCAACCACTGCTCGTGGTCACTGCCGTATAGGGCTTCGAGCCCAACCTGTTGTAAGGGTCAGGCTGTAGGGTCTCACACAGAGTGTGACCTTCGTCTAGTAATAGGTAGAAAATAGGTAGGGAGAATAATTTGCATTTGATGCAAGGGATAAAATATTGCAAAAGATGTTTGCAATCATCTCCTGCATTCGGGATAAATGATCCTTAGTGCAAGTGGGATATGTAGAGGAATATGCCCTCGGATCATTTGTATTTGATGCAAATGAAAATTTAAGCCTAGATAGGGACTAATTTGCATATGATGCAAAAAAGATTAAATGTGTCTTAAATTGTTTATGACTATATTTAATTAAATAAACGCATTGAAAAGGTTACCTAGATGACGGGATCGTCCCGCTCTAAACGCAGGTTCAAACCGCGTCAAAAACGGAGTCCAAATGCACAAGTTATAGCCAAAATAAGTCAGCCAAAACTGTTGGGCTGAAACCAGCGAAAATGGAGGCCCACCAAGCCCGAATTTTCTGGTTAGGGTTTTTTGAAACCTGGGATTTTCTTGACGGCTACGTTTCTAAGAGAAGCATGACTTTTGGCTAACTTTGGACAATTGTTTGAAGGGTCAAACGGACTCGGATTTACGAGCCGTTTTTTCCTACGCGTTCACCGTTGAACCCTCTTTGATTTGGTAGGTTGTACCAACATTGAAGCTCAACGGTGAGGGAGTTAAAATTCGAGGAAGTTTGCCCTTTGTGAAAGGCAAACTAACTTGATTTAATTAATCCCAAATTAATAGTCCCACCTCGGTTGTGGAGAAAAGGGGAGAGTCGGCCGCCTCTATAAATAGAGGCCCTCCCCCTTCCTCATAACTCGTCCCAAGCTCTAGATCTGAGCGGCTCTCGTAAATGTTGGAGCACGCTCGGATCTAAGCTAAATTAATACTTCTCCTCTCCCTATAAATTTCTGCCTTGCTCCTGAGAGCTCTAGCAAAGCCACAAAGGAGTTCGGATTCAGATCCGAAATCTAGGCGGAGGTTTCACTCGCGTGAAACTTTCTTCAGCGCATGGTTGGCTCGGCGACACGGGATTGATCGCCTCAGGATGCGGAGCGGTTCGAGGAGCGGTTCGGGGAGCGGTTTGAGGAGCGGCTCGGCGTGGGACGGGAGCGGCTCGGAAGACAGTGCGGAACATCTCGCCTGCCCCAGGGTTGAGATTCTGGGTATGTGTTTATTAGCATTAGTTTAATTTAATCGCAGTAGGCTAGATCCTTCTTGGGATGGTCAGATCCATCCCAAGTCGGCATAGATCTTGGATTAGGGTCTTGGACCTTAGGGTTAAATGTTAATTAGATTAACATGTTTATTTTTCCGCTGCTTTTCTGTCTATGTTCCGTCCGACTTAGGACGGGCATAGAGTTTTTGTGCCATAAGGGTCCCAGAATTCCCTTCAATATGGAATTAACTCCTCATCTTGCACGAAGGAACGAGTACGGTAAAAGACTCTAAACTCGTTATTGCTAACAAAGAGTTCGAATTATTTCACATGGAACAGGGTGAAAGTATGAAGGAGTACTATGCTCATTTCGTGGACATATCCAACGAGTTAGAAGCTCTTGGGAAGATCTATACCCAAAAGGAGAAAGTCGCAAAGATTATTGACGGACTTCCTTCGTGTTGGGAAAAGCGTACCTTCGCCATCGAGGAAGGTAACGATATGAATAAATATACTATCGTACAACTAATGGGTACCTTGTTGTCTTATGAGGTACGCAAGGACAGTAAGATCAAGACGCAGGAAAAGATGAAGTCTTACTTGGAGCAAAACGTGCCAAAGAAAAAGGCGATTGCATTTAAGGCTGCTCCATCTACATCTACATCTACCGATGATGAAGAATCGAAAGACGAGTTGGACATAGAAGCTTTGGCCGATTTGGCAAAGAAGTTCGATCGATTCTTCTGAAAAGGTAAGTTCAAGAATAATTCTAAATTTAGTTCGTCTAATGCATCTACTCCTGTGTGTTATAAATGCAACAAGCCAGGACACATCAAGCCGGATTGTCCTCTCAATAAACACAAGGAGAAGTGGAAGGCACCCAAGTACGACAAGTCGAGAAAGTACAAGAAAGGGTACAAGAAAGGGCTTGTCGGCTCATTCACCGACTCCTCAAGTGGAGAGCCGGATGATGAAGAAGTGGAGAAAGCAAACATGTGCTTCATGGCAAGAGAGGAACATGTTCAAGAGACCTCCTCCGATGAAAGCGAGGATGAAAGCGAGGATGAAGGCGAAGAGGTAACTATGGATGAACTTAGATTAGCCAACGAACAACTTTGGTATAAGTTTTCTAAATTGGCTAATAGATTTAGTAAGACTAAAAATGAGCTAACTAGTCTTCAAACCTCACCTAAGCCTATCATCATCAACAACGACACCGTTGTTGAAGGGTTGAGAAATGAGATCGTAAATCTCAAATCTTAACTTGAGCATGTGCATATTGAGAATTCGGATGAACATGAGATAGCGGATTGGATTTCTCGAAACTCAACTTTGAGTATCGAGAATGAGAATCTCAAGTCTCGTGTTTATGTACTCACATCGCAAGTGTCCACCTTGGATGCTTCTATGCTTTCTCTTACCGAGAAGTATGAGTGCATATTAGGCCGCATTAATAATTTCAATAAAGGTAAGGGCCATTTGGATAATATCCTAAATATTTACTTCCGGCCAATCATCACATTAGCTTGGGGTGTAAGATGGGAGACTCATCCAAATCGGTCACGACCTTTGTTAGGCCATCTTCCGAAGCCTCAACTAGTGGGAGTAAACACTTCATGGGTAGTTCTTCTACCAATGGTGCTTCCGCTAGGTACACTCCCCCATTTGGAAAGAAACCCACTTTGGGTGGACCTCCAAAGAAGGGTCATGCTTTCATGTATACCATGCCACGTAGGAACACACCTCCTACTCCATATGTTCGCACGTATGATGATTTTTATGCTCCACATCCATGAGCACGTGCACACCATGTGAGACACACTCATGCACGTGTTCCTCCACATGCATATGTTCATCCACATCACTATCATATGAACACTTATCATCATGCACCATTTCATCATGTGCCATATGCTTACCCATGACATGCATTTCCTAGGCCACCTCCTCATAGGCCACATGCATCACGTAGACATCAACAACGTATGCATGCTCCCAATAGGAATAGGGCTCCCAAGAAATTCACTATTTGGGGCCCGAAGAACACTAGCATGCATGAAAAAGAAGCATATATTAATTCGTATTTTATGAATGTCGCTCACAATGATGATTTCGTTGGGAAGTCTAAGTCCAATTGGACTTGGCTTCCAAAGGTCTAATCTCTTAGGACCCAATGTCCTTGGGTACCATGGAATGATATTTTATCTTCAGGTACTCAAGAATAAGAGAATGAGCAACAAATCAAATTTTAGCTCCTTATTATGTTTTTCTAGGTTCAATCCACCATTAGATACCAACCCTACCAACTCTTTGATTTGCAAATGACTTTCATTCAAATGGAGTTGATGGTGCTTAAATGATGCACCAAAGTAAGGGGAGCTTAATGTTGTAAGTATATTCTTACATTTGATATACATTTGTATCCATGTGTGTTGAATGCATGTAGATGTCTCTTTATGTTTTAGACTATCTCTTGCATATCTTGATGCTAGTTTTGAGCTTTTGGTATAATTCTTATCTTTCGTATGCTCATGGCATTCCATGCTTATTATTGACTCATTTAGTGAGTATCTCTTTTGGAATGCATGCTAGTACTAGATTTGTGTATGCCATAAATTTTTCGAAGTTTCTATCTCTATTTTTGGCATAACACTGTTGCATGTTATTGATTGCATATTGGTTTAATCACCTTGTCACCTCACATCGCACACTTCACTTAGATTTGGAATGCTTATTCTTTGTGATCCTTTTCAATCGATGTTGTGATTTTTGGTGTTATATGATGTGTGCATCTTTTTCTTGTGCACATTGGATTTATGTCTCTGATATTGACTTCGTCGCTCGATGATTATTTTGGTTAAATAGATTTACTTTTATGAAAACATAGAATTGTTTTCCATGCACTAAATTAACCAAGAATGTTGATATTGGAGAGTATGTTCCATAACTCAATTTGTGAAACTGATTTGAGTTTTGATGATTTCGTTTTTCGACTATAGTCTTGTTGGCACGCTTTGATTTTCTTCGGTATTTTTTCATTTGGTATTTTACTTAGGTGTCATTTGGACCGTGATCGTATTCTTAGACTCTCATACTTTTATTTCTTTTCATTTGTTGTTGTTGTTGATCTCCTCCCGCTCTTTTTGCTAATGCCAAAGGGGGAGAGAATTAATAATGACAATATGCTAAATGATAATTTAAAGCATTTTACCATGAATCTAATTTGATATGTTAGATTCAGGGGGAGTTAAGATATAAAAATGGATTTAGAATCCTAAACTGCAATACTTGAGTTCACATTTTATACTTTCCTCGTGATCTGCTTGATGCGTATAATTATCTATTGAATACGGAACTAACGTGTCATCAATGCAGGGGGAGTAAGTAAATTTCATTTGCATCATTCTTATTGATTATTATTTATGATGGTTTGTCATCACCAAAAAGGGGGAGAATGTTGAGTATTGATTCCCCGGATTTGGTTTTGATGATGAGCAAACATAAATATCGTGAACTAACTCCTTTGTGAGCGCAGTTATGGAGATCATCGCCAAATTTCTATGAATATCAAAAGCGACGTCTCAAGACTTCTCAAAGCACGTGATCGTGTGCCTAAAGCTTCGTTGAAGCTCTAGGAGTATTATTGAAGTCAAGAGATCCGGATTAAAGCTTTGAAGACGGTTCGTCTAGTTTTATTTATTGTCTTCTAGTTTCTTTCCATAGAATGTTAAGCCTTGAGTAGGTCTTACATTATTAGAGCTAAGATTATCATATAAGCCCATAGAAACTTTCCCGAAGCTTCGCGCTTCGATTCATGGCTTCTAGTGCATCTTAGTTGGTTCAAGAAGAAGAACCAACCGACTAGATGGCAATCTAGTCGGTCAGCAATTCTTCTTGAACCGACTAGATCTCCTTGCTCATTTCAGATCATTCTCTGTTGACCAATTAGTCGGTCCAAGAAGGTTCACCGACCGACTAGTTGTCAAACTAGTCGGTTTGGAATCCTTCATGGACCGACTAGTTATATCTTCATTTCACAGCCTGAGCTACTGTTTATCGTTAGTCGGTCAAAGAAAAATCATCGACCGACTAGTTGAGAAACTAATCGGTTAGGATTTGTTCTCTGACCGACTAGTTCTCCTTGATTTCAGACTATACTATTTCAACTCTTAGTCAGTCAAAGAACACTCACCGACCGACTAGTTGTGAAACTAGTCGGTTGGCAAGTCTTCTTAGACCGACTAGTTCTTTATGTCTGAACTTTCTCTTTTGGCTGTTCTCCAGTTAGTCGGTTCATGTTGAATCACCGACCGACTAGTTGAGAAACTAGTCGGTCAGTGATCTTTCTTTGACCGACTAGACTGCTTCAGAATAGAGCCGTAGGAGCATTTAATGCCACGTTTTTGCTCTCTCTTTCCTCTATCCTATATATACTTGGAGGGGTTCTTTCCTAGTATTCAAGGCTGTCATTTTAGAGGTTTAGAGAAATCAAAGAGAAGCAAATCAACTCCATTCCAAAAGCTCTCTCTTCTCACAAGAATCTCTCCCTCAACTTCTTGAGCCCTAATTCCTCAAGAGAGATTCTCTCCATTGTGAGCCTTCCAAGCCAAGAGCTTGAATCAAGGTCATCAACTCCACCCTAGGCTTCTATTGCTGGTTAACTTCTTGGAGCTAGGGTTTGGTGACATCTTCTTCCCTAAAATCCTTCTTGCCCTAATATTGGTAAGTTTACTCAAGGCATAGGATTTTGTTGGTAAGTATTTCATTGTTTCATTTACTTTGATTATAAGTGTTTCTCTCGGTTGTGAGAGAAAGGGTGTTATCCCGGGTTGTGGGAGTCACATGTCATTTGTGTATGATTTGGTCTTGTAGAGGTTTTTCTACAAGAATTTGATAGTGGAAATCTTGGGTTAGTGGTTTCTAACTCAAGTATCTGGAGGGCATCCGGGTGGTTGGGACGTAGGATCACCGGGAACAAGTCGGGGAGACTTGGGTGGATCCGAACCCGTTACATCGTTTGTTTGCGCTGTTTATTTATTGTTGTTTGTAGTTATTCCGCATTGTTGTTTGTGTATTTACACAATAATTAGGAATAATACTCTTGATTATTTTAAAGTACTATTCACCCCCCTCTAGTACTTGTGCAGTAGCTATGCAGGGCAGTACAGAAAGGGAGCAGTGATCCAATAGAGACAGTTTTTCCTTATTCTTCGGAGATCCGAATGTTCTCCATTTCTTTGACTACTGCAGGTCGTCGATCTTCGACTTGGGGGGTCGACTGGATCCGCCTGCTCGATCCTCCTTAGAGTGGTGGACAATGTATAGCCCGACCATGCTTATTTCTGACTCCCTCAGGGGTCTAGAATTTGATCATCTGATGGAAAATGGAGACCACCGCTTCTATAACATTCAATAGTGTACTTCCGATGATTTCGTTGTACGCCGAGTTGATCTTCACCACCATGAAATTGGTTAGGCGAGTGATTTGTCGAGGATATGTGCCGAGGGTCACCAGTAGGGTGATGATGCCTGCTATTGGGGTAAAATGCCCGGTGAATCCCACCAGGGGCCCCGCACAAGGCATCAACTCCATGGATGACAACCTCATCCTCTCCAATGTAGTGAAGAAGAGTATGATGCACGAGCTTTCGGTGTCGACAAGTATCCTTCTTACGACAATCTCTTTGACGGTAGCCGTGATGACGACGTCATCATCATGCGGTAGTTCCACGCCCTCTAGATCTTCATCCGAGAAGGAGATAGGAGGCATGGAATCTCTGAGGTGCTTTCGTCCCACATACACCATCATCAACCTTCCAATGTAGGAGCTTTGGAGAGAGGTTGATAGCTCCGGTTGTGGAGGACCTCCCATTATCATGTTGATGAGACCGACACTAGGAGGTCTCGTGGCATCCTCGGAGGATGTTGATGGGTGAGTCGACATGGTCGAGTGGTTCGTCGATTGGGAAGTCGACTCATGGTTTCCCACAGACGGCGCCAAATTGTTAAGGTCAAAATTGACCAAGACAGTTGTCAAGCTAACGTAGACTCTTGATGCTGAATTGGAGCCTCGTGAGCAAATGAAGTGGGACCCTGGTTGGAAGAATCTGGGTCGAGTGATGGTAGTTGACGATGATGTGATGCTCGATCGACCTGTCTATCGTTCGAAGCTAGGAAGCTCAATAATGAGCCTCGACGTTGGATGATGACCGTTGATCTGCACCAGAGGGAGACGTTAGGGGGGTTGGATCTGAGTACCAACCCAAATCCCCTCCGATGCTTAAGTTAGTATGGAAACTTAAGAAAGAGAGGGAGCTTGGTGCAGCTGAGATCGACCCACGAAGGTTCGTCTCATGACTGACAACGCAAGCTCAAAAGTATAAGAAATATCTATTGAGAAGGTAGAATTCTATGTCTAAGATCTCGTACCTTGGAATTGGAACCCTGTTACCTTTGTCTTTCTGTCCATTTATAGGTGGTTCCTCTCTGATTGCATGTAACCGTCCCTCATTGAGTCGGGTGTGATCTCCTCCGAGATTCGGGGTAACGGATGCCCATTTACTCGGCCCAATTAACCTCCCCCGAATATTGTCATATGCCTAATGGTCTAACAACCCATTCGTCTGAATCGGCAACACCCTGCTCTGAGCGATGGGTATCGGGTTGCGGATGCCAAATGGATCGGGTGTGCGGATACTCCAATAGGGTCCGTACTCGTGCACTAACAGCAACATATAACTTTGACAGTATTACCTTGTTCGTCCCCTCATGGGTGACGACGAGATGGTTCCATATTTGATATGCACTCTTACATGTGCATATCTTGTCATCCGGATCCAATGCATAATGTAGAGCGTTCATTGCTTTGGCATTGTTCACCTCGGCGGACTTCTCGGCAAGAGTCCATTTGTCGAAATCTTCTTCGGTGGGTTTAACGTACTCCTTATGAAGGGTTCTATAAAGAGAAACACTCCTTAGTAATGTCTCCATCCGGCACTTCCAATAGCCAAAATTCTTGTCATTGAAATGCGGAGGATGAACCGCTGATTGTCCTTTGAAAACGGTAAAAGCACCATAACGATCGTGAATGTTGTACGAAGGAGGTGGAGGAACGTTGTTGTTGTTGGATGCCATATCTATAAACATTGTGCTCTGATACCAATTATAAGGACCCTGTCTATGAGGAAAACACTATAAGGGGGGTTGAATATTGTTTACAAAATTTAAACGATAGTTATACCAATTTAAATCTCTAACCAACAATAAATGCGGAAATAAAAATTAACAAAAAATGAAACAAACTAACAAAGAGATGTTTCAAGGGCTCGGATTACTCAAGTCTAATCCCGACTTGTTCCCGATAATCATATGTCTCTTTCATCCGGATACCACCGGATACTTAAGTTAGAACCCAAACTTGAGCTTTCCTTTAAACTCACTTCTAGCAACCCTACAAGTGTAATCGAATAACAATCGATGTCCTTGACTCCCATAACTTGGGATTAAGCAAACCCACTCTCACAAACCGAGAGTGAAATCGAAATACGAGATAATGAAATTCGAAATGTAAAAACTTACAAACATCTATGCCTTGAAGTAGAACTTGAAGGAGCAAAATAAAGTGATCGTTGATCTCTTCCAAGAAGAGAGTGAAGCCCTTTCTCTTATCACCACCAAATGCCTAGAGGATATCAATTTTGATTCTAAGTTGGAGAGCAAGAGAGAATGAGATTCTAGGGCTTGGAGAAAATGAGGGCTTGAGATCTTAGAAATGAGATCATAGAATTCTGAAGGGTTTCACGGGATCAAGAGCTCTCCAATGGAACAATATGACACCCTTTTATAAGTTCTCTAAACCCCTCAAGCCAAATACCCAAACCCCCTTGAAATCCGTCCAGAAAAAACCAACGGATAAAAAATACGCGCGAGACAGTGGACTAATGAAGAACTCACAGTCGCCTGCTACACTGTATCAAAGGGTAGGTGAGAATTCAAACGGTAACTTACCACGTAGTACAACCGATTGAGGAAGGTTGGACATGCGCTTGTAAACCAACAGGTGACTAAGAAACCTTCTACAGGCGACTGACTTCGTAAGTGCATATATGGTGAAAACTCAGAAAATTTGGGAAGACAGGACATGCGACCGTAGGAGAATATACAAGCGATTGTGACATGGGTAGGCACTTGTAAATCCTTCTTACATCGCCTGCAGAAGCAAGTGCAAAAGTTATCAAAACTTGGGAAGTTTGACAAGCTGTGACATGCGACTGTAGAAGAATATACAAGTGCCTGTGCCATGGGCAGGCACCTGTAAATCCTTCTTACATAGCCTACAGAAGTATGTGCGAAAGTTGTCAAAACTTTGGAAATCTGGGCAAGTAGATATAGTCGACTGCCTAACGAATCATAAGTGCATGTAGTTGGACATGCACTGTACAAAGTACAACAGTCGACTGATGAGATTAATAGCAGAAAGCCCAGAAGAGCAAATGAAAAAGTATGTGCATAACATACGTCTGAAGAACAAATCTCAGGTGCTTGTAAATCATTCAGCAGTTGCCTGTTAAAACTCCAAAATGCACATGCTTAAGAATTAAGACTTGGAGGCCTAGGAAATGAGTTCTAATGCTTTCCTAGGATATAATGGAAGATGTGTGTGTGCTCCGACATAATTCTACTTCAAAGCTACATACTAATAAGAAAAAGAAGAGAACAAAAAGATTACAATTGTTTTGCCTCTCTTCTTTCTATTGAATGATCTTGAAGTCTTCTTGAAGCTTCTATCTTCATCTTCGATCATCCAACATACTTTACGAGATTTGATTGATCTTTGAGTGATATCTATTGCTAATTGATCTTCATGATAGGCTTAGGCAAATAGATTAACTGCAAGTATGAGATTACAAACAAGTATATACGTTTTCTCATCATAAAAACCAAGTATGGAGAAGTCCAATACTCAACACGGTCCCCATTCCATGCCCCTTCCTCCGCCCTCGCTAGCACCCGTCCCCTTCCGCCGACCTCCTTCACCCCCACAACAGCTGTCCCCTTCTGCTGCTCCCCTCGTCCGCAATAGAGAGGGGGGGCTGGGGAGGTTGGAGGCAGTGGAGGGGGATGGAGAGACCCCAATGAGATCGAACGACCGCAGAGGTAATTGGACAACGCGGTTTTTCTTCGACGACACCCTGGCGACACCCTCGACGGAGCCCTAAGTGCTTTTTCGAATATTTGGTAATTAGTCTGAGTGCAGGAGTAATTTCAGTTGCAAACTTGTAAATAAGTCGTATTTGCATGGGACTAATGGAAAACTCGTAAATAAGTGGTATGTGCAGCAGTAAAATTGTGCGTGAGCAAATAAATTCCCTTACAAGTTTTGACATTCAAAATATTTGGGGAGAGTGTGTAAATTTTGCTCAATTCACATGAAAATATCCTTCATCACAAGGTCTGTGAACTGAGCAAAAAAGTTTGAGAGTGGCCACCCATGCCTCCCATGCCAGCTCCCCTCCCCCACCGTCCCATCCCCCGCCTCCCCCACCACTCCACAGCTCCTCTCCCCCTCCCCCCTCCCACTCCCCCCTGTCGCCCCCCTTCCCTGCCAATCGCAAGCTTCCCGCCCCCTCCGCCCCCGTCCCCAATCCCACTCGCCCCCTCCACCCCCGTCCCCAATCCCCCCGCCACAGCCCCCATCCGCCCAGCCTTAATTCGCTCCCCACCATAGCCACCTCCACCTCTACCCTCTCCCATAGCCCCTCCCCCTTCTCCTGCCCCTCCCCCCATCCCCCCATCCCCCCCACGAACTTTAATGAAGTGGTTTGTGTACTGAACACTTTTAATTGCACATCCATAAATTTTGAATGGATAAAATGCAAACATTTCAATGGCATACCTGTAAATTTTGAACGACAAACTTGAAAAATAAGTAGATTTGTTAACTGAGCAAAAAGGTCTGTTCGCATAGCAACTCCCTTGAGTAATGTTTGTCTTGTGAGATATAAAATAGGAGATGACGGTTGGTGTTATTGAGATATGTATGCCCTCGGGGCCAATTATCTATAATGAAACATTTTGTTCAAATAATAGTATCCTACCACTTAGCTGCGTATGTTTTATAAATATTTTGTCTACATTCCTACTTAAATAAAGTCCTAACACTTAATGTGAGGTTTAACATATATCGAGATGTAGATCACGAGCTTGGGAAATGTTTTGGCCGTCTGAAGCATGAGTCTAAAACTATTCGTAGTTGTAGATGCATCAAGATGTGACATTGATTCAGCAGTTAGACTATTATGTTTTTGTCTTCACCAAGTGTTGGTGGCAATGATCTCATGATCGTTCGATTTAGCGAAATCGGAGACGAGACAAAAGGTGCTCATTAGAGAATGAGTTCACAAAACGACCCAATGAGAGCTACCACATGGATGTTGGTTCTTGAGTTCAAGACCAATGTTTTTTTGATGATGATCAACATTATGTTGTGTACTAATCATCTTAAATGTCAAATTTACTAATGATTATCTATATGAGGAGACAAAGCTTATTGGTGATGGGGATGATGGATTCAAGGCTTGGTGAACAGCATTGCATCAAGATTGAAGTATTCAAGTGTAATTTTTATATTTCTTTCATGTATTTTAGCTTTTCTTCATATAATATTTGTAGCCTTAAATAGATGCACACACTCACATTTGCATCATTTTCCATCATAGGGTATCATAGAAATCATCTAGAACCCATCCCATTTAGTCATATGCTCAAAACACTCATTATAGTGCTTTTTGGAGCAGGACAAACATCTGGTATATACTCAACAGATATCTGACGTATGTGATTTCATTCCTTCAGATATAGACATGTGTCAACCGTCTGAAGTTTAGAGACCGATCGTCTGAACAGTGTCTCAGACGCCTGGGCAATGAACTCCAGACGACTTAACAGGGAGAGTTATTTTTCTTGAAATCTCTGTTTTCTCACCCACAATTGTCAGCCATATGTAGAAGTCTTTCAAGATGACTGAACAGTTGATCAGCCATCTGACAAGTGTTCTCCAGACGTCTGATTATATTGTGTTAGATTTTCTGCTATATGTTTCAGTCTTATAACATCTGCCAGTTTTTATGATTGAAATTTCTCATCTATTCCTAGCTCATTAGATTGAATCCTTCTCTATCTTTCCAACGCATCTTGAATCATCTCAATCGGAGTTCATTTGTGTCTGTTATGAGTGTTTTGGTGTTTTGTTGGTTTTCTGGTTAGAATCTGTCAGACGCTGCATAACACTGGACCAGACGTCTTACCATTCTTCATCAGACGTTTGCTAGGTCTTCATCAGATGTCTGGTCATCTCCCAAGTCTAGCCGTTGGGATATTTTTGCTAGACATTTCTAGCCTTTTTTGTCTTTTAGTGGGCTGTTTTGAGGAGCAATTTAACCAACTTTGAAAGGTAGATTTGGGCACTCTCACTACACTCACTCCACTCATATGGAGATCATTTGAGAGTGCATTTCAAGAGGTTTTTTACTTGAAGTGATTTCTTTCCCTCTTTCTCTCTTTGTTATGCTTTGATCATTCATCAAGAGAGATTTCTTCCAAATGCTCCAAGCTTACATTTTGCACTTGGTTTCCAATCTTCCATGCCTTCACATACACATCGGTAAGATCTATTCAAGACATAGGTAAGATTGTATTTGTTTACATTTAGTTTTACTTAGTACTCAGGTTGTGAGTACATTGTGGGGGTTACTCCACTTGGACGGTTACTCCATCTTAGGAGGGCTACTCCTTTGTTGCCTAGGAGGGCCACTCCTTCTGGACTTTGTACTCATGTAGTGGAAGAATTGCAACCAAACACCGAGTTGTTGTGTTTGGTTGTTTGTACCCGGGTAGGGCTAGTGAAATCCACGGAGTGCGATTGCAACTTGGGACTGAAGTTCGGATCCTAACCAGGATACGCCTTGTGTTTGTGTTTGCATTGGCGTTATTTGCTTCGTGGTTGTTGTTGTTGAGCGAATTATTTTTATGTCTGATACGTATTGCGTTTAATTAGTAGTAACTTTTTAATTACGTATATTTGCTTGTCTTTAAACTATTTACTCGCTTGTTTAAGTGTAGCCACATGTCCCAACAATGGATGCACATATCGAACTGTCAATGGTAGCTCTCAGTGATGATAAGCAAGCAGATCCTCTGACTTGAGGTCATTGTATGAGCCTGTCTATAAACGGTGTCACTTTGATCTCTGATCTAGTTTCGAGGCAATGCCTATCAAAAGGTCTTTAGTTGGGTGGTACTTGAAGCGTACGATGTGAGTGGTGGCCGTGATAGGATTCGTCTCTTCCGTTGTTGGGAGTTAGTGTCGCAGAGTCATTATGGTCCTTAGCAAAAATCATTGGCCGATGTATATTGGATATGATCCAATAAAGGCAAGCTAAGACCAAACGACACTGATCCGATTACGAAGCTATTAGCAGTTGAGAGTCAACCATATCATAGGCTTTGTAGCGTCATTGTAATGACGAAGGGATTAAAACTACAACATTCATCACTAACATAGCTAGGGTAGTCCCGAAAATACTCATGTCAATAGGTAGACACATAATGATGATTCAAAACCAGGGACGACAACTACTGCTCATGGTCACTGTCGTCAAAGGCTATAAGTCCCACCTGTAGCAGGGTTAGGCTATAGGGTCTTACAAAGGTTGAGATCCTCGTCCAGGTAATAAGAGATGAAATGTACATGCATATGATGAATGGGAACTAAAATGGTGGCAAATTGGTCGTGAAGGGGATTTCGATCACACAAGATGTGTGACATGAATATCGAGCCATTCTAAAGAGAATATAAAAACCCAAACCAGGGTCCGGGGCATGCCCAAACCCAGCTGCTTTAGCCTGAGCATAAACTCAGGCTAGCCCAAGATTGATACTTGGGCACATTATCCTAAGCTACTGCAGCTCAGGCACACACGAGCTTTTGCTTGGGCAAGCCCGAGCTAATAACTCGAGCATGCCCGAGCGCTCGATCGTTGCAATGCCCGAGCCTGTGCTCGGGCTATATGTAGCAATACCAATAGCTTGGGCTGTTGTAGCCTAAGCACAGACTCGAGTGCAACCCATGGAAGGAATCAGCCCTTCTGGGGCATGGTTTTTGGTCAACTTTGACGTCAGATTTCGATGGTCAAACCATCTCGAAAATGAGTGACGTTAGTTTTTATACATTCTCCATAGAAGCTCGTCGAAATGATATTCATTTGGCTTTTAAGGTTTACTTGAAAGGGAGAAACAACTGCTCAAAGTTAAGCACTGAAAGGGGAAAAATTGGTTCAAAAGGGGTTCTTTTTTAGTACCACATCGAATGTGTTACTGATATGAAGGCTCGGCTCATCCTATAAAAAAGGTCAATCTCCTTCAACCAAAAGTACAACAAGCCTTGATCAAGGAAGCTCCTCATAATTAAGTAAGCAAACCCAGATCTAATGGTGACAAAATTTAAGTTCCTCTTTTCCCCTATTTATTCCCTTTTTAGTTTCTAGTAAAACTTGAAGGAAGTTCGGATCTGAACCGAAGCTTGACACGGGGGTTCCAGCTAAGGTGAAATCTTATAGGGCAAGTGGTCGCTCCAAAACGAGGTGTTGGATCGCTTCGGGACATTGCCCTAAAGGAATGTGTTTTGCAACTGCAAAACAAATGTATGTTCTCTAGTATTTTATTTAATAGCAGTTTTATTTTAGAACTATCTTTGCGATGTTGGTTCACCCACCTCCTAGATCGTAGGGTTTTCATAAAAACTCGATTTTTATGGTTTTATTCTTCTGATGCTTCCCACATATTTTAAGTCTTGGGCTAAACGATGAGAAAAATCCATATGCAGGTATCCTCAAATACCTTAAGTGGTATTAGAGCGAGGTTTACCTTGATCTAATTTTTCTGCTATTACTGTATTATGCGTGGGACGATGTGATGTATTATTGTGTCATGTTAAGCTCTCAAGGTTTTTTTACTTTTAGTTATGCAATTTGTTAGTGCATGGGTGCACTCATTTCATGTTATGTTGAAGCCTTTGCCTTCTCTATGTAATTTATAATTTTTTAAAAGAGAATGCCCTTTTGCATTGTCATAGTAAATTTAGGAGGTGAAGCTATCCAAAGTTGCTAATGTCGAGAGATATATAGAGTTGAGATGGGGCCAAAGAGGCGCTTTGCTAGGTGTTGCTAGGTGGTGGCCTTCCTACTCATCCATGGAGTTGTCTTAGTTAATTAGGGTTTACTAGAGAGCTTACATGAATCTGTGTTGATTGTAATTTATTTTCATGTGATGGATGAATTGCAATTTGATTTTGGTTTTCGCGGCATGGCATATAATTTTATATTGCAAGGGTCCTACCATCGCTCTACCATAGTTGTCTAACCTATGGCGATGACGTGGTCATATGGCCTTTTTAAATAATTATATGTGTGTTTGAGTTTTCGAAAATTTGTTTTTAAAAACTAGGGCTTCTCTTCTGTTACATGATAACTACGTGAGATGTTTGTGCTGTGAAATGGTAAAGATTCTTAAAATGTTAGTTTTAGCAATCGCCCAGTTAATTAGGATTAACTAATTTGAGGAACCCATAACATATCAATGGAGCATAATTTTGATAATCGGTGTTCTTAAGGTATCCTCGAGCCGGTGTCTAGAATCGTTTAGTGTCTAGATTGGATCACTTTAGTAGGGCTTGCCCTAGCTAGGGATAATGATCATACCTGGCCAAACCTGACTGGCCGTGTTCACTTGGATCAACATAGAATTCCAATTATCAATAATGCAGACATTAGTTATATTCTAGTCAATTACGCTAATGATCCTTTTCAAGATTAGCTGTAGCCCTCCTCACTTTTGGAATTTAGCACCTTGGGATTTCGGTTATGGTTGTTGGGCAAACTCAAGCTATAGCTTGGTTATATTTTGGGAACTAATTCCATTATACATATGATGTAGTTCAACCTAACCCAAACCGTCGTGTCGTGAACACAACTGGGCGCTGGGTAAGTTAGGCTGGACAAGAAAGCAAGGGTCCATCTAGCCTAGTCTTTATGGTTTGTTGGGCAAGCCCAAGAGCATAAGTGACTTCGGGTAAAGGCATATAGGGAATCACATATGATGTGATTGATGAAGCGTTATCTACTGATCGCGAAGTTGAGCAACTTATTAGGCAAATTCAAGGTTGTGAAACTCAAGATGGTTGGATCCCTCTCTCACTAAATGTCACTATTCTTTTAATCTCTATGGGTTGAGAAGATCGCTAAAATAGTGGGATGATATAGTTAAATAAAAACCAATCTACCTATATTTAAAATTATGAACACATGCTAAATTAAGTTGTTCTATGCTTTGCAGCATGTCGTCTAAACTTAAACTTATCCTAGACAAGAACAGACTGATTGGTGAGAACTATGATGACTAGCTAAGGAATATCAAACTTGTACTTTCTTTTGATAGATTAAGCTATGTCCTCACCAACCATGTACCTAAAGAACCAGGTAAGGGTTCCAGTGTTCTGGACGTTGAGTTCCATAAGCAATGGCTCCTAGACGATGAAAAGGCATGCTGCCTCACACTCCCCTCTATGAGCAATGAGCTTCAGGGGAGGCACGAACATATGGATGTTCGTAGCATATTTCTTAATACAAAGACTTAGATGGGAAACAATCTCGAGCCGCAAGGTTCGAGTATCTTCGTGTAAACTATTTAACACAAAGAGGAGTGAAGGCACGGTGCAAGACCATGCCGAGACAAGAAACTCGGGTAAATTTTGTGCACGAGGTAATTCTAGACGTTTTGACTAATGATAGTATTTCTATTGTTCTGATGTTTTGCAAATACACGACATGCATGGGCCACCACAAAAACCTGTAACGCCCCACTTCCTATAATACATGGGAGCAAGGACAGGAGCAGGTCCGCATAGGCTGAAGCAGTGAAGCTTAAGCCCAATAAGTGTCTGTGAATAACAACCAATCGCAGATTCTTGCATGCATTCAAAACAACAGAGATAAACATAAATTAAGCCAACGTCCAAAAAGAAAGTACACAAAGAAATAAGGCCCCCAGCATGGCCAACAACAAAGTCTACAAAAGTGGGTACACACCTAACAGAAAAGTAGAAATAAAACTCTAAGCAGCAGTAGGTAGATCTCGGTGACTAGTCCTCTGTGGGGAGAACCTCTGGGTCGACGTACTCTTGGTCCAATGGATCAATCTGATCAAGCAACTCGTCCTCCCGGTACTCTGTCTCGTGACCTGACATACATTTCAAACAACATGGAATGTATGTCAGCAAGGGTCCTTGGCAAGTTATGGTTAAGAGTGTGACCCTTGGCAAGATTTGCAAAATGTTATACATGGCAGTTAAAGCATTTATAAATGTTTACACTAGCATGGCAGTTCTATTATAAATGAAAACATGGCAGTTCTAATTTAAACAAAAATAATAGCAGTTCTATAAGTTAACATATTTGATATAGCATTTCAAGTTGTTCAATAGTGTGTGCAATATTAGTGACTAAGGTTCACGTCTTTAGATGGCTAGTAAGTGAATCTACCCTTAAGTGCCCCAGAAGGCGACCCTTTTGTTGGATCCTGTGGATGGCAAACAACACTAGAAGGGGGGTTGAATAGTGTTGTTCAAATAATAAATCTTTTCGATTGTTAATAAATGTCCTTCTAATGTTGCCTAAGAAACCAAGTAGAGCGATCTACGCTTGGTTCTTAATCAACAAGTTACTCTTATAAAAGATAAATAATTATAATTACAATCAGATAAGAGATCTTTACACACAGATAGATTTTTACACAGCGGAATCAAATGAATGATCTTTGTAATATGTAAATGAACAAGGAATTACAAAGATATAATAATAACAAAGTAAATAAAAATTGTTCGCAGAGATAAATAATAAGACACAGAAAAGCAATCGCAGACACAAGGATTTTTATCCTGGTTCCCCACAACTTTTGGGTACGTCCAGTCCCCGACCAATCCGGTACGAGATTTTCCACTATCTGCCTTGGCAAATACAAATACCTAACTCCACTCGTTAGGATTTCCAACGACCTAGTCTTGACCAGGATTTCCAACCGTAACGCCTAGACTTGTCTAGGGTTCCAACAACAACACAATAAAATTGATATCCAATTCACCACAATAAATTGATGGAGATTGGTTTTACACCCAGATTCTATAGCCAAATAATAATAGACAAAATTGCGTGTAGTGGCTTGATAGAATAAGATTCTAGATCATACAAAGATACGAATGAATTCTTTATGATTTAGATCTAATGTTTTTCAAAAATCCTTTAAATAAAAATCAAGAGAAAGTAATATGGATTTGAAAAACAGTTAGCCAATAAAACGAGATTTTGATCTTCAGAAAATAATAACGAAATTGCAAGATCAAGAATAAAACAGAATTGGCTAAAGAGAATGAGAGCTTTAGAACTTTAGAGTGTTTGCACGAGATAATTTGAATTCAATAGTTGTTGTAATTTTCTCAATGAAAATGGTCCTCTATTTATAGGAGAAATCTGAGAATTCGAAATTCAAATTACTTTTGACTTTTGTCCCAAAAATCATGGGAGAAAATCGCTCAACGATATTTCAAAATTCAAGTCAAAAACGTCAAACTTCGACAGTTGGTAGTCGACTCCCTAGGAGTGGTAGTCGACTCCTAGTGTGTTTCAGGAAATCTTGATTCTCAGCTGGTAGTCGACTCCCTACCTTTGGTAGTCGACTCCCAAAGGAGTTTTTCCTGCGACACAACTAGTCAAACAAGTAGCTAACTCCAGGGTATGTGGAGTTTCACTATGGAATTACAAAACGACTAGAGAAAGCTCTCAAAATCATTTTTGAAGATGATTTAAAAGATATTCAAAAACATTTTAAAATCGTTTGTGTGTGTGTGATTGTCTATAAGATTTGGCTTTAACAATACCATAAAAAGACACAACACACTCACTATAGACTAGGACACGTCTTCGGAAGCTTGATCAATTTGATGGAGTAGATGTGAGCTTCACTTGAGCTTCTTGTTCTATTGAGCTTTGAGCTTCATCATTTGATCTTAGCCACGTTCGTCCTTGTCTTTGAGCGTAGATTGCGCTTCTTTGAGTATGAATAAAGCTTTTCATTTGTTGCATATCCTGCACACTTAACTGTAGTGTAGTTAGTACACTAAGCTTCATTTGGTGTGCTCATCATCAAAATCACTTGGGGTGGAATTCAATTTCCATCACTCTCCCCCTTTTTGATGATGACACCCAAATGAAAAATGAAGTAAGTTGAAATATGAAAATACATGAAAGTATACTTACTCCCCCTGCTTTGATGCGGTTCTCCTCCTGCATCGAAGCCGTTAGCAAAACAATACAATACATTACATATGATATATTCATTCTTGCATTTCATATTTTTCTCCCCCTTGTCATCACCAAAAATAATTCAATGACATATTATAATAGATCATTATTCAATTCTGTTTCACTAACAATACCCAATTCTCTACGAAGTCTAGAGAATGTATCCTTTTGTAGGGGTTTTGTTAGAATATCTGTAACTTGAAATTCAGAGGAGACAAATTTAAGTTCAACATCCTTTTTGGTACAGTGATCATCTATAAATCTGTGTCTGATATCAATATGCTTTGTTTTAGGATGAAGAACGGAGTTTTTAGTGAGATTAATCGTGCTTTTATTATCGCAATAAATTACACATGTAGATGTATTAACACCATAATCTACGAGAACTTGTTTCATCCAAAGTATTTGGGCACAGGCAAGTCCAGGCGCTATATACTCTGCCTAAGTGGTAGATAGTGAGACTGAACTTTGCTTTTTGCTAAGCCACGAAACAAGGGAATGTCCAAGAAAATGACATGTTCCACTTGTGCTTTTTCTTGTGACTTTACAACCAGCATAGTCTGCGTCACTAAACGAAGTTAAATTAAATTTGCCGCTTTTGGGATAAAATAGTCCAAAGTCAGAAGTGGTCTTAAGATATCTAAATATGTATTTTACAGTTTTCAGATGTGATTCTCTAGGATCACATTGAAATCTAGCACATGCACAAACACTGAACATAATGTCAGGCCGGCTAGCAGTTAAATAGAGTAAAGATCCGACTATACCTCGATATGTTTTCTGATCGACCTTTTTACCTGCTTCGTCTTTGTCTAAAAACGTGGATGTTGCCATAGGTATGTTCTTTCGTGATGCGGTTTCCATCCTGAACCTTTTGATCAAGTCTTTGGCATACTTCGTTTGATGAATAAAGGTTCCTTCTTTTCCTTGCTTGATTTGTAAGCCGAGAAAATATGTGAACTCCCCATGTGGCTCATTTCAAATTCTTCCTGCATTAGCTTAGCAAATTCTTGACAAAGATCTTCATTAGTAGATCTGAAAATGATGTCATCTACATAAACTTGAATAAGAATAATATCATCATGAGTTTTCTTAACAAATAAGGTTGTGTCTATTTTTCCAACGATGTAACTTAAGTCAATTAAGAATTTTCTTAATCTTTCATACCAAGCTCTTGGAGCTTGTTTTAGACCATACAGGGCTTTATTTAACTAGTAAACATATCCTGTTTTCTTATCATGTTCAAATCCGGGAGGTTGTTCAACGTAGACTTCCTCCTTTATGAATCCATTTAGGAAGGCGCTTTTTACATCCATTTGGTAAAGTTTAAAGTTTTTATATGATGCAAATGCGAGTAACATCCTAATAGATTCTAATCTAGCAACAGGAGCAAAAGTTTCATCAAAATCTATACCTTCTTCTTATGAGTATCCCTTTGCTACTAACCTTGCTTTATTTCTTACCACATTTCCATCTTCGTCTAGTTTGTTCCGATATACCCATTTAGTGCCGATAACTAGACGGTCTTCCGGTCTAGGTACTAACTCCCATACTTGATTGCGTTCAAATTGCAGAAGTTCTTTTTGCATAGCTTCAATCCATGCTTCATCTGCAAAAGCTTCTTCTACCTTTTTTGGCTCAACGTTAGAAACAAATGCAACATGGGTCAAGTGTTCTATTTGAGATCTAGTTCTAATTCTTACATCAATATCACCTATGACGTGTGTGTGTGTGGGTGATATGTGACTTCAGGAAATGATTTTGGCAAAGATCTAGAGATGTCATTAGCAGTGATTGATTCATTATTAGGAGTAGATGCAATGATTATGCTATCATCATCATTATGAGCAGTATTATGAGGTAGAGATTCATCAAATGTTACATGTAGAGTTTCAACAATAGTTTCGAAACTTTATTGTAAACTCTATATGCTTTACTATGTAAAGAATAACCGATAAATATGCCTTCATCCGCTTTGGAGTCAAATTTATCTAAGTTATCTTTAGTATTCAGAATGTAGCATTTACAACCAAAAACTCTGAAGTAAGATACTTTTGGAATTCGTTGGAGCAGCAATTCATAAGGGGTCTTTTCAAAAGGTTTTCTTATTAAAACTTTATTTTGATTATAGCACGCGGTTGCTACAGCTTCCGCCCAAAAACTTTTTTGGAAGGTTGCTTTCACACAACATTGTTCGTGCACACTCTTGGAGTGTTCTATTTTTCCTTTCAAATACCCCATTTTGAGGAGCAGCTCTAGGAAAAGCAAAAGTATGAGAAATGCCTCGTTCTTCACAAAATAGTTTAAAATGTTCATTTTCAAATTCACCACCGTGATCACTTCTTAAAGAAATAATTTTCAAGGAGTATAAACATTCGATTCTTTTGAAAAATATTTCGAATTCATGGAAGGCATCATTCTTATGAGTTAAGAATAGTACCCACGTATATCGAGTAAAATCATCAACTATGACAAATACGTATCTAGAGTTGCATAAGGATGGAGTTCTTGTTGGGCCAAACAAGTCCATATGAAGTAGTTCAAGTGGCCCATTAGAACTAAGAGCTCCAATATTCTTAAATGAACTCTTATGCATTTTTCCAAATTGACACAAATCGCATATTTTATTTAATTTAAAATTTATTTTGGGAAGTCCTTGCACCAACTCTTTCCTAGAAATCTTATCCATGGTTTTGATGTTCACATGACCAAAGCGTCTATGCCAAAGCAAAGGGTCATTTGTTGAAACAATTAAGCATACATTTGATTCATATTCATTTAGTCTAAGTACATAGATATTTTCTGCTCGCTTATCTTTAACAAGAATATTTTTCATATCCTTGTCATAGACTAAGCAGGAGTCAAGAGTAAATAGAACTTTCATACCTTTGTCGCATAGTTGACTTATGCTTAACAGATTATGCTTTAATCCTTTCACCAAGCTTACGTCTTTGATGAGCAATTTTGAAGGACTGCCGATATTACCTATTCCAACAATTTTACCTTTCTTGTTGTCACCAAATGTCACGGTTCCGCCATCATATATTTTTAGATTGCTAAGTAGTCTTGTGTTCCATGTCATGTGTGCGGAGCATCTGCTATCCATTATCCATATGTCCTGAAAGAAAATAATTTTGACACGTTTGGTACCCACTAATAATTGGGTCCGATTTGTTAGAGAAAAGAAAATTTTATTGGTATGTACGATCTTAAATGTTGGGTATCAAAAGAATATACATGAAGCATGTGGATACCCTAATGCTTGTACAAAATGAGAGAGTTACTTATTAGGAACCCAAATTCGATTTGAATTTGATTTCCTATGAACAAATGAATCATTATAAAATCCATGCATACTTCTAGTCAAATTATGAACATAAACATTTTTATCATGCAGACATAAGTGTTTAGGTACCCATATCATGTTAGTTCTAATATTGTGTTCATTGTGAGGTTTGTATACAAAATGTGATCTTTGATATGCATTGTGTATAATATGTGGTTTATGTGACATGTGGGATGTATTGTGTCTAACATTTCTTCCATACACATGAGTATGCTTTCTAACATTTGTATGCACAACATTCTCATTTTTACAATTGTTACTAGAGGTAGAAGCATGAGCATTCTTATTATGTGTTGTGGATACATGCTTTTGTGAATGAGTAGCTTTTGCACTTGGATTCGTCTTAAACTCATCAAGCTTAAGAACTAATTCTTCGTGTTTAAGCTTACTCGTGCTCAAAACATTTTCAAGCATCTCAATTCTATCATTTAAACTGGAAACATAAATAGCATGTTCAGTTTTCAATGCATCGCGATCACGTACTAATTTATCATGTTCTTTATGCAGAGTTTTGTGCTTTTTATCTAGGGTCTTGTGTTTCGTTGATAAACGTTCATATTCTCTATAAAGATTTTCATATGCGCTTGCGATATCAAATTCATTTTCCTCATCAGAGCTAGAATCACTTACCTCGTCTTTGTCGTTTTGACGTGCCATCATGCATACTTCTTCATTGTTGAATTGATGTATCTTTATGGGTGCTTGGATCTCATTAGATCTTGATCCGAATCTTTCGTCCAACAAGTATAAGAGATGATACGCGGTTTCCGCCTTTTCTACAAGGTCTAGCATTTGATCAGTTAATCCATTGTAAAGTAAATGCATTACCTTGATGTTATTGAAGTAGGCTTCCTCTTGATCAGGATTCCATTGAGTTTGCGGTATGGTTGGAATCTCGTACGGTTCTCAGAAAGATCTTATGTATTTCAGATCTTGTGCCTCTAAGAAGATTTCCATTCTCCTTTTCCATTGAGAATAAAGATTGACGTTGAAGATCGGAGGAGTGTGACTGTTGCAGACGTTTGTTGATGCCATCGCTTTGACCTTGCTCTGATACCAAGTGTTGGATCCTGTAGATGGCAAACAACACTAGAGGGGGGTTGAATAGTGTTGTTCAAATAATAAATCTTTTTCGATTGTTAATAAACGTCATTCTAATGTTGCCTAAGAAACCAAGTAGAGCGATCTACGCTTGGTTCTTAATCAACACGTTACTCTTATAAAAGATAAATAATTATAATTACAATCAGATAAGAGATCTTTACACACAGATAGATTTTTACACAGCGGAATCAAATGAATGATCTTTGTAATATGTAAATGAACAAGGAATTACAAAGATATAATAATAACAAAGTAAATAAAAATTGTTCGCAGAGATAAATAATAAGACACAGAAAAGCAATCGCAGACACAAGGATTTTTATCCTGGTTCCCAACAACTTTTGGGTACGTCCAGTCCCCGACCAATCCGGTACGAGATTTTCCACTATCTGCCTTGGCAAATACAAATACATAACTCCACTCGTTAGAATTTCCAACGACCTAGTCTTGACCAGGATTTCCAACCGTAACGCCTAGACTTGTCTAGGGTTCCAACAACAACACAATAAAATTGATATCCAATTCACCACAATAAATTGATGGAGATTGTTTTTACACCCAGATTCTATATCCAAATAATAATAGACAAAATTGCGTGTAGTGGCTTGATAGAATAAGATTCTAGATCATACAAAGATACGAATGAATTCTTTGTGATCTAGATCTAATGTTTTTCAAAAATCCTTTAAATAAAAATCAAGAGAAAGTAATACGGATTTGAAAAACAGTTAGCCAATAAAACGAGATTTTGATCTTCAGAAAATAATAACGAAATTGCAAGATCAAGAATAAAACAGAATTGGCTAAAGAGAATGAGAGCTTTAGAACTTTAGAGCGTTTGCACGATAGAATTTGAATTCAATAGTTGTTGTAATTTTCTCAATGAAAATGGTCCTCTATTTATAGGAGAAATCTGAGAATTCGAAATTCAAATTACTTTTGACTTTTGTCCCAAAAATCACGGGAGAAAATCGCTCAACGATATTTCAAAATTCAAGTCAAAAACGTCAAACTTCGACAGCTGGTAGTTGACTCCCTAGGAGTGGTAGTCGACTCCCAGTGTGTTTCAGGAAATCTTGATTCTCAGCTGGTAGTCGACTCCTTACCTTTGGTAGTCGACTCCTAGAGGAGTTTTTCCTGCGACACAACTAGTCAAACAAGTAGCTAACTCCAGGGTGAGTGGAGTTTCACTACGGAATTACAAAACGACTAGAGAAAGCTCTCAAAATCATTTTTGAAGATGATTTAAAAGATATTCAAAAACATTTTAAAATCGTTTGCGTGTGTGAGATTGTCGATACGATTTGGCTTTAACAATACCCTAAAAAAGACACAACACACTCACTATAGACTAGGACACGTCTTCGGAAGCTTGATCAATTTGATGGAGTAGATGCGAGCTTCACTTGAGCTTCTTGTTCTATTGAGCTTTGAGCTTCATCATTTGATCTTAGCCACGTTCGTCCTTGTCTTTAAGCGTAGATTGCGCTTCTTTGAGTATGAATAAAGCTTTTCATTTGTCGTATATCCTGCACACTTAATTGTAGTGTAGTTAGTACACTAAGCTTCATTTGGTGTGATCATCATCAAAATCACTTGGGGTGGAATTCAATTTCCATCACCTTTTACTACCAGCTAGTGCCCGCGAACCCAACCTCACCCATGTGTACTTTCTGGACCACGAGCCAGAATCAGCTAACCGGCCATCATGAGTTATAATTCTGGACATGAGCTAGACCAGCCAACCGGCCCACAGGAATAATCAAATCTTGGCATACAATGTCTATGATTTAGCCCAACCGGCTATTGATGCGTCCGAAATGTAACCCTAGAGTGACCTAATAACGGTGCAAATTACATGGAGATAAATCCCCGGCAACGGCGCCATAAACTTGATCGGCCCGGATTAACTCTGAAACGATGTCGTCTAACCGCAAGCGCACGGTATAGTGGCAAGCGGGTATCGAACACGGGAAAGCGATGCTATACTACCTATCTACTCATAGGTTGAGTTAGACTTGCAGGTTTATTGGTGGATGTGGAGTATGGAGGGTCGTAATGGTGATGGATGTGAAGGTAGTGTCACTCAACGTTGCAAACAAGGGGTTCCACACAAAGAAAGAAATAAATAAAATATAAAAGACTAGGGCTTTAGGACTCGCCACTAGGATCGTTGGATATCGACGCTAGGCTAGAATTCTTACGTTGCATTAGGTTTAAGGGGATGGTCTCTCATTGACGCAATGGCGGTAGCCGTCAATGTAGTGATATAGTTTGTCGGTGGATCCCCTCAAGGCACGACTCGGGCATGGTCACGAGCCTTGTTGAATCCACTAACTCCCTAATTAAATCCATAGGATACTCTTTAAGCTAATCGATTCCACCGACCGTGGACACGATCTCGATACGAGTTCTCCTAGGGATTTGGCTGGATCAACCAAAATACTACCCCTTTTATACCCAACGCATCATAAAAATCCTATCTTTGCATCTAGATCCTAAAATCCTAGGGCTAATCCATTAGCCCTAGAAAAGATTATTCAAGCATAGAAAACATTATGAAAACAATAGAGATCATTGCTAGCATCATAGAAAAACAATAATAAGATCTAAAATAAAATTAAAGAGATAAAATACTTAGCTTGATATAAGAGGAGGGGCATATGGTGTAGCCTAACTCCCCAAAAGATCGTCTCCAAAACTCTCTAAAAACTCTCTAAAAACTCTCCAAAAGTCACTCCTAATGACGGCTACCATCGTTATAAAATAGTCCCCCTAAAAACCCTCTCAAAGTCGTGCCCTAGAGAAGATCTGGATGCAACTTACGTTCTGGGTCCACGACGACTTAGTCCGAGTAGGAAGATGCTCGGTCGAGTCGTCAGAAAATATGAATCCGTTGTCCAAAACCGTGCTCTGCCTGCTCGGACCGAGTAAGGCCTGCTCGATCGAGTAGGTGGCTGCTCGATCGAGTAGGTGGCTGCTCGATCGAGTCGTCAGAAGTTTGCATTCATTGCCAAGTACATCGCTCTGCCTGCTCGGACCAAGTAGGGTCTGCTCGTTCGAGTTGTCACTCTACTCGGTCGAGTATGTAGCTGCTTGGTCGAGTAGGCAGCTGCTCAAAAGAGTAGGCTGCTGTTTAGTCGAATTATCACTCTGCTCGGTCGAGTAGGGTCCTGCTCGGTCGAGTAGGTGGTCGAAAGCAGATTTCAGCACTAAAGCATCATATTACATAAATTTCCTAGATCTCATCCGAGCTCTGATTGGCACATTCTTGGTGGCGTTGGAACCGTCTTGAAGTCTACTATCTGAAAAAAAATATCATAAAAATACTAAAAAATATCAGGTGATAGTAGATTTGAAAAGAGTGCAAGGATATCCTGTTTCCAGCACTTTAGCTCCCTCGATTCATTCCCCGCATCAGAGCTCGATTGAGCGACCTGTAATACATGAGTCATGGTATTATAGAACCATGCTTTCTTCGTTCTCCTCTTTCTCGTCCCTTCTCTCTTGCCCCTTCCTTGCTCCCGGGCAGCTTTAAGTCACCGAACGCGGCGCCTCAGGAGTTCCGGTGTCGAAGCACATGCACTCTCCTCCAATATACTCCAAATCGCTCGATATTCCCTGAAATACAACCAAACGCTCTTAAAGTACAATAGTTCCAATTATGAGCGTAAAAGAATATGAAATATGTAATTGAGCAATCATTTTGACGAGTAATCATATAGATAAAATGTGGAATATAATGACACATCAGCTATCACGTTCTATGATTATCATGTTATTCATTTCATTGTCTATGCATTTCATGTCATAACAAGGCATTATCGTTATACTTATTAACTGTCCACACACACGCACCCAAGGTTTTCATTGGCAGATCACTAAGGGTATACATATGAAGTTTTGGTGTCATTGTGTCACATGGCATTTTCGTGTACAAGATATCACGGTTAAGTCAAATAGAACTAGCTAAGTGAAAAAAATGCCTAAATGAACAACATTTAAAATGTGCATTAAATTGCGCACTTGCCTGATTTCGGTGATTTTGGTGTCGACGAGTTCGTATGAGAGGCGCGGTCGTTTTATGCGTCATTAGATTTTCTGATATCAGTTTAAACGAATTTAACTTATTAGAAAGGTATAATCACACTATTTTTATATACATATGGTTATATTACACTTATATAAACTTACTGTTTTATAACTTAACTTATTTTATCAATAACCTATTTATTCAAATAATTAAAGGGGGTATTGTTCATACATATAAGTTACTGTTCATTCTTAATATATAGCTAAATAACCTAACTCAATATAATAGTATATGTTCTGATTTATATACTGATTCATGGCTGACTAACAAATAATTCTAACTATCAGATCATCTAGTAACCTAACATCATACTAACAAATAACTAACATTTATCAACTAATCATAATAATTACTAACATACTAACTAATTTAATAACCAATAATTTACATATTAACATATCTCTACCCTATATGATATTATTAAAAACCACAGTTCTATATTAAACTGCTTACGTGTTTACACTCCCTCTCCGATGTTGTGCTTGCAGGTGGATGGATCGGACAACGCGGGGCAACGGCACAGTTGGACGGCGGCGGCGGCGTCTGGCAGCGACGACGGGGGTGCAGCAGAGAGCTGGTGGCAGGGCGGGTGGTTCTCGAGGCTGCATGGGTGTTTGTAGGTGGTCAGAGCGAGGCTCGCCGGGTTGGGGTGTGGATGCTGGCATCAAGGAGGTGAGTGGTTGCAGGCGAAGGGGATGGTGGAGTTGCAGTCGGAAGGGAGAGGCGCGGTCGTGTTTGTAGTCGAAGGGAAGAAGGCTGATCGGGGTTGGGCGCTTGGGGTTGTTGGGTTGTCGACGGGAGTTCGAAGGTGTCGGTGCTGACGTGGAGTTTGTCGGGGATAGGAGGGCTTGTGGGTGATGGGAAGAAGGAGGAGAAGAAGGGGATGCACGCGGGTAGTTGCAGTCGGCGGGGAGAGGAGGAGGGCAGTGGTCGGGCTGCAGTGGAGTTCGCCAGAGAAGGGTGGAGGAGGGTGCGGTTTTGAGAGGGGGATAGGGTTTCTTAGGGAAAGGATATGGTTTCTTAGAAATAGGGTTTGTTGCATTTCTCCTCTTAGAGTTTTGTAGGAAAAAGCTTGGGTTGTGTGTGTGTGTGTGTGTGTGTGTGTGTGTGTGTGTGTGTGTGTGTGTGTGTGTAACGTGGAGTTAGGGTTTAGGGTTATAAAAATAGGAAAGATTTTATTTAAAATAGATTTGTATTAATAGTTTTGATTAGGGGAATTAAAACTAAGGTAATTAGGAAGGTTGAATAATAAATAATAATTAGGAGAGAATACTGGGATTATTGATTAGAGATTTTTACAAAATTAGCTATAGCTTTTATTAGGATTTAAATAGAAAGTTTTTAAAAGAATTCGAATTTGAATTCGAATTTTGAATTAAGGGATATAATTTTAACATGTTTTTAATAAGCTAACTAATGTAAGTAAAATAATAAGATTAACACCACAAAAGTATAATAAGGATAGACATTCATAATAAAACTCAACTCCAGTGTATCAGAAATACCGGTCGTTACATTATATCCACCTTAAGAAAAATTCCGTCCTTGAAATTTCTATCAACTAAGGGGCAGGGAACAAATAAGGGTAACGCTCTCGCATTTCGTCTTCATGCTCCCAGGTGGATTCTCCAGGAGAATCATGGTTGACACGGAAGGACGCGCACGGGCACGCGCACGCGCAGGAGAATCATGGTTGTGGGTTCACTAAGATTGGTGCTAATCAAGCTCTAATTACCCATATAACTCAATTGATTATTCGGCTAAGGACACTCAATCAGAAAATTTAGCTTTCATGAACACGATAATTAGCAATAGGGATGGATGTATCATCGTAGCACTAATCAAATATGAGCATGGTATTTTCTCAAATTGTGCCCTCTCAGGTCTTAACCAATCAAATTAACCCTAATGAAACATCCAACATTAACATGATAATTGTGCAAGAGGCAATTAGGGCTAAAATTAGCAACCAAACACAATGAATCACAACCCAAGCACCTTAACACTACACAATCATAGCAAACAAGATGGAAATTTCATTCAAAAGATTCATCCAAGTTTCATACAAAAGTGAGATATCAAAATACAATAGGAAAAAGGAGAGATTTCACCCAAGCTTTCACCCTAAATGAAGCCTTTCCTCTTCCTATTTGCCTTCCTCCAAGCTTCTCCAAGCTCCACCAAGATTCCTCAAGCTCCCATGGCCTCCTCCCCCTTCCAAGCCCTAAAAAATCTCCCAAGAGCAGCTCTGGCTGAAAAAAATACAAGAAAAATGAACAACACCTTTCAAAATTTGCTACAGGCTGAATATAGGGCGAAACAGGCTTGCTTGCGGGCTTGCGGGTCAAAAAACCCCCCAAACCCGCAATAAAACAAGCACATCCCAGACTTAGGCGCTGCGGGTCGGGCGCACGGGCGCCCGACCCGCCCGTATCCACGAAAACATGGGGAAAAAGTGGGCATGAACAGCGCGCGTGCCCGCTGGGCGCTTGGGCTTTCTTATTTTATTTTTTGTTTTTAATACAAAACATACGGCCCAGCAGCCCGCGAGAAAGGGAAAGCAGGCCGGGGCCGGCCTGCAAGCATGGGCTTATTGAATTTTTTTTTCTTTTTTCTTTTTTTATTTCCAGAAACTCCTTGCTCCAATTAAATCCCAAAAATAGCTCCTAGCTCCAAAAAATTCTGGAAAAATTCCAGAAGATCCAGAAAAATCCCAGAAGTACCTGAAAAATAAGAGGAGCAAAAATTAGTTCAAAAACATCGCATTTTAAGTATAAAAGAGATTTGGCGTTAATATTCCACGATATCACAAATACGACCGTATCAAGCCAAAATAAACACAATATACACATAAAATGCTCAGAAATGGGGGGGAAATATGCAATTTATATCCCGAATCACACACCCCAACTAGCTTTTTGCTAGTCCCTAGCAAAATATGCGAAAAATTCGGATTAAATTGAAAGCATGCACCAAAATCACAATATCCTCATGGCACATCCAAAATGATATTTCCAATTGATTTCAAAGCCAATATACCCAATGTATGAAAATAAACAACAAATGAAACTCCCCTCAAGCCAATTCAAAGAAAAGTAAGGTAATAAGCACAGTATCACATTTATCGGGATATATCACAAATGGGAAAGTTTCTAATTTTCATGGAAATGGCAAAAACAAAAGAAATTTCTTCTAAGTGGTGGGAGATGAGATTGAATCACTCATGTTGCTTATTCTTTCATTTATTCATTCATTTTTCTCTTTTTCTTTTCTTTTTCCTTCTTTTTTGTATTCTTTTTTTTATGTTTATGTTTTGCATTCACGCGATAACGCCATGAAATACAAACACGCCACCTTTGCATACACGCGATAACGCTATATAGGCAAAGGGATGGAATGATCCCCTAAATCTCATTTTTGGCGTCCTCCCCAATGTTTCGTGGGGCACCGGCTACTCAATTTGATTAGGAAGAAACATTCACTTATATAACTCTCTTTTTCATTGCAAACATGAATTATCAACTCATCCACCCACTCCTTAGAAGAAAACAAAGCATAACAAATTGGCCAAACCCAATCCAACCAAAAACTACACCATTCATCCCAACACATGCAATCACTCACACCAAACTTTTCCCAAATTATTTTAAAGAGAGTATCACAACATATGAAATAGCTTCATACATGGCATATTAGCATTTGACTCCAAATTGGAAAAGAAATGAAAACGTGCCAATCAAACATCGATGAATTCGATACCAAAGTAATAATCCGAAAAAATTGCCTAGCATTAAGCATGTATGGACTAAACAAGAGCTAGTGGCATATGAACAAGGAGGCCAAATATGATATGCAATAAAGTTCATTGGGTGATAGAAACATGGAGGGATCTCAAAAAAAATTTACGCTACCATCAAAATCCTAACAAAAATTTTTTAAGCTACCATCAAAATCCTACCAAACCTAAAGATTATAACACTCTCCCCCCAACTTAAAATAAACATTGTCCTCAATGTTGGGAGAGTACTAGATCTTGGCAAAAGATCCTAGAAAAGAAAAAAAAGAATACAAAAGCAAACATGCAAAAGCAAACTAACTAACTTTTTATTTTATTTATTTACACTACGTAAAGGAAAGAATACACCTTAGCAAAAGGCGGATCCAAAACTTCCATCGGCGGTGGCAATTGTTCCAACGCTCCTTTTTATTTCCTCCGCCAATGCTCCTCGACCGAATGTGGCAATGGCGGCCACGTACACAACTCTAAGCATCTCCTTAAAGTATGTACCTATATAAGGAAGGAGACGTGTTGTGTAAGAAAGAGATGGGGACACATTCCCAATAAAAGACATCCACACATAATCATCAATATAGAATACGGAATGAAAAGTATGATGAATGTGTGAGAAAACTCCCTGGATGGTTGAAAATGATGTGGTTTGAAGTTCATCCCCGCTGCATTCAATATCAATCGGGGGAAGAAGTGCTAGCTCCATATAAACTACCGAAGGAGAGGGAAGCTCGGGATCCATGATAGCATGTGGTATAGGCTCACCCTTGCTTGCCTCTTCTTCGGGCACATCAACAAAAGAACACTCCCCCTCGCCCACTTCACTCCCAAGTGTGCGCGCGATCGGCTCCTCTATCTCCACCATGTCAACAACCAATTCCTCAGCAACTAATTGACACGGCCCAGCAGAAATAGTAGGTGCCGACAAGACAATTTCCTCCACCGGCTCAACAACTCCTCCATGCCAACACTTGGTTCCACAACTACTACTTGGCATGTGGCACTCAATTCTTCAACTACCGGTGCAGTGAGATCCAAATAAACTTCTTCATTCGGGGCTTGGTGGACCAAAATTTCATGACTTGGCTCATTTGAGTCACAACCAATGTGTAATCTTCCTCCTTGTAGGACTCCAAATAACGCCAAGCCGCATTCTCATCCATGTCCAAAAAGTGGCCGTTGTCCAACAAATCCACAAAATTCTGCGTCTCCGGAAGCAATCCTTCCAAGAAGAATCCAAGAAGACGCACCCTGTCAAATCCATGCTGTGGACAACCGTACACTAACTCTGAAAATCGCGTCCAAGGCAGAAAAAATGTCTCACCGATGCGTTGAGCAAAGTTCACCATTCTTCCTTGCCATTTTTTAGTCCTGTAAGATGGAAAAAACTTCATAAAAAATTTTTGTTTTAGTACAGGCCAAGATGGAATAAGATGTGGGAGATAAACTTTAAACCATTTTAATGCACTACCATCCAAAGAATAGGGAAATAATTTAAGATAAAACTTATGTCAAACCCAAGAGAGTTTGAAGTACTTGCCATGTTTGAAAAAAAACAAAAGCAAACAATCAAAAAGACTCAAAAGGCGTAAAATAAATAAGGATGAACAATAAGTGAAAAATGAAGAATCAAAAAGACTCACACTAAGAGATAGTAGTATCACACTAAAACTTTCAAAATCAATTAAAAATGCTAATAATAGAAACTGTTGTCCCCGGCAACGGCGCCAATTGGTTGACACGGAAGGACGCGCACGGGACCCGCCTTCCACTCCCAAGCGTAGGAGTTTCAATGCAATAAAAATAACCGGTGAGTACCGGGTCGGATCACATGGACAAATCGTTCTACATTCACAAGTTTGATCGATAAAGAAAGGAAATAGCGTGAAACAACCACCTCAACTAACGGTGGATGAGTGTGTGAAAAAACGAGAAATCTACAATCCTATCCTAAGTGGGTAGGGTTAGAGAGCCAAATGTGGAGTAGGATAGCTAGGAGGGAAAGCATGGGTTGTGGGTTCACTAAGATTGGTGATAATCAAGCTCTAATTACCCATATAACTCAATTGATTATTCGGCTAAGGACACTCAATCAGAAAATTTAGCTTTCATGAACACGATAATTAGCAATAGGGATGGATGTATCATCGTAGCACTAATCAAATATGAGCATGGTATTTTCTCAAATTGTGCCCTCTCGGGTCTAAACCAATCAAATTAACCCAAATGAAACATCCACCTTTAACATGATAATTGTGCAAGAGTCAATTAGGGCTAAAATTAGCAACCAAACACAATGAATCACAACCCAAGCACATTAACACTACCAATCATAGCAAACAAGATGGAAATTTCATTCAAAAGATCATCCAAGTTTCATACAAAAGTGAGATATCAAAATACAATAGGAAAAAGGAGAGATTTCACCCAAGCTTTCACCCTAAATGAAGCCTTCCCTCTTCATGTTTGCCTTCCTCCAAGCTCCACCAAGCTCCACCAAGCTTCCTCAAGCTCCCATGGCCTCCTCCCCCTTCCAAGCCCTAAAAAAATCACCCAAGAGCAGCTCTGGCCGAAAAAACTGCAAGAAAAACGAACAGCACCTTTCACAATTCGCTACAGGCTGAATATAGGGCGAAACGGGCTTGATTGCGGTCTTGCGGGTCAAAAAAAACCCAAACCCGCAATAAAACAAGCACAGCCCAGCCTTAGGCGCTGCGGGTCGGGCGCACGGGCGCCCGACCCGCCCGCATCCACGAAAACGGGGGGAAAAACGGGCACGCGCAGCACGCGTGCCCGCCCGCTGGGCGTCTGGGCTTTCTTATTTTATTTTTTAAATACAAAACAGACGGCACAGCGGCCTACGAGAAAGGGAAAGCGGGCCGGCCAGCGGGCCGGCCCGCAAGCATGGGCTTTTTGATTTTTTCTTTTTTTAATTCCAGAAACTCCTTCTTGCTCCAATTAAATCCCCAAGATAGCTCCTAGCTCCAAAAAATTCTGGAAAAATTTCAGAAAATCCCGAAAAATCCCAGAAGTACCTAAAAAATAAGAGGAGCAAAAATTAGTTCAAAAACATCGCATTTTAAGTATAAAAAGAGATTTGGCGTTAATATTCCACGATATCACAAATACGCCCGTATCAAGCCAAAATAAACACAATATACACATAAAATGCCCAGAAATGGGGGGATATGCAATTTATATCCCGAATCAAATCATGACACCACATCACTCTTACGAGCTCGACGACCTTATTCCTGAGCGTCTTCTGACGTTGGTCTAAGATCTACACCGGCTGCTGCTCATAAGTAAGGTCCGGTCGAACCGTAATCTCCGAGTAATCGACAGTATGAGAAGGGTCACTAATGTAACGATGCAGCAAAGATACATGAAAAACGCCATGTACACCCTCCAATGAAGGCATCAGTGCTAGACGATAAGCTACCTCTCCCACTCGTTTTAGCACGTTAAAAGGTCCAATGAATCTCGGACTGAGCTTGCCTTGCTTCCCAAAATAGATCAATTGTAACGACCTGTTTTCATCAAGACAACTATTTATGCATTTAACCTATTTTCAAATTTCTTTTAACTATTTTATAATGGTTCGTCAAGAGTTTTACGATTTCAAAAATTTTGTATAAAAATATTTTGAAGTATCAGGCTAGTTATGAAGTATTTTAGTAAGTTCGGACCTCATCAAATGCCTCTAAATAATCTGATAAAAAATCATTTTCAGATATTACTGTTTTGACTGAATGAATTAATTTTCTATACAAACATCATCAAAACATTTCCAAACTTCTGCGGTATCATTCTATGATCATTTAGGGCTCCCCTCATTAATTTCGTAATTTTCTGAAGTCGAATCAACAGAGAACCCACAAACCCGCTTCCTAAACGTTTTGGCCAAAAATTAGTATCCATGTAGCCCAAACCCTAAAATGGATCTCGTATTGGCGATTCTCGCGACGATAGAAACCTGTGGCTATGTTTTCGTAATTTTTCGGACACGTTTACTAATGAGGGCAAAATCGTAATTTCGTTTTTGTAATATACTAAATACTTTCACTAATGAGGTTTTACTTTTTTACTAATCACCTTAATTAAATAAACCGAATTACTTACCTTTACCTAACCCCTACCGTAAGCACCCACGAGGAAAACATCATTTCCTTTTTCTAAACATAGTCAAAAAGCTCTACCTAACCTACTTAATCTTTTTGACTAAACATTAAATACCCAACTAATTAATTAATTTACTTATTCTATAAATAACTCTCCCCCCCAATCTCTTCTCCCTCACAAGACCCAAAGCCCCCAAGCTACTCATGCAAGCCACCCCATCTCTCTCTTTCGTTCTCAAGCAAACCATCACCCAGGCAACACTCTCTCCCTCTCAACTCTCTCACCCTCTCTTTCACTCTCTCTCTCAAAAAATTTCGAACCCAACGGCCTGCACCGCCGCTCTCTATGCTCGCCGCTCCGACAACAGCCCCAAGCCACCGGAGCTCCGCCCTCCTAGCACGCCGTCAGCAGCGCCAAACACCCCCCAAAGCCCTGCCTTTTTTCCTCACCTGCTGCATCGCCCACGACTTCACCCCACACCATCGCACTCACCGCCACCGTGGATCGACATCTCCGAGCTCTGTCTGCCACCTCGATCACCCACAACCCCACCACGCTCTGTTGTCCGCTCTCGAAGACCACCCACGCCGTTGCCGTTTTCCGCCCCACTCCGAGCAACTTCGAACCCATCCCGATCTCGACTCACCCTCTCTCAGCTCGATCTCTCTTTCTCACTGCGTTCATCCCTTCCGGTGAGCTCGCCTCATCGCTTCCCACGTCTCCGACCACCGTCGTGCTTCGAGCACCACCGAACCCATCCCGAGCTCCCACAGCGTTCCCCCCGAAGCCCGCTCGAAGCTCCGGTGATCTCCCCGCAGCACCGCCATGAAGCCCCCCATGATGCTCGCTACACTGTCGAGGGATGCCGCCTCGTCGTCGTGTTCCGTCGCCGACGACCATCCTCGCCTCTGCCGTACCAGCGCTGCCACCTCCGACGTTGAGAGCAGCGCTCCCCCCGCCGTTGCATGCGAGAGAACGAAACGAGTGTGAGAAATATCGAAACGTATAATAATATGTATTCGTATATAATAGCAAATACGCCTATTTCCATATTTTAGAAATTCAATAATATGGGTTTAATGATGTAAAATTCACAATAAATAATATAGGTCTCAGAAAATTACAAGACCAGCTTAAGAAAATCAGAAATGACGTTCTGGATTCAATGGCACTAATTTCATCTCAATCAGACGCTTATATTTTCCGTAATAAATTTTTAACCCTAAATCTTAAATATGTTATATTCACTTAAAAATCCGCAACTCCTTATTTTCACGTACACTGATAGGTGATAAAAATATATGTTATATTAATATTCGAGACGGTCGTTTTGACTGCTCACTTGAACAATTTTGATATGAATTGCTCCCAGAAGAAATTGTTGAATAATTACGTTACTTAATTAAAATTAGTTTTTAAATTGATTTTTGAGCTTTTAAAAATTATAAAAAATTAGCAGAGACTTCTGAAAATATTTTCCTCTTGCAGTAAAATTATATTCTTCATTTTCAGTTTATATAAAAATTTAGAACGCTTTTCGACAACGTTTCAATCGATTTTAAGATCAAAACGAACAAAACGGGTGTAGTTAGGGGTATAAATATATACTTTTCACTCCGAATCACACACCCCAACTAGCTTTTTGCTAGTCCCTAGCAAAATATGCCATAAATTCGGATTGAAATGAAAACATGCACAAACTCACAATATCCTCATGGCATACCCCAAATGATATTTCCAAATGATTTCAAAGCCAATATACCCAATGTATGAAAGTAAACAACAAATGACATTCTCTTCAATCCAATTCAAAGAAAAGTAAAGCAATAAGCACAGTATAACATATGTCGGGAAATATCACGATGTCATGAATACCAATCTTCAAGGAAATGGCCAATACAAAAGAAATTTCCTCTAAGTTGTGGGAGATGAGATTGCATCATTCATGTTGGTTATTCACTCAATTATTCATACTCTTTTTCTTTTTCTTTTCTTTTTTTCTTTTTTTTGTATGTTTTATGTTTATGTTTTGCTTTCACGCGATAACGCTATGAAATGCAAACACGGCCACCTTTTGCCTACACGCGATGACGCAATATAGGCAAAGGGATGGAATGATCTCCTAAATCTCATTTTTGGTGTCCTCCCCAATGTTTCGTGGGGCACCGGCTACTCAATTTGATTAGAATAAACATTCGCTTATTAAACTCTCTTTCTCACCCACAACACAAGTTAGCAACTCATCCACCTATTCCTTAGAAGAAAACAAAGCATAACAATTGGCCATCCCCTATCCAAACAAAACTACATCATTCTTCCCAACATGAAATCACTTACACCAAAATTTTCCCAAATTGTCTCAAAGAGAGTATCACGACATATGAAATGATTTCATACATGGCATATTAACGTTTGAATCCAAATTGGAAAAGAAATTAAAACATGCCAATCCAACATCAAGAAATTTGGTACCAAAATGACAATCCGAAAAAATTGCATGGCATTGAGCATGTCGGGACTAAACAAAGGACTAGAGGCGTAGCGACGAGGAGGCAAAATATAATATAATATGCAATGAAGTGCAACGGGTGATGGCAAATGGAGGAATCTCAAAAAAAAATTTACGCTAACAACAAAATCCTAACATCCTAAAGATTCTAACACTCTCCCCCCAACTTAAAATAAACATTGCCCTCAATGTTGGGAGAGTATTAGATCTCGGCAAAAGATCCTAAAAAAGAAAAGAAAAGCATACGAAAACATTAAAATAAAACATTTATTTATTTACACTATTGGAAAGAATACACCTTAGCAAATGACGGATCCAAAATTTCCATCGGAGGTGGCAATTGTTCCAACGCTCCTTTTATTTCTTCCGCCGATGCTCCTCGGCCAAATGTGGCAATGGCGGCCACGTACACAACCCCAAGCATCTCCTCAAAGTGTGTACCTATATAAGGAAGGAGATGGGTTGTGGGTTCACTAATGTTGGTGTTAATCAAGCTCAAATTACACACATATAACTCAATTAGGCCTACGGCTATGGCAAGCTTAATAGGAAAGTTTAGCTTTCATGAACATGATAATTTGCAATAGGGATGGACGTATCATCGTAGCACTAATCGAATTAAGATCATGGTCACTTCTCTAAGAGTGCCCACTTGTGTCTTAGCCAATTAAAATGTGCCCTAATAATACATCCAACATCAACATTTAAAATGAGCAAGAGGAAATTAAAGCTATAATTAACCTCCAACCCAATGAATCACAACCCAACCCATTCAACACTACTCTATCATCATGAAACAAAAGATGGAATTTTCATTCACAAATTCATCCAAATTCATTACAATAAAGAGATATCAAAATTACAAAAGGGGGAAGAGAGATATCACCCAAGATCTCCCTAGGATGAAACCTTCCTTCCACCTATTTGCTCCTCCTCCAAGCTCTCCAAGCTCACGTGGCCTCCAAGCCCTAGCCCTAGCCTCTTGGGGAAGAAGAGGGCTCCCAAAACACTTAAAAACTCAGAAAAACCAAGAACAAACGAAGCTCCCCTTCATTTTTCGCACAGCAGCAAAAAAACCCAAATGAACGGGTTGCTGGTCGGGTTTTGAGCTCCCCGACCCGCCCAAATGCTCCCCCCGCATGCTTGGGCTATTATTAGGCAGAACGGGCCGGCCAGCAGGCCGGCCCGCCTGCTTCTTCCTTTTTAAAAAAAATTATTATTTTTTGTATTCGACAGCGGCCCGCTCCAAGAGCGGGCCGCTGAAATGCTTTTTTTATTTTTTGAAATAAGACACGGCCCACGGCCCAGCGGGATTTGAAAGTGGGCGGATCGGTGCCACGTGGCATCGTGGGATCGCGCCACGTGGCGCCCTTTAAATTATTTTTATGGGGTTTAAACTCCCATTTCTCCTTCCAGAAATTGTAGAAAATACCTAGGATGCTCAGAAAATTTCCAAAGAATTCTTGAAAATCTCCAAGACTCCCAAGAGTACCTGGGAAAATATGAGAAGGAGAAATTAGTCCATTTGATTATGAAATAAATATAATGACTATTAAAAACACTATTGACCTCCAATAATCCATATAAATTATTCACATGCTCAAATAATTCCCAAAAAATGGCGATATGATCACAATAATAGTAGTAGCATATGAAAAATAGTAGGAAGCCAATAAGGATGATAAAAACCGTATTTTGTGCAAAGAATGAAAATAAGCTCTAAAATGACATGAAGTGGAAATATACCCAAAAAGAGCAAGATTAAGTATAATTCTTAGCACAAAATGGGGGTAGTTAGGGGGTATAAATATACACTTTTCACTCCGAATCAGAGGACTGATCTGTTTTGGCAGACGAGAAAAGTTGAGTCCAAGGTACATCAGACCATTTGAATTTTTAGCTCGTGTTGGCGAGGTGGCCTACAGGCTTGCATTACTCACATCACTTGAGGGAGTACACAACGTGTTTAACGTGTCACAACTCAGGAGATGTATCGGGAATCCTAGTCATGGCATCGACTTCTCGGAGATCGAAGTACGACTGGACTTGACTTACGATCAGCAACCAGTATCAATTCTGGTCCGAAGACAGAGGATGTTGAGGAAGAAGTCCATTAATCTTGTAAGGGTTATGTAGCACCGAGAGTCACCAGGAGAGTCTACCTGGAAACTCGAGGATGAGAGGAGAGGAAAATACCCTCACTTGTTTGTGTAATAATATGATTTTGTTATAAGACTATGTAAGATGATATGATGTATAGAATGACTCCTTCCCATTTTATTTTGAAATTTCGAGGACGGAATTTTTTTAAGGGTGGATAGGATGTAATGACTCCAACCTTTGTATACGCGTATTTATACGTATTTTTGGAATGAATACATGCATATAAAATTTGGGGGTATTTCCAATATTTTTTCTTTTAATTTTGGATGTAGAAATTTTTTTTACAATTTTTTAAGCCTAACTGAATCTTTAAAACAAGTATTGGGTAGAAATACTTGTATTAGGATGTAGAATACATGGTATAATGGAGTAGCCATTTAATTACAAGCTTAAAATCCTGATATTAAGCCACCTCCACCTTGTTAGGTAGCAAAGCCAGTGTGATTTTCACCTAACCTTCATGAGGTGTCAAGCTTAGAGGGATTTTAGGGAGCTTGAGGTGGCAAGAGGGGGAATCAAAACAACAAAACTGAGAGAAATTCTGGGAAAAGGGGGAAAGGAAAAAAAGTCTCTCTCACTCAATCTCTCTCACTCTCTCGTATCAACCATTGTTGTCGATTTCTTCATGAATGCCTAAGCCCAACCCGAAACTTAGTTCGTTAACTCTTGGAGAAGAAGAGGGAGCTAGCGTCAGAGGGTCTTCTAGGACTAAGAAGGGCCCCAGTTTCTGTGGTGGACTGTATAAGGTAGAATCCTAAATAAGCTAGTTAGGGTTTAGTTTAATCGTGTTTTAGTTTCGTCTCTGTCAATTTTCAACAGCATGAGTCATACGGTTGTATGGCCAACCCCGTATGACCGTATGGTCGTTATTTTGATCAATAAAGGAGTTGTGCGATTGTGACACGACCGTATTCAAGTTTTTACTCCCACACGGCCATATGGATTTGGCCATACGGCCGTGTGAGATTTTAGTATCTTTGTTGCTGTTGAGTCAATTTAATCCACACGGCCGTATGGAATTTTCCATACGGTCGTGTGGCCATCAGCCCATACGACTGTATGCTTTCCTTCAGCTAACCAAAATCCAAACGAACATATGGATTTCACCATACAGCCATGTGGATCTCCCAGCCTCTTTTATTAAATCCACACGGCCATATGGATTTCACCATACAGTCGTGTGGTTTTCATAGTCTGAATTTATCGATTTTGTTTTCTTTGAGAACTGACAGTAATTGTTTAACAGTTTGGTTGATTACATATAATTGCCAAATTATTGACTAATCATGATTGCAAACTATGATCTGTATACTTGCAAAATTAACCGTGTTGAATTAAATAAATTGTTGTTTAATTTCCATGTTATGAACCATGGTGCTTTATAGTAGAAAAATCACTTGTTTTATTTATGTTGCAGCATGTTTATTTATAAAAGTTTCCATATGAATCTGAAATTGAGAAGCGAGGTAAATGACAACATGATCTGTTGTACTGAGACCACTAATGCATCATGAAATTTGTGAAATAAGAATGAGGATGAATATGAGTATGATATACCAAAGTGAAAGAACTAAGAAATAACTGAAATCAGAGTGAGATGAGAATATAAGTCTGGAGTCTTCAATCCATTCAGAAATGGGTGAAGCTTTAGATTTGGTTTGGGGGAAGTGTGTAAGCAATAGGCTTTTAAGGAGTGGACACTTATGATGATTTCTCACCCACGCTCTCGGCAGCCGGCATGAGGAGTAGACAGGGTTAGAGTGGCCGGTGGTGTACTCGTGATGCACCATGACTGTAAATGATGGTTTGCTCTATTTTCCACAGAAAACCCGAGATTTCTCACTCCCGACAGAGGAGTTACGAGAGGCCCCTCCAGTGCTCGTGTCGCTGGTTGAGGTACCGCTTTTCACCCATCCTGGGTGAAGTCCAGCTCCTTAAAGGTGTCCTACTAATTACACGGATTCCCAAACATGTGAAGTGATAATTTGTTATAATTGTTGTTAATTTACAAATGCTACCATTTACACCTTCAGGTCCTGAGGTAGTTGCACCCGAGTCAGGACGTGTGCAGACTTCTACTTCTTCCTCACCTCAGGTACAGCTGGATGTCACAGACGGAGGTTTTGTCCACTGGACTTCCCTGAGGTAGACTAGGGAGTGTGTTGTATGGGTGTGGACACATTTTGGGTTTCTTTTAGGGTGGATTTCCCCCTTTGTCTTTCCCCTTTTGTTGTACGTTTGGGTACCCTTTGGTACTTGTACAGAGACATATGATGTATCTTGTATAAATGATGTTCAGTTACTTTTCAGCACTTACGGTTTTAATTTCTGTTGGAGCGTTATATTTCTTACTCTTTGTACTTTTCTAATATATCGCAGTGGCTGACTTAGATAATTTTATTCTAACCACAATTAAAGCCTAGTAGTATTTGGACGTTAGGGGCTCGAAGCCCAGTGTCTAAATACTACGACGGCCTAGTCATGTCCCGTATTTGGGAGAGTAAGGCGTGACACAATGGCCTCAAGTCAAAGGACGGGCTTGCCTATCATCACTTAAGAGCTAAAATTGATAGTTTTGTATGTGCTATCCATGTAGCAACTCTCGTTGGGTCGTTCAGTGAACTCATTCTCTAATGAGCACCTGTGTCTCGTCTCTGATTTTGCTAAATCGAACGATCATGAGATCATTGCCACCAACACTTGGTGAAGATAGAGCACACAATAGTCTATCTGATGCATCGATGTCCTTTCTCAATGTATCTACAACTACGAACATTTTTAGACTTGTGCTATTAGCGATTGAAACACTTCTCCATGATCGAGATCCTCATATCAATACATGTTCGACCTCACACTAAGTCTCAGGACTTTATCTAAGTATAAAATGTAGACAAACAGTATGATGATTCTCAGAGAAACATTACCAAAATAGCATATGATTATTTTGAACAAGATGTCCCAATTATAAATGATTGGCCTCGAGGGCATACATTTCCCAACGATATCGAGCCATTCTAAAGAGCATAGATAAACTCAAACCAGGGTCCCTAGCATGCCCGGACCCAGTTGCTTTAAATCAAGCACGAACTCAGGCTATCATAGGTATATGGCTTAGGCTAGCCCGAACTTTAGGCTTGGGTGTAGCAGCCCAAACTTATGCTCGAGCTGCAGTGCCCGAGTGGCTCAGGCACGCACGAGCTTCTACTTGGGCATGCCTGAGCATGCAGGTGCTGCAGTGCCTGAGCTTACGCTTGTGTTGTAGGTAGCCCGAGTAATAACTCGAGCTGCTTCAGCATGTTGTGTCCATAATTTCTATGTTTTTATCACGCATTTGCATATCATTTTCATCGATCGAATTCGTATTTTCGTAGTATATCATGCTTTTCTAGATATATTTGATTCTTGCGATGTTTTATACACTTTCAGGAAATTCGACGCGATTCGGAGCGATACGTGACTTTGGACACAACTTCGACGCCTAGCTCTCATCGCCTCGCCACGACGACCTATGGGTGGAAGAGGAGAAGAAGATGAAGGTTAAGAAGAAGGAGTGGGAGGAGTAGAAGAAGGAGAAGTGAAGAAGGAAAATGATTTCCAGATCGCTCGGTCGAGCGCATAATGCGGTTGACCGAGCTGTGACACCAAGACAAATGGGCCAAGGTTTCAAAGGAGCGCTGGGGCAAGCGACCCGACCCGCTCGACCGAGTGACCAAGTCGCTCGCCCGAGCTAGTCGTCAGTTGAGCCCAATATTTTTCCTTGCAGCTCTCTGTTAAAATAGTGTTTAATTCGCTCGATCGAGCAGCTTCCCCGCTCGACCGCGCAGCCTCTTCTTCAACAAAGCGACATCAATTCCCGAAGATGGCGCTCGGTCGAGCGGCTTCCCCGCTCGACCGAGTGGCCCACTCTCATGCTTCCCAGGATTATGCTCTATAAGGCGGAACTCGGTCGAGCGAGCACCCCGCTCGACCGAGCGCTAGGTTAGCAGACTTCATTTTTGGCTTTTTATTGGGTTTCGGGTTGGTTTTGCTATAAAAACCCGAAACTTATAGGTTTTGTATATAAACCAAACAGTTTTTAGATTAGGTTAAGTCTTATTTTACTGCTGGAAACTTAGGAGCTATTGGAAAGGCTCTTTTTCTTTGGATTTTATTTTGCAATCTAAATCTTGGTAGCTATTCCTTTACCTTTGATTCTTTGATATGTTGTTCTCTATTGCTCCCTATTTGCATTGATATTAATTTCATGATGTTTGCCCAAGTAATTATGCTATTCTCCATTGCTCCCACTTTTGTAGCCGTAGCCATGCTAGAGTAGTGGGTTTCTAGGGCTTAGGGAGGATCCCAAGGAGCTTAGGGATTGGATGTTAGGTTTGACCTCCGTTGGATGAATATAGGGTCTCCCTATGGTGGTTTGAACAAGGGTTTTGGGGGATTAGCCTTAGGATTGGAGGACCGCAAAAGCGACTCCATATCCTAGGGAGAATCCCCACGAATCCGATTTGGGAATAGTGGCCATTTTTTGGGGCTCGCGCTCACGATGGTGACTCGAGAGATGGGGGCGAGCACTAATCCCCAATCCGCTTGCCGATGACTATGAAAGTAGCCCGACCGCTAGAACCAACCATAGGATTGCATCGCATCCTGTAGAGCATACGAATGCCTACGGATTACGAGGCTGGACCAAGTGTCAAGCGTAATGCACAAATTTTCGCATGAAGCCAATAACGAATGCACGGCCCCGATAGGGATGTGTTAGATGAGCGTAATGACGAAAGTCTAACGCTCATTCCCATCTCCAGATGAGACACTCCTACCCTAATCCATCCTCTGACGGAAGACCAATTGACCTTAAATCCATTACTGAAGGTCCTAGTGGAGAATCCAGAAGGCCTTAGACGTTTAATATTTATTTAATCTTGTTTCGCTCAACCAACCAATCAAATCACACGAGATAACCCCGATCACACATTCTCCTCCTTCCACAAAAATCTAAGGGTTAGATGATTGCCTCCCTAGAGTTTGACATTCTATAAATACTGTAACACACTGTTCACTTGCGGTGTTCTCGTCCGTGCATCGCGGGTGAGGAACAAGTTTTACCGGGAGGCAACTGTTTACTTTAGTTTTTGGTTGGAGAGAGTTGGTTCCATCCACACTTGACACCCCACGACTTCTTTTTATTTTTCTTTTTGTTCGCTTATTACTATTATTTTCTCCTTTTTGCTAACGAGTTCCACAATTTTCTTGAGTGCCTCTATTTTGCATGCTGACACGTTCTCAGGGAGGAGAAGATCTTTTACCTTTGGACCCTGATATAGAGGCGACTGCAAGGCGACTCGCAGCAGATAGAAGGAGAAGAGTGTCGATGGCTGAGACTCCCATGGGACCGCTTCCTCTCCCTCCACCAGAATTGATCCGGGATTTCAAGAAGCCCGACACCATCTCAGCGTCCTTCGTGACCATACCGTCGATCTGCGATGGCCACTTCGAGCTAAAGACGGGGCTCATCCTGTTAGTGCAACAGGACTGCTTCCACGGGCTCTCACATGAGAACCCCATTCACCGCATGGAGGCATTCTTGACGAAGTATGCCATGTTTCAGATGCAGGGGATCAGTGATGACGGGTTCAAACTGCGGCTCGTCCCCTTCACCTTGAAGGATAAGGCCCACTACTGGCTGAAATCACAGGGGCTCAATACCTTCACTACATGGGAGTAGCTGACGGATGCCTTCATCACAAAGTATTTTCCCCCTTCGAAGATGCTTTGCCTTCGGAATCAGATAACCAACTTCAAGCAAGGGGGCAGGAGACATTATAGAGGCCTGGGAGCGATATAAGGACCTCCAGCATCAGTGTCCGAACCACCACATCCCTACATGGGACTTCGTTCTATTGTTTTACAATGGTTGCATTCGGACACAAAGATGATTGTCGATGCCACGACAAACAGAGCTATAACGGGGAAGGAGCCAGCTGAGGCCATGAATATTCTTGAAGATATGGCAGCAAACAATCAGAATTGGTGCGACGATAGGTCGGCCTCTACTATTGCAAAGGCCTCAGGAGGAGGCCGATATGAAGTTAGTGATGTGGCAATTTTTTATAGCCATCTCGATTCCCTTACCCAGCAGATGACCTGAATGGAGCATCGACTTGATGTTAGGCCCAGCTTACCCCCTGCCACAACATATGCCACTTATGAGAGGTGCACAGATCAGAAACCCAATGGCAGGAATCGCTCCTACCATACGCCTCCTCTAGCAGCAGAGGAGGCCAATTACACTTCAGATGATAGAGGAGGCAACAAGGGAGCTATGGGAACCCGGCCTGGAGAAATCATCCTGGTTTCCAATATATGAACAGCAGCAGAGCACAACAACAGGCCTATCAATAGCAACAGCCCCATCAGCAGCAGCAGCAGCATATTTACTATCAGCAGCAGGACCAGCAGTTAGGGTAGAGGCCGTTTGCCCTATATATGCCATCGGGATATCAATAGCAGCGTCAGCAGCAGCTAGTCGTGCCTGCACCCCCACCAGTTTAGCAGAAATCCTCCTTGGAAGCCACCTTAGATAAATTCATAGAGGAGTAGGGAAAGCTCAATCATGACCATGCAGCTTGCAGCAAGTAGCTCTCCACCACGGTGGATCAGCTAAAGGAGCATTTGAGTCAGATTTCACGAGCCCAAGGCAAGCTTCCCACTCAATTTGAGAAGAACCTTAGGGAGAGTGATTGTGCCATCACCACCCATAGAGGCATACCAACGAAGGATCCGGAGCTACCAGTGATGATTCCCATAATTGCATCACCTGAGGAGGTGATAGATAAGCACCCACCAGTAGTTGAGGGTGAAGATATTAAGGCTGAGGAGCAACCTATTATTATAGAGAAGGAAAGCACTCCGATGGAGGAAGAAGCGGTTAAGGAAAGGGCAAAGCCCGTGGGAAAACCCAAGGATCGTCTCGCTCTGGATCCATTCCCTAGTAGTTTGGCGAAGGCCATGATGGTAGAGAAGTACGCCAAATTTATTAAGCTCTTGAAGGGAGTGGAGCTCAACATTCCCTTTATGGATGCCCTCACGGAGATACCTTCATATGCCAAGTTCCTTAAGGAACTCATTTCTGGGAAGAGGAAGGTGGAGCAAGTTATGTTGAAGGAGGAGCCGTCTTCATTCTTGAGGAGCAATAAACTACCGAAGAAGCTCTCGGATCTTCACCGTTCCATGCTCCATAGGCGGCGTCCCCATCAGGAGAGCCTTGATAGATTTGGAGGCCAGCATCAGCTTAATGCCTTGGTCCATCTTCCGGTGCCTCAACACTGGGACAGAGCTAGAGCCGACGGCCATGATGATCCAGCTCGCAGATAGATTGGTGATGCACCTGGTAGGAGTGGCTAGGGGCGTCATCCTACAGATTCCTGACGGGTGAGCATGCCGGTAGATTTCGCCATAATGGACATGTCGAAAGACGACGGGTCCCAGCTTATTTTTGGTTACCCGTTCATTGCGACGGCTGGATTTTTGATAGACGTGCGAGAAGGCACGCTCTCCCTCAATATGGGAAACATTAAGGCCGAATTTCGGCTACCCAAGCCGATGAGGGAGAGAAAGCCCACTACGGATGTCGGATACCTGGACTTGATTGAAGATGAGCTCGTGGATGAGTTCACAGTTGAAGAAGTCTTTTCGGACCCAACGAGGACCATGGTGTGGACCCTCGGCACGACAAAGCGGTGGCAGCCTACTTGAATGTCTTGGATGAGAACCCAGATGACGGATTGACGACGCGTGAACACGCTATGCTCGCCATGGAGGGTCACGACCCGGACATCGTGAAGATTAGGAAACCTGGTAGTTGTCTCATCCACGTGGCACCCCAAAGAGAGACAAGTACTGGAGAGGAAAGAGGACAAACAGATCGCTATAGGTCTGGAGGAGGAATTTGACCTATCGGCCCTGCAAGGGTTGGTCGGGAAGAACGATGGGCGCATCTTGATGTGTCATTATATTCCACATTTTATCGATAAGATTACACGTCAAAATGATTGCTCAATTACATATTTTATACGCTTTTGCGCTATTATTTGGAATAATATGACTTTCGGAGCGTTTATGTCCATTTCAGGGATTTGGGCGATATTGGAGCAATTTGGAGCCAATAAGAAGGTCGGCGACGTGAGAGCACCAATAAGACTCATGATGACATGTTTGAGGTACCAAAGAAGAATACTGGAGTAAGGAAGAGGCAAGAGAGAAGGTCGCTCGATCGAACTATGATGCGGCGAAGGAATCGAGCGATCCGAAGTGCTGAAAACAGGACAACCGTGCACTATTTCTAAATCTGCTATCTCCTGAGATTTTTCACTATATTTCTGATATTTTTTCCAGGTAGTAGACTTCAATACGGTTCCAACGCCACCAAGAACGCGTAAATCGGAGGTCGGATGAGCCCTGGAAAATTTCTGCAAGTTGATGGTGGAGTGCTGAAATTGTTCTCAACCTCCTACTCGGCCCGAGCACCTCCTACTCGGCCCGAGTCGTGCACTACACGTTTAGAATGCTGTTTTTGGTGTCTGACTCGACCGAGCAGCCTCCTACTCGGCCCGAGTCGCACCCGGGTTGGCAGAGCGACGTATTTTGGTGTTTTGATTCTCTGTAAATCTCGGACCGAGCAGCCTCCTACTCGGCCCGAGCTGTCGAACGACTCGAACGAGCAGCTTTGTGCTCGGGCCGAGTCGCTGTGGGGCCATTCTTTAGTCTGCGACCGGATTTTTGGATTTTTTCTGTGAGGGTTTTTGGGGATTTTGGACAGCCGCCAGGGGGAGACTTCTGTAGAGAGTTTTTGAGGGGAGTTCTGTAGGCAGTTTTAGGGGGTTCTTGAGGGAGATTTTTAGATTAGTTTTGGAGGAGATTTTTGGATACTTTTTTCAAAAGGGAATTTTTAGATCTTTCTTAGACTTTTGTGGAGACGATCTTTTGGGGAGTTTGGCCATGCCCTAGGCCCCTCCTTTGTATCAAGATAAGTACTTTTGTCTCTTTAATTCTATTTATTTGTTATTTCTTTGTGATTATTTGTTGAATATCTCGTTGATGCATGCTAGGATGAATTCTCTTGCTATTATTGAATCTTCTACTGTTCTTCCTATGATGCATGAGTAGATCTTTCTAGGGTTGATGGGTGAACCCTAGGATTTTAGGGGGGAAATGTAGATCTGGATCCCTACGTTGAATTGGGGATTTATGGTTGTATTTCGGTAGATCCTACCGAATCCGTAGATAACCCGTACTGAGATCATGCCCACGGTTTGTGGAATTGATGTGCTTAAGGAGTATCTAGGGATTCGAATAGGGAAATCGATGGATCCAATCAAGGCACGTGACCATGCCCGACTCACGCCTTGAGGGGATCCATCGACAAACTATACCGCTACATTGACGGCTACCATCATTGCGTCAACAAGAGCCACCAAAATACCCCGCAATTCTAACCCATGAGAGTGGTACGAATTGGGGGATTTATCCCCTAGTCCCAATGCACTGCAAGGATCCTATTCCAACATTGACCCCCGACGATCTTAGCGGCGATCCCTAACGCCCTAGCTCTTTTTATGCGACGTTGAGAGACACAAGCTTCGCATCCACCACCATCATAACTCTCCATACTCCACATCCATCAATAAACCCGCAAGTCTAACTCAACTTAGGAGTAGATAGGTAGTATAGCACCGCTTCCCCTTGTTCGATACCCGCTTGTCACTATACCGTGCGCTTGTGGTAAACGACATCGTTCGGGGTTACATTCCAGACGCATCAAGTTTATGGCGCCGTTGCCGGGAGGCGTTCCGCCATACTATCTATTTACCACAATTAGGTTGATTAGATTGCGTAAAAAACCTAAAAAAACAAAAAAATAAATTTATAAAAAAATAACAAAGATATATTTTCCCTGCCACCCGCTTTATTATTATCTCTTTTTCTTGTACCACTGATATCTTTTCCAGGTTGTTGTTTTTGACTATTCAGGTACAATGGATCAATCTTGAAATTGTTCAGGCAATGATTATTCAGCACAGTATGAGGCTCAATGGAAGAATGCGAATATTATTCACAGGACACGTACTATCAGATGGAAGGATACGATCAATATTCAGAGTTCTATGCCTACTACGAGTCTTGTGACATGGAGGGACACATGCCCTACGATAGCCGTGTCTGTCTCTTGAGTCCTGACCATCCTCTCAATTTGACACTTAATGCATTCATGGCATCGGTAGAGGAGAGCACAGTTGTCAGCGCTATGCTGAATGAGTCACATGATCGATGGCCGAAGGATAAGGACGAAATCAACCAGTATCTCTCATCTCTTGAGCCTGTGGGAGAGATGCCTGAGCACATATAGCCATCTCATCCTTCCACTGACGCCGAGGACCACCTACCAGAGCTTATTGCTCCCACTCAGGGAGATCCTTTTACCCACTCCATTTCTGAATCATGCGCCACATTTGGAATTTATTCTGGTTCAGATCTTTTTGACACGTCGTACCTGTTGCATGACACTCACAATTTTGGACCTGAGGTATGCTTGGACGTGACCGGGCTTGAAGAATCTGAGAATGAGGAGGAGTTGCCTGATGAGACCCATACTTATATGCCAGAGCTGCCTGAAAAGCCTGAGATGAACGACAAGGAACTGCCTGTCGTGGTACATGAGAGCGGAGATGTATTTTCAGGGAAGTATCGTCTACCTATTTTTCCTTTACATATTTATTTTGACGATCTTCTTTGGAAAAATTTTATTTTGGTGGAAAATATTCCACATCAGATTGATGCGGCTTGTCTCTTGCAGGGCACAGGTGGAGTCCTTGGAGAGATGCTGGGAGCCGCATTGCTGGAATCTGATGGAGCCCATGGAGATACGCACCTGGCAGAGCTACGGAAAGTGCAGATAGAGCAGCTGCCTGCACCGGCAAAGATTCTGGATCCGCCTTTTGCTACAGGTGGTACCAATCTAGTATTGTAGTATTTTATGCATTCAATAAATACGAATCCTCTCAACAGCGAGAGGACCGTATATGATTTAATATGCTTTCTTAGTTTAATAAATTCACCCCATTTGATGGCTCAATTATCTTTTGCACCCAACACACTGTCTATTATTCATGCTCACCCTTATATTTTGGGCGCTTATTTTGCATCTCTCCCCAATTTTTATGTGATGTTTAAGCTTGGGGGAGAGAAATTATTTTGTTGAGTGGCCCCCTATCTTTTTTTGTCCTCTATTTATATCATACACACATTGAGGACAATGTGATGTTTAAGCTTGGGGGAGTGCATAGTGCACGCACTTCGCTTTATCGTGAAACACACCTCGTATTTTCCATATGAACCATGTTCACTCTTATAGTTATGTCTCGTATGTTTTATTTTTTATGAAATATCGTGGATTTATTTTTATGAACATTTATATTTGTTAGATTAGAGTTTAATTCCTTGATTAGTGTATCTTTGTTAATATGCTTTTTCATAGTTGAATCCATACTTTCACAACCGTATTCTCGAAACAGTTAAGCTAAAAATGAACGAATCAAAATCTGAAAATTATTTGACTCCTGTGTGATTTGCTTGATAATTTTATTGCTTCATGGATGTTTAGTGATTCAATAGAGATAGGATAACCCCATGACAACCAAAGTAGTGATGATTAGGATTCCTGAAACCGAGCCATGTCTAAATTCTATGCTTTTTCATTTTCTTTTGTGAATAGCCAATAAATGATCTTTGATCATGTTTTGCATTCCATCGCGTTTACGCGAGTTTGCAAAAATCCCAAAAATACAAAAATCAAACAAATATCTTGAATAAAAGGCCCTAGGGGTTCTTCGTAACCAGATGCCCTAAGATCGTCTGGTCTGGGATGCATAGGCCGCCTTTTGTATTTATTGAGTTATCTCGTGTATACAAAGAAAGAAAAAATGCGTATGAAATATTCATATAGCCAAAAATAATATAAAACTACAAAAATCTCATATCCTTATCCCCATTTCTATATAGAACTAAGACATGGCAAAGTTGATGGGTTCTAGGAGTCTTGAAATGGTCGTAGTGTGGTGATGCCTTACCTTGATTGCATTTGCTAAATTCATTCCATGAAGTATAACAAAATACCACGCATGCTTGAAAACGTTTGATCATGACATATTACGCTACTGAGAGAATGAGTTGTGAACATTGGTTTCATTTCTGTGAACTTAGTATATTGCATGATAAACAATGATATGATATAACTCTAATCTCTTTTTATTGCTTATCGAGTTCATTAAATTTGTTGAAATTCACTTTATTATATTTTGAGCGAGATTTAATTATTTGGGTGCGTATGTATCCTAATTTCATATTGACATGTGTTCACGAGATCGTGCATATCTTGGGATCTTGTATTTTTCTGAATTTAAGATTGAACCCCTTTTCTCCATTTACACATCACTGCATCACATCTTCATTGTATCACACTCCAGTGTTAGCTTCTTACTAGTCTTCCTCGAGGACGAGTGAGAGGTAAGCTTGGGGGATTTTGATGTGTCATTATATTCCACATTTTATCGATAAGATTACATGTCAAAATGATTGCTCAATTACATATTTTATACGCTTTTGCGCTATTATTTGGAATAATATGACTTTCGGAGCGTTTATGTCCATTTCAGGGATTTGGGCGATATTGGAGCAATTTGGAGCCAATAAGACGGTCGGCAACGTGAGAGCACCAATGAGACTCATGATGACATGTTTGAGGTGCCAAAGAAGAATACTGGATCAAGGAAGAGGCAAGAGAGAAGGTCGCTCGATCGAACTATGATGCGGCGAAGGAATCGAGCGACCCGAAGTGCTGAAAACATGACAACCGTGCATTATTTCTAAATCTGCTATCTCCTGAGATTTTTCACTATTTTTCTGATATTTTTTTCAGGTAGTAGACATCAAGACGGTTCCAACGCCACCAAGAATGTGCAAATCGGAGGTCGGATGAGCCCCGGGGAATTTCTGCAAGTTGATGGTGCAGTGCTGAAATTGTTCTCAACCTCCTACTCGACCCGAGCACTTCCTACTCGGCCCGAGTCGTGCACTACACGTTTAGAATGCTGTTTTTGGTGTCTGACTCGACCGAGCAGCCTCCTACTCGGCCCGAGCACCTCCTACTCGGCCCGAGTCGCACCCGGGTTGGCAGAGCGACGTATTTTGGTGTTTTGATTCTCTGTAAATCTCGGACCGAGCAGCCTCCTACTCGGCCCGAGCTGTCGAACGACTCGAACGAGCAGCTTTGTGCTCGGGCCGAGTCACTGTGGGCCCATTCTTTAGTCTGCGACCGGATTTTTGGGTTTTTTCTGTGAGGGTTTTTGGGGATTTTGGACAGCCGCCGGGGGGAGACTTCTGTAGAGAGTTTTTTAGGGGAGTTCTGTAGGCAGTTTTAGGGGGTTCTTGAGGGAGATTTTTAGATTAGTTTTGGAGGAGATTTTTGGATACTTTTCAAAAGGGAATTTTTAGATCTTTCTTAGACTTTTGTGGAGACGATCTTTTGGGGAGTTTGGCCATGCCCTAGGCCCCTCCTTTGTATCAAGATAAGTACTTTTGTCTCTTTAATTCTATTTATTTGTTATTTCTTTGTGATTATTTGTTGAATATCTCGTTGATGCATGCTAGGATGAATTCTCTTGCTATTATTGAATCTTCTACTGTTCTTCCTATGGTGCATGAGTAGATCTTTCTAGGGTTGATGGGTGAACCCTAGGATTTTAGGGGGAAAATGTAGATCTGGATCCCTACGTTGAATTGGGGATTTATGGTTGTATTTCGGTAGATCCTACCGAATCCGTAGATAACCCGTACTGAGATCATGCCTACGGCCTGTGGAATTGATGTGCTTAAGGGGTATCTAGGGATTCGAATAGGGAAATCGGTGGATCCAATCAAGGCACGTGACCATGCCCGGCTCACGCCTTGAGGGGATCCATCGACGAACTATACCGCTACATTGACGGCTACCGTCATTGCGTCAACAAGAGCCACCGAAATACCCCGCAATTTTAACACATGAGAGTGGTACGAATTGGGGGATTTATCCCCTAGTCCCAATACACTGCAAGGATCCTATTCCAACATTGACCCCCGACGATCTTAGCGGCGATCCCTAACGCCCTAGCTCTTTTTATGCGACGTTGAGTGACACAAGCTTCGCATCCACCACCATCATAACTCTCCATACTCCACATCCATCAATAAACCCGCAAGTCTAACTCAACTTAGGAGTAGATAGGTAGTATAGCACCGCTTCCCCGTGTTCGATACCCGCTTGCCACTATACCGTGCGCTTGCGGTAAACGACATCGTTCGGGGTTACATTCCGGACGCATCACATCTCATGTGCACTGAACATATCGCCTCACTGAGCAGCAGATGTCGAGCTAACGACCTTAAACAAGCCCTTGGCAGGAAGCATTCTGACCTATTTCCCCGCATTTCGGTTTTAGCTAGATTTTTTGAGATTTTTTTTACAAAAATTCTAAAATCCATAAATAGCTGATGCTTATTGATTTTGGCAGGGACTCGACGGTCATAACGCCAAACAAGGAAGAGAAGCATAGACGTGGAGCTGGATTCGAAGATCGACGAGAAATACGTGATGGAGCAAGGATGGAAGTCTAGAAATTCCAAATTGCTCGGTCAAGCGCATCATCGAGACCCCGACAGAAGGAGAGATTTGGCAAGGAAAAATTCCAAACCGCTCGGTCGAGCGACCCTACTCGCTCGATCGAGCGATCTAGCCAAGAAGCGGCCTAATTCTAATGCGAAGGGAGCATGCACTCAAACCAACTTGCCCAAGCAGTCGGGCGATCGACCGAGCGCCCAACCATCCAGGCACGTCTATAGCAGGCGCTTGACTAATGCTTTTCTAATTTCCCCTCTTTTCCTCTCGATCGACACCCCGATCGCCCCTCTACTCCTCTCGATCGGAGACTCGAGCACCGCCAGCTTCGCCCGAGCTCCTCCACCGCCTCCAGCAAACCCCCCTCCTCTTCATCATCAACCCCCAAACCCTAACCCTCCACATCCCCACTCCCCCCGAACAACCCCCAAACCCTAATCCTAACCCCCGCACTGTCGCCCCCTTGACCAAACACAGTCCTACCCCCGAGCGCCACCTTCCCACCTCCCACCTCCCCCGTCGACACCACCCCTCTCCTTTCCACATCCCCACTCTCTCCCCCTCCGAACAACCCCAAACCCTTAATCCCCAACCCCCCCAGTGCCGCCTCTCCATCCACCACCATCAACAACCCCCTCCTCCCCCATCGACACCCCCATCCTCTCCACAACCACCCCCCCATTCCTCAACCCTAAGCACCGCAAATTTCACCAAAATCCCACAAATCGAACCCAAAATTCGAATCTTTCGATGAGCGTGAAGCTTGGTGGGAATTCATCGTCGCTTAGGCATCGGGCATCCCCCTCCTCCCCTGTCGACACCCCCTATCCTCTCCACAACCCCCCCCCCCACATTCCTCAACCCTAAGCACCGTAAATTTCACCAAAATCCCACAAATCGAACCCAAATTTCGAATCTTTCGATGAGCGGGAAGCTTGGTGGGAATTCATCGTCGCTTAGGCATCGGGCATCACACATTGGAGCTCGAGGAGTTTGCTATTTGCAGCGGTGCTCGTTGGTTCGCTAAGAGTACACTCGTTCCCTTCTCTTCATTTTTATTATATATATATCTCTTTGGTTGTTTGAATTACAAGCGCACAATGCCCTATAGGGCCATTATACGATCACCCTCACCCGACTCTCCACCACGCACCGCTACACCTTAGCACTTTCACACACTACTACCACATCACCCCCAATCACATCCACCACCACCACCCTACCCCCTACACATCGTCCACACACACGCGCATACATCCAACATCGTCACCAGACCATCCCCATCCCAACCCCAGCCACAACCTGCACGTAGAAAGGAGTTGGCCCACAAGCCCTCTTCCTCTACCCCCACGCACTCCCACCCCCACCACCCCACCACAACCATCCCAACCTCCACCACCTCCACCACCTGCTGCTAAGAAGAGGAAGTCCCACAGGGCTCCTTATTCTAGGCCACACACCGCCATGTGTACTACCACACCATCCCCACTAGCATCACCTTCACCCCCACCTGCCAAGAAGAAATGCTCGGCTCATGGCTCCTCATCTGGGATACGAGTCCCCTTGAGTGAGCCTGCACCACCACCCCCCACATCCTGAGGGCGATGCCTTAGAGACCTACAATATCACATTTATAGACGACGTACACCGTCATCAATTTACCAGTCTCTCTAGGCGCCAGGTCGTATCGACCAAATTCACCGATTTAGGAGACTTTGAACAGCTAGGCCTTTTGCTAGGGGTTAGGCATCTATATAGGAATCTGGGTTGGGATGACTTCCTAGGGTTGTAGGCACAGACTTGCACTTGCCTGACCCTAGAGGCCCTCAGCTCCCTGTGTCGTACCAACATGGGGATACGCTTTAGCCTACTGGACCCATACATAGAGTTCACTTATACTGGACTATGTGAGTTGTTCCAGTGGCCCGTAGTCCCCGATGTTGAGACTTCCCATCACCCTGGCATGGATACTCCCCCGCCATTTACACCACACAATTTTGGGAGAGGATATCCAGCTTACCCGTCTTCAGCACTAGCCGTTCGAAGTCTTCCTCGATCATTTACCCCTGCCTGAGACTAGCCCAGCGCCACATTTCCACAATGATGCTTTGCATGAATGAGCCTGGGACTATGTCTTTTATCATGCTCATCCTCTTATGGGGCCTTACCCTCCCACTTGAGGCACAGCCCGACGACACCTCTTGCCCTGTCGACCTCATAGATCACGACCAGGTCTTCTGTGACCGCCTATATTGGGCTACTACCTTGCAGAGAGACCCCATTTGTTGTGGTGGCTTCTTCACCATTATTGCCCAGTGGGCTAGGCTTCCCATCCCCGAGGACCTTCTAGAGGCGTCGGGCTTTACTACCATATCATTGCATGTGCTTTCTCATATGCATATTATTAGGGCCCATGGTGAGAAGCATTGGGTATACCTTCACGGGCATTTTAATGCTGATTTTATGGTCTTTCTGAGTCCTACCGCGACTGACGTGGCCCCTCAGCACATAGAGTGGATCCTCCCTATCCAGGAGCGCATCCCTCCCACTTACGAGCTGGAGCCCGATGATGCGCAGGTTGTCCAGCAGCAGCATGCTCACCAACCAGGCGCCGCTCTACTACACACTGAGGAGCCCCACCCAACCTTGCCCTAACAGAACCAACAGCGGCCCCTTCTGTCTCCACATCTGTTGATGGCCCTGTGATTTCCTCCGAGCCCCATGTTTCTGATTCGACCGTCGACCTCCCTGTCCACACTTCTGATGAGGACCCAACACTATCAGTTGAGGTCCTCACTTCTGATCTGAGCGTCGGTCCCTCTGTCCGCATATCACCACCACCCGAGACCACACTAGTGGCTGCAACCCTGTCTTCACCTATCTCTAGCACTGTCTCGGCTATTTTTACGGAGAGTGTGTTGGTGTCTGTCTCCACAGCTGTTGCCACCTCCTCTACCATGTCTGCACCTACAACATCTGCCCCTACCTCCAGTTTGAATTCCTCCTCTACTCCCACCACCACTGCCCTATTCTCTTCACAGCCTACACTCCCACTGCACCACGCCTTCACCACACGGGCATTCAAGGGGTGAATCCATCAGCTCCCACCCTCCCAACATTTCAGGTCGACTATATGGGGTGTAGCAGGCTGTACTTGAGCTCCGCAGAGCCGTTGGGCCACTCACTGATCTTGAGTAGCGGAACAGCGAGAAGCTGGACCATATCCTTCAGCTTCTTCAACCATTACCCCCCACGGGTGGTGGTGGTGGTGCCCGATTTATAGCTTCTCGCTGTTATCGTGTCTCCCCCGTATATTATTGTGCACATCTATCATTTCGGGGCCCGGCTTAGTCCAGCTTGGGGGAGTCACATTTTGTCCATCATCATCATCCACACCTGCATTCCTTGTATATATGCATGCTGTACATATGCATTTGCATCTTCATTTTATTTCTCATGACTTTTATTTTCTCATCGCATCCCACACATCCTACCTTTAGCATCATTTTCCATCTCTACGCGCGTGTTCTCAGTAGTGAGGACACTTCTACGTTTAGCTTGAGGGAAGAGCACTATTGTTTTACACTTATTCTTTCCCTTACTTTCACTTATTATTTCCATTTCTGCCCCCATTCTTTTTTCTTTTTTAAGCATCATTTTATTCTCTATCTTTTTCTTTGTTTGTATGCATGTTTCCTTTTCCTTTTCTTTTTCTTTTTTATTAGACTAAAGATGATTCTCTTACGATTGCACTATAAGCTGTGCACACTCAACTTACTTGCTCTATACACTAACGTAGGATTTATCAAAGTCTATTTGCGCTTCATTGCATATATATAGAATGGATTACAATTTTGAACTCTATGCTTTCATGAGTTAGAGATATTCCTTGAGTAGGATGTATATTAATATGCTTTTCCATGCTTTAGATCCATTTTTCCACGATAATTATTCTCGAAACAGTTAAGCTAAAAATTACTTGATTAATTGATAATTGAATGAAAAATTGCATGATTGTGTGAAAACGTGTACTTTTATAATGAATGATAGTTCAAAGGAGTTTGGATAACCCGCGACACTTAAGTAGTGTTTACTAGATATGCTGACAACGAGCCATGTCCCAATTCTATCGTTTTCTTTTATTTTTTATATAGCCAATTACGATCTTTGATCATACTTTGCATTTCATCGCGTTTACGTGATTTTGCAAAAATCCCAAAAAACATTGGAAATACAAAAAAACAAAAAAATTATTACATAAATAAAAGGCCCGAGAGGTTCTTCGTAACCCGATGCCCTAAGACCGTCTGGTCTGGGATGCATAGGATGCCTCTTGTATATATTGAGTTATCTCGTATATAGAAGGAAATAAAAATATTTTAATGTAAAGAAAATTGTATAGCCAAAAACAATTGTAAAAATAAAAAATCCCACATCCTTACCTCACTTTCTATATAGAGTAAGGACATGGCAAGGTTGATGATGTCTAGGATTCGTGAAAGAGTTTAGTGAGGTGATCTCTGGATTTCACTGAATTTACCATTTTCATTTATGAAATGTTAATTAAAATCATCTTGCATGCTTGAAATGATTGATCATGACACTAGAAGCTGCTTAGAGAATGAGTTGTGGAGATTTGGATTCGAATCATGGATATTGTATATTGATTGCATGCTATAATAGGAATTTCCCTCTGACTTCATATCATATATTCGAATTCACTTTATTCGTCGAAAAATCCATTCTATATAATCCATGCTAGACTTAATGAATCCTTGTGAGTCGTGTGCTTTCATTATTAAGTTGGAGTGTTGCTGCGTGATTATGAGATGAGGAGATGATTTAGTCGCTTTTCTTATTATTTTTTGATCTCTTTTGCACTTTGTTGTTTTCTCCCTCCGTTGAACTTCTTATTCGTCTTCCTTGAGGACGAGTAAGAGGTAAGCTTGGAGGATTTTGTTGTGTCCATATTTTCTATATTTTTATCACGCATTTCCATATCGTTTAGATCGCCCAAATTTGTATTTTCGTATATATCGCGCTTTTCTCGATATATTTGATTCTTGCAATGTTTTATACACTTTCAGTGAATTCAGCGCGATTCGGAGCGATACGTAACTATGGACACAACTCCACGCCAAGCTCTCATTGCCTCGCCACAGCGACCTATAGGTGGAAGAGGAGAAGAAAATGAATGGGAAGAAGGAGTTGGAGAAGGAGTAGAAGAAGAAGTGAAGAAGGAGATGATTTCCAGATCGCTCGGTCGAGCGTATCATGCGCTCGAACGAGTCATGCACTCGAACGAGCTGTGACACCAAGACGAATGGCTCAAGGTTTCAAAGGAGCGCTCAGGCAAGCGACCCGACCTGCTCAACCGAGCGACCAAGTTGCTCGCCCGAGCTAGTCGTCAGTTGAGCCCAATATTTTCCCTTGTAGCTCTCTGTTAAGATGGCGTTTAATTCGCTCGGTTGAACAGCTTCCCCACTCGATCGAGTAGCCTCTTCTTCAACCGAGCGACATCAATTCCCGAAGATGGCGCTCGATCATGCGGCTTCCCTGATCGACTGAGCGGCCCCTCTTAAGCTCCCCAGGATTAAGCTTCCTAAGGCGACACTCGGTCGAGCGAGCACCCCACTCGACCGAGCGCTAGGTTGGTAGACTACGTTTTTAGCTTTTTATTGGTTTTCGGGTTGTTTTTACTGTAAAATCCGAAACTTATGGGTTTTGTATATAAACCAAACAGTTTTTAGATTAGGTTAAGTCTTATTTTACTGCAGGAAACTTAGGAGCTATTGGAGAGGCACTTTTTCTTTGGATTTTATTTTGCAATCTAAATCTTGGTGATATTCCTTTCCCTTTGATTTTTGATATGTTGTTCTCTATTGCTCCCTCTTCGCATTAATATTAATTTCATGATGTTTGCCCAAGTAATTATGCTATTCTCCATTGCTCCCACTTTTGTAACCATAGCCATGCTAGAATAGTGGGGTTCTCGGGCTTAGGGAGGATCCCTAGGAGCTTAGGGGTTGGATGTTAGGTTAGACCTCCGTTGGATGAATCTAGGGTCTCCCTATGGTGGTTTGAATATGGGTTTTGGGGGATTAGCCTTAGGATTGGAGGACAGCGAAAGCGACTCCATATCCTAGGGAGAATCCCTACGAATCCGATTTGGGATTAGTGGCCATTTTCCGGGGATCGCGCTGACAAGGATGACTCGAGAGCCGGGGGCAACCACTAATCCCCAATCTGCTAGCAGATGACTATGAAAGTAGCTCGATCGCTAGAACCAATCATAGGATGGCGTCACATCCCGTAGAGCACGTAAGTGCCTACTGATTGTGTGGCGGGACCAAGTGTTAAGCGTAATGCACGCATTCCTATATGAAGCCGATAACGAAAGCACAGCCCCGTATAGTGATGTGTTAGACGAGCGTGATGACGAAGGTCTAACGCTCGTTCACATCTCTGAATGTGACACTCCTAACCTAATCCATCGTTCGACAAATGACCAATTGACCTTAAATCCATTACCGAAGGCCCTAGTGGGGAAGCCTGAAGGCCTTAGACGTTTAATATTTAGTTAATTTCGTGTCCCTCAACCAACCAAATCACAAGTGACAACCCCGACCTCACATTCTCCTCCTTCCACAAAAAGATAAGTGTTAGACGGTCGCCTTCCTAGAGTTCGACATTCTAAAAATACTATAATGCACAGTTCACTTGCGGTGTTCTCATCCGTGCATCGCGGGCGAGGAACATAGCCCGAGCAAGCGCTCAGACTGTACCTGTGCACAGACTCAGGTGCAACCCATGGAGGGAAACATCCCTTTTGGGCCATGGTTTTGGGTCAACTTTGACGTCAGATTTAGAGGGGCAAACCATCTTAGAAATTATTTATGTTAGTTTCTATGTGTTCTCCATACGATGATCTTCAAAATGATATATCATTGGCTTCTAAGGTTTACTGGAGTGGGAGAAACAACTGCTCAAAGTTTAGCTCTTAAAGGAGAAAAACTTGAGTCAAATGGGGTTCTTTTTTAGTGCCACATCAGATTAGTTACTGATATAAATGCTTAGCTCACCCTATAAATAGGGTCAATCTCCTTCAGCCAAAAGTACAACAAGCCTTGATCAAGGGAGCTCCTCAAGATTAAGTGAGCAAACCTAGATGTAAAGACGACCAATTTAGTTCCTCTTTATTCCCTTTTCAGGTTCTAACTAAACTTGAAGGGAGTTCGGATATGATCTGAAGCTTGGCACAGGGGTTCTAGCTAAGGTGAAATTTTTTAGTCAAGTGGTAACTCTGAGACGAGGCGTTAGATTGCTTCAGGACATTGCCATAAAGGATTTGTTTTGCAACAGCAAAATAAAGGTATGTTCTCTAGTATTTTATTTAATAGTAGTTTTATTTTAGATCTACCTTTATGAGGTTGGTTCGCCCACCTCCTAGTTAGTATAGATCCCGCAAAGGGTTTTATTTTTCCATTGGGTTTTCATAAATATTCAATTTTTATGGTTTTATTCTTCTGCTACTTCCCACATCTATTAAACCTTGGGCTAGATGATGAGAAAAAGCCATATGGAAGTCTCCTCAAAACCATTTAGGTGTGGCAGCTAGGGCAGGTCAATGCAAATTGAACCTAAACTGTTCAGTCATGGGACAGGTTCATCTTACCCAGTGACAGATCACAAACTAGTTCAACTCGTCAATGGTTTGGGCCATAAGCTGAGTTGGGCCAGGGTTTTTTTGAAGGGAGGATTTTTTACCGTCCCGTAACGAACCGAGCTAGACTCGGCTCGACTCATTAACCCACAAGTCCAAACCGTGAGTTGGCCCATACTGTCAACCTGCAGGTTAGTCGTTGGCTAGCTACTGGAACCCCTTTTTTATTCTCCCACTCTCTCATGCGCAAGCGTTAAGGTTCTTTATTGATTATTGACTTCTCCCTGCTCGGTTTTAATAATGAGCAAACATAAATACTTATGACTAATCCCCTCCATACAGTTAATTCATTGCCTAATCAAATCATGAAGATCAAATTGCAATGAATGATAATCAAGATCGATCAAAGATCAAAGAGATGATTGGGTGATCAAGACTAAGAAAAGAAGACTCAAAGACTTCAAGTTCAATCAAGAGAAAGAGAAGAAGCCAAACTCATTGTAAATGTTTTTCTTCTATTTTATTTCTCTTAGAATGTAGCCTTGAAGTAGAGTATACTTGGAGCACAAACACTTCACTCAATCTATCCTAGGAATCCATTGGAATTCATTTCATATAACACTAATTCACAAAACCCTAATATGTGTATTTTGGTTGATCAACAGTCGACTGCTGAACAATTTTCAGGCGTCAGGCTCCATACAGGCGCATGTGTTTTGTTCAACAGCCGTCTGTAATGCAAACATTTTTGATATGATATTTTGGGCTTTCATTCTTAAGTTTCAACGAGCGACTTTTGTGTAAAGTACAGGCGACTGTGACTTGTTAGTCAGTCGCATGTATCTATAAGGGACCCTGCAGGGCTACGCACACACTAGAGGGTGGTGAATAGTGTAATAGCAAGCAAAGTGCTTAATTAAAAGTTACTAAAATTAAAGCACAATAAGCAGCGGAATTTAAACAGAGTGCTCAACAACAACAACCACAAACACAATGATTTTACCCCGGTTCCCCAAAACTTGGGTACGTCCAGCCACACCAGTATTCACTATATTTCCACACAGAGAAGTGAATACAAAATCCCACAAAGAGATACCTCACACAGAGGATTTGGATTCTCACACAGAGAAATCCTTACTCTCACACAGAGAGACCTCACACAGAGGATTTAGGATTCCCACAAAGTGATATCCTTGCTTTCACACAGAAAGGCTTTTGCTCTCACACAGAGGGACTCAAACTCTCACACAGAGAGAACTCAACCAACCCTCACACAGAAGGTTATACTCTCACACAGAGAGTAACTAGCTCTCACACAGAAAGCTAGGATTTCAATGGAATAACAAAGTAAAACAAATACTCTTACCTATGCCTTGAGATGAACTTACTCATTAATGAATGCAAGGCATAGAAGAGGATCTCCAAGTGATGAGATTTGCTAGAAATGCACTTGGATGATTTCCCTTGAGCTTGACTTCAATCCATGAAGGAGAGAATGAGCTCTAAGAGGGAAATGAGAGAGTTTGAGAGTGGCTTATTTAATCTCTAAAGATGTTCAATAGCATCAAGAAGTTCTAATGAACTCAGCCCACTCATATATATAAGAACCATATATCAACTCTCAAAACCCTAGGAAACAGCCAAAAACAAAAAGCTGCAATGGCTAGTTTCTAGGCAGAAACATCACTGACAGTCGACTGATGAACAAATGACAGTCAACTGTTCAACGGCTAGAAAATATCCCACAGCTATAATCTGAGCCTCGACAGTCGACTGATGAAGTCGATACAGTCGATTGTAAACAGGACAGGCGCCTGTAAAACCTTCAGCAGGCGTCTGCTGCAGAGGATGGAATAAAACAGAGAGTTGCACTCGTTCTCCACAAAAGCATACAGGAGACTGATGACAAGAATACAATCGACTGTAAAATAGACAGGCGACTGTAAATCCTTCATCAGTCGACTGTTGTAGAAGATAGAGAAAAACAGAGAGATGCAGAATTTGCACTTACGTCTTTCAGACGACTGTTGACCTTTTACAGGCGACTGTAAATATACAGGGGGCTGTAAATTGATCATCAGTCAACTGATGCGAAAAGCTCAAGTAGAGTCAATAAAAATGTTGCCTTGAGCAGGCATCACAGTCGACTGTAGAAGGCTCGACAGGCGACTGGAAATCACCCAGTCGACTGTAAAACCTTCATCAGGTAACTGTTGGAGAGCCAGAGACTCCAAATGAGCCTTTGGGCAAGATGAGCCTATTGGGTTGGATTCTATGATAATCCTAAGGCTCACTAAGATGGTTAAATGCATATGCATGAATGAGTAGACCATCTTTCAAGGCATTACAGTAAACCTAGACTCAAAAGAGAGAGAAAGCAATAAAGGAAATATTACATGGATTACAATGCTTTCCTTAGAGAGTATGGTTTCAATCTTGACGCCATGATGCTCCCCATCATCTCCAAGCTTTGGCACCCCTTGAGTCCAAGCTTTGGCCTTTCTTCACGTGATGTCCATCTTTGCACCAAGTGTTTAGTCTCCAAAAATGATATTCTAGAAAAGTAACTAAGAGACTAAAACAAGAGATTCATTAGCAACAACATAATGTTGTGATCATCATCAAAATAACATTGGTATGAAACACCAATACTCAACGGTATCATCTTGACCAAATAACCCAATTCTGTCAACTTATGCACTTGTGCATCCAGGCGTTGTATGTTGGTTTTACATGTGCCTCCCCATGGCACAGGCGCTTGTATATTCCACTACAGTCGCATATCCATCCCTTGCCCAGATTCTTCTATTTGGCAAGTTACGCACTTGTGCACACAGGCACTGAACGTAAGTTTTCCAGCCGCCTGCCCATGGCACAAGCGCCTATGGATACCCCATCAGTCGCCTGCCTTTCTAACCCAAATTTCTTGATTTTTGTCAACTTACGCACTTGGGTTTTCAGACGCCTGCTGTTGGTTTGATAGATGCCGGCTTGTTTACAGGCGCCTGGAAAACCTTTATCAGCCCCTTGTTCTACATGGTAAGTTACCGTTTGAATTCTCGCATATCCTTTAACACCGTGCATCAGGCGCCTGGTGATCCTTCATCAGTAGCCTGTCCTGACGGATTTTTCAATCCGTTGGCCATTCAAAACGATTTTTCGAAGGGGCTTTTGGGTAATCTATTGGGGGCTTTGAGAAAACCTATCAAGAGGGGTTTTACTGTTCCATTGAGAGCAACTTAGACATTCATTGATTCATCTCTCAAGCTCAAGCACTCAAAGCTTTCAATCTTTCAAAGCTCTCATTCTCTCTTGCTCACCAACCTAATCCAAGTTCAAATCTTCTAGGCATTTGGTAGTGACAAACTGAGGTGCTCCCCTCTTCATTCAAGAGACCACAACACACTTCACCCTTGCCCATTCAAGTTCTCTACTTCAAGCCATATGTATTTGTATTCAATTTTATAGCTCTTCCATTATTGGTTTTGCTCTCGGTTTGTGAGAGTGGTTTGTTTGATCCCAGATTGTGGGAATCAATGACATCAATAGTTGTATTGATTACATTGGTAGGGTTTAAAGGAAATCTCAAGTTAGGGTTCTAGCTTGAGTATCCGTGTGGTATCCCGGGTTGTATGGACGTAGGATTATCAGGAACATGTCGGGTTTGACTTGGGTGATCCGAACCCTTGAACATCCTATGTTTGTAATATTCAATTTGTTGTTTCATATTATTTATGCATTATTCATGGTTAGGATTTTAATTAGGCGTAATTTCCTCCTTAATTTTAAAAACACTATTCAACCCCCCTTCTAGTATTTTCCTCATAGCACATGGTCCTTACAATTGGTATCAAAGCACAAGGTTAAGTTATGGCATCCAATAAAAACAACAACGTTCCACCACCTACTTCCTACAACAATCATGATCGAGATGGTGCTTCATCGGTTGATGAAGGCCAATCTACGGTTCGGCATCCACGCTTCAACGACAAAAACTTCGGATATTGGAAGTGTAGGATGGAGACGTTCCTTACGAGTGCTTCTCTATGGAGAGCCCTCCACAATGAATACGTAGAGCCTATGGAAGAGGACTAAAACAAATGGACACCCGCCGAGAAGTCTGCAGAGGTGAACAATGACAAGGCAATGAACACTTTTCATTATGCTTTGGAGCCCGATGAGTTCAATAAGATATGCACATGTAAGATGCAAATGAATAGAACAGACTGAACGACTGATGTACCTGTACTTTGACCCGACATTTGACTTGACCTGTGAGAGTGGGTAGTCCACTGTAGTAGAGGTTATTGATTGACTAGATCCACCCTATTGATAAATCTTGACCGTTGTCCTAATGGAGTCGGTAAGTAGTGTACTATGGTTAGCTCCCGATGTTCTGGTTCATCTTAGTTACATCCTTCCTCAGACATTGGGATTTGCACTAGAATAAATGTTAGTATCAACTTCATAGTTTTATACAGTCTTTTCCTTACAGGTTGCAAATTGCTATCAATCATTTAACTGCTACAGGTTGCAAATCACTCTTTTTATTTCATATTGCTAATAATATTAAATGTTCTAACTAATAGCTAATATCGTTTCAGACCTTATATATATCTCAACGTACTTGTCCTTACGTCACTTTCATATGATGTAGTTTTTACGAATTAAACTCGTTAAATGTTCATACGATACTTATACCATGCTCTTAATTACTATGCCATGTTAGTATAATATTTCCTAACACATTTTAACATACCATGCTCATACTCAAGATCTGCTTTAACTCATGCCTCTCTAATACTTATGTTCTTACCTTTTTATTTACTATAGGAATATACTTGCCGAGTAATCATCGCTGACTGACATTTCATTTTGTTGTCTTATAAAATATCTGTCAGGACTTGAGAGTGAGTTTACAAAGGATCCTACTATAGAGGACGAGTCAGCACTCGAGGATCACGTAGAGTTCCCGCCCACCGAAGACTATGGCGTTTCATTTACCTTTGCATCAGCATTTATATTGGAATAATGTAATCTGTGGTATCTTGATGTAGTGGCCACGCTAGGCCCATGATGTATCTTAACTCTAGGCCCATGATGTATCTTAACTCTGTATGCTTGATATGTAATAATGTTATTTGAGCTGTTTCTTAAATCTGCATGCAAGGACCTGCAGTTTTTACACAGACGCTTAGTGTGTTTAAGCCAAAGAGGGAGAAAGAGAAGAAAAAACGTACGCCTCCTTGTTTTAGCACATTACGGACCCGCTCGTGTCCTCGCTCCCAAGTAGAATGGGAAGCGGGGCGTAACATGTTTTAGTGGTGGCCCATGCAGGTCCATGCTCTTGTGAATACTTTAAGATCGGTTTGGATGACATTAATATCTAAGTGTACAACTAGAATAAATTTTCACTTAACTTACCTTGTGGTTTGTTTTACAGCATGACAGGTCAACACAACACTCGTAATGGAAATGGTGTTGCCGATAATGACATCGTGGGAACCATAAGAGAAATGATGGAACTCCAACACCAATTACTCTCTGTGCTCAGTCGTTTCGCTTCTATCCGGTCAAGGATCCTGAGGACCAGGCGTTCCAGTTCAGTCAAGGTTTAAACTACAATGTCCAAAAATCAATGACATCTACTAATCTAACCTCCGATGAGAAAATAATGGAAGTAGCACATAATTACGAGGATGTTAATAAACTTCGTGAAACAGCCCGGGTTGGAGTAAGTAAGAGTTATATGGAACCAACAAGAGATGCTCTTGGACCAATACAAACTACCCTGTTTAAAAGGCATGCACCTCCAGACAATAACCGATCCCAGATGGTGTGTCATCATTGTAACCGACCAGGGCATGTCAAGAAGAACTATCGCAGGTTGCTCAACCAATGCATGTTATATGGGGCATCTACGCACTCTACCAGGAATTGGTCTCGCTACATCATCAAGCAAAGGACTCCAATTGCAGCAGCTTTAGGATCGAAATAGCATAAACCACCCCTAGCTCCACAACATCGTGTCTTTCAACAGGCCTAACAGAACCAGCCCAGGCGCAAGCATTCATCATGACAACTAGAGAATCTGAGGCTGCAGAGCCAGTAATCACTGGTATGTCTGAACCTTTCCCTTTACATCGATTTGACGCCCAACACCTTTATTATCATTGCCAGCATACATTATCATACTATAGGTATCATCTTAGTAGCATACCCCCTTCTTGATTTGGAAACTTTCCATTGCTTCTTATCACAAAAAGTCGCAACGATCCATTTTCGTTGATCCTCATTATCTTCTTCGAACTGTTGAACCCTCAACTAGGAACTCGAGTCCCTTTTTTAATCTTCTTCTAGTACCTTCCTTTGATAACAATTAGAGTTACCTTCAATAAGATAAAACCGTTTATTCATTTCATCGCCATCATCCTTCTTCTAATGGCCTTCTAATCGTCCTACTTATTCTTAGAATACTTCCTAGTTGCGTTTAGTTCACCTAAACTATGGCTATACTCTTTTATGAGGAGGGTAGCATTTGAAATTTTTTCAATCGTCCGAAGTTTGAGTTCGAAAAACGAAAACAGATCAAAGGACACTCGGAAGCGTTTGAGGACGGTGCGAGACAAATTGAGATGAACCAAACCGAGATGTGCAAATTAGGTAGTTACTTCCTCTTCATCTCTCTTGAGATCGTAGTTTTCTTCTATATATCATGTAACCGATTTTCCATGGGTCGAATCCTTTTTCCCGCATACTATATCTCCCTCTTTATAATCTTTTGTCTGCATTCTCTCCTTGAGCCCTGCCCCGCCTACCCTACCCTATCGACGACTTTGGTGCCCCATTTAATCCCCTCATCTCTTCCCTCACCAAACCCATCCCGTGGCTTCCTCGCTGGTGCGATGACACCCACTTCTTCACCCAGCCCCTCCCCTGTGAGCCTAAACCATCTCGCTTCAAGCTCCTCCAGTGACCCCCACCACGCCGCTCGTCACCGTCGAGCCGTCGCACGACATGAATCGACGATGGCCAATAGCCCTTCGACGATAAATTTTAGGATTTTTGGGATTAGCGACGATCCTCACCGCCACCCTCACCACCATCGTGTGGTTGAGATCTTGGGAAGTCGCGATTCTTGGGCTTCTTTTGAGCTCGTTGTCATGTATCTTGTCCCTTTTGGTGTCATGCTTGGGCATCTCCTTGGGTCCTCTCCTTCAGGTTTGCAGGGCTGTATGTTTTTGGCTGTTGGCTTGTTTGGGGTTAATGATGAGAGTTGTGGATGTCGACTGTTGGTGTTGGCAAGGGCATCGTTGTCAATGGGTATTGGAATGTTGTTGGCCTTAGGTGTTGAAGTTGGTATCTGATCGCTCCAAAATGCAACCCAAGAGCACGACCAAAAACTTGATCGGCCCCGGATATACAACCAGAGAACGATTGTAGTTTTACCGCAAGCGCACGGCGTAGTGGCGAGTGGGTATCGAACACGAGGAGGTGGTGTTGGCTCCAATCTATCCTAGGTTGACTCGACTACGAATGTTTTATTGGTGGAGATGGTTATGGTATGATGTAATGGAAATGGTGGTGGATGTCGGTGTCGGTGATAAAGAAGTTGGGTAAAATATCGATTCAAATATAATATAATATAAGAGTCTAGGGCTAGGGAATTCCCACTACGGATCGTCATACATCATCGTAAATAGTGAATCTCAATATTACTAGACTTGCATTGAGGTGAACTAGTCGTAACTGAATATAGAACCAAGCTCACGCTCTCGCGCTATTGCCGGTCTATAGCAAACCTAGGATAGGGCCCAATCTCTTGCAAACCCTAACCTAAGCCACTAGCATGAAGATCGACGTCATCGTTCAATCGCTCCTCGAGCCCACTCTCGTGCAAACTCGAGTTACGATCTAGGTTGTGATAGTTCGTATTCGTCCAATCTCTTGCAAACGAATATGGGTATAGATTTACAATTAAAAATCCTAGCTTTGGTCCAATTTCTTGCAAACCAAATCTAGAGAAACCCAATTGTAAACCTAAATCGAATATCTAGGCCTTTCCATCGATTAGAATCCAATCTCTTGCAAACCCCAATCGATGGAAATCCCTAGCTATCCGTAATAAATCAATCACAACCTAACCTCCTAGCAATTCTAGCAATTTAGAAATTCATTCATCACAAATATGAAATTAGATCCATAGGGTTCATCCCCAAACCCTAGAACAACAAATCTACTCTAGCATAACAATAAGGATATAAGAATCAATAAAAACCATTGCTTGCATACAAAAAGATATCAAATCAAAGATTCAAAGAATAAGAACAAAGATACTTAGCTTTGATGAAGAATTCCAATCCAAATACAAGCTTTTTGATCCAAGAGGGGGCCTAGGGCAAGGCCTAACCTCTAAAATAATCAATAAGAAAACATCTTGGAACCTAAGAAAACATAATGGGGATCCATCTCTAATGGTGGCTACAAAACCCTTAAATACTCCCCCAAACCCCTAGCAAAAAAACCCTAGAAAACCCCTCAAATTCGTGCCCAAAAACAGCCCAAACCGCAACTTAAAATCTGGGCCCAGGCCGCACTCGGCCGAGTGGAACATGTGACCTGGCCGAGTGGAAATTCCAGCACTGTAGCATCAACTTGCAGAAATTCCCCAGATTTCATCCGACCTCCGATTTGCGCGTTCTTGGCGGCGTTGGAACCGTCATGAAGTCTACTATCCATAAAAAATATGAGAAAAATACTTTGATTGCTGGAATGATAGCAGATTTTAAAAGAGTGAGAGGCTGTCTGAAAATCTGGGCGCTGCGTGTTCTCGGCATCACTCGGCTGAGCGGCAAATGTCACTCGGCCGAGGGGCTTTTGGTACTCGGCCGAGTCAGAGCTCGTAGTCGACTGACGGATTACAGAGAGTTGGACATTTTGGCTTGCCGTCGTCTGGGTGCCACTCGGGCGGACGGAGTCTCCGCACTCGGCCGAGTGGGCGTGCGATGCTCGGCCGAGTGCACGCTGATACATCTCTGTTGCGTGTCCGATCTGGCCGGCCGAGCGGGGTCTCAATGCTCGGCCGAGTGACTCCTTCACTCGGCCGAGTAGCATGCTGAAAATGCCCAATCTCCATCTTTTCGCTTCCTCGTCGCTCCTACGACGTTCTTTCTTCTTCCACTCGTCTTCCGTTGCAGAATAACCCTCAAAAGGGCCATGGTTGACACTCCGGAGTGGGTGCAAATCCTTTAAGCTCATTTTTGCCCCCGATCGCTCCATATTTCCTGAAATCCGACAAAAACATGAAATAGTGAAAAGCATCGCAATATTGTCGAATAATCGTGAAAAACGCAATATGAGCAATCGAAATGGCGTGAAAACATGCAGAAAAAAGGTGTAAAATATGGACCGATCAAAATCCCCCAAGCTTACCTCTTACTCGTCCTCGAGGAAGATAAGTAGAGAGACGAACTCGGGAGATGAAAATAAAGAAAATGAAATGAAAAAGAAAGAACACGAGGTGGAAGGGGTCGCTAGATTATTTTCTAAGATCTCAAGCCATAAGCTACACATCACGATAACTCGGAAAATACGAATCACATGCTATAAGGATTTCAAATCTTACTTAGACATGGTACTTGCAAGCTTTTAAGAACAATAAGAGGGACTCTCTAAATTCATACAATTAATTCATATACACATCACGCATTTCATAGAGTTTAATATACAAATGTTGGCGATGCACTTTTCAATCAAAAGTTATAAATGAAGCATATAAGATACACACCAAGCATGCAATAGAGAATAGAATAAGAGTCATGGCATTCACATATTTATTTCAAATCATGAAAAAATCTCCATATCTAATATATTTCGCAAAGTCTATGCATTATCGAATATTCCCATTCATGCACGTCTCCACTCTAATGCCATACTCACTCATATGGTCAAATGAATTCACCCCCCCCCCCCCCAAGCTTAGCTTGAGGCGTCGCATCCAAAGGAATTTAATAGTGGAAAATGGGATTTTTGCCTTGGTTTTCCCAAGTATTTTGTGGCTCCAATAATGAGATAGAGAAATATTTTTTTTCTTTTGGACTTTGTTTCTCATTTTTCTTTTTGGATTATTGTAGGAGCTATATGATTTGTATTTTTTGGATTTTGGCTCCTTTTTGGCTTTTTGGACTTTTTGGAGCTAACTTTTTCTTTTGTGGTGATTTTTGGGAAATAGATGCGATATAAATAGCTTTAGGAGGTGAACTCAAGTGACATGTAGAGAATAAAAAAATATATGTGGAGAAAGAAATAATGTAACACTCGGTTCACTCTAAGATGTGCACGAACGGTTCAATAAAATAATACTTCAACTAAAACTCATATGTAAGCATGGATATTCTCAATCATCACAATAAAAAGTGAAGTCAAGCGGTAAAGAGTACTTTCATATCAAGCATGCAACAGAAGGTGAATAAGACAATAAAACTGATGCTTCAGATATACTAATGATGCGTGAATCTTGGTGCATTTCCAACAAAACCATATTAAACACTAATCCATGCATTCAGTTTCAATTAATATCATGCACTCATGTAGAGGAATCATCAAAAGAAATAGATTTGCAAGCACATGTGAATAGCAAGACTATGGAATACTCTAAGTAGCATGTCAAGGAATAATAAGCATCGTGATGGTTGCTAAAGCAATAAGAGATATCATCATAAGGAACGCATCTAGCAAAAGGAGGAAAAAAAATAAAGAAATAGAAAATAAAAGAGAGGAAAGAAAAGAAAAACAAGCACACAACATGATGCATGAACACACATAAAAGGAAAATAAGATGGAAAAAATCAAAAAGATGATGCAAAAATTTTGAAAAATTTTAAAAACCCTAAAATAAAGTAAAAATGCAACTAATGCATCTAAATGGCATGGAAATGCACTCCCCCAAGCTTAAACTTCACATTGTCCTCAATGTGATCATAATGGAAGAATATGAGGAACAACGATAATAATAGGGGGTGAATGAAAAGTGATGAAATGAATGACATGAAATCCTAATGCAACTACATGCACATACAATGATGCATGAGAGCGCTTTCCCCCAAGCTTATACCAAACAATCCTATTCAAATGACTCAATCAAAAATGTCATGGCTTTGCAAAGCGTGATCAAGTCAAATGGATAAGAAAGTAAGGTTTCACTTGAAAGAAATGCTCGATGGTGGTGAGCAAAAGGATGTGACACATCAAAATATGAAGAGGGCAATTAATATTTATAATGGGTTTGGGGTGTAAAAGATTTTTGTTGTCGTCATATGAGGTGATATTTATTCAAGCAAATCTATACGGTCCTCTCGCTGTCGAGAGGATTCGTGTTTATTTAAAGCATAAAAATTTCTACACTACTGGATTGATATCACCTATAGCAAAAGGCGGATCCAGTATCGTTGCTGGTGCAGGCAACTGCTCCAACTGCTCCTTTCGTGGCTCCGCCAGGCGCGTGTGTCCACGGACTCCATCAGATTCCAGCAATGCGGCTCCCAGCATCTCTCCAAGGACTCCACCTGTACCCTGCAAGAGATAAGCCGCATCAATCTGATGTGGATAATTCTTCCCCAAAATAAATGTATTCCAAAGAGGGTCATCAACATAAGTATTTAAAATTAAAAGCGGTTGACAACACTTCCCTGGAAATAAATCTCTACTCTCGTATACCACGTCGATCAACTCCTCGTTGTTCGCCTCAGGTTGTTCAGGTAGCTTGGGCATATAAGTGTAGGTCTCATCAAGCAGCTCCTCATCATCATCAGACTTATCCCATCGCACCTCCTGATCATATTCAATAGCGTCCATGGGTGCTAACTCATCGCTCTCCTCCTCGTATACGTCCCATCGTACCTCTTGATCGTATGTACATAAATCCTGCAAAATGCACGATAAGTCGTCAAAATCTAAATCATGAAAAACATCATACACGGGAGGAGAATCAAATGTAGGAGATGAGGGAGTAAAGAGATCTCCCTGAATGGGAGCCATAAGCTCTGTGGGATTGTCCTTGGTGTCAGGGGAAGGGTGGTCCTCTAAGGGATGCTCAGCCTCTGTAGAAAGTAGAGGTGGCTGCGGTAGCTCGAAAGGAGGAGGGAAATGCTCGGGATCCTCATGAATGGATGTGTCCTCGTCCCAATGCATGGCTTCCTCGGTGACAAGCTCTGGCTCCGCATGTAAGGCCTCCTCAAAAGCAAGCTCTGGCTCATGTGGGTGACAAGGGGGAGTGACGATGGCACAAGCTGACTCTCCCCCAAGCTGAACGTGGGCATCCTCCTCAGGCTCCTCAGGTATAGAAGGCAATGTAAACGTCATCATCTCCTTTTCATGCCTCCTTCTTTGTTTCTTTCCTGGAGCTCGAGGCACCCGATTGCATGGCTTGGCCTCCTCAATAGTAGGTGCAGGTGGCTCTTTGGGCTCATGTATCTCGACCATGGTGTAAAAATGGGTCTTGTGCCCCTAAATTAGAGTGTAGACTCCATCATCAATTGTTCCTGTGGAAGAGATACAATGAATAATAAAGTTTTGAAATTCGAGCTCAAAAGGATCACCTGCCGTTATTGTCAATGGACCGGAAATTCGAACTATGTCGACAATGTTTCTCAATAGGTCCGTGTACGTGTCCTCCTTTGGCAACTCAGATGTCTCTATTTGTGGAGTGTTGATGGTATAAAGGTGGATATGATCACCTTCAAGTGAAGCATACACTCCATCTATGATAGTACCTGCACTAGAGACATTAGCCATAACAAAATCGATGAATACTTGGTCGTATGGTTTACTTACCGTAACGGTTAGTGAACCGGTAGATCGAGCATCATCTATCATTTGCTCCAAGGCTGCTGCCAATTGTAGATCACTGAACTTCCCCACTTGCATCCTCTTCAAAAACTCACGTGAGGGTCCCTTTAGCCTTCTAGTGAAGATATCAAACAGCGTGGAGTCATTCCACTCATGGGCTGACTCCGTCTGGAACATTTCTAACATTCCTTCAAATCTAGACAAGGCTTCCCTGAAGGATTCTCCATCAGCCTGATAGAATGTAGCGAGATATATGTAGGATTGTATAGAGCCCGCTCGTATTTTCTTTGGAAGCACCATCGCTGCAACAACTGTACCTGTGTACCTGATCAATCAAAGTAAACAACCTGGAAAAGACGTCAGTGGTACCAAGAGAGATAAAGATAATAATAACAGGTGGTGGGAAAAAATCTCTCTCAATGTTTTTTTTATTTTTTTTTTGTTTTTTTTGTGTAATCTAATCAACCTAATTGTGACAAATTGGCACCCAACGGGAAACACCTCCCCGGCAACGGCGCCAAAAACTTGATCGCTCCAAAATGCAACCCAAGAGCACGACCAAAAACTTGATCGGCCCCGGATATACAACCAGAGAACGATTGTAGTTTTACCGCAAGCGCACGGCGTAGTGGCGAGTGGGTATCGAACACGAGGAGGTGGTGTTGGCTCCAATCTATCCTAGGTTGACTCGACTACGAATGTTTTATTGGTGGAGATGGTTATGGTATGATGTAATGGAAATGGTGGTGGATGTCGGTGTCGGTGATAAAGACGTTGGGTAAAATATCGATTCAAATATAATATAATATAAGATTCTAGGGCTAGGGAATTCCCACTACGGATCGTCATACATCATCGTAAATAGTGAATCTCAATATTACTAGACTTGCATTGAGGTGAACTAGTCGTAACTGAATATAGAACCAAGCTCACGCTCTCGCGCTATTGCCGGTCTATAGCAAACCTAGGATAGGGCCCAATCTCTTGCAAACCCTAACCTAAGCCACTAGCATGAAGATCGACGTCATCGTTCAATCGCTCCTCGAGCCCACTCTCGTGCAAACTCGAGTTACGATCTAGGTTGTGATAGTTCGTATTCGTCCAATCTCTTGCAAACGAATATGGGTATAGATTTACAATTAAAAATCATAGCTTTGGTCCAGTCTCTTGCAAACCAAATCTAGAGAAACCCAATTGTAAACCTAAATCGAATATCTAGGCCTTCCCATCGATTAGAATCCAATCTCTTGCAAACCCCAATCGATGGAAATCCCTAGCTATCCGTAATAAATCAATCACAACCTAACCTCCTAGCAATTCTAGCAATTTAGAAATTCATTCATCACAAATATGAAATTAGATCCATAGGGTTCATCTCCAAATCCTAGAACAACAAATCTACTCTAGCATAGCAATAAGGATATAAGAATCAATAAAAACCATTGCTTGCATACAAAAAGATATCAAATCAAAGATTCAAAGAATAAGAACAAAGATACTTAGCTTTGATGAAGAATTCCAATCCAAATACAAGCTTTTTGATCCAAGAGGGGGCCTAGGGCAAGGCCTAACCTCTAAAATAATCAATAAGAAAACATCTTGGAACCTAAGAAAACATAATGGGGATCCATCTCTAATGGTGGCTACAAAACCCTTAAATACTCCCCCAAACCCCTAGCAAAAAAACCCTAGAAAACCCCTCAAATTCGTGCCCAAAAACAGCCCAAACCGCAACTTAAAATCTGGGCCCAGGCCGCACTCGGCCGAGTGGAACATGTGACCCGGCCGAGTGGAAATTCCAGCACTGCAGCATCAACTTGCAGAAATTCCCTAGATTTCATCCGACCTCCGATTTGCGCGTTCTTGGCGGCGTTGGAACCTTCATGAAGTCTACTATCCATAAAAAATATGAGAAAAATACTTTGATTGCTGGAATGATAGCAGATTTTAAAAGAGTGAGAGGCTGTCTGAAAATCTGGGCGCTGCGTGTTCTCGGCATCACTCGGCCGAGCGGCAAATGTCACTCGGCCGAGGGGCTTTTGGTACTCGGCCGAGTCAGAGCTCGTAGTCAACTGACGGATTACAGAGAGTTAGACATTTTGGCTTGCCGTCGTCTGGGTGCCACTCGGGCGGACGGAGTCTCCGCACTCGGCCGAGTGGGCCTGCGATGCTCGGTCGAGTGCACGCTGATACATCTCTGTTGCGTGTCCGATCTGGCCGGCCGAGCGGGGTCTCAATGCTCGGCCGAGTGACTCCTTCACTCGGCCGAGTGGCATGCTGAAAATGCCCAATCTCCATCTTTTCGCTTCCTCGTCGCTCCTACTACGTTCTTTCTTCTTCCACTCGTCTTCCGTTGCAGAATAACCCTCAAAACGGCCATGGTTGACACTCCGGAGTGGGTGCAAATCCTTTAAGCTCATTTTTGCTCCCGATCGCTCCATATTTCCTGAAATCCGACAAAAACATGAAATAGTGAAAAGCATCGCAATATTGTCGAATAATCTTGAAAAACGCAATATGAGCAATCGAAATGGCGTGAAAACATGCAGAAAAAAGGTGTAAAATATGGACCGATCAGTATCGACCTTGTGTTTGGATTTGGATGATGATTTCGGTGTTGGATTGTTTTTTGGCGTTATGGGCATTAATGAAAGGAGTGATAGTGATAAGTATAGTGATAAGTATGGTCCTTAGAAGTTGGCCTTGTACTTGTTCATTTGTGTTGTTTTGGACGTTGGCTTGTTTTTGGGCCTTATGGGAGTTGATGGCATTTGTGCTAAGCTGGTTAGGTATAACAGCATGAATGCATATAGGTTAGTCATTACGTCTTTATATGCTATATTATTGATGACTTCCTTGGCTAGGCCCAGTTAATCACAATTAACACGGGTAGAAACTTTAAACTTTATGATCTTCCTTTTGATGAGTTTTATCTAGTTTGCTACTAGCTTATCACCGCAAGTTCCAAGTTCGAATAGATGTTGTTATCATAATAGCCCTTATTTTCATATGATAACATTAGCTCATATTAACTTTTGGTTTCTTAAATTCAGGGTAGCTATTATGATGACGCTGGTACTGGGACTAGCTACGAAAGCTATGGTGATTTTACCAGTAACATCTCTTACTTTCTTGATGCTATGATGTCACATTATATTTAAAACTTAATTTACTAGATCGTTATTATTCTTCAAGCCTTTCCTTCGATCGTTTAAATTGCTTACGCAATGATCGGTCATCGAAATTTCGAGGACGGAATTATTTTAAGGAGTGTAGGATGTGACGACCCGTATCCATCAGTACATGTATTTTCGTATTCTACGTATTTTTGTATTTTAAAGGTATTTTAAAATCGGTTGTCAAGAGTTTTATATCAAAAATAGTTTCAAATCAATTATAAAAAATTATTTTCACATCATCAAACTAGTAATAACAAATATTCGTAAGTTTAAGTGTCGTCAAAAAGTTTAAATAGTTTATATAATATTTTTTACTTAATTATTATTGGAATGGTCTCATCAATTAATTTTCTATATAAACGTTATCAAAATGATTTAAAATTTTTACAACATAATTATATAGTCTTTAGTACTCCCCATATTATTTTCGTATTTCTCTGGAGTCAAATCGACCTAGAACCTCAAATCCGCAACCCAAACGTTTTGGCCCAAAACTCGTATCTCAGTAGCTCAAACTCTGAAACGGACTTCGTATTCATAATCCTCGCGACGATACAAACCCGTGGTAATTGTTTGGGAATTTTTCGAAGTCGTATGCAAAAAACGATAGTCTTACATTAAAATAATAGTATTATAATAGTTTTTGCTAATCACAATTACTAACTACATTTACTAATTACTATTACCATTTACCATTTCCCTTTATTAACCGTACCCCCACCCTCATTATATGCCTCATTAGTTGGTAAGATCCGAAATATTCGGATCCAACTACCCATTTATTAACTAAACTAATTAATACATTTATTATTATTTTAATTAAATTACCTATAAGTCCATATTTCATCCCCCTCATTCACGCAAAACAACCCATCCGAACCCTCACGCACATCCAGCTCTCCCCTCCACCGTGAGTAGCTCCACATCCTCCCTCCTCCATTTCCAGTCGCACCACCTCAACCCGCAGGACCGCCGCCGCCCATCGCATCGTCCGCCCCTCCCACCGCCACTGCCAGCCACCGCAGCGCCTACAACACCATACGCAAGACCAGGCTACTTCCTCGCGTGAAAGAAAGAAGGACGATAGAGATACAGTGAGGAATAGTTATATAAATACGTATATTTATACGTATATGCTAATATATTATAAGAAGATATAGTATTAAATTCATAATAAAATGTATATGTGTCAGAAAAATACACGGGAAGAGCCAAAAAATCCAGTTCAATAAGACGGACATACTGGCGCTGGTTTCATCGCCAAAAGACAAGTATATTTCCCACAGTAAATTTTTGAAGATAAAACCCAATTAAGGGATTATCACGTAAAGATGTGTATCGTAAAATTTTCACGTACACTGACGTACGAAAAAATATGTCGTAGTACTAAACGAGATGTTCAATTTAACCCCTTATTGGAGAAATTCAGATGTATGGTTTGCCTTAAATAAATCTTTGAATATATATCATAAAAATCAATTCTTGATTTAAAATTAGTTTTTGGACCTTTTAAATTATTTTAAAATGCCTATTATTAATTGTAAAATCTTGAAAACCATATACTAGCCTTAGAAAAATATTTTAAGTTTAATTAGAATCATTTGCTCGGTTGAAATCATTTTTGTACTCATTTCTTAATATTATTGCATGTTTCCATGTTTAGTTTAATTGATGAATTGAATCAAAAGGTTGTAAAATTGTGTGAGAATTGTGGTACGGACTATTAAGACACCATGGAACAAATGTAAGCATCTGATAAGATACAAATGAACAGAACAGACTCAATGACTGATGTACTCGTACTTTGACCCGACATTTGACTTTCCCCATGGGATGGGGTAGTCTACTATAGTAGAGGTTACTGATTAACTAGATCCACCCTATTGATAAATCTTGACCGTCGTCCTGATGGAGTCGATAAGTAGAGAACTACGGGTACCTCCCTATGTTCTGGTGCATCTTAGTTACATCCTTCCTCGGACATTGGGATTTACACTAGAACAAATGTTAGTATCCACTTCATAGTTTTACACAGTCTTTTTCTTAAAGGTTGCAAATTTCTATCAATCGTTTAACTGCTACAAGTTGCAAATCACTCTTTTTATTTCATATTGCTAATAATATTAAATGTTCTAACTAACAGCTAATATCGTTTCAGACCTTATATATATCTCTCCATGCTTGTCCTTAAGTCACTTTCGTATGATGTAGTTTTTACGAATTAAACTCGTTAAATGTTCATACGATACCATGCTCTTAATTACTATGTATAACATTTCCTACCATGTTTTAACATACCATGCTCATACTCAAGATATGCTTTAACGCATGCCTCTCTTATACTTATGTTCTTACCTTTTTATTTACGTTGGGAATTTACTTGTCGAGTAACCCTCGCTGACGGGCATTTCATTTTATTGTATTATGAAATGTCCAACGGGACTTGAGAGTGAGTTTACAGAGGATCCTACTATAGAGGATGAGCCAGCGTTCGAGGATCACGTAGAGTTCTTGCCCACAGAAGACTAAGGCGTTTTCATTTACCTTCGCATCGGCATTTCTATTGGAATAATGTAATCTGTTGTATCTTAATGTATTGGCCATGCTAGGCCCATGATATATCTTAATTCTGTACACTTGATATATAATAATGTCATTTGAGATGTTTCTTAAATCCGTATGCAAGGACATGTAGTTTTTATACAGACGCTTAGTGTGTTTAAGCCAAGGGGAGAGAAAGAAAAGAAAAAAGTACTCCTCCTTGTTTTAAGGACACCGCAGACCTGCCCGCATCCTCGCTTCCAAGTATAATGGAAAGCAGGGCATGACAAGTCTTCTCTCATGGTTGGACGTTAAGAGGACGAGGATTGAGACCCGATTATCATCTAGGATTTTAACCCGTTGGCTCGAGAAGTTAGGTCGACCCGCATGCTCGATTTGCATTAGCAGTGATGCTTGGCCCTTGGCACCTTTCTTCATTTTTGTATTTTTAGTGTAATTATCCCCCTTTTTCATTTCTATAAGCGTAGCTAGTTAGGTATATAATTGATCGATACTCACACCACTGCCTCCATGTGTTCGACACCCGCTGCATACGATCAGTATTGCTCACGGTTAACTTATAAATATCGTTTGCATCAAGCATATGACCTGCATCAAAGACTTTGGATCCGATCCAAACTCCTCCTCGTCCTGCTAGGACTCGAAAGGAGGAACGGAAGAATTTTAGGAGGGAATAATTATTTGTCTAAGTTTGGGTGTGCTCAAAACTTTTTGGATCTACCCAAAGCAAAGACTTGGTGCAATCTTTTCAAGGGGGTTAGCCCCTATTTATATAGGGAGCTGGCCCCCTTCCTCGTCTCACGAGCAATGTGAGACTAATCTAATGAGAGGAGAAAATTTAATTTAGTTTGCCTTATACTAAGGTCAAACTTCAACGAATTTTCCCTTCCTCCCTGTTGAACTTCGCAAGTGATATCATATATCAAATCGAAGAGCCTTGAATAGTGAACGCATAGAAACAAACGGCGATCCATTCTGAGTTCGTTTGACCCCTCAAACAAAGCTCCTATGTTTCCCTAAAATCACATTTTTGAAGAAAAGTACAGCCGTCGTTTGAAACTTAGTGGTTCAATGAGCCCGGGCCTACCCGCGGGTCAGGCCCGCCTTGGCGAGCCGGGCACCCACCCGCCTGGGCGGGCTCGACCCGCCTGCTTGGCGGGCAGGCTTGACCCGCCCCTTTGAGCTGGGCAGGCTAGCCCAGCCCGGTTAGGCTAGGCTGGGTCAGAACTGGGCAAGTTCTAGCCTTTTCGATTTGAATTTGAGCTTCTTAGCTCCGTTTGAGCTAATTTTGGATCCGTTTGAACACAGGTTTTGACCGGGACTATCCCGAAACCCATGTAACCCTTTTCTATGCCTTTATTATATAAATAGGCTCCTAAAAAATTTTGCGACTTTTTTAAAATAATTTTGCATCAAATGCAATTAATCCCATATCTTTAATATTATAGACTAATTGTCACAAATCATTTGTGACTTTAATTATTCACGTGCACCCGAGTGCGCTCCTCCTTAATTCTTCCTATTACTAAGACACAAATCCTACTCTGTGTGAGACCCTACAGCCTGACCCTACTACAGCTTGGGGCTCAAAACCCCTAGACAACAGTTTCCACGAGCAGCAGGTGTCGTCCCTGTTTCGGCATCATAATTACGTGATTGACCCATTGACTAAAGTGTCATTGGGATCACTCTGATTGTGTCTGTGATGAATACTACAGTTTTAGTCCCTTCATCATAACTATGTCGCCTAGTCAAGCCTAGGGTACGCTCAACTGTCAACCCTAATAGCTTGAACTTGGTTAGTCTCCGTCGGTCTTTAGCCTGTCAATGTTGGACTTCTTCCAACATACTTTGGCCAAAGTTGTCACTAAAGACCGAACCAAATCATGCGACACTAACTCCCCATTAACGGGAGAGAGGAATCCTCTCTTGGTCATTACTATCCTCGTATGCTTCTCGTGTCACCCAACCAACAACCTTCCAACAAGCCTTGCCTCGAAGCTAGTTCAGAGATCTAAGTGACACTTTTCACATACAGGTTTTTTATAATGACATCAAGTATAAGGAACAACTTGCATATCATCACTAAGAGTTATCACTAACAGATTAGTTATGTTAACTATGTGATAACTCTTGTTAGGTCGTTCAGTGAACTCATTCTACAATGAGCACATGTGTCTCGTCTCCGACTTTGCCAAGTCGAATAACCATGAGATCATCGTCACCACTCCATGGTGAAGACAAAGACAAAATTGGTCTATCCGATGTCTCGATATCCTTTTCTCGAAACATCTACGACCACGAATGATTTTAGACTTATGCTACAAACGGTCAAGCAATTCTCCATAATCATTTGACCTCGCGTCAAGTCTCAAGACTTTACCTAATTTCTAATGTAGACTACATTATTATTAACTTAGGTAAATTCTTACCAAACATCTTATTGTTATTTTGATCAAGATGTTTGTACATATACACAGAGTTAAATTACATCGAGGGCATACACATCACTCAACACCTTCGACCGGCTTCAGCCTTGACATCCTCCTCGGCATGCTTCCTTTGAGCAACCTCAGCCTGGTCATCATCCTCGGCCTGCTTCCTTCGAGCATCCTCAGCCGTTGACCACACAAGCTTGACATCTGACCTTGTCGCTCTTTCCTCAGTCAAAGATCTTTCGAGCACTATTACATGAGAGTTGAGCTCGGTGACCATAAGGGCAGACACCTCCAGCTGAACCTTCACTTGATCGACAACCTCATGTGAAATAACCATCTTTTCATCCTTCAAAGCAAGGCTCATAACAGCATTGGTAGTTTCCACTGCTTGGTGGCACACCCCAATGGTCACCGAGGACATCTACAGTAGAAGAAAAAAATATCAGGCCTAACACATGGTATGATCAGAGAAATAAAGAGAAAGGAAGAGCGATAACCTGCTGACTTTATCACACCATGGTAGTAGTCAGTCTCTTTGAATCCACCTTTTGTAGAACGGCTCGGTCCCACAGAAGGAGAGAGTTCTCGGCGACCCAATCTGTAGTGCTGCCATCCAGGAAGACTAACTCCTAAACTCCCACTGGGAAGATATGCTTATGACAATGGTCTGTCGGGATTTGTATATCGGCGTGAGTCAACCTGGATGCCCGGTCAAGCTTAGGAGGTAGCATAGATGGTCTTGTAGGAATGATGCCTCCCCACGGCCATATATCTGTATAGCCCCTGGGCTATAGGGCATTACCGACATCCCTGAGGTCATGGCTTTAACAGGAATGGCTTCCTTGGGGTGGGGGCAACCTCATCCTGCTTATTTTTCTTTCTGGCTTCGTCAATTACAGGTGTGGGAAGATCCCTCTTCTTCAAACTGCCAACGGCCTTGGCCGAACCGCCAGTAGCCTTGGCCAAGCTTTTAGTGACTTTGGCCAAGCTCCTAGCAACCTTGGCTGATTGACTACAAAAGTGTCATTTCGAGATGTCGATCGACTGTCGTGGACTATCGAACAATAAATAGGAGTCCAAGGTAGAACACCTCCTAGTGGCTTGAAAGCTCTACTCCCCTTCATTTCTAGAAGGGCCAATGGTTGGGCAGACGTGCATCCCAAGGACTTCTTAAGCCTAATGCAGAGGAGCTCTTGCATCCAAGAATCTATCGTGAACTCCTTTCAAATCAAGTCTGCAAAAATAAAGAAGATTAGGGTGAGCCAACATGAATGCTAGATCTGAAGGTCGGTCATACCTTCTACCCACACAGTATTCCTCAACTCCCTATCCGTCAACAGAGTAGAAATGGAACTCTCATGGGTCAGCAGGGCTAACAAACAATTGGTCGCCTCGATTTTAATGTTAGAGAGGGCTATTTCTTTTGAGGGTAGAGAGATCATACTGTTGGATCGTGATCTAAGTCTAGAGGGGGTGAATATGCTTATAAAAACTTTTCACTAAAACAAAAATTGTAACCTATTCAATCATATAGTCACAGAGCAAATATGGTGTAGCGATAATAAAGCGGAAGCAAACATAGAGTGCACACAGTATTTACCCTGGTTCGGTCGCCCCCAACGACATGTTACAGCCCCAAAGTAATCACTAGAATAATAATGTCAAGATACAAACATCCAGAACTTCGTGCCCCAACACTCAGCTCACCAAGTTTATATCTCACTCACCAAAGTGTCAAATACTACTATCGTAGCAAAAACTTCACTCTTGACTAGCCCCCAACCAATCAAGAGTTTCCAAAGAACCCCAAAAACGAAACTAAAACCTAATACAAAGATCTACCAATACTATCACAAATAATAATAAGATTTAGCATTTAGAGTGCTCAGTTTGTGAAGTTTGAATAGTCTCTGAGGATCAGCATGTCATCAGCTTCGCGCTGGTGCAAATGGTTTGTCAATCCGCTGACTGGATCAAAAGATATAGCCCTCCAAATTTCGCTGCGCAAATCTGCCTGAATCTGATCTATGCATAAATCAGTTCTCTGTTCAGCAGAATCAGCAGCAGTCTGTGCGTAAAGTAATCAGATACATCGTCTTCCAAAAAATGCAGTAAATCACCCTGAGCTCAGAAAAATCCGAATAAATACTCGTTGGAATCGTGAGCTCGTCCTATTCAATAAAAAAAATATGAGAGGGCAGATTTGGATGCTCTCAAGAAGAAATATTATATGATCTTTGAAGCTTGTTTTTAGATCTTGGAACTTGATCTCTTGGATTTTACTTCTTCAAAGATGGTGGCTTAGGCTTTTGCTTGGCCTTGTTCTTGATTTCAACTCCAACTCTTGTGGTTTGCAAATAAAAAAAATCACAGAATCAATCAAAAGTTTTAACTTTGAATCAAAGAGGGAGAGAGACAAGGATCTTCTCTAATTTGTTTGGTGATCTTTTGCAAAAATCTATTCGTCTGTCTGGTTCATCCGTGCAAAACAGTTGGTCATGTGCATTGGTGTCGTCAAGCGAATGTCAAAGGCTGGGAAATACAGTTGCTCATGGGGAATCATGCACAATGGTGATTCCAAATGAAAAGTGTCATTTTCACCCCCTATTTCCTTGGGTTTTAGCGTATATATTTCACATATAAGCTCTATCTAGCTCCTAATTGTGCAAAGTCCATATTTTAGATCTTATCACTTTTTTATACTTAAAACCTACTTCTTGTCACTAATTATTGATTTCCCATTTTTCAGGATTTTTTTTGGAATTTATGGAGATTTATCGGAAGCAAGAAGAGAGAAGAAGAATTCTGCAATGCCTTCTCTTGTGCAGAATTCGGCTGTCATTCTAGTACGTATTCCGGCCTCGTGATATTTTTCAGTCGTAGTACACTTTGTGACGGTTCCATCGCCGCCTGGAATGTATCATTTCGAGGTCGGATGATTTTTCTAGAATTTTTGCAAGGCAAGGTGACGGGTCTGAAAATTTCTGCAAATTTGGGCATTAGTTGCGGGTTTGGGCGCGGATCCGACCCATTTGGGATGTTTCCAAACCCGAAATTCTGAGTCTATTTCTTGGGCTTTCCTCCTCTCTATTCTCTTCATTCTCTTCTTCCTCTTCTTCAATCTAGGGTTTGGGGAGATAGCTTGAGGAACCTTGGAGCTTGGAGGAGCATTTAAGTAGGAGGATTCCATCTTTGAGTGACACATTAGTGAACTCTTTCTTAACTCTTATGTAATTTTGGTTTAGCTATTTGTATTGTATTGGATGATTATTTCTAGAGATAAAGATGTCTTCTTTTCATCAAGAATAGCTAGATCTTTCTTGTGTAGTTGTGATGTGCTTGTTGTTGTTGGGTTGAGTGATCATCTCTAGCATGTTTCCATTTTCTATTTGGTGGATGAAACTTTGACATGTTGGTTGTTGATGGAACCCTAGTGGGTAATCCATAGAGAGGAACTATCGTAGTCGACACTCTCTTCGTTGCTCAAAGTATTTCTCTTTGTTTCATACACTACTTTTATTGCACCACACATGTTCGATGAAATGCCACATCCACCGATTATTCGTCCCTTAGCCGGGAAAACAATTGAGTTATATTTGGGATGAATTCCTACTCCCACAACCTCACTCACTCACTCACCACCACATAAGTCCTCCTCGTTGCTCGCCAATTCCGCTCTCCACCCTTAGTGCGTAAATTAGAAATATAGTTTCAACCATTTTCACACCCTACCATCAATCGTAGCTTTGTTGGTTGTTAACCACCGTTATCTCTCCTTTATCGATTGAATTTGCGATTGCAGAATGACTTGTCTCAGTGATCCGACCCGATACTCACTGGTTATAAATTTTATATTGCATTGACGCTCCTACACTTAGGAGTGAAAAGCGCGCTTTCTTTGCACGTTTTTCGATACAACCAATTGGCACCATTGCCGGGGACAAAAGTTTTTGCATTTACATTTTTGATTGATTGATTGGTGCCACTTTTTGGATATGGATGAGAATGCGGCTTGACGCTATTTGGAGTCCTATAAGGAGGAAGATCACACATTGGTTGTAACTCCAAACGAGCCAAGCCATGAAGTTTTGGTCCACCAAGCCCCGGATGAAGAAGTTTTTATGGATCTCACACCACCGGTAGTTGAAGAATTAAGTGCCCCATGCCAAGTAGTTGTTGAGGAACCAAGTGTTGGTATGGAGGAGTTGGTTGAGACGGTGGAGGAAATTATCATGTCATCACCAATTATTTCTGCTAGGTCGTGTCAAGTAGTCATTGAGGAATTGGTCGTTGACATGGTGGAAATAGAGGAGCCGATCGCGCGCACACTTGAGAGCGAAGTGGGCGAGGAGGATTACTCTTGTGTTGATGAGCCCGAAGAAGAGGCAAGCACATGGGAGATGGCATCTTGCTTCCTCTCTATTTCAGCTATTTCTCTTCTTAAATTTTTCTCAGCTTTCTAACTTTTTGTACTTTCCACACAAAACCTGAAGCCCCAGCCGCCCAATGAACTTGTGAAGTTTTTTTCTCAGCCGTATCCAAGAAACCTAGGGCTCTAAGCTACTTTATATAGGTATGTACTAGCAACCAATTTCCAAGTAATTACCATTATGCCCTAGTCTTTTGCTTGGCCCACTTACAAATTGCATTTGTGGCCCCATTTGAATTTTTATTTCTCAGTCATACCTAACAAACCTAGGGCTCTAAGCTACTTTATATAGGTATGTACTAGCAACCAATTCCTAAGTAATTACCATGATGCCCTAGTATTTTGCTTGGCCCACTTACAAATTGCATTTGTGCCCCTATTAACAACATGCGCACAAACCAAGTATTAATCATTGTGGGCTTATGTTAAAGATTTTTTGGAAAAATTCACAATATTGTCATGCTTCTTTTCCTTCGTATTAAATTACAATCTTGCCTCTTAAAATTTTTTTGACTTGGCATCTTCTTTCTTTTTCCTAATCAATTTCCTTCTTGATTTTGGGCCACATGTTTTGCTCCTCCCTTTGTATTTTTATCTACTAAATATTATTGTATATCATCATGCTCTTCAATTTATATTGTCCATGCTTATTTGTACCTGAGATCACTTAACAAACATATCAAAATATTCATGATGGTTTGTTATCATCAAACGAGAAATCGGATATCGTTGTATCGAACACTGTTGTATCCAACAATCTTCCCCTTTAGATGATGACAGCCCGCAATAAGATTTGATCAATATGCTCAATATGATGTCATCGTGATATGTGTTTGTGAAGTGTGGTGATGCAGGTCAACACGATATAAATCATATGCAAGTGTTGCTCCCCCTATTGACATGCTCCCCCTATCAACATGCTTGCCATGATCAAATTATATCTTTTTATCCCACTTATGTTATCATCAAAAGAACACTTAAAGAAATCCATGTCATATTCAATGAAAATATAATACATTATTATTCAAGGTGATTGCATTAAGACATTAAAATAATCACTTCATATTCAATTAATTTCATATCAACGATTAAAACATCTTCGTGCTCGTGTGATGATAAAAAGTTAAAACATATGGGGAGAATTTCATGAAAATCAACCAAAACAAACCAACTTTCCACAGAACATGAACTCTTTAGGATTGAGTTTTCCAACCTCATAAATCATGAGTTCAAGTTACCAACACCCATACTTAGCCTATAAAGACTCTTAAACTAGGTGTGGCATTTCTTGACGGATATAACACCAGTGCTAAAGAATTATCTTAAAGCATAAATTGGATATCCGAGGGTTATATCATTGCCATGGACCGTATCCATTTTTCATACGAAGCACTTTCTTTTCTCTTCTATTTCATTAATATGCATTCTCTTTTTCTTTTTGAATAACATATTTTTCTTTTTTTACATGAGCTCTAATTTTTATCCAAGGCAAGATAATTCATATCCCATATAGTAACTTGTTTTTCAATTAATTCATCCACCTGCAACCACTTTTCCAAATTTCATGAAAACAATTCCATATGTGCAATAAAAATTAATCTCGTGAAAGTGTAAGGTGAAGATGTAGAAATCCATATTTAATAAAGAGTAAAGGTCTTGATTATTTAAAGAACCTACACTACAATTATAGTAATGACAATAATGCAAGATTTCTACATGGATATTTACATCATTCAAAGTGCAATGTTGATAATAAAAAGAGACATCCATTAAGCTCATTATCTTAAATGCACTTTTCTCATTTTTTTTATCTTCAATTTTTAATTTTTTATGGTTTTCAAAATTTTCTATCACAAAAAAAATGAAAACAACACACCTAAAAATAAACACTCCAAAAAAATCACACACATAAAAACACAATAAAATCACACACAAAGTGAAAACACACCAAAAATCCTATGAATGTATACAATGATCTCAAACAAGAAATCATACCTTCTCATTGTCGTTTGTCCAAGGAACTTCAATGAAATAAGACGTCAAATCCATAGTTCATTGCCCCTACCTACACGAAAAATGTTATGTGTGACCTTGGAATCCAACAAGGTCCACTCATGTTAGTCATCAAAATTTTAGGAACCCATATTTATTTAAACTTTATGTTTTTGTTCCTATATACACAATTATGAGAAGTATAACCAACACATCCACAAGTAAAGCACTTTACATGAATATTGCTAGCTTTCATAGGCTCATTGTGAACTTTCTTATTTTTTGGCTTTTAAGCGTGTAATACCTTGTTTCTGTATATACATGTATTATGTTAAGTCTTTCTGGTCGTATTTTTTATGTATATAATCTTTGTGTATTTTTAGAATTTTCCCTAATTTTTGTAATGATTAAACCATGATTAAATAATTTTTATATATTGTTAGACTTGATTATGTGAGGTGTATTTGGATGCAATATATAGTGTTTGATGGGGTATGTAGTATTATGGGATGTGTTTCTATTTTCTCCTAATACCAAATCCAAATTTCCATAGGGATGACACCTAAACCCCCTAATGTGGCATCACATCTGTTGATACATGGGTCCGACCCACGAAGCGGGTAGATGAATTTTACCTGAAGAGCAAGGCCCACTGAGAATGGTACACCTTGGCCCAATAGCCCCAAGGCCCGCCAAGAAAGATAAATATATACCAATTCAGTTACCCAACGACCCACGGCCCTAATCTCTATGGTTGAATGAGTCAACTCTCACTTCCCTCATAAAGAGCATAAATAGATGGTATTTACATTACATGATGGACCAATTAATGGCTAGATTTATGATGATGGTTACACTCCATGATGACCACTTCAATGACCACTAATTGAGCAATTAGTGGCTACATTTAAGGTGGGAAGTTACAAGGCAAATGGATGAGAGATATATACTCCAGAGACTAATGGAGAAAGGGGAGGCCAGATCCTATGAGAGATTAAGCACACCAGGCTTTATCTTTTCCTTTTTTTATGTTTCTTTCACTAAAAACTAACTTGAGCATCGGAGGGGAATCGGTCGGGCCTAAGCCCCAACCCCCTGACGATTTTCCTATGGTGCAGGTTAATGGAGATAGCACGGGGCTAGGTTCACCTTCCCTAAAGTTGTGTGATCCTATCTCTCCATAACCCGGGATATCATCTCCACGGGTCCCACTTCTTAGCCGGCGAAGGGTCCTCGTCAACCCACCTCTGCTGTTGGCCGGCACCCAGTTGTCAACCCCACCAACTTTTTGCCACCTCATAGGATAGATGGCTTGTTAAAAGGAGAGAGATGATGATGAGGATGATTAAGCCATTTTAAGGAAAAAGAAAGAAAAATAAAAAGAAGAAGAAAAAGAGAAAGCAAAAAACCCCAAGGCAGCCAAAACCAAGCCCTTCCCTCTCCTTTCATCAGCTCATGCAAACCCCTCAACTCCACTGGCTGCTTCACTCTTCCACCAAAATGAAGCCAACAAACCCATTCTTAAGCCCTTGACCATTGATAAGGATGAGAGAGCTATCGGATGACAAGGAGAAGAAGGGCCAAAGACCTATTGAAGGACTTGCAGAGGTAAGAATTCTAACTAAGTTTAGCTAGGGTTTAATTTTGGATTGCGTAGAAATTAGCATCAGATTCCCGTAGAAATCGACAGTAGTTTGAAACGACACAGTTATGTCACGATCATTTTAACATGTAGCAGCAGCGTTACACGGACGTGTCGACTTAGACACGATCGTGTCACTGTCTGCAATATTTTCTCGTTCAACACGGTCGTGTCGACTTAAACACGGGCATGTCACCCCTCCTCAATTTATGCAGCTGCGTCGACATAGACGCGATTAAGTGAATAGTGATTGAATGCGTAACTTTCCACGAATCGACACAGTCGTGTCGATCGTGCAAATGACCGTGTTAACTAAAGATTTGGATTCAGCTGTAGTTCCCCCACACGGTCATGTGGTCTACCAAACGACCGTGTGGGTACAACTTTTGTGCCTCCTAATGTGTTGTACTAAACACGATAGTGTGGTATACACCAAACGACCGTGTGGCTGTCTATCGTCCAGTTTCCGAGTGGGGCACCCCATGCGATGACGTGGAGTGCAAATCGCGATCGTGTTTTCGGATTTCACTGAACTCCCGAATGCTATGCTATACACGGTCATGTGGATTTGTCCAAACGATAGTGTGGGTTGGTTTTCAGCGTGTGATTAATGTTCTAAGTTTGATTCAGATGTTGTGATTTACATATTAATCTTTGTGCTTCATGTATAAGTTATATGTGCTAATGACCATGCCATGAGTTGTCCAAAGTTCATATTAATTATGTATGACATGCTCCCCATATTACATCTATGTTCCCATATGCATCGAAGGGAACTCTATGATGTTAATATGACTCTTCATTATGTTCTATGCTATGTTTTTATTCTATGTTCCCATCCATGTTAATCTAGATATGCCCATGTTTTTCCAACATGCAAGTATCCATGTTAATTATGTCATGCCCTTGTACATTCTTGTTAATCTCCTTTAAAATGCTCCTTTATGCATGTGATAATCTGATGTGATGAAAAGGCAGATGATGGTATGAATGTGGCATGTGACACGTGCTATGGCATATGAAAAGAGATAAGAAAAGTGAAATGTGATACATGAGATATGACATATGAAAACTAGGACACGGATGGCACTACACACTTGGACCAAATTGCCATGGTAGGAATCGGGGGAAATCGTCGAGGGACACCTCTTGAATCCATCGTAGTGCCACAGATGGAGATGTGCATGTTGTAGGCATGCTGGCATAGATGGGATCCCTTAGTGCTGATATGCATTCATAAGCATTTCACGTGCATCATGATCATATGTGTGGGTTGTCTGCTTTTACTTTATTCATATTAGCTCTGCAGTTCTTACCATTCAATACTCGCATGTGATGTTTTGATTTTCTTTATGCATATCAATTCGGTAGTCTTTCTTTTCAGTGCATGTCCGAATATTTGTTCCTTTATGCATTAATAGGTTACATGTTTATCGTCAGTGACCAAACCTTAGTAGCAGGGTAGTTCTGAGACTGGACCTTATCTAGCCTAGTTAGACTTTCCTACTGGGTTATGCGTTGACATGTCCTCATTACATTTTTCAGGTTAGGAGCAGTACAGCCAGAGCAGGTCCTGACCCATGAGTTAGCTTCCAATTCAGAGATAGAGAAGGAGCCCATCACGGGTGACCTTGTACAGTTGGTATTCCTGGGATAGTTTAGGGAGTACGTTGTACAATGTGTGAACACTTTTGTCTTTTGTGGGTTTCCGGGGAGTTCTCTTTTGTTATGTCCACTTTTGTACTCGGGATTGAGAAGAAATATGTAAATGATGTATTTGTGTACATACATACATATATATATATATATATATATATATATATATATATATATACATACATATATATATATATACATACATATATATATATATACATACATATATATATATATATAATGTTGGACTTTGTACATTATTGTCCTCTGTTTTCTGTGTTGGAGCATTACTTGTACTTCCAAGCATGTGCGCAGTGGCATGTCTGTTCTTTTGTACACACTCTCTTTCCTTCTCTTTTGCTTCACACTCGCTATTCTGGAAAACCTGGGACGGATTCGTACTTTCTAGGTATCCTGGGGAGCGGGGTGTTATACAACGTAATTTAATCCATATCAAAGACCTCACCTATTGTTGCCTTACAATTGATTACCAAGGATGATATCAAAGATTGTTTTCCAACTCCAAATTTCTTGATGGTCAACTCTAGATCTGAAACTTTGGAATTCAAATAAAAATTTTCGTTCACAAGTAAGGTGCTTCTACTTATGAAGGCTTTCCTAGTTTCTTCTTCAATCTCTTTAAGGTTTTTAATTTTCTTCTATATGTCAATAATTTTCTCTTTAAATGCCTTTATTTCAATTTCTAGTTTGGGACATGTTTCCATTTAAGCGTTCATGCATAACAGGTTATTCCTGTTTAATCTTTGTAAGTGCAGCCTTAAGTGTGTCATTTTCAGCTTTCAATTTTTCAACATCTAAAGACATATGATAGTTCCTCTTGTTACAGTTCATAATTAACATCTCTTAAAGATTCAACAGTAGATTCTAGACTATCAATCTCATCGTGCATTTTTTCACATATGCTAGCAAGTTCAGATAGTGTGAATTTTTGTACCTCACTTTTCTGTGCATCCAAGTCTCCTATCGAACACGGTGAGGAATGGGCAGACTTATCTTGCAGTTCATCCTCATCCTCATCATCCCATGTGACTGCACGTGGATTTCCCTTCTTCTCCAAAGTATTGCTTTTCATCATTGGGCAGTTTCCATTGAGTGTCCAAGATTCCTGCAATGACAACAACACACTGAATTAGTAATATTTTGTTCAGAAGAAATATTAGCATGATATAATTTATTGAAACGATTAAACCATTTGGACATCTCTGCCTTTACCATGTGGGGTCTAGCGGTGGATTGATTTTTAACAGAAGCTGACTTGGGGATATTCAAGTTTTCTAGATTAGATCCTCTAACCAGCTTGGATACCACTTGTTGGATCGTGATCTAAGCCTAGGGGTGAATAGGCTTATAAAAACTTTTCACGAATACAAAAATTGTAGCTTCTCAATCATATAGTCACAGAGCAAATATGGTGCAAAGATAATAAATAGGAAGCAAACATAGAGTGCACATAATATTTACCCTGGTTTGGTCGCCCCAACGACTTACTCCGGCCCTAAAGTAACGAACAGCTCACCAATTTTATATCTCACTCACCAAAGTGTCAAACACTACTATCCTAGCAAAAACTTACTCTTGACTAGCCCCCAACCAATCAAGAGTCCCCAAAGAATCCCAAAAACTAAACTAAAACCTAATACAAAGATCTACCAATACTATCCCAAATAATAATAAGATTTAGAGTTTAGAGTGCTCAGTTTGTGAAGTTTGAATAGTCACTGTCAATTAGCACGTCGTCAGCTTTGTGCTGTCACAACAGTGTGTCAATCCGATGTCTGGATCAAAAGATATAGCCCTCAAAAGTTTGTTGCGCAAATCTGCCTGAATCTGGTCTGTGCGTAAATCAATTCTCTATTCTGCAGAATCGACAGCGGTCTGTGCGTAAAGTAATCAATTACACCGTCTTCCAGAAAATGCAGTAAATCGTCCCGAGCTAAGAAAAATCCGAATAAATACTCGTTGGAATCATGAGCTCGTCATATTCAATAAAAAATATGAGATGGTAGATTTGGATGCTCTTGAGAAGAAAAATTATAGGATCTTTGAAGCTTGTTCTTAGAGCTTGGAACTTGATCTCTTGGACTTTGCTTCTTTAATGGTGGTTTTGGTTTTTGCTTGGCCTTGTTCTTGTTTTCAACTCCAACTCGTGCGGTTTTCAAACAAAAAAAATCACAGAATCAATCAAAAGTTTTAACTTTGAATCAAAGAGGGAGAGATAAAAGGTTATTCTCTAATTTGTTTGGTGCTCTTTTGCAACAATCTGTTCATCTGTCTTCTTCGTACGTGAAAAACAGTTGGTCCCGTGCATTGATGTCGTGAGGCTGACGTCAAAGGCTGGGAAATACAGTTGCTCACGGGGAATCATGCACCGTGAGAGATGGCCTCTTGCTTCCTCTCTATTTCAGCATTTCTCTTCTTAAATTATTCCCAGCTTTCAATTTTTTGTACTTTCCGCACAGAAACTGAAGCCCCAGCTACCCAATGAACTTGTGAAGTTTTTTTTCTTAGTCATACCCAAAAAACCTAGGGCTCTAAGCTACTTTATATATGTATGTTGTAGCAACCAATTTCCAAGTAATTACCATTATGCCCTAGTCTTTTGCTTGGCCCACTTACAAAATGCATTTGTGCCCCTATTAACAACATGCAGCCGCACAAACCAAGTACTACTGATTGTGGGCTTATGTTAATGATTTTGTTGGCAAAATTTACAATATTGCCATGCTTCTTTTCCTTTGTATTAAATTATAATCTTGCCTTTTAAATGTTTTTGACTTGGCCACTTCTTTTTTTTTCCTAATCAATTTCCTTCTTGATTTTGGGCCACACGTTTTGCTCCTCCCTTTGTATTTTGGTCTTCTGAATATTATTATATAGCATCCTGCTCTTCAATTTATGTTTTCCATGCTTACTTGTACCTGATAATTTAACAAACACATCGAAAATATTCATGAAAGTTTGTTATCATCAAACAAGAACTCCAACACCGTTGTATCCAACATATACGACCCCAATGGGTGAGGATGATCGCCTCGCTGTGGAAGATAATAAAAACATAATTGCCCTTCCAGCCGTAAACAATGCTCAAAAGGTTACTAAGTAGTTTTTTCATCCTGACGGTGATGTAATACCACACACCAAGGACAGAAAGCTTTACCTGGAAGAAATAATTGAAAAGAGCTAAGGTTGGCTCCACCCCATTCAACAAGCAAAGCATAATAAGCCGACCAAATCTCCAATCGAGCTCGACATCAATTGGCAAAAGGGAGTTCAAGAAAATTGAGGACTTTTAGAATGAAGGGGTGAAGAAAAAAATGAAGTCCGTGAGAGATGTGTTAGGGACCCTGTGGGGCTACACACACTAGAGGTGGGTGAATAGTGTAATAGCAAGCAAAGTGTTTAATCAAAAGTTACTGAAATTAAAGCACAATAAGCAGCGAAAATTAAAGAGTACACTCATCAACAACAAACACAAACACAAGGATTTTACTCTGGTTCCCCAAAACTTGGGTACGTCCAGCCACACCAATATTCACTATAATTCCCACAAAGAGAAGTGAATACAATCTCACACAAAGGATTTTGTCCTACACAAGAACCAAACCAACCCTACACAAGGGTCTAACTCCCACACAGAGAATTACTAACTCCCACACAGAGACTAGGGTTAGCCCTACACTAAGACACCAACCTCTCACAAAGAGAGTAACTTCCACAAAGAGAGTATCTAATTCCCACAAAGAGAATTAGGGTTACAAAGAAACACAAAGGTGAAATGAAATAACACTTACCTATGCCTTGATATGATCTTACCAATGTGAAGAGGAAGGCATGCAAGTGAAACTCAAGTGCTTGAGATGAGGCTTTGATTGCACTTGATGATCTTTCTCTCTTCTTGGAATGAATCATAACACTTCTCACTTGAATGTATGAAATGAAGAGAAGAAAGATGTTCTCCCAGAAAAGGAATGAGATTGAAATCCCTTGGAGAAATTTCATAGAGCTTAGATGCTATAGCATAAGATTGAAGCTCTGATGAGGGAATGGGAGAGGAGTGGATTAGAGAAGAGATTAAATGATCTTCTATGATTTCCTAACCCTTTTAAGAGTTCTAAAAGAACTAATCCATCTCCTATATAAAGGAAGCCAAGAAGACCCCATAAACCAACCAAAAACCCAAAGGAAAGAAATCTGCAACTGCTAGATTTGGGCAGTTTACGGCACAGACAGTCGACTGATGAACAAATGACAGTAGACTGTTCAACGGCTAGAAAAATCCCAAAGGCTATAATCTGAGCCAGGACAGTCGACTGTAGAGGACTACACAGGCGACTGTAAAACAGACAGTCGACTGTATATCCTTCATCAGGCGACTGCTGCAGGGATGTAAATAAAACAGAGAGAGATGCATTTTTCGCACTTACGCCTTTCAGACGATTGATGGCCATTTCACAGGCGACTGTAAATATACATGCAATTGTAAAAACTTCACCAGTCGACTGTCTTGCAAATTGAAATGAAGCCCAGAAAATACAAGATGCACACAGTCGACTGTCAACTAATTCACAAGCGACTGTAGAAACACAGGCGGCTGTAAATTGAACATCAGTCGACTGATGCGAAAAGCTCAAGAAGAGTCAATAAAAATGTTGACTTGAGCTATGCACCACAGTCGACTGTAGAAGGCTCGACAGGCAACTGGAATCACCCAGTCGACTGTAAAACCTTCATCAGGCGACTGTTAGAGAGCCAGAGACTCCAATTGAGTCTTTGGGCTAGATGAACCTATTGGGTTGGATTCTACGATAATCCTAAGGCTCACTAAGATAGTGAAATACATATGCATGAGAGTAAGACCATCTATCAAGGCATTACAACAATCCTAGACTCAAAAAGAGAAATGCAAGTAATAGAAATTACATGGATTACATATTGCATCTCCTAGAGTCTAAGTCTTCAAGATCACGATACCTTGATGCTCCCTATCATCTTCAATCTTTGGCACTCCTTGATGAGCTTCCATTCATCAAGCTCCAAGCTTTGGCAATGCTCCTCTAGATGTCCATCCATCATCATGCTCCAAGCTTTGGCTTCATTAGATGATCTTCATGACTTCATCCAAGCTTGAGCACTACATCACTCTTGGAGGTCTTTAAGATGCCCCTTTCATCATCCTCCAAGTATTATGCTTTGTCTCATCAACATATAATCATTAAGATAAACTGAGACTAAAACATAAGATTGATTAGCACACTAACATAATGTATTGATCATCATCAAAACAACATTAGTCTTGAACCCAAGAACTAACAAGATGGTCTTCGAGTATACTACAAACTATCTTTTATCGAGAAAACAGATCCTCTCATTGTGATGAGGGACCTGAACTCGATAAGGAGGTTGGATATACTTGTTCCAGATTTTTGGGATCCAAGAAGCAGGGTCCTCTGGGACCATGTTTATGATCTCTTCGGGTACATTAGATTCCTCTTCTCCAGCGTGCATGATTGGGGCCTTTAAGTGTGGGGGGCATGATAAACCAACCCTTCCCTTTATCGATGGCTCGTTTGGGCTTTGAAGTAACTCCAGTTCTTTCTATTTCAACCTACAACTTGTGAAATTTGTAATTTGAAGAAGAAGAAAGAAGGCTTACTCGGGTGACGACGAAGTTGATCAGAGACGAAGAAAGCTAACATAAATTCTTCAGCAAGCAGATAAAAGGTCTTCTTCAGCCCTCGTTCTCTATTTATACAAGACGACACTTTTTGTGAGTCAAGCTCAACTGTCTGATCTCAGATGCATGTTGACATCTCGAAGCAGCAACCCTATGAATGTTGTACTCTTTTGACGTGCAAATCCTATGGCAGGGAGCTTTGGCATCTAACATTAAATGCGTCTTCTTGACTGTTGCGTCCATCCATTCCTTGCATGTCACATCATCCGACCTCAACCGTCACATCGGGTAAGCTCGGAAGATGGGGGCCATTGATACAGCCCTGGACCGCCCTAGTGATCGCTCAATCATTTATCTCTAGCCGACAATCCCAATAAGGCCCGCAGCTTTGGTTCAATAGTCCAAAGGCCCCCACGTGCGGCCGATCATCTCCTCATTTAAAGTGATATCTTAACTGACCGTTGGGCTCCTTCAGTCAGGCGCTCAATGATCAATGATTGACCGTTAGCTCGTCATCAATGTCGATGGCTCTGGCCAAATGCAATTAAGTGTCGTAAATGCTTGGACGTAACATTCGAATGGCATTCACAAGACCATCACCTATAAATAGTCTCTCAAACAACGAGAAACCGGGCAATTCTCAGAGAACCTATACTCATGTACTCTTACACTCCGTATCTGCTCCACCTTACACAATTACTCCATAACTCAGCGTGATGACTAGTGGACTACCTCCCAACAGGTCGGACATAATTACTCCGATCCTTTTTGAATCGTCTACTAAATTAAGTATTAGAGAGGATTAGGTCGGACCCCAGATCCGCCCCCTGACAAGCTCCATGTGTTGCAGGCACCCTGGAAATAAGGATGAGAATGGGCATGCCCAAAGCCCGATTGGGCTTCCAACTGGGCATGCCACATCCTCATCCATACTCATCCCTTCTAGAATTAGTGAAGGGATGAGTAGGGATGAGGATGTGGCATGCCCAATTGGAAGCCCAATCGGGCTTTGGGCATGCCCATTCTCATTCCTACCTGGAAATAGCTTGGACCCGGTTTCAATAGATCAGATCAGTGCCTATCCAGCAGCTGATCAGCTCGCTCAGTGTCCAGTCAATTGCCCACGTCATCCCACATCAATCCACATCAGCTACTATAACCGAACCATCTTCCAATGACTTCAGTGACGAGAAAACATCCCGAAACAACATCGAAAGTATGTTAATTGCATTAGGTTAATATTAATCAGACCATTGGTTGCGGGCCTCCAATTGATAGAAGAAATGGTCAAAAAAGGAAAAAAAAAATAGTAATTCAAAGGATTTTAAGACTTTGGATCATACATACATGCTATGCAATCCAATGACTTCCAATTTTTTTAACTAAAAATTAGAAAAAGGATTGCATTTCTGTATGACCCAAAATTGGCAGCACAGCCCATTTCAAGCCCAATAGTCAAAACAAAAATGAAATCCCCGGCTGAAGACATGGCTGACTGCTCTTAAGCCCTCGTCTTCCTCCTGCACCCTAAAATGCTAAAAATCATCACCATGGATTATTCTTTAGCTATTAAACCCTGTCATCGTCACAATCCCCTCCTTCTCTCCAAACCCTTTTCCCCCAAAACCCACTTTAAACCCTCATTATCATTCCGTAACAAAACCCAAAGATCTCACCTTTCTCTTCGTTGCTCGTCTCAAAACAATCCCCAAACCCCAACTCTCTCATCCATCCTCCAACCCGCCGCCGTCACCCTTGCCGCCGCCGCCGCCCTCTTCCTTTCTCGCTTCCCCAGCCCCTCTTTCGCCTCCCCAATCCCAACCCAAACCCAATCCCTGTCCGAAACCCTAACCGAAGCCGATGACGAACAACGAGAACGAGAGCTCGAGGCCCAACTCGATTCCCAACCCAACAACCCCCGCTTGCTCCGCCTCCTTCTCGACCTCAAAATCAAGTCCAACAAGATCTACGACGCGGTCTCCATTCTCGACCAACTGGCCCAGCTCGAGCCTGACGAGCCCGAGCTCCCCCTCTTAAAATCCCACCTCCTGATCCAGTCTGGCGATACCGAGTCAGCTAAGCATTTCCTCGAACAGATCATCGACAAGAACCCATTTTCCGTCGAGGCCTACCACGGCCTCATAATGGCCCACCGTGAGGCTGGGGAGAGCTTGGATGGCGTCCTTGAGAGAATTGAGAATGCGATGGAATTGTGCAGGAAGGCGAAGAGGCGGGAGGATTTGAGGGATTTTAAGCTGCTGAAGGCTCAGGTTAAGGTAGTGGAGGGGAAGTACGAGGAGGCGAACCGGGTGTATGAGGAGCTGGTGAAGGAGGAGCCGAGGGATTTCCGGCCATATCTCTGCGAAGGGATCGTGTTTACGTTGATGAATAAGAAGGACGAGGCCGAGAAAAAGTTTGAGAAGTATCGGAGGCTCGTGCCCAAGGGGCATCCATACTCGGGGTATTTCGACGAGAGTATGGTCGCAATGAAGGTGTTTGGGCAGTTGGAGGAGAATAGGAGGAGCTCAGGAGTAAAGGCTTGAGTTCTGGTATGATGTTTTTTTGTTCATCAGTTACTATTTCTTACTCATGTATGATGTTGTTCTATTCTGTCCATTCTAGTTATGTTCTTCAAGTTGACTTAGCTATATATAGTGTTTATTTTTGTGTTATGATTTCTTTTTGTGCTATCGGGAGCTTCAACCTTCTATGTTTTCTTGGTTACTAGCCTTATGGCTACAATATTGCAAAATCAAAGGCAATGCCGTGTTAAAAGTTGTTTTCTATTACGTGAAATATTGTCGTCAGTAGTTATTTCCTGCTTACCATGCGTGTTGTTTTAGGGAGCGTTTAAGCTAAATGCGTAGCTGCATGAGCTGAGTGCATTCATCACCTCTACGGATACATGAAGCCCTTTGTTAGTTCTTCTAGTGGATTAACTCGAGGAAGTGGAACTGTGGAACTATGGGGACTTGATTAGGTTTAGGAGCATTGGGCGAAGGAGCTAACAGGTATGTTAGATGTATCCGTTTAGGTTTTGTTGTTATTTGTTGGTAATAAGGAAAGAGAGAGCAGCATTGTGAGAGGTACCACAAGAGGTGCCCTATATGCAACTTTCTGTAAGATGGCAATGCAGTTGTGATGTAGGTGTGTGGTGAAATGGAGGATGATTTGTGGAAAGAGTGCTGAAGAACATAAGGCATGCAAATGGGGTAAGAGTGCATTTGCAGGTCGCGTGTTTTGTTGAACAACTAGTCATAACCCGTGCCCGTGGGCACGGTGCATTTAAGATTTTTTTCCGTGAAAACTTTGTCTCCCAAAAAATATTTCTACAGCCAAAATTTAAAAGAACAACAAATTAGCGTAAAAAAATTTAGAGGCACGACCGCCTTCGGCAAGAAACAATAAATTCGGTGCTCCTTCGGCGCAGAACAACAAACTAGCGTATAAAAATTTAGCGGGCGCCTTCGGCACAGATAGGTTGGTTAGACCTCTGCTTGACGCCCAAAAAACTCAGCCCGCCTATTTGAACGCACATTCCCTGTATTTTTTTTGGGTTTCAATTTTTTTGGGGTCAGTCGAAATAAGCTCAGACGATATAAAGTTCTCTTTTGCATACTTGTAATTTAAGTTGCATATTTTTTGGGTTTCATTTTGTGTGTGTGTTTTTTTGGGTCTCATTTTTTTGGTCATTTTTGAATGAAGAGTATTAAATGCTGATGGTGCCAATTTCAAAAAAGAAAAGCTTTTGTATTCCCCCAACAAATTTTCCCCCAACCCAAAAATTTTTCCCCCCAAAACTTGATGTGACATTGCCACATAGGACAAAGTTCAAAAACAGCTCTCAATTGTAATATAGATTACTGTTCTTCCTTTTGAACTTGAATCAGTTGATGGTTTCGCCCACAATCCCAAGCTTTGCTGCTCGTTATCCCTCTGTTACTACCAACGAAAATTTAGCCACCTTATTGTTTATTTTTTGTAGTCCCTTCTTTTTTTGTGGTAACAATGGTTGGAGATGACAATGGACTGAACTGGGTCGATCCTCCTTGATATCCTATCTAGGTTCAAAAAGCTTTGTGTCCTTTGGTTCAAGGCACGTACAGGTTCTGAGCTGTAATGACGCTAAGGTTGCATTTGTATGCAGAATGCATGCAACATTTCCATTTCTCAAATGTCTAAGAATACTCCATTATCATGTTTGGTGTAATTTGAATATTCCAGCTAATATATGGTCATGGTTTATATGTTAAACAGACCCGAAAAGTACGATGTTATTGGGTATATTTTTCTATGCTAACATTTATGGTATAAAGATATTGAGTACGGGGGGCAACAAGAGTAGCTAACACCAGGGGTGGCAAGCTAGCGAGGAAGACGTGTGGTAGCAGCGGTGGCATGGTGGCAAAGGCTGATGATAGAAGTGATGTTAGTGGTGATGGTGGCACGATGCCCATCACCAATGGCGATGGTTGTGGCGATGTTTCGACGATGGTGATGATGGTCTTATGGTGGTGGTGTGGTGTTAGTGGTGGCTGGTTGGCAATGGTGGTTGTAGTGGCAATGGGTATCTAATGACAATAGCAATGATGGTGGCAATGACCTATGATGGTGACAAAGGGTGTCTGCTGAGGGGAATCTAGAACACTATTAAACTACAAAATAGTTATACATTATATAGCAAGTGCGAATACCACTGAGTTTGGGCCCGTAAGCAGCAATAAGGTCCAGCATAAGCCCGTCAGATGAGACTTGCTACTAGAGACTTCCCGACCTTAATAAAGAAGCTGGCCCAACATAGCCTTGGCGCGAGGACGACCCCCTCTGTGTTGTCCCTCCAGCTCTTCGAGGTGGCCTTGATTTTCGAGGTTTGCCACCGAGTCTCATGACCCAAGTATCTTGTCATCACAGCCCACTCCACATGGCACAATCTCATGGAGACAAGCCGCTCTCTCTACAGGCCATCCACGTCAGCAAGTATTTAATTCACATACGACGCATCAGTTGCTGTCAGTCTTGCTGGCGGACGCCGAGTACGGCCATGTGTTGCCTCGCCGGCCTCCGCACCTTACTCGTATGTTGCAATTGCACCTAAGGATCCTTGAATCTTCATAGCTATGGGACATGTCACGTTTTCCTGGTAAGTTTTCATATAAGCAAACACACTACCCCTGTCGAGAGGATGGGTACGCCTACCACCCTAACTCGACACTTCAAGGGCCGAAGGGGATACCTCCTACAGATGCTCCTCAATATGCCACTCTCACACTCCTCCGGGCTATCCCCGTGCTATCTTATGTCTGTCATCGTCTTTTACAAATGCCTCATTCCTCCTAGCATTACCTAACTTAGGCTTCGGAGGGAAGAAGGGGTGTCTACCCCCGATCCTCTTACGCATCTACTTCTCTGTTTTAGGTATCGAAGATGAGGATACGGTCTAGCGAAACCGTCTTGTTCGGGCCCATCTGTTGCAGTAATGCTTGTCCCTGCAGGTCGGCCCATGCGCCCGGTAGCCCGGTTTGAACCTCACAAGATTCTGTGCATCAACAGTTTGTCGCTAGAAGGATGACATTGTGACAACATCTGTTGTATATGCTATCAAATCGTCATTTTCTTCGACATCTCAAATCAACATCGGTCAATGCCTTTTATGTCCTAACCAAGGCAAATAAGATTTTTAGTTCTCACAGCTCTGGTTCCCGGGGACTAACACAGGTTTGCCCTTTCACGAGCTACGCTCAGCGGGACGACCCCAACGGTTACACACACAGGCCGCTCCTTCATGGGTTACGCTCTACAAGGACGGCCTGCGTGGTTACACCCACGGTCGGTTCCCTAACACCTACGCTTCACAAAGACCACCTCCACGCAAGTCAGCTCCTTACAGCTATGCTTCACGAGAACGGCATACGCAGTTACACACATGGTCAGCTTCGCAGGCTCTGCTCTATAAGGACGGTCCTATCGGTCACACCCAAAGTCGGCCATGTGGCAATTACGCTCAACGATGATAGCCTCAGCGATATACACCCGAGGACAACTTCGAAGATCGTCACGTCCGAGCTCCTGACACGGATCAGCCTTCACGGGTCTTCTCGACCGGATTCTTCGTGTAGACAAGGCCAATCACCATGGCCTATTTCTGAGCAGCACCCTCTTCCGGTAGTGATGCACTTGGCAGAGTCCCTAACTCAAACTGGGGCCCTCGCTGATCCGACCCCAACGATCCAACGAGGCAAACCACAAGACTCTTCTCAGCAGCAAATCACTCAGCAAAGCCCCTAGTCCGGGCTAGGACCTTTGTTGGCAGCCCTTCCTCTTGCAAGGCCTCTAGGTCCCAGGTGGCCCTTCCATTGACGAGGTCTCTGGGTCCCAGCATGGCTCTTCCGCTGGCAAGGTCTCCAGGTCCCAGTATGGTCTTCCTCGCCGGCGAGACCCCATCGTAAGTTGGGGGTTAAATTCGGACTTTACGGTGGCAAAGCATCCCTGTACTAGACCTGTTCGACTCAAGGTCATGTCACGTCCGAATTCAACCCACAACTTATGCTGGGACCGCTAACTTCTGGCATTCGACTCAAGTCGTGGCATGTTATGCCAACCTCTGGCACTCGACCTCAGTCATGCCATAATGCGAGTCTCGTAGTCCCGACGCTATCAAACAGCACTCGACCCCGATCATGCTGAGCCTAGTCCCTAGCTCAGGCTGGGGCCATCGTTGGCCCAATCTCTGCATCCAAGTGCTCTTACTTTCTATGGTCTACTGACATTTTGACTTGTCTCTTCCAGTCTCACCAGCCACCACCTTTGGTTGGGGCCCTCGCTGGTGCTCTGCTCAAGCACTCACATGGACTACACTGAGGGTTCGGTTTGGCTGCCTGACCTGCCCGACTCGGTCTCACAGTGATGTGTTGTGCCCACCACTTGGCAAGTCAGGTCATGTCACCGACGCCTCATTCACAAGACAACGACATCAATAGAGGCAACAGTCAAAGGCCAAAGCAAAAGTTCATTTCATTCATTCGTTCAAAAAAGGGCAAGTTGTCGTCCCAAGCCGTACAAATAAACGAAAGAAGCGAAATTACATTTTTTGCTCAAAGACAAGCATCTTAAGGGGGTCTACTCCCAGGAACTGCTGTGGACCGGACAACCTGCAATCCTAATGAGCCCTATTCGGTGCCTGGTTGCCATTATAAGACGTAGGAGCAAGCCAGCCCACGCATTACCACGTACTGTATGATGAAAATCATCTCTCCGTCTGATGCCCCATTCCCGAGGGCTTCGTTTTGAGAATCGTCAATCGTCCTGGTTCAACTGATGAGGTAGTATTGGATATCAGAGGAGCCCTTCGACATTCCATGTTCTAACTTGGACAGGGACCATACCTCACCCTAGGAGGCGAACATCATAACCATAGCAGTGACGTTTTCAAAGATTACCTGGGCGATCCAGCCAAGGCCAACTGCGATGACCTATCCCTCCACAGAACTACTAGAGGCGCCACTACAAAAGAAGGCGAGGGTTTGTCGAATGCAATTCATGCCTTATCCCACCCTTTATAGCCAGGGGAGATGATCACGACCGTACAAAAGTCACAATGAAGGGCCGTACATACGAGCTTTTTAGGCTTTGCCACATCAGCGCCCTCGAGATATGGACATAACCTTTCAAATCTTTCAATCAATGCATATCACATCGACTTCACCCTTGACAGGCATGCCAGGCTGGTTGTTTTCTTTTCCTTCCCAAGGCATAGCATCCGCATGTTACGTCTTGGACACGTGGCATGCACTCTTCTTCCCTTCCCAAGGCATCACCCCGATGCCCCACGATTGAAGCGGATTCGCCCAACTAAGGAGAAGAATCTCATGATCTACCGCCTGTATGAAACTAAGCTGCGTCTTTCTTCCGCTGGCAAGGCCTTGTAGCCCCAGCATTGGCCTCTGACATCTGACCCCGCGGTCATGCCATGCCCAAATTGCTACACGGCACTCGACTCTGAACGTGTTGTGCTTAGCCACCAACTCAAGCTCGGGTGTAACGGCATATTTCTATACGTACATGTTTCGTACGTATTTCTATTGATCTTTTTATTTGAATATTGGTCTTATGATTATTATTATTATTTTCCATGGCTTGAACGAGTGATCGGACCCGTATTCGTGATCCTCATGACTTCACGATCGCGACGAAATCTTTATAATGTTTGGTTGACGTCGATTGCAGGGGCGAAATCGTAATAATTCGATTATCTTAACTAAATTGATTTCTTCTAATGTAATCCTAATTAGATTAATTTTCCTAATCTAACCTAATCTTAATATCCTAATATCCTAACCAAATTGATGCTCCTAGATTTTTATATTAATAAATCTTAATCTAAATATCTGAAATAGATTATCTTTTAAATCAATTCTTAACCTAATAGATGTTAATAAATCTTAACCGAATGGATTCTCCTAATCTAAATATCTATAATAGATTAATTTTCTAAATCTAATAAATCTAGTATCTTAACCAAATCGATTTCTCCCAATCAAATCTTAATTAGATTGTTTCCCTAAATATCTTAACCAAATAGAGTTTTCATAATCAAATATCTTAATTAGTTGATTCTCTAAATCAGATCTAAATCCTAATATATCTAAATATCTTAATTAAATCCATTTTCCCTAATCAAATCTTAACCAGATTGAGTTTCAAATCAAATTTTAACCCAATAATCCAACAAATCCTAACAACTGATTCTGGCCTATCTCCTAATCTAAATCTTAATAAATCTTAATCTTAACAACTGTTTACCTTATCTTATCACGTTGTTGGGGATCTTAACATATCTCCATTATTTTTGGCACGAAATCTCTCCTCCCCCTACTATTTCTATGATTCTACCTATATCCCCACGTTTTTTGCACGTTGTTATAACAAATTTCTCATTTCACCTCTATCTCTGCCGCACCCAACCTTATTATATTTGCTGCCTCATCCAAACAAAACGAAGGGAAAGAAATAACCCAGTGAACCATTAATCCTCAGCCGCCATCTCAAACTCACAAACCCACGATCTCTATCTTTCTCCCTCTCGTTAAAATCCTCAGCCTCCACAAAACCCCAAACACTCTCTCTCCCAGTCACTCTCCTCAAATGGCAGCAACACCCACGTCGGCCCTGACTCCAAGCTGAACCAGTACCCTTTTCGGCAACTCCACGCTCACCTCGCCGCCACCTGCTCGCGACCCCCAACTTCTGCCATTGTCGAACCTCCGACCAGCCCCACAAAGCTCCAAACGCCATCCCAACTCCCACCACATCCCCCTCCTTCAACTCCTCGACAACACCCTCGAGCCCCGACCTTCTCCTTAGTCGTCGCCGCCCTCAAACGGCGCCGTCGACAACACCTCCCTCCGTTCACCAACAACCCTCTGACCAACACCCCCCCTCAACAACCTTCACTGCAATCTCTCTCTCCCGCCCTGTCCCTATCTTTGGCACCCCTCACGGCCACCCCCTCAAGACCCACGGCCCCTCCCCGACCTCGCCTGTAGCCGCCAACTCTGCCATCGCATTCCGACCTCCTCTCTCTTCGAACCTCACGACAGCCCCTTAAACCACGTCAGCACCCTCTATCCGCAACATCCCTGCCACCGCCGGACGTCGCCTGGACCATCTGTGCCGACTGCCTCTGACCACCTCCGACCGGCGTCTGCCTGTCGTCGTCCAAAGCCACATCGCCATCATCCCTTCGTGCTAACGGCAGCGAAGAACCAAAAAAACAAAACTACGAGTTACGTAATAAATACACAGTATAATAAATATATGAACAATGTTATATATAAGTATGTTATATTATTATTTTATTAAGTTAAAGATTTTTTGCTTGATAATAAAAATCCATTGACGCAGAAAAACCACGCCTCTCGTCACAATCACATGGACACCAAAATCGTCCTAATCAGGCAAATATTTTATTTTCTGTGAATTTTTGAAGTTACACGTATATATTGATTATACGCTTAAATAAGTTGTTTTTAGCGATTTTCATGTAAACGCCTATCTGAAATACACGCGACCTAAAAGTACTCATTATAATGAAAATTTTGACCCTAAATACATAAAGATCTGACGTGTAGATCGTGAGATATAAATTATGCAAGTTAATGGATTTTGTAATTTTAATTTCTGAAAATGCTTTTATTGCTGTTAAAATCTGAGGAAATTGCAATGCGAACCTGCTCATGTTCTTGCTCCCAAGTACAATGGGAAGTGGGGTGTGACAGGTTTTAGTGGTGGCTCATGCGGGTCCTCTTGCATTCTACTAAATACTTCGGAACAATATGGATGTCATTATTAGCTAGACTGTCTAGATAACTCTTGTACGCAAATGTTTTTTCAGAATGGCAGGAAGATCGTACACTCACAACGGGAATGGAGCCAACGGAAATGGTGCTCTCGACATCAACGAACTCATGTGTGTCATGAAAGGGATGTTGGAAATTCAACAACTACCGATTCAGTAAGGACAACATCCTGCACAACCTGCACCACCACCTCCTCGAGCTGCACCTTGAGCCAAGCAATTTTGGGAGCTGAACCCGAGGAGTTTCTCTAGAAAGGAAGGCCTACAAGAAGTCGAAGAATGGGCTCGAAGCACCGAAGACGACTTAAGCCTTTCTCGCATTGACCAGGCAGGCTGGGTGGAAGTAGCTAAGAAACAGCTGATTGGTAATGCTCGGAACTAGTGGGATACTGAAGAGGCACGACTGGTTAAGCCAATAAATTGGACTATTTTTCGAGAGAGATTCGATACCCCCAGTATTTCCCCAGGTCGGCAAAGATGGAGCTCCAGCAACGTTTCGTTAATCTAGTCCAAGGCACTCGGACTGTTGACGAATATGAAGCGGAATTTTCCATGCTTAGTCGTTTCTCTCCTCACCTGGTGGAAGATCCCGAAGATCGTGTATACCAGTTTCTCCATGGTCTTGATCTCGACATCCAAGCTTCGATGTCTTCGACGAATCCGACCTCATCAGGAAGTATTGGATACTGTTAGGAAGCATGAGCCCATCATGAAGCGTAAGAAGGCGCTTCAAACTGGAGGAAGTAAGCGCCCTATGGAACCAATCAGGAATGATCTCTGACCAACTCAGACCACCAACTTCAAAAGGCATGCAACCCCAGTCAAACCTAGACCTACAATGGTGTGTTACCATTATAACCGACCGGTGCATGTCAAAAAGGAATGTCGTGTGCTGTCGAACCAATGCTTGGTGTGCGGGGCACTTGACCATATTGCAAGAAACTGCCCTCGTCGTGCTAACAATCTAGCGATCCAAACTATGATAGCATCAGTATCAACACAACATGGGCCACCTCTGGTTTCTCAGCGTCAAGTTCTCCAGCAGGCCAAGCCTGAACAAAGTCAGCACCAAACTTACTCTATGGTTGCCGAAGAAGTTAAGGTCGATGAACCAGTGACGAATGATGACGTCTGAACCCTGTCCTATCATCGCATTTAATGATTCATATCATAAATGCATCTATCTTTGCCTTGTCACATCTTAGGTATGACTCTCGCTTTCTTGATGATGTGATCTCATCTTCATTTCATCTATCAGGCGTTTCCTTGATCATTATCTAGCTTAAGAAATTTTGAGGGCGGAATTTTAATAGGTGGGTAGGTAGTAACGGCCTATTTCTATACGTACGTGTTACGTACGTATTTCTATTGATTGATTTATTTGAATATTGGTTTTATGATTTTTATTGTTATTTATTATTGCTTGAACGAGTGATCGGACACCATATTCGTGATCCTCACGACTTGACGATCGCGACGATATCTTTATAATTTTTGGTTGACGTTGATTGCAGGGGCGAAATCGTAATAATTCGATTATATTAACTAAATTGATTTCTTCTAATCTAATCATATTTAGATTAATTTTCCTAATCTAACCTAATCTTAATATCCTAATATCCTAACCAAATTGATGCTCCTAGATTTTTATATTAATAAATCTTAATCTAAATATCTAAACTAGATTATCTTTTAAATCAATTTTTAACCTAATAGATGTTAATAAATCTTAACCGAATGGATTCTTCTAATCTAAATATCTATAATAGATTAATTTTCTAAACTAATAAATCTAGTATCTTAATCAAATCTTAATCAGATTGTTTCCCTAAATATCTTAACCAAGTAGATTTTTCATAATCAAATATCTTAATTAGTTGATTCTCTAAATCAGATCTAAATCCTAATATATCTAAATATCTTAATTGAATCGATTTTTCCTAAGCAAATCTTAACCATATTGAGTTTCAAATCAAATTTTAACCCAATAATCCAACAAATCCTAACAACTGATTCTGGCATATCTCCTAATCTAAATCTTAATAAATCTTAGTCTTAACAACTGTTTCCCTCATCTTATCACGTTGGGGATCCTAACATATCTTCATTATCTTTGGCACGACATCTCTCCTCTTCTGTTTCTACGATCCTACCTATATCCACACGATTTTTGCACGATTCTTGTTATAACATATTTCGCGTTTCGCCGCTATCTCTGCCGCACCCAACCCTATTATATTTGCGGGCTCATCCAAACAAAACGAAGATAAAGAAATAACCTAGGGAACAATTAATCCTCAACCGCCATCTCAAACTCACAAACCTACGTTCTCTATCTTTCTCCCTCTCGTTAAAATCCTCAGCCTCCACAAAACCCCACGCACGCGCGCACACTCACACTCTCTCTGTCACTCTCCTCCTCAAAAGGCAGCAACACCCACTGCATCCCTGACTCTAAGTTGAACCCTTACCCTTTTTGGCAACTCCATGTTCACCTCGCCGTCGCCTGCTCGCGACCCCCACCTCCTGCCACTGCCAAACCTCCGACCAGCCCCACAAAGCTCCCGACGCCATCCCAACTTCCACCGCAACATCTCCCTCCTTCAACTCCTCGACAACACCCTCGAGCCCCGACCTCCTCGGTCGTCGCCGCCCTCCAACAGCGTCGTCGGCAACACCTCCCTCCGTTCACCAATAACCCTCGACCAACACCTCCCCTCAACAACAACCTCCACTGCAGTCTCTCCACTGCCCTCTCCCTATCTCCGGCACCCCTCACGGCCACCCTCTCATGACCCACGGGCCCTCCCTGAACTCGCCTGTAGCCGCCAACTCCGCCACCACCTTCCAACCTCCTCTCTTCGAACTCCACAGCAGCCCCTCAAACCCCATCAGCACCCTCTATCCGCAGCCTCCCTGCCACCGCCGAACGGTGCCTAGACCTCTGCTACCATCTGTGCCGACCGCCTCCGACCACCTCCGATCGGCCCCTGCCTGTCGTCGACCAAAGCTGCAACACCATCAGCCCTTCAAGCTAATGGCAACGAAGAACGAAAAAACAAAATTGTGAGTTACATAATTAATAAATAGTATAATAAATATATGAACAGTGTTAAGTGTTATATGTAAGTATGTTATATTATTATTTTATTAAGCTAAAGATTTTTTAACTTGATAATAAAAATCCATTGACGCAGAAAAATCACGCCTTTTGTCACGATCACATGGACACCAAAATCGTCTTAATCAGGCAAGTATTTTATTTTCAGTTAAGAAGTTACACGTATATATTGATTATACGCTTAAATAAGTTGTTTTTAGCGATTTTCACGTAAACGCCTCGCTGAAACACACAACCTAAAAGTACTCATTACAAGGAAAATTTTGACCCTAAATACATAAATATCTGACGTATCACGAGATATAAATTATGCAAGTTAATGGATTTTGTAATTTTAATTTCTGAAAATTCTTTTATTGCTTTTAAAATCTCAGGAAATTGGTATTAACGGTTTTAAAATCCAGAAGAATTATATCTGAACCTCTGAAAAATGTTGCTCTCATAATAAAAGTGTTACGTGACTTCTGGTGTCATAACTTGTTACGTTATGTAAAATCTTGTGTTAAATGTTTCTGCCATTGTAAAATGTTTATAAAGTGCATTCATTGCATGTTTATATCGTTTCTTGTGCCACACCATCTTTGGATGGTTTGCCCCCAAATGAATGTGATATTGGGCCCTCAGGGCATGTACAGAATATTGGGCCCTCGGGGCATTTAGGGACTACTTGGCCATGAAGCATACGTTGAACTATACAGATACACAATGACACTTTTGGGTGGGGTAGTCCACTGTAGTAGAAGTCGGAATACTGGATTTCACCCCACGAATAAATTTGACCGTCGCCCTGATGGGGTCGGTAAGTACAGAACCATGGGTGGCTTCCGTTGGTTTGGGTGTAATTGTAGTTTCTTCCGCCATCAGACATTGGACTTGTCACTGGATTAAATAATTGAATGGCATACCTTTTACTTTTTGCCATTGCTATCATGAATTGTGTAAAACTGTGAGCTCTTCTTTTACCATGCTCATATGTATTTTCCATGCTCACTACACTTTACGTTGTACACCATCCTTTGCCACACACTTTATTTTGTACACTACACTTTGCCATGCTCGCACGTTTTCTTACGCTGCCATACTTTTCCTTATTGTGATCATATTGTGCTGCTCGTCTGTCAAAGCTTTGCAAAATTATACATATATTTTATTGTTTTAAATCTTGTCGAGGTCAATTCTTCTAACGTTTTAAATCTTGTCGAGGTTAATTCTTCTAACGTTTTAAATCTTGTCGAGCGACGTATGTTTCCTTGTCTTTATCTTGTGAAATATACATCAGGTTTCGAGACAGAGTTCGCTGAGTATTCTTTGAGACCGAGCAGGTTGACCAGGAGTACTTGATGCTGAGATCCCCTGCTGAGGAACGGCGTGTCTTCGCAAAACTGCTATAATTTAATAATCGTTGTAATTTTATTTATGTGTACTTCCATTTCGTGTAACTGTTTGTAATGGCCATGTTAGGCCTTATTTGTGTACATGTATTCTGGACATTGAATTTGTAATGATGACATGTTGCGTTGTTCTGAGTTTGCGTGCAAGGACATGCAATGCTTAAAAACAGGCGCTTATTGTGCTTAAGTTGAAGAAAAAAAATAATTTTTTTGTTTTAAGCACATGCGGACCCGCTCACGTTCTCGCTCCCAAGTACAATGGGAAGTGGGGCGTGACATGGGGCCCCCGCTGGTTCGACCCTAGTGTCGTAGCGCAATTAGGCACTTCCCTCCGTACCTATTGATATTTATCTAGTCCTTTCCAGGATTGCGACCTCTACCCAACAGAATCTCGTCAATGCCTGCTATAGCTGAGCATTAGCGACTGGTCCAAAGACTTAAATTCACCAAGCCCACAGCTCGAGTTGGGGCTCCCACTGATTCCTTCCTCAGGGGTGCAGCGCGGACAGCTCCGACTACCGAGCCCAGAGCTCCACACTCTCCCTCACTCAAGAGACTAATGGGCATGTCATACACTCAGCCGCACATGTTCAGAGAGTGATATGTCGTGGCTTCAGTGGTAGTCTCTTAAGCGAGAGTTCGAGGTCAGCGCACCAGCATGTGCAGATAACGACAGAGATGGCGAGGAGATAGACGTGGAGAAGAATGATAAGTTGGATGAAAGGAAGATTGGAGGTTGGATGAAAAGTTCTTTTCCAAAGCCACAACCATCCATCCTTGTCTAAGGTATAGGCCTCTCGATCAATCTCTCCTCCATGGTAGACTCCTCGCTCTAAGAAACTGCATTAGAAGCCCACCACTGGTCCGACCTCAGTGTCCCAGTGATGATAAGCAACATTCGAATCTGGTCATGCTAACCCTTAGCCCCCAACTAAGGCTGGGGCTCTGTGGGAACTCTCCTCAGAAGTTTCAGTACGGGCATCATTACCTCTGATCCCTCCGACCACCTGACTTGATAACCAAGACCGAGCCGAGCTTACCTCTCGGTGGAGCAGCTCGGGTCAGACACCTCGGACCCAAGGCGAGCAGTTCATCTTTCGGTCTCCTGCGTCCGAGCCACAACACAATACAAGTTCATCATAACACAACACAATTTCAACAACTAGAGCAACCAAGCAATGAACAAAAGTCCTTTCCATTCAACGACAAAAGGTTACAAAATTTGCTGCACAACAGCTCACAACCACAAAAAAGAAAAAATCTACATAGATGGCCCCGAGCCACGCCCCTGCCAATCACAGCTCCAAAGCCTTTGGTGGGCTTTCTGGCGATCATCCTCCAAAACTCTTCCACGTCTGCCTCGACCAGTCACAGGCAGGCTTTCTCCTCATCAAGCGTCGCCCCTGCAGGCAGACCAAACGCCAAAGACGAAGACCTCTTCCAAAGACTCCACTCGGTCCATGCGGTTGCAGAAGCCGTGGAAATAGCCTCAAAGCTTTGCCTGAGCCTGGCCGATGCGCTAGAGCGATCAGATAAACTCATCAGTTTCCAGTTCGGGTTGACCGACGACCGCTTTCCCAGTCGCACTCAGTATATATTCCAGCACCCCGAGACCGAGGCACTCAGCAACATCCTCCACTGGGACCCTCTTTGATGGCGGATCGACAGTTGTCCCCTCACCGACCTCCTTCCCCTTCTGCATACGCTCATCCAGGACGCGATGGTGGGACTTGATCTCTTCGTCTTCAGAATGGACCACCAAAAGCCTGCGCTTCGTCTCAAAAACGGCATGGTAGAGCGCAAATCGCGTCGCCCAAGTGCTGCCGCGGCGGCTCTATAGCCTCTTGGTCGCAGGGGCAAGCCTTCCTGGCCTCTTAGGACCAGAGTCAGCTTCCTCCACCATGGTGGGTCGCGGTTTCCCTGATGGTGACGATGACCAAGAGGAGAAACCAGCAGAGCCAGACATGGTCTCGATGCAGAATAGACAAAGGAAAAGGAAAATCGAAAAGGCAAATGCAAGACTACTACCTTCCTTCGCCTTTAACCTACTCCAGGCAAAATTGGCATGAATTGGCCTCAGCCGTCTTATCAAGGCACGCTGAGTAAAGCCAATCCTAGCCATTGGACCTACGCAACTCATCAGCTTCTGGGCGATGTTCTTTCAACATATCAGCACTCTCCACATCAGCATCTCCTCGGAGAGCGAGCATGCCCTTCGAGTCCTACATTAAATGCGGCTCTCAGTAAATTTGCCTCTCAACATTACGAGGAGCACGCGCTGGCGTCAGCAGATGTGGTTAGCTTTCTAAGATAGCCAAGCAACCTTATGTGTCCAGCCTGACGAGGGTAGCATTTGTCCTTCGAATTTCATCTCCTTACCTCTCCACTTCCGACCTCATGGAAGCAGCTCGGGTCGATCGTGTCGAGCTAGAAGACGAGATGCCATTGTGGATACCACTGTGAGTTTGGGCCCGTTAGCAGAATTGAGGCCCAGCAGGAGCCCGTTAGACGGGACCCGCTACCAAGGACTTCCCGACCTTACTAGAGAAGCTAGCCCGACCTGCCCTTGGCACATGGACGACCCCCGTTGTGTCGTCTCCCCAGCTCTTCAAGGCAACATTGTTTCCCGAGGTCAGCCTCCCAGTCTCATGACCCAAGTACCTGGTCAGCACAGCCCACTTCACGTGGCACAATCCCAGGTAGACAAGCTGCTCGCTCTACATGCCATCTGCGTCAGCATGCATTTAATTCATGTACGACGCATCAGTAGCTATCGGCCTTGCTGGTGGACGCAGAGTACGGCCATGTGCTGCCTTGCCGGCCTCTGCACCCTACTCGTACAAAGCAGTCGCACCTAAGGATCTTCAAATCTTCATAGCTATAGGACGTGGCATGTTTCCCTGAGAATCTCCCATATAAACAACGCACCACCCCCGCCAGGGGAGGAGGGGTACGCCTAACACCCTAACTCGACAATTCAAGGGCCGAAGAGGATGCCTCCTCCAGAGGCTCCTCCACACGCCTTACACACACTTCCACACGCTATCTTTCGCCCATCACCATCTTTTACAAACATCCACATTCCTTCAAGCATGGGCTTCGGATGGGAGAATGAGGGGGCTGCCCCGACCTTTGGGGGATCCGCCCCCGGTCCTCTGACGTCTTTGCTTCTCTATTTCATGTACCGGAGATGAGCGGCACGGCGTAGCGAAACTGCCCTGTCCGGACCCGTCTGTTGCGGGAATGCTCATCCTTGCGGGCCAACCCATGCGCCAGGCGGCCTGGTCCGGACCCTGTGAGATTCCGTGCACCAACAACAAGTAATAAAAATATCTTGAAAGTGTTTAGTACTTGCTATGATTGAGCATTTTTAAGGTTGTGACATGCCTTTTATTTTATGTTCTCAATGAAAATATGTGTAGATTATATAATTAGTTAACATTGCATTAGAAACAGAAAACGTATACAGAAAATATCATGAGAATGACTGGTTCTGTCAATATATTTTAGTATCAGACTACTCTGCCTGGATGACACTAAGGAGAAATGGTGTCATTCAGATCCGATATATAGAGGCACCACTTTTTTCTCTAGTTGAGGTCCATGCCTTTTTTGCTCTTTTGCATCATCAGAGTTCCAAGAATCTGTCATTTAAAAATGTGGATTAGCACCACGCAGAAGCTATAACGATTTGCAGAGGTTCATTGTGTTTAGGTACATAAAAGATGTCTTCTCTCTTTATAATAAAAAAATGTAATATTATAAAAAGTTCAGACTTGAGTGCAAAACCCGCTTTCAATTACTATAACAGATACTTTAATGAATGCAATGAATAATTTTATAGAATATTTTACAGAAACTTACAAGACATGATCATGCAGAGATGGAATGAACTACAACAACATAAAGATTAAGATTAACCATAAGCAGCCGTGTATCCAAGCAAATATAAAGTGAATATATTTGATACTTCCTTTCCATGTCAACACACAATACACTTAAAAATTGAAGATCCTAGTACTCCTAAATACATCTTTGTGCCTTTCAATCTTCTATTCTTGGACCTTTTGTAGTGGACTTCTTTTAGGGTTTCCTTGGAGCCAAAATAGGTGAAGACAATCATAGTGCTTGCTGTTATCCTTTTCAAATTCTTAGTATATTTTCCATTATCTGTCTATCCTCTTTATATTTTTATCTCAATAAAGGTATGTTCCAGTCGTCGTCGTTATTTGAGTTCTATGCAAGTTCCTCCATAATTTTCATCATGTATCAAGTGCCCTGAAGGCAGAGAGCATTGGCTGAATGGGATTAAGGATGTTTGATGGGAGTGAAAAGACGCCCGAAGACATGAGGTATGTATCAATATCAGAGAATCTTATCTCACTTTGGAGGCTTGATTGATATGATTCAAGAGAGATCATGTAAGAAGCGCTGAAAGTTTGTAGAGAGGCGTCGGTTGTGATTAAAGGGTAAAGAATGTGAGTAAATCTTTATTATTTGGTGAAATACTTCGTGCGTGTGAAGCATGTTCTTTGTGCCTTTCAATCTTCTAATCTAAAGATGAGCCGTAGACAGTTAGAAAGTTTCAGTTCCAGTTCATCGGCTTTTCAAGAATACAAGATTGTGTAAATTAGACATCAAACGTAGAAGTTGACGACTGAACAGATCAGGTATGTCAGGCTATCCAGATGCAGTCCAAATCCGAATAAGATTTCGTTCCTAGATGTATTTGGAGTTAGAATTGGGTTAGTCTCTAGTATGAGTAGAATTTCTAATAGAATAAGTTAGAGGGATTGATGTTTAATAGTTTTAAGATTCTTGAGGTTTGGGAATCAAGAAAATCAAACCTGCAAGGAGGGTAATTGTCAGAAAAGGCCTGTTTTCCCGACAGAAACCTACAATGTGGGTGAATATAGCATTCACCTATAAAAATGGCACCGGTCAGCAAGTCAAATTTTTGGAAGTCTCTTCCATGGCTGACGTGCCATGTTGTTGGATTGCTAGTAATTATTATCGAATATTTTATGGTATTATTTCATGAGAAGAACATTTATCGTAGATAAAAAGGATCTTTACTGTAATAACTCCAGCGTCTCCTTCTCTTCTAAATTGGAACTTGGATTCCAAGTTATGTCATGGACTAATGTAACCAAATCTCATAGGTTTTTTATAAGGAGGATCTTGAAAAAATTTAATATATTATTAAATCAGATTCAGCAAAGACCAATGACATACTACGAATCTTCCGTTAAATCCATGTCTTCAATAATAAGGAATCATTAATTATTAATGAGAATAATTAATAATGAAGTTTTGATTTAAAATTCATTGGGTGTATTCTTTCGTGTAAGATTCGGATTATTTTAAGGGCATTTGCATGTGCTAAACATACAAGTCTGACCTTGTGGTGGATGTTTTTCAATATAAATAGCGAATACTTTTTTTCTTATTCAACTGGCCGATTTTGATCTATATATTCTAAAACCTCAAAACATCAAATATTGAGTGAAATCAAGGTGTTTTGCACGTTCATTCTCCCGTCGCAAAAGTTCTATTCATGTAAAATCGTTAAATTTGCAACGTGTGGATGAACGGGTAAAACCCCTTAGGTTTATTTGATATTCAGTGTTTTGAGATTTTATAATATGTAGATCAAAATGAAGGGGTTCGATCCTCCTAAAAAACAACGGATGCAGAAATTTTGGAAGCATATATTAGCCTCATATGTCATATGATATACATTACTCTCTTTTATATATGTCATATATTGCTTATGGATCCGTATGAAAGTACCAGTCGTTTCCCATCAATAATTTATGCTTGGGATTAGCTTTGTTCATCTATTTTTTGTGGTGATTCGGTTATTTGGGTTGAGTCTCTATTTGAATTTCTTAATCTCAAGTCTTGTGGGTCTTGGGGAGGGTAAGTAGTTAGTATTTAACCTGGAGTTAAAATTGTGTTTGGCCAGCGGACTTATTCGATTAGCACCCACCCCTCGCTTCGTGCATGGTGGCCGGGGCGTCGCACGCACGCCGGCATTTACCAGTCGACTGAACCAAGGAAAAACAATGAGTGTTAGCAAAAGAGAATAATTAAGACTGCTCACTCTTCACTCTTCGTATATATGATAAATTACATTCAAATCCCCTGTTTCATGTAATCATGTAACTTAAAACCCCGAATATTTGAAATTAACAGTGAGATCCACTGAGTCATCTGGATTTAAGTGCAACCTATTCTTCTAGTTTCAGGAGGTCTAAGTGCAGCATTTCCCATGGAAAAGGCTGTCTCAAAGCTATGACTCGTTTGGTCTCACAGTGGTTTCAAAGATTATGATGATAAATTATATGACCCCATAAAACATAAAATCTTCAGTGAAATTTACCCTTATATGTATAACCCTTGCATACAAAAAATCTCTCCGCTTAATTTCTTGGCGCGCATACACTCTTCTAACAAACCAAGATCAACAAGAACCTCTGCCATCCATCTTCAACTTCCAGCATGTGATGACATCTTCTTCCTCGATCCGAGAAGATCAAGAACCCCATGTTCCTGACTCGGTTCTGAGATGCCCAATGCGTGAGTTTCGCAGGATGCATGTCAAGGGTCACACCCTCGGCACGTGCACGTGCATGTGCGTCCGTTTTCTCCTCCTGCCTGCTCACATCAATAAATCGAAGGCACAATCGGCCTCACGATCCCTCTCCCTCAACAAGCCTGTACTCCATTAATTCTTGAGCTCTTGAAGATGTGCAGAACTCAGTCAAGTTGCGTTGCTGATATTATGCACGCAGCAGAAACTTTCTCCATGCTTGTCCAATCTCAGATACGCCTGAGGGTGATCAGAATTGGAGACCAAGACTAAAGCAGCAGCAGTAGCATTTTCGTACGATCCATGCGGGGGAAGCCTGAAGGTGATCAAGAATTCAAGGCTAAGCAGTGCATTCTCGTGGCAGTGCATTCTGTACCAGTGCATTCTCGTGGCAAAATGTAACAAAGAATTGATCAGGACGCTCTGTTGTGCTCTGTTGTGCGGATGCTCGTGGCAACATGATGTTAGCTGACATCAATGAGTATTAATCCATTAACACTGTACGCTTGTCTCCCCTGTTGAAGGATCGATCATGGACGAGGCATCGTGGTTCTTGAGTTGTTTTGCGGTTTATTGATTGATGTTGTTAAGATAATAATTAGAGTATCTAGGAAATAGGTTTGTGTCTCTTTGGATATTGTGTTGTCTCTTGAGGTATTGTGCCATCTCTTAGGGTGTTGTGATGATTCTTCGGTTTATGTGCTCATAATGATAAGCTATGTAGTATATATGTAAGGGAAAGCCATTGTATCAATAATTATCAAGTAAGAAATATTATCTTCTTCTTCCATTTTGACATGGTATCAGGGCCTAAGCTTTTCAGATCCCCGAACTCTCTTCCATTGTCAACTCTCCCTCTCCCCAAGGGGGAGAGGGGGGACAATCCAACTCCTACAACTCTGGCCGACCTCCCCCTCCATCCTTTTTTTTTCACGGCTTCTTGAACAACTTCTGCAATTTGGTTGCATGCTTCCTGTGGGGCAATTAGGCGACTAGAATTTTTCAGCTTCAATGAGGCTCTTTGTAGAGTCCATGTCATGCACTTGGAAAATTAGCATCAGCATCCTGCATGATGTGCTGTTGACCACTCTTCATCTTTTCCATGAGATCACTAAACTTCCAATACAGTTTCCACCTCCTTGGATCCTCACTCCAATGGATTCGGATCTCCGGCCCTCTCCCTTTACTAACATCGCTTACCTCCAGAGCATCAGCCTCGACACCAATGCCTTCATCTCTTTTGGGCGGACTTCTTCACTTTGGTTGTAGAAAGATGTTTTCTGTCTTTCTATAATCCAACAACAAAGAGCTTCCAGCACCGAGAATCACCTTCCTTCACTTCTTAATAGCTTCCACCTACCCTTACAGCGTGCTCTCTGTTAAAGGCGTCTCCATTCTAGGAGATATCAACAACCTTGTCCTTCTGCTTGCATTCCAAAACAACTAACTTAAGCGCTTTGTTGACTATCTCGGCAGCGATATTGTACTTGGTGACGACATCGAAAACTCTTGCTCCTCCTTCGCCTCGTCCTCCGACATATCTCTTATGCTAAAACCCATGCCAGTCGAGGCTACTGGAAATTAATCAGATGTAGATGAAGGATTGATGGTTCTTCTAAATTTGTGACAACTCAGATGTTTGAGCGAGCTGCCTCGGCGGCCAGATCCGCCTACTTTGGCATCACCCTCTTATGAGTGATCCCGGCATGAGGTTGCATCCTCGACTTGCTCTTTCAGCGACACCTGAGGATCGGCAGTTACCGTCTTCTTCTCCGGCATCGGCCCCCCAGCGGCCTCGCCCCCAGTGGCACATCATCGGAGCACAGCTTCTTCGGCCCTCAGCGGCCTCGGTCCCCTGCGACCTTGCCCCAAGCGGCATCTCTTCGGCTCCAGCAGCCTCGGTCCCCTGCGACCTTGCCCCCAGCGGCATCTGTTCGGCCCCAGTGGCCTCGGTCCCCTGCGACCTCTGCCTCTTTGCGGCACCTCATCGGCCCCTTGCGGCCTTTGCAATCTGTGCTATCCAACCCCTGCATATGGACTCCGCGGCCATCCGATTCGCCATCTCCTGGATCTTCCGAGTCGCTGCTATTCCTCTCCAAACTCAAAGATACACATTGAGTTTGAGGGGGAGTGTTAAGATAATAATTAGAGTATCTAGGAAATATGTTTGTGTCTCTTTGGTTATTGTGTTGTCTCTTGAGGTATTGTGCCATCTCTTAGGGTGTTGTGATGACTCTTCGGTTCATGTGCTCATAATGATAAGCTATGTAGTATATATGTGATGGAAAGCCATTGTATCAATAATTGTCAAGTAAGAAATATTATCTAGTTGATGGTTTGTGAATCTGTAGCATTTGAACGTTCTGTTGAGAAGTCATTTCTTCTGTAACTCTGGAGAGAGACAGACAAGTTTGGACGTAATGAATAATCAGTCGATCTTGACTTGCATTCTATCCTGTTGACGGTAAGGCTTCGGTCAACAATAATTGGGCTGACTTTGACGCCTTGCAATCAACGCTTGTCCTCGTCAGTCGGGTGGATCACGCTTTTCTGCTGAAAGGCTCGGATTCGAAAGATGGCAGCCGAGCTATTTGGAGGAGGCCTGATTTAGCTGGGAGGAGCTCTGAGCTACTTGAGGTTCACCTGTCGAGTGACCTGCAACACAAGAAGACATGATCCAAACCCTCTCCGACGATCAAATTAGTTTCTCGTTGGAGGAAACATAAAGAGCTAGAATAAAAGGAAGAAGATAGAGCTATAGTGTAGTATAAGACTTATCCTCCGTGTGACATCTGGCCATATATATGTATAAGGGTTTTTATGCCAATCAGGCGGAGGCCCACAAAGGAAGGCAGAACGGACCACCGGAATGTCCGTATTCATCGAGCCCGGATTGCTTACGTGATCAGAGGCAGTTCGAAGGCGGTTCAGATCATGCCCGTAAAACTCCCACGTCTAATGAGAAGTGGAGGAAATGGGATCGATAGAGGCGTAATGGCCACTCGCTCACTACGCCTGATACATTGGTACCACGTGCCACGATCGAACAAGGCAGTTACCTCACGACAGGACTGAAGAGATACGGCTCCTATAAAAGGACCAAACCTCGGAAGCATCAAAGAGGTACTCTGATACTACTTGCTTTTTTACTTTCGACTACATATTTCTTCCTTCTTAACCTCGGTCGGCCAGCCCTACAGTCGATCTCCCTAAGTTCAGACTCACTACCCCGAGTCAGTCTTAAGTTCATTCACTAACTTAGTCATCAGAGGGGATTTGGGTCGGAACCCAAATCTGATTCCTCCTTACATCTTCTTGTGTTGCAGGTAACTCGGTGGGCACACTTCTGCCAGCTCAGAGTTCCTCAGAATCGGATCGGACGTCCTCACAGTAGCTCAACTACCACTTTCCAGACACAAGTTACCCAGCTGAGGAGACTGATCACTCTCGCTGACGAAAGCCCACGTTAACTCGCAACATTTAAGTCAGCCCACCTCATTGTTGACCGGAACCCTACCGTCAACATTTGGCACCGTCTGTGGGAAAAGTGAGTTCGCATTCCAGTCTTTACCAAGCAGAGAAACCATGCCGATTCACCCCACCAATCCCGACATGGATAGATTCAATTCCCTCGTTGGGAATCATCTAATCCCCCCAAATATCAATGCGCTGAACATGATAGTTGGCAGACCTACTCCTTGCGATTTCTCAGCTACATTGCAGAGCCATAGTGGAGAGCGAGTGATGACGGCGGGCGTTGAACGGAAGCGACCAAAGATGTCGACACCCCCATATTGTTTTCGGACGAAGACCTGGAGGGTGTAGAGATGCCTTACGACGACGCCGTCGTCATTAGTGTTGTCATCAACGCAATTGAAGTCCGCCGACTACTCGTCGATATGGGGAGTCCGTGTGACATCCTTTTTTGGCCAACACTTGAGAAGATAGGATTAGCCTCTTCTGAACTGAGGGAATGCCACGGGCCACTAGTCGGCTTCACGGGCCATTCTGCTCGTGTCGCGGGTATGCTCATGCTCCCAGTCACTCTTGGCCAAACTCCCCATCATGTGACCCGAATGACATCGTTCATGGTGGTCAAAATCAATTCGGCCTATAATGGGATTATAGGCCGACCGCTTCTCAACTCAGTAGAAGCAGCCGTCTCTACTTTCCATCAGATGGTCAAGTTCCAAACCACCAAGGGGTCGGACAGGTAAAAGGAAACCAGATGCATGCTAGATCGTGCTACTTCCTGTCTACGGCAATCATAAGGGCGGAGCAAGTGTCCTCAGATGACCCCGTCGAAGACGCCGAGGATCCCGAGAACCAAAGGCCGACCCCGGACGAGGAAACAGAGTCAATATAGTTGCCTAGCATAGAGGGGAGGACCATAACTATTGGGTCTCGGCTACCACTAGACCTAAGAGAACGGCTAATAGAATTCTTAAGAGACAACTCGGACGTCTTCGCTTGGTCACCCGACAACATGCATGGGATAGACCCTCGAGTTATCTCCCACCAGTTACATGTCGACCCAACATTCCAGCCGGTGTAACAAAAGAAGATGAACATCGGCGGGGATACGATGAAAGCATCCACCGAAGAAGTCGAGCGACTACTGGAGGCCGGTTTCATTAGGAAAGTCCAGTACACCGAGTGGCTCTCTAATGTGGTCATGGTGAAAAAGGCCAACTGCAAGTGGGAAATGTGAATTGACTTCACCAACCTGAACAAAGCATGTCCGATGAATAACTACCCCTTGCCTCGAATTGACCACCTGGTGGACAATGCGTCTGGGTTTGAGCTTCTTAGCTTCATGGACGCCTTCTTCGGATACAACCAGATCGAGATGGCACCCGATGATGAGGAAAAGACTTCCTTCATCACAGACCGATGGCTCTTCTGCTATAAGAAGATGCCCTTTTGGTTAAAGAATGCTGAGGTGACCTACCAACAGATGGTCAATAGGGTCTTCAAAAGGCAGATCGGGAGGAACCTCGAAGCCTACGTGGATGCCATGTTGGTCAAGTCGAAAAGCCTGGCTGACCACATCGTCGACTTTGCAGAAACCTTCGCAGAGATCCGACGATACCGCCTCTGGCTGAACCCTACGAAGTGCACTTTTAGGATTCATGCTCACAAGCCAAGGAATAGAAGCTAATCTTGACAAGGTGGCGGCCATAATCAACATGAGGGAGACGACCACTATACATGAACTCCAGTGGTTGAACGGAAGGATAGCTGCTCTCGGGTGATTCTTGTCTAAATGAGCAGAGAAATCGTTACCCTTCTTCAAAATCTTGAGGAAAGCAATCGCTCTCCCGAAGAAGGACAGGAAGGCCATCGAATGTGATGCAGACTGCAAGCGAGCCTTCTCCGAGCAGAAGGAATACCTTCGTAGTCAGCCACTCCTGACGAAGCCCGAAAGTGGAGATCATCTGATCCTCTATTTGGCTGCCAGCGCAGAAGCTGTAAGCTCCGCCTTGATGAAGGAGGACTCAGGAGTTCAACGACCAATTTATTACATGAGCCAAGTCCTCCGAGGCACCGAGGTCAATTACAGCCAAATAGAAAAGCTGGCATTCACCCTGATCCAGTCGACCAGAAGGCTACGGCCTTACTTTCAGGAGCACAATATCTGCGTCCTCACGGATACACCTGTGGAGTAGACCTTTAAACGGCTAGACTGATACGTAAGAATGCTAAAATGGGGAGTCTAGCTAAGCGAATTTGATATCCACTTCAAGCCAAGAACCACCATCAAAGGGCTGGCCTTGGCAGACTTTATCGTCGAGCTTACCTCCGACGACTCTCCAACAGAGGTACCCTTAGTAAACTCGGTAACTCAACTTCCTTACACTTCTTCAACAGGTTACTGTCCGACAACGACCGCTATGGAGGAAGTGGGAATGTGGATGGTCCAAGTGGACGGATTGGCTACCAAAGCTGGGAGTGGGGCAGAGATAGTCATCCAAACACCAGAGGGCAACATCCTCGAATATGCCACACGCCTCAACTTCCCAACCACCACCAACGTGGTGGAATATGAGGCCACCATCAACGGCCTCAAGTTAGCTCGTGCGTTGGGTGCAAAAATCATCAACTTGTTCACCGACTCCAACCGGTCGTCCAACAACTTAACGTGGAATATGAGGCCCGAGATGAGACAATGCAGAGCTACCTACGGCTCACTCGAACCGAGCTTGAGCTATTCAAACAAGTGGGAGTTTTCCATATGCCCCGATCGAAGAATCTCCGAACGGATGCCTTGTCAAATCTCGTCTCCTCCTCACCAGCTAAGTTACGTGAAGAACCTTCCGTAGCCAAGCCTACTGTTGGATCTGGATCTAAGCCTGGAAGGGGGGTGAATATGCTAATAAAAATTCTCGTGCAACCCACGAGCAATCACAGGCAGTTATAGCAGATGCAGAGTAAATAATAAGCAATCACAGAGTGCACAACAGATTTACCCTGGTTCGGTCGCTCTAACGACCTACGTCCAGTCCCGAAAGAAAATACTAGATTAATATGTTACCAAGTACAACTACAATGAGCTAGAGCTCCAACTCAACTCTCACCTCGTTCGTACGAACTCCCCAAAGTGCTCAACACTATCAACCTAGTAAATGCTCTCTCTTGATGAGCACCAACTCGTTAAGACCCTCTTGTCTAGCACCAATTAGTCAAACCCTCAAAAGAATGAAAAGTAACTCACAAAGATCGATACACCAAGTACACAAATATAAAGTAATAATAGTTTAGAAAAGCTCAGTTCGTGTAGGTTTCGTCGTCTCTGTCGATCAGCGCGTCGTCAGCTTCACGCTGGCGCAAACGATGTCTCAATCATATGTCTGGATCTCAAGATATAGCCCTTCAAAGTTCGATGCACAAATCTGCCCGAATCTGATCTGTGTGTAAATCAATTCTCTCTTCTGCAGAATCGGCAGCAGTCTGTGCGTAAAGTATGTTTTTGCCCCGTCTTTCAGAAATTGTAGTAAATCGACCCGAGCTCAGAAAAATCCGAATAAATACTCGTTGGAATCGTGAGCTCGTACTCTTTGACTGAAAAATAAGAAATTACCGAATTGGATGCTCTTGTGGAGAGGAATTCTCAGATCTTTGAAGTGCGTCATAGGCCGCTTGGAATTTGATCTCTTGGACTTTGCTTCTTCAAAGATGGTGGCATTGGTTGCTTGCTCCTCTAGGTTGGAGATGGCGTATGCTTGGATATCTAGCTTGATGATGGATGGTTCCTTATGCTTGTGGCAAGCCTTGAAGATGATGAAGAAATTTGGCCTAGGAGATGATGAAATATATGAAACTATTTAGAATACAACACATGCTAAAATAAATACCACTGATTTAATACAGAGATTAAAATCAGGAAAATATCACCATGTTGTAGAGCACTGAGTTGTGATCATCCTGGCGCAAACAATTCGTCGATCCAAGCTCTGTGGAGAGAGTTATGCACTTTTTAGCGTCATCCGTCGAGCTCCTTCTTCCTGCGAATTTGATGATCTCTTTGAAGCTTGGAGGATAAATTCGGCCAAGATGAAGAGAAATGAGTCTAGGGCCGCCCTTGTTTGCTTGTTCTCTCTCCTTTGGATGTGGGTTTATTTATATGAAGAGGGGATCAATTAGAATCAATTAGAATCCCTTAGAATAAGGAGATTGGATGGAATCCTAACTTGAATAGGATTTGAAATAATCATATGGACGATCTCTTTCAATTACAATAGGTTTTGGAGTTTGAATATGGATGGCTATAGGATTTGAATTAAGATCTCATTTAATCTCTTATACTGATTTGCATGATATTCTCCATATCTCTCTATCTTTGACTAAGTCTTCAATTTGTATAGCTTTATGATTTGATTCATGCACCAATTGATTTGAATCAATTCAAATATGGATTTGAATTGATTTCCTCCTTATCTCACCATCTTTGACTTAGTCCAATATGTGTAGCCATTATCTCCATCTTTGACCAAGTCCATTTTGCTAATGAATGTCAAATTCTCCATCACTTTGAATTAGTCTTCCTTTGAGTATTTGCAAGAGTGTCACTCCTGAAAACACTTAGCACACACATCAAATCGTTCACACACGTTTGTTATCATCAAACACGAAATCATCGATCGTTCTATCCAACTACACGTATCCAAGAATCTCCCCCTTTTGATGATGACAAATCAATATAAGATTTGAGCAATAACGATTCATAAAGTATCATCATGAGATGTGTGTGTGAAGTGTGATGATGGAGGATGTATGCAACAAGTGTGACAACGATGTTCAAGCATATAAGCATGCAACAATGATGTTCAAACATATATAAGCATGCTCCCCCTATATTCATGCTCGCCTTTGAACATATATACCAACATTCATTATTCATTAATGCTTCCTCTTAAACCAATATTCATATATGCACACACAAGCATGTATCCATATATTCATAAGTATTAATGCACAAATCTTCTCAATATTTTCTCCCCCTTTTGTTAGCATCAAAAGTGTATACATGAAGTGAAATTCATACCACATGCAAAATAATGAGCAGTATAAATTACGACATACACTTGCATGTAGACATTCGCATAATAAGTAAGTCAAATCCAATGAAAATTATAATAAGGACTTCTACATCAACGTGTAAGTGTGATGATTAAACATTGAAGTACACGAGGAGAAACTTTTAATAAATTCAACCAAAACCAATCCACATTTTCCGTTAAATATGAAATCATCTAGGATTGATTTTTCCCATCTCATTAAAAATGAGTTCAAGATACGACACCCAAAAACATAGCCTATAAGGACTCTTAGATGTGGGGGTGGTATTGCTTGACGAGTATAACACCAACGCTAAAGATTACCCGTAAAGCATATGCTGGATACTCCTGTGTAGTGTACTTGCCAAGGATTGTATCCATTTTTCATATGGAACTATTTTCTTTCTTTTTCATTTTTTTGTTTCATATTCAATTCTTTTGTGCTCAATTTTTATCCATGGTAAGGCACATCATATCCCTTAGATTTTCAGTTATTTTCATCCTACATTCACTTTCCAATATTTCATGAAAGATGCCTCCAAATATACAACAAAATTTAATGCTCGTGGAAGTGAAAGTGTAGGTGTAGAAATCATATATTCAAATTATTGATGATGTCATGGCTATTTAGAAAATCAAACATGCACATGTAGCCATAACAATAATACATCAATTTCTTCATGGATATGATTATCATTCATTAATATCACTTAGATGATTCAAAAGAAAGATATACATTAAGCACCATTTTTTTGCGTTTTGTCTTTTTCATTTTTTTCTTTATAAAGAACTAAACAAGCTAGAAAGCAAACAAACTAGCATACAAATAAAAACAAAATCAAGCACACAAAAAATGCTATGAAGGTATTCATTAAGCTCAAAGTAGAAAGCATACCTTCGCGGTGTCGTTTGGCTAAGGAACTAAATAATGAAACATTCAATCCATAGTTCCTCGCCATCTCCATCTTACATATACGGAAGATGTTATTTGTAACCTTGGAATCCAACAAGGTCCACTCATGTTAGTCATCAAATTTTTAGGAACCCAAATTTGCTTGAATTTGATATTTATGTTCCTATATTTGCAATGATATGAAGTATGACCAACACTAGCACATGTAAAGCACTTTGTATAAATATTTTTAACTTTTGTAGGCTCATTATGAATTCTCTTATAATTAGGCTTTTTAACATGTTTCAAATCATATCCAAGTCCACGTCTATTATTGCCATAAAGTTAATTTTCAAAAATAATATCCAACGATTGTTTTCCAATAGAAAATTTCTTTAATGACAATTCTAGACTAGTGACTTTGGATTTCAATAACGCATTCTCATTCACAAGCAAAGTGCACTTACTCAAAAAAGCTTTCTTGTTTTTCTCTTCTTTCTTTTCAAAATCAATCATTTTTCTTTTAAGCTCATTATTTAGCATGCACAACTTTTCAATAAGCAATTTATTTTCAGTTTCATGCTTAGTCAATTTTTCTTTATACATGCTAATATCATTTAACAAAGTAGGACAAGAAAGACAATTAATTTGTTCATGCGAGCTAGCTTTCTCCTTTTTCAGCAAATTAATGGTAGAATTACATGCAACAAGCCTTTCTTTAAGATTATCAATTTCTTCAGACATGTCACAGTTTTCTTGTTGCAATTAAAAGCTACCATTCCTATAGTCAACTAAAGTAAGTTCTAGCTCATTAATCTCATATTTCATTCCTTTACTAATATTTAAAAGTTCAGCTTTGGTGCAAGATTTTACCTCGTCGTGCTTTCCCATTAAGCAGAGGGATGTGTGCGCAGTTTCCTCAATCTCATCTTCGTTGTCCATATCACACGTTATCGCTAGAGATTTTCTTTTCTTTTTAGCGACGTTGCTTATTTCTTTTGGGCAATTCCTTGCAAAGTGTCCTGTCTTTCTACAATTAAAACAAAGCCTACTCTTGGTAGTTTTCTTACTGATATTCTTAGGCACATAAGCATCATTTTTATTGAAAGGAGCTTTTCTTCCCTTTTGTAGACTCTTTTCATCGCTAGAATGTGATTATCGGAGGATTGCTTACTTTCATAAGTTGTTTCCAAAGTCCTCCATATATCCTGCGCAGACGAGCAACGTGAGATACGATCAAATTTTTTTCTATCTATTCCACACAATAAAATATTCATTGCTCCAGCATTTATAACACACACATTTCTAGCATCCAAATTACTTTCAGGCTTAGGGATTATAATATGTTTGTTTTCTATAATGTACCAAGTGTCAACATCAGCGGATAGTAAATAAGTTTTCATCCTAGCCTTCCAGTATATATAATCATGGCCACTAAATAGAGGAGGACGATCAATAGGCATGCCATGAGCAAAAACTAAGTTTGAGGTATTCATGATTTCTAGACTAGACCCTCTAACCTGCTCTCATACCACTTGTTGGATCTGGATCTAAGCCTAGAGGGGGGTGAATAGGCTAATAAAAATACTCGTGCAACCCACGAGCAATCACAGGCAGTTATAATAGATGCAGAGTAAATAATAAGCAATCACAGAGTGCACAACAGATTTACCCTAGTTCGGTCGTCCCAACGACCTACGTCCAGCCCCAAAAGCAAATACTAGATTAATATATTACCAGGTGCGACTACAATGAGCTAGAGCCCCAACTCAAATCTCACCTAGTTCGTACGCACTCTCCAAAGTGCTCAACACTATCAACTTAGTAAATTTTCTCTCTTGACGAGCATCAACTCGTCAAGACCATCTTGTCTAGCCCCAACTAGACAAGACCCCAAAAGAATGAATACGTAACCTACAAAGATCGATACACCAAGTACATGAATATAAAGTAATAATAGTTTAGAAAAGCTCAGTTCGTGTCGATGTCATCGTCTCTGTCGATCAACGCGTCAACAGCTTCACGCTGGCGTAAACGGTGTCTCAATCAGATGTCTGGATCTCAAGATATAGCACTTTGAAGTTCGATGCGCAAATCTGCCCGAATCTAGTCTGTGTGTAAATCAATTCTCTCTTCTGCAGAATCGGCAGCAGTCTGTGTGTAAAGTATGTTTTTGCCCCGTCTTTCAGAAAATGTAGTAAATCGACCCGAGCTCAGAAAAATCCGAATAAATACTCATTGGAGTCGTGAGCTCGTACTCTTTGACTGAAAAATAAGAAAGACCGATTTGGATGCTCTTGTGGAGAGGAATTCTCAGATATTTGAAGTTCGTCATAGGGCTTGGAATTTGATCTCTTGGACTTTGCTTCTTCAAAGATGGTGGCCTTGGTTGCTTGCTCCTCTAGGTTGGAGATGGATTATGCTTGGATATCTAGCTTGATGATGGATGGTTCCTTATGCTTGCGGCAAGGCTTGAAGATGATGAAGAACTTTGGCCTAGGAGATGATGAAATATATGAAGTTATTCAGAATACAACACATGCTAAAATAAATATCACTGATTTAATGCAGAGATTAAAATCAAAAAAATATTGTAGAGCACTGAGTTGTGATCGTCCTGGCACAAACAGTTCATCGATCCGAGCTCTGTGGAGAGAGTTATGAACTTTTTAGTGTCGTCCATCGAGCTCCTTCTTCTTCCTGTGATTTTGATGATCTCTTTGAAGCTTGGAGGATAAATTTGGCCAAGATAAAGAGAAATGAGTCTAGGGCTGGCCTTGTTTGCTTGTTTTCTCTCCTTTGGATGTGGGTTTATATATATGAAGAGGGGATCAATTAGAATCAATTAGAATCCCTTAGAATCAGGAGATTGGATGGAATCCTAACTTGAATAGGATTTGAAATAATCATATGGAAGATCTCTTTCAATCACAATAGTATTTGGAGTTTGAATATGGATAGCTATAGGATTTGAATCAAGATCTCATTTAATCTCTTATATTGATTTGCATGAGATTCTCCATATCTCTCCATCTTTGATCAAGTCTTCAATTTGTATGGCTTTAGGATTTGATTCATGCACCAATTGATTTGAATCAATTCAAATATAGATTTGAATTGATTTCCTCCGTATCTCTCCATCTTTGACTTAGTCCAATATGTGTAGCCATTATCTCCATCTTTGACCAAGTCCACTTTGATGGAAATTGAATTCCACCCCAAGTGATTTTGATGATGAGCACACCAAATGAATGCTTAGTGTACTAACTACACTACACTTTAAGTATGCAGATTTCGTGAAGCTCTACTCATACTCCAAGAAGCACACATCAATACTCCACGACAAAGACGAACATGACTAAACTCAAGTGATGAAGCTCAAGCTCAAACAAGAACAAGAAGCTCAAAGAGAAGCTCACTTTCACTTCATCAAGTTGACCAAACTTCCGAAGACATGTTCAGAGTCTAGTGTGAGTGTGTCGTGTCTTTTAGGGTATTTGTCAAAGCCATATCAAATAGACAACACACACACACAAAAATGATTTCGAAATAATTTTAACTATCTTCAAAAGAAGTTTTCAAGAGCTTTTCTAGTCACTTCATAATTCTCTTAGTGAAACTCCACGCACCCTGGAGCTAACTATCTATCTGACTAGAAGAACAACAGGAAAAACTCCTCTGGGAGTCGACTACCAAAAGTAGGGAGTCGACTACCTCTCAGGGATGAAAATTTCCTAGATCCCTCTGGGAGTCGACTACCTATATGAGGGAGTCGACTACCTGCTGGAAATTTTCAGACGTTTTGAATTTGAATTTTAAAATCTTTTGAGCAATTTACTCCGAAATTTTTGGGACAAAAGTCAAACGAAATTTGAAATTCAAATCTCAGTTTTTCCCTATAAATAGAGCTAAATTCTTTTGTGAAAATACAACAACATTGAAAATCAAAATTCGTGAAAGCTCTCGTGAATCAAAGCTCTCTAATTTTCTCTCTAGCCAGTTTAATTTCAGTTTTGATCTTGTAATATTTTCTCAATTCTTTTTGAAGATCATATTATTATTTTTATTGGCTAAATTGTTTTTCAAAATCCTTTCTATTATTTCTCTCTAATTTTATTTGAAGGATTTTTGAAAAAGCTCTAGATCACAAAGAACTTATCTCGTATCTTTGTGTGATCTAGACTATCATTCTATTAAGCCACACACAAATTGTCTATCTTTTGATTGGCTATAGAATCGGGTGCATTTACCAATCTCTATCACTTATTGTAGAGTATTGGACAAATCTCTTATTGTGTTGATTGTTGGAACACTAGACAAGTCTAGTTGTTGCCAGTTGGAAAGTCCTCGGTTTGTGAGGCAAGGGTAAAACCCTAGACAAGTCTAGGTGTTGTGATCGGAAATCTTGGTCAAGGCTAGGTCGTTGGAAATCCTAACGAGTGAAGTTAGGTGCTTGTATTTGTCAATGCATATAGTGGAAATCTCGTACCGGATTGGTCGGGGACTGGACGTACCCGGGTTGCGGGGAACCAGGATAAAATCCTTTTGTTTGCGATTGTTGATCTGTGTTTGATTATCTTTACATTTATATCTTCTATCTACAGCAAAGATCAATTTTATCTCTATACGCTGAAATTCATACTTCTAATCTTATTTGTTCTAACATATTCTCTGGGAGTCGACTACTGCTCATAAGGAGTCGACTACATGCTGTGAAATTTCGCTGTGCACTTTAAAATTATATTGTTGATTAAGAACCAAGCGTAGATCACTCTGTTGGATCATGTGGATGGCAAACAACACTAGAAGGGGGGGGGTTGAATAGTGTTGTTCAAATATTTAACTTTTTCGTTCGTTGATTAGCACAATTAAAAACATTCTAATGTTGCCTAAGAATCCAAGTAGAGTGATCTACGCTTGGTTCTTAATCAACAAAATAATCTCACCAATAATATGAAAGAGATAAGATTACAATCAGATAAGAGATCTTTACACAGCGGAATTAAAAGTATGATCTTTGTAATACGCAACAAGGAATTATAAAGATATAAAGTAAATAAAAATTGCTCGCAGAGATAAATAATAAGACACAGAAAAGCAATCGCAGACACAAGGATTTTTATCCTGGTTCCCCACAACGTTTGGGTACGTCAAGTCCCCGACCAATCCGGTACGAGATTCCAATCCACTATTGCCTTGGCAATACAATTACCTAACTTCACTCGTTAGGATTTCCAACGACCTAGCCTTGACCAGGATTTCCAACCACAACACCTAGACTTGTCTAGGATTTCCGACCACCTAGACTTGTCTAGGAATTCCACTATTCCCTTATAACACGGGAATTTACAATTCAAAGTCTTCTTCAAAGACTTGCAACAAATATGAAATTAATTACAAGATTTCCTAAAGCCAAAAGAATATATTTGTGTATATGTGGCTTAAAGAAAATCGGAAAACTCTTGATCAAATTAAATGATATAGATGAGCATAAATTTGATCAAAGGAGTTATCTTGAAAATTAATCTTCTAAAAATATGCACTTGGGCTTTTAGAGATCAAAGATCAAGTCTTTTTAATCTTTGAAAGAATATAATTATAAAACACAAAGATTAAAAAAGAGTCTTGTATTTTGAATCTCAATATAAAAAGCTTTTAGCTTTGGAGATCAAAAACAGGTAATTCAAAAAGTTGTCTTGAAAATGATCTTCTAAAATATGCACTTGGGCTTTAGAGATCAATGATCAAGATTTTGATCTTTGAGAGAAATATAAAAGTTAAGAACACAAAGATCAAAAAGAAAAACTTGATGTTTGATTCTCAAGAAGAAAAGCTATGAGCTTTGGAGATCAAACCAAGTTATAAAGGCTAGAAATGATCAGAGAAAATAATTACGAAATTAAGCACAAAAGAAATAAAAACTTAGCCTTTAGAAAAATTGAAGAACTTTGAGAGCTTGAGAACTTTGAGAACTTTTTGAGAGAATTATAGCTTTGCTCAAGAATGATTTTCTTAGGAAAAATGTTCTCATATGGTTCTCTATTTATAGAGTTTAAGAGAGGATTTTGAATTTCAAAATGATTTGACTTTAGCCCCATAAATCAAGCAACGATTAAATGAAGGAGCAAATCTGGGAAGTCAAATCGCACAGCTGGTAGTCGACTCCCTACCTTTGGTAGTCGACTCCCAGAGTAGTTTCTGAGAAAATCTGTTACACTGGCAGTCGACTCCCTCATATTGGTAGTCGACTCCCAGAGTATCTTTTCAGGGAGAAGGCAGAAATCAGGGTAGAGAACTACTGGGTGTTTGTAGTTAACTACAAGTTGAAACTTGGCTTCTATGAAAAGTATGCTTTCAAATAAGTTTAAAACAAGTTTAAAAAACATTTTCGAAAATCATTTTGTGTGTGTGCGTGTGTATAGAATATTCATTTGGCTTTTACATTCTAAATACACAACTTACTAATACACACATCTTTAGCTCTCGTTCTTCGATCTTTGACTTGAGCCATTTTATCTTGATCTTAAGTCTTCATATGCTTCGTATTGTTGAGCCATCATATGCTTCATTTCTTGGCTCGTAAGTAGACTTCCGATCATGGCTTCTAAGTCTGCATTTGAACTTCATGGATATAGAATAACTAATCAATGCATATACATACTTTAGATGTAGTGTAGTTAGTACACTAATATCATTTGGTGTGCTCATCATCAAAACCACTTAGGGGTGTTCCCATCACTCTCCCCCTTTTTGATGATGACACGCAAATGAAAAATGAAGTAAGTTAAATAATAATGATACAATAGAATCACTTACTCCCCCTGCTTAGACGCAGTACTCCTCCTGCATCAAAGCCGGTTAGTATAATAAAAGTATTCAATATCATTTTTGCATTTCAGTCTTTTTCTCCCCCTTGTCATCATTCAAAAAGATGACACAAAATATTCCATCAAGGATCAACCATCAAAACCACTGACATCATTTGGTGATGACAGCAAATGATATAAAATATTGAAAATATAATATGACAACAAAAATAACTTACGCTCCCCCTGCAGAAATGCATGAGCATGATTGCTATGGAGAGGTTACTCCCCCTGCATTAAGGCTGGTTAGCAATAAGAAGAAATGTGTACATATTCATATTATATTTCTTTTTCAAGTGTGGAACAATATCATTTTACCATGAAACATTATTTTATATGCATTGTATTTTTCTCCCCATTTGTCACATCAAAAAGAATGACAAGAAATACAATCCAAGTGTTGAAAATATTGGTGACACTGAGTGTGAAAAAAAAATTACATGGAGAGAATAATATGCATACTATGTGAAAAAGATATTTAATAAATAGCATGTCTTAAACATTCATAGCATGCAATACTCAATTATTCAATGACATAAAATGTTTCAATATCCCTTCATGCATATATTTCAATTTAATATAAATTAAAGCATGAATTAAAATAAATCATACTTTCTCCTCATATAATAATGCATTAATCTCATGGAGGTGTTTCTCTCTCTGCATTAAAAGCAAGCAACATTTAAACATAGAATATATCCAAAAACAATAATTGTAGTTAATACGAATATTCAATTCCAATATATAATTTCTAACATAAAAAATATTTATGATCTTAACATATGAATAAAATCAAATAGCATGCATAAAGATGCATAACAACCAAGTATAATACAATCTTTTGCTTTTCATGAACAAATGAAATATTATTCATTAAGGATGACTCAATAGCAATTTTTTAATCTTTTGAGTCATAAAATAATTTTATTTTCTAATGAAATAATTATTCGAGCATTCATTGATTTTAATAGAAAGTATGATACCAAATGGTATATCAATACCACATATAGATAAAAATAATAGGCATGGATTCATATGTTATCAATGGTCATATTTCACAAAATGAATTGCATAAGCAAGAAATGTGAACAAGTGAAATGTGAACATGTTGTGTCATTTAGAGAATAATTCTATCATGAATTTTTATGACATTGTATCTGAAAGTAAGCATTACGATAGATGTATGAGCATGTCAATCATAAATGTAATCAAGCATATATGTGACTAAGATGAAATCAAAAAGATTTATAGCACAAGATGTCACAAAATAAGCTTAACTCAATATATTTTCATGGATGTCACACATCAACATATGCATGTCTTAGCATTTTAGGAATATGTTATGATCATTAGTCCATAATTTTATTACACCATATTCCAACTTATCAAATGCATAATAAATAATATTGACATCAAATATATTGAATTGTGATGATTTCTATGAGTATAAAAAAATCATCAAATATACATCAATTAATAATTTTTTTTGGATATTAACAAGGTGTGACAAAAATATCCAAGATATCACCCAGTATTGAAATGGATATCTAAATAATAGCATGAGCATTGAGATGCATCAAATATTACAATTGAGCAATAATATCTAACGATTAATTGATATTCAAAACAGAGTTGGCTCAATTATGTCAAACTAACTATTTTATTCAAACAAGATATAATAATGAGGCACACAAAAATAAATCCATAAATTAATCAATTTGTATGACACAGTAGCATAGCATGGTAATTCGTATACTAGAGATGATGTGCCATAAGTATGTGATAACATATTTATACGATCTCTTATGTTAAAAAAAAATTAAACTTGTTATGTCATCAATTAAATCTAGTACATATGTTACCAAGTGTTGAAAATCACGTGTTGGATTAATAAATATATCACATGTGATTCATAAATAAATTTTCATATGTACAATTTTTAGCTCCCCTATAAATGAGCATATCAAATGTCAATCTCCTTCTTTGAGTGGCATTCTTTAAAAATCAGGGCATTGAAGGGGTTGGCTCCACTTTGTAAATAATACCTGAAAATAATACTTTTGGTACCCATAATTTTTAGGGTCCTTGGGGTTAGTCATAAATCATATTTAATTTCTTCATCAAAGAATATAAGATTATGTTCAACTATATTTAATTCTATTTTATCGTTCTAATATCAACAAGAAGAAATTATAGGCATGAATACATAAGCATGATAGTTTCAAAAAATGTATTTTATCATTTTATACAAGGGTATCAGCAGGATAATCATGTAAGCACATGGATACCCGAAATTAAAGGTTCAGATAAAACTATCCGTTAGGAACCCAAATTCGATTTGAATTTGATTTCCTATGCACAAATGAATCATTATAAAATCCATGCATACTTCTAGTCAAATTATAAACATAAATATTTTTATCATGCAAGCCTAAGTGTTTAGGCACCCATATCATATTATTTCTAACATTGTGTACATTGCGAGGTTTGTGTACAAAATGTGATCTTTGATGTGCATTGTGTACAACATTTTTGTGTGCCGTGTTATGGGATATAACATGAGGTTTATTGTGTGCATTATGTATAACATGTGGATCATATGAAGCATGAGGTACATTATTGTGTCTAACATTTTTACCATACATAAAAGCATACTTTTTAACATTGGCATGCACAACATTTACATTTCTACTCATATCTTTAGATGTAGAAGCTTGAGCATGAGTAGATATATCAACAATATTTCTAGGAGCATAAAAACAAGAAGAAATAGAACTATTTTTGATACAATCAAATTTTGCAACTAATTCTTTATGCTTTATACGACTAGAAGCAATAATATTTGCAAGTGAATCTATCTTATCATTTATACATGAAACATACAAAGCATGTTCATTTTTCAATAAATCATGATCAATCAATAATGCATCATATTTTGCCTTCAAGGAATTATGATTATGTAATGAAATATTACTACAGTCATTTTTCAAATCATTATAAACATCCGATAAGCTACCATGTTTCTTAGATAAATCATCATGGTCATCATGCAAAGCATTGTACTTTTTATTTAATCTTTTGTATTTCTTATTCAATCTTTCGAATTCTCTATACAAGTTTTCATATGCACTAGCAATGTCAAAATCATTTTCATCATCAGAACTAGATTCCCATACCTTTTCCTTATTGTCTTGATAAGCCATCATGCACATATGATTTGTGGGTTGCTCTTCCTCTTGTTCATCACTTGAGTCATCCGACTTTGAATCGTTCTCTTCTTCGTTAAATTTGCTCTCTTCTTCGTTGGTGTTGGTGGTGTCAAAAACCCATTCATCTTCAACAATCTCCTTTCCATACTTTTTAACATTGGATTTGATTGTCTCCACGGGTGATTGAATCAAATTTAAATTAGATCCGAATCTCTCGTCCAATATGTTGAGGATTTGGTGCGCGGTATCTGCCTCTTCTACAAAATCTAACATCTTATCAGTTAAACCAATATAAATTAGATGCATTACCTTTATGTTTCTGAAGTAGGCTTGTTCTTGATCCGGATTCCATTATGTTTGCGGCATGGTTGGAATCTCATATGGTTCTTTAAGAAATCTCGTGTATTTTAGATCTTGCACTTCCAAGAAGATCTCCATTCTCCTTCTCCATTGAGAATAAAAGTTGTCGTTGAAGATCGGAGGAATATGAGTGTTGCAGACGTTTGTTGATGCCATCGCTTTGACCTTTCTTTGATACCAAGTGTTGGATCATGTGGATGGCAAACAACACTAGAAGGGGGGGTTGAATAGTGTTGTTCAAATATTTAACTTTTTCGTTCGTTGATTAGCACAATTAAAAACCTTCTAATGTTGCCTAAGAATCCAAGTAGAGTGATCTACGCTTGGTTCTTAATCAACAAAATAATCTCACAAATAATATGAAAGAGATAAGATTACAATCAGATAAGAGATCTTTACACAGCGGAATTAAAAGTATGATCTTTGTAATACGCAACAAGGAATTATAAAGATATAAAGTAAATAAAAATTGCTCGCAGAGATAAATAATAAGACACAGAAAAGCAATCGCAGACACAAGGATTTTTATCCTGGTTCCCCACAACTTTTGGGTACGTCCAGTCCCCGACCAATCCGGTACGAGATTCCAATCCACTATTGCCTTGGCAATACAATTACCTAACTTCACTCGTTAGGATTTCCAACGACCTAGCCTTGACCAGGATTTCCAACCACAACACCTAGACTTGTCTAGGATTTCCGACCACCTAGACTTGTCTAGGAATTCCACTATTCCCTTATAACACGGGAATTTACAATTCAAAGTCTTCTTCAAAGACTTGCAACAAATATGAAATTAATTACAAGATTTCCTAAAGCCAAAAGAATATATTTGTGTATATGTGGCTTAAAGAAAATCGGAAAACTCTTGATCAAATTAAATGATATAGATGAGCATAAATTTGATCAAAGGAGTTATCTTGAAAATTGATCTTCTAAAAATATGCACTTGGGCTTTTAGAGATCAAAGATCAAGTCTTTTTAATCTTTGAAAGAATATAATTATAAAACACAAAGATTAAAAAAGAGTCTTGTATTTTGAATCTCAATATAAAAAGCTTTTAGCTTTGGAGATCAAAAACAAGTAATTCAAAAAGTTGTCTTGAAAATGATCTTCTAAAATATGCACTTGGGCTTTAGAGATCAATGATCAAGATTTTGATCTTTGAGAGAAATATAAAAGTTAAGAACACAAAGATCAAAAAGAAAAACTTGATGTTTGATTCTCAAGAAGAAAAGCTATGAGCTTTGGAGATCAAACCAAGTTATAAAGGCTAGAAATGATCAGAGAAAATAATTACGAAATTAAGCACAAAAGAAATAAAAACTTAGCCTTTAGAAAAATTGAAGAACTTTGAGAGCTTGAGAACTTTGAGAACTTTTTGAGAGAATTATAGCTTTGCTCAAGAATGATTTTCTTAGGAAAAATGTTCTCATATGGTTCTCTATTTATAGAGTTTAAGAGAGGATTTTGAATTTCAAAATGATTTGACTTTAGCCCCATAAATCAAGCAACGATTAAATGAAGGAGCAAATCTGGGAAGTCAAATCGCACAGCTGGTAGTCGACTCCCTACCTTTGGTAGTCGACTCCCAGAGTAGTTTCTGAGAAAATCTGTTACACTGGCAGTCGACTCCCTCATATTGGTAGTCGACTCCCAGAGTATCTTTTCAGGGAGAAGGCAGAAATCAGGGTAGAGAACTACTGGGTGTTTGTAGTTAACTACAAGTTGAAACTTGGCTTCTATGAAAAGTATGCTTTCAAATAAGTTTAAAACAAGTTTAAAAAACATTTTCGAAAATCATTTTGTGTGTGTGCTTGTGTATAGAATATTCATTTGGCTTTTACATTCTAAATACACAACTTACTAATACACACATCTTTAGCTCTCGTTCTTCGATCTTTGACTTGAGCCATTTTATCTTGATCTTAAGTCTTCATATGCTTCGTATTGTTGAGCCATCATATGCTTCATTTCTTGGCTCGTAAGTAGACTTCCGATCATGGCTTCTAAGTCTGCATTTGAACTTCATGGATATAGAATAACTAATCAATGCATATACATACTTTAGATGTAGTGTAGTTAGTACACTAATATCATTTGGTGTGCTCATCATCAAAACCACTTAGGGGTGTTCCCATCACACTCTACTTGGTTTCTTAGGCAACGTTAGAAGGATTTTATTTGTGTTAATATCATTGAGCGAAAAAGTTTTATTATTTGAGCAACACCATTCAACCCCCCCTTCTAGTGTTGCTTGCCATCCACAGGATCCAACACTTGGTATCAAAGCAAGGTTTCGAGATGGCATCAACAATGATAGCATACGTCCTCCAACGATTTGATGGAACAAATTATGCGGATTGGAGAAAGAGGATGTTGAAAGACATTGAATCCCTTGGACATATGGCATGGAGTTTCATTGAGTTCCCGTACATCAAGCCTAGCACTCCTCCATCCCAATGGACAAACCAAGACATGGAAAAAACCGTTCTTCACTCTGAGGTAATGAGTCTATTATTATTTAATATTGACGATTCTATCTTTGAGTACGTTTCAGAGACCACTACGGCAGTTCAAATATGGAACTTGCTTAAAGTCAAGTATGGAAAGGAGACTATTGAAAAATGGACTTTCGAAACCACCAAAAGAGAAGAGAGCAAACTTAACGAAGAAGAGAATGATTCAAATTCGGATAACTCAAGTGATGAAGAAACGAAAGAGCAACCCGCAAATAATATGTGCATGATGGCTTGTCAAGATGATAAGGATAAGGTATGTGAATCCAGTTCTGACGATGAGAATGATTTTGACATTGCTAGTGCTTATGAGAATTTGTACATAGAATACGGAAAATTGACAAAGAGATTCAAAAGTTTAAATAATAAGTATAAAGTCTTGCTTAATGACCATGATAATTTATCTAGCAAGCATGATAACTTATTGGATGATTATGATGATTTGAAAAATAACTTTACTAGTTCAAACGTTTCACCACATGATCATAAGTGCTTGAAGGACAAGTTTGATGCTTTATCGAGTGATCACTATTTATTGAAAAATGAACATGCGTTGTATGTCTCTTGTTTAAATGATAAAATAGAATCACTTGCAAATATTATGACTTCTAGTCGTATAAAGCATGAAGAGTTAGTTGCAAAACTTGATTGTATCAAGAATAACTCTATCTCTTCTCCTAAAAATATTGTTAATAGGTATACTCATGCTACTTCTAAAGATATGAGTAGAAATGTAAATGTCGCGCATGCTAATGTTAAAAAGTACGCCTTTATGTATGGTAAAAATGCTAGACACAATAATGCACCTCATACTTCATATGATCCACATGTTATACACAATAAACCTCATGTTATATCCCATAACACGGCACACAAAAATGTTGTACACAATGCACATCAAAGATTACACTTTGTACACAAAGTACACAATGCTAGGAATAACATGATATGGGTGCCTAAACACTTAGGCGTGCATGATAAAAATACTTATGTTCAAAATTTGACCAAAAGTATGCATGGATTCTATAAAGATTCATTTGTTCATAGGAAATCAAATTCACACCGAATTTGGGTTCCAAATAAGTAACTCTATGTATTTCAAACATTTGGGTATCTACATGTTCCATGTATATTATTCTGATACCCAAACGCTTAAAATGATATGTAAATAAATTTTTTCTGCTACTTTCTAAGATATCGGACCCAATTAGAAGTGGGTACCAAACGTGTAGAGATTATTTTATTTCAGGACATTTGGATAATGGATAGTGGATGCTCCGCACACATGACATGGAACGCAAAATTACTTAGCAATCTAAAAATGTATGATGGCGGAACCGTGACATTTGGTGACAACAAGAAAGGTAAAATTATCGGAATTGGCAATATTGGCAATCACTCAAAATTGCTCATCAAAGATGTAAGCTTGGTGAAAGGATTAAAGCATAATCTATTAAGCATAAGTCAACTATGCGACAAAGGTATGAAAGTTATATTTACTCTTGACTCATGCTTAGTATATGACAAAGATATGAAAAATATCCTTGTTAAAGGTAAGCGAATAGAAAATATCTATGTACTTAGACTAAATGAGTATGAATCAAATGTATGCTTAATTGTTTCAACAAACGATCCACTGCTTTGGCATAGACGCTTTGGCCATGTGAACATAAAAAACATGGATAAGATTTCTAGGAGAGAGTTGGTGCAAGGACTTCCTAAGATAAATTTTAAATTAGATAAAATATGTAACTCATGTCAATTTGGCAAAATGCATAAGAGCTCATTTAAAAATATTGGAGCACTTAGTTCTAATGGACCACTTGAACTACTTCATATGGACTTGTTTGGCCCAACTAGAACACCATCTTTATGCAACTCTAGATACGTATTTGTCATAATCGATGATTTTACTCGATATACGTGGGTATTATTCTTAACTCATAAGAATGATGCCTTCCGTGAATTCGAAATATTTTTCAAAAGGATTGAACGTTTATATTCCATGAAAATTATTTCTTTAAGAAGTGACCACGGTGGTGAATTCGAAAATGAACATTTTAAATCCTTTTGTGAAGAACGAGGCATTTCTCATACTTTTGCTTTTCCCAGAGCTGCTCCTCAAAATGGGGTAGTTGAAAGGAAAAACAGAACACTCCAAGAGTGTGCACGAACAATGTTGTGTGAAAGCAACCTTCCAAAGAAATTTTGGGCGGAAGCTGTAGCAACCGCGTGCTATATTCAAAATAAAGTTTTAATTAGAAAACCTTTTGAAAAGACTCCTTATGAGTTATTGCTCCAACGAATTCCAAAAGTATCTTACTTCAGATTTTTTGGTTGTAAATGCTATATTCTGAATACTAAAGATAACTTAGATAAGTTTGACTCCAAAGCGGATGAAGGCATATTTATCGGTTACTCTTTACGTAGTAAGGCATATAGAATTTACAATAAAAGTTCCGAAACTATTGTTGAAACTCTACATGTAACATTTGATGAATCTGTACCTCATAACATTACTCATGATGATGATGATGAAAGCATGCTCTTTGCACCCTATCCTAATAATGAATCTATCAATGATATCACTAGTTCTTTGCCTAAATCATTTCCTGAAGTTACACATCACACACACACACAAGTCTTAGGTAACATTGATGCAGGAATTAGAACTAGATCTCAAATAGAACACTTAACACATGTTGCATTTGTTTCTAACATTGAGCCGAAAAAGGTAGAAGAAGCTTTTGCAGATGAAGCATGGATCGAGGCTATGCAAGAAGAACTTCTACAATTTGAACGCAATCAAGTATGGGAGTTAGTGCCTAGACCGGAAGATCGTCCCGTTATCGGTACCAAATGGGTATACCGGAACAAACTAGATGAAGATGGAAATGTGATAAGGAATAAGGCAAGGTTAGTAGCACAAGGTTAATCTCAAGAGGAAGGTATAGACTTTGATGAAACCTTTGCTCCTATTGCTAGACTAGAATCTATTAGGATGTTACTCGCATTTGCATCATATAAGAATTTTAAACTTTATCAGATGGATGTAAAAAGCGCTTTCCTAAACGGATTCATAAAGGAGGAAGTCTACGTTGAACAACCTCCAGGATTTGAACATGATAAGAAAACAGGATTTGTTTACAAATTACACAAAGCCTTATATGGGCTAAAGCAAGCTCTAAGAGCTTGGTATGAAAGACTAAGAAAATTCTTAAGTGATTCAAGTTACACTGTTGGAAAAATAGATTCAACCTTATTCGTTAAGAAAGTTCATAATGATATCATTCTTATCCAAATATACGTAGATGACATCATTTTTGGATCTACTAATGAGGATCTTTGCCAAGAGTTTGCCAAGTTAATGCAGGAAGAATTCGAAATGAGCCATATGGGGGAGCTAACATATTTTCTCGGATTACAAATCAAATAAGGAAAAGAAGGAACCTTCATTCATCAAACAAAGTATGCAAGAGACTTGATCAAAAGGTTCGGAATGGAAACCGCATCCGGAAAGAACATACCAATGGCAACATCCACATCCTTAGACAAAGACGAAGCAGGTAAAAATGTTGATCAGAAAACATATCGAGGTATGGTCGGTTCCTTACTCTACTTAACCGCCAGCAGACCTGACATCATGTTTAGTGTTTGTGCATGTGCTAGATTTCAATGTGATCCTAGGGAATCACACCTTAAAACAGTAAAATACATATTTAGATATCTTAAAACCACATCTGACTTTGGAATTTTCTATCCCAAAGGAAGCACATTCGATTTAACTTCATTTAGTGACGCAGACTATGCTGGTTGTAAAGCCACACGAAAAAGCACAAGTGGAACATGTCATTTCCTTGGACATTCCCTTGTCTCGTGGTTTAGCAAAAAGCAAAATTCCGTCTCACTATCCACCACTGAGGCAGAGTATATAGCTGCCGGACTTGCCTGTGCTCAAATACTTTGGATGAAACAAGTCCTCGTCGATTATGGTGTTAATGCATCTACATGTGTAATTTATTGTGATAATAAAAGCACCATAAATCTCACTAAAAACTCAGTTCTTCATCCTAGAACAAAACATATTGATATTAGACACAGATTTATTGATGATCATTGTGCCAAAAAGGATGTTGAACTTAAATTTGTCTCTTCTGAGTTTCAAGTTGCAGATATTCTAACAAAACCCTTACAAAAGGATACCTTCTCCAGACTTCGACGAGAATTGGGTATTGTTGGAGAAAAAGAATTGAATAATGCTCAGTTATAAATGTTTTTTTGTTGATGACAAGGGGGAGAAAAATACAATACATGCAATGTAGAATGAAATGTAAAATCATATGTATACTGTTTTGTGTATTCCTTCGATGTAGGGGGAGAACCGCATCAAAGCAGGGGGAGTAAGTATACCATATATTTACTTACTTCATTTCTTTCTCATGTTTGGGTGTCATCATCAAAAAGGGGGAGAGTGATGGAAATTGAATTCAACCCCAAGTGATTTTGATGATGAGCACACCAAATGAATGCTTAGTGTACTAACTACACTACACTTTAAGTATGCAGATTTCGTGAAGCTCTACTCATACTCCAAGAAGCACGCATCAATACTCCACGACAAAGACGAACATGACTAAACTCAAGTGATGAAGCTCAAGCTCAAACAAGACCAAGAAGCTCAAAGAGAAGCTCACTTTCACTTCATCAAGTTGACCAAACTTCCGAAGACATGTTCAGAGTCTAGTGTGAGTGTGTCGTGTCTTTTAGGGTATTTGTCAAAGCCATATCAAATAGACAACACACACACACAAATGATTTCGAAATAATTTTAACTATCTTCAAAAGAAGTTTTCAAGAGCTTTTCTAGTCACTTCATAATTCTCTTAGTGAAACTCCACGCACCCTGGAGCTAACTATCTATCTGACTAGAAGAACAACAGGAAAAACTCCTCTGGGAGTCGACTACCAAAAGTAGGGAGTCGACTACCTCTCAGGGATGAAAATTTCCTAGATCCCTCTGGGAGTCGACTACCTATATGAGGGAGTCGACTACCTGCTGGAAATTTTCAGACGTTTTGAATTTGAATTTTAAAATCTTTTAAGCAATTTACTCCGAAATTTTTGGGACAAAAGTCAAACGAAATTTGAAATTCAAATCTCAGTTTTTCCCTATAAATAGAGCTAAATTCTTTTGTGAAAATACAACAACATTGAAAATCAAAATTCGTGAAAGCTCTCGTGAATCAAAGCTCTCTAATTTTCTCTCTAGCCAGTTTAATTTCAGTTTTGATCTTGTAATATTTTCTCAATTCTTTTTGAAGATCATATTATTATTTTTATTGGCTAAATTGTTTTTCAAAATCCTTTCTATTATTTCTCTCTAATTTTATTTGAAGGATTTTTGAAAAAGCTCTAGATCACAAAGAACTTATCTCGTATCTTTGTGTGATCTAGACTATCATTCTATTAAGCCACTACACAAATTGTCTATCTTTTGATTGGCTATAGAATTGGGTGTATTTACCAATCTCTATCACTTATTGTAGAGTATTGGACAAATCTCTTATTGTGTTGATTGTTGGAACACTAGACAAGTCTAGTTGTTGCCAGTTGGAAAGTCCTCGGTTTGTGAGGCAAGGGTAAAACCCTAGACAAGTCTAGGTGTTGTGATCGGAAATCCTGGTCAAGGCTAGGTCGTTGGAAATCCTAACGAGTGAAGTTAGGTGCTTGTATTTGCCAATGCAGATAGTGGAAATCTCGTACCGGATTGGTCGGGGACTGGACGTACCCGGGTTGCGGGGAACCAGGATAAAATCCTTTTGTTTGCGATTGTTGATCTGTGTTTGATTATCTTTACATTTATATCTTCTATCTACAGCAAAGATCAATTTTATCTCTATACGCTGAAATTCATACTTGTAATCTTATTTGTTCTAACATATTCTCTGGGAGTCGACTACTGCTCATAAGGAGTCGACTACCTGCTGTGAAATTTCACTGTGCACTTTAAAATTATATTGTTGATTAAGAACCAAGCGTAGATCACTCTACTTGGTTTCTTAGGCAACGTTAGAAGGATTTTATTTGTGTTAATATCATTGAGCGAAAAAGTTTTATTATTTGAGCAACACCATTCAACCCCCCCTTCTAGTGTTGCTTGCCATCCACAGGATCCAACACACTTTGCTATTGAATGTCAAATTCTCCATCACTTTGACTTAGTCTCCCTTTAAGTATTTGCGAGAGTGCCATTCCTGAAATACACTTAGCACACACACATCAAATCGTTAACACACGTTTTTTTATCTTCAAACACGAAGTAATCGATCGTTGTATCCAAATACACGTTGTATCCAATACCTACAAGTGCATGCGTCATTCAATATCGGTCAAACATCGAATTGGATGAGTCTAATAATCAAGTATATAGATACCAGAGAGAAGCCGACAGATCTCGTCGAATCCCGAAGGTTAGAAAGGCATGTCTTCCGGTTCGTCCTACATGACAGGTCACTGTATAGGAGGCAGAGCAGCAGGTTCGACGCGCTCCCCCACCTCAAATGCCTAAATCTACAAAAGGCTGATTACGTGCTTTGGGAGATCCACCATTATGGGAGGGGCATATCACTAGCCCTATAAGCCTTAAAGTAGGGCTACTATTGGCTAACAATGTACAAGGAGGCAACTGACTGCATCAGGAAATATCCAACATGCCAGAAATTGCAAATATGAACTCGGCACCTCCAGCCGAGTTAGTCCCGATCATCAGCCCAGTTCCGTTCGCTAAGTGGGGGCTGGATATTCTTGGACCCTTCACTCCTGTGAGTGGCCAACGGAAATTTTTGATCGTGGCCATCGACTACTTTACTAAGTGGATCGTGGCAGAGCCCTTGGCACGTATCACTTGGAAGAATGTCAAGAGCTTCGTGTGGCAGTCGATCATGTGTAGGTTTGGAATCCCTGACTCCATTGTCACAGATAATGGGACCCAGTTCGACAGCACTGGATTCAGAGAATTCTGCTCGAGCTGGAAGATAAAACTTCGGTTCACTTTCGTTGCGCATCCACAAGCTAACGGGTTGGTCGAAGCCGCTAACAAGTGTATCTTGGAGCCTCTGCAAAAGAAAGTCGGGGAGGCTAAAGGCGCATGGCCAGAAGAGCTACCCGCGATACTGTGGTCAAACAGGACCACCCGAAAGATGCTACAGGAGAAACACCCTTCTTGCTTGCCTACGGGTATGACAACGTTGTTCCTGTAGAAGTAGGAGAGAAACTCTCTGCCTTGAGTACTTTGACGAAGAAATGAATTCGGAAGGTCGTGGGGTCAATTTCCATTTACTCAATGAGGAAAGAGACATAGCCTTGATCGCTTTCATCAGGCAGAAGGAACGCTTAGCTCGCTATTACAACTCTAAAGTCAAAGCAAGGAGCTTCCGCATAGGTGTCTAGTGCTTTGGAAAGTCGTCTTCTCTCCAGACATCGTTTGAAAAGGGAAGCTCGCCACCAAATGGGAGGGTCCCTACAAGGTGACTGACGTCCTCGGCCCATCCACATACCGGCTTTCCACGACTAATGACAAGGAGCTCTACCATCCTTGGAACGCAGAGCACTTGCAGAAATATTACCAGTAGCAAAGAGAGATGAGCAAACAGCTTATGTTTCGAATTCAAAGAAAATGTATTTTGTAAAGTACTTTTGTAACGACTGGTTTTCGTGTAATTGGATTGTCTATATTAAAATATATGCTTGGTGGATTTTCTCCTTGGATGTGTGGTTTTCGTCGCCATAGCTTTCACTTTCGATCGTTTCGTCGTGATTTTCTAGCTTCTTCCTTCGATCGTCGATTTCGGAGTAAGTCATTCGTGTCGAGCTTCAAATCGCTCATATCTTAGAGTTAGAGTAATCTTAGAAGCCATAGGAATCTTCCCGGAGCTCTGCGATTCGAATCGGTACTTTTAGTGCATCTTAGTTGGTTCGAGAAGGGGAACCAACCGACTAGATTGAGATCTAGTCGGTCGGTAACTCTACTCAAACCGACTAGTTCCTTGGATTAATTTTACTTAAGTTACTGTTTTTGTTTAGTCGGTCTAAGTTCATCTTTCGACCGACTAGTTGTTAAACTAGTCGGTTAAGTTTTGTACTCAGACCGCCTAATTCTTAGTTCTTCTGTGCAGTCGAGTACTGTTCACTCTTAGTCGGTCTAAGAACGTTCGTCGACCGACTAGATGAGAAACTAGTCGGTCAGTAGTTGTTCTTTGACCGACTAAATCTAAATCCTATTTCTGTACAGGAGTTACTGTTTGGATTAGTCGGTCTGCGTTGGTCAACCGACCGACTAGTTCCCAAACTAGTCGGTCAGTGGTTGTTCTCTGACCGACTAATCAGTGCCAAAACCCTAATTTCTGGGCAGCCGCCAGCCCTTCCTATTTAAACCCCTCCCAAACGTTTTCTTCTCCTTCCTCACGACCCAAAACCCTAGTTTCTCCCCCATTGAGCCCCCTACTACCTCAAACCCTTATTCCTTCATCCCAAGCCCTAAATCCATCATCCAAACTCTCCCTTAACACATTCTACCTCTCATCTTCCTCAAAATCTCATCAAACCCCCAAAACCCTATTTCTCCAAACTTCTCCATCCATTTCCAGATCTGAACCCTAGGTTTCCCCGGATCGTTCTTTCGTTGCCGTGCTTGCTCGGCATCGATCTTCCGCTTCTATGCGGTAGGGTTCGATCCTTTGGTTTTCTCATAACTCTCCTTGTGATTTTATTGAAACCCTAATAATAAACTAGGTGGATGTTGTTTGATGATTGTTTCTCCGTGGCAGCGATTTCCTCTCCGTAGATAACTTTTGTGGCGTGCCTCGTTGATCATCTTCCTTGGCGTGAGGCAAGGGAAACTTGCATCTCTTGATTTGGGCCATGTCTAAGGCCATTTCCTTGTTTTAGCGTAAAAGAGACTAAACGGTGAAAGGATAGCCGTCTAGACGCCATTGACCTAGCTTGACAACGAAGCTTGGTCCGTCACCCTCATCATGCTTGTATGTCATGTTTAATTACAATTAACGGTACGCGAATATTGTTCATGTCATTGCATTTTGCCTGTCACGTTTAAATACAATTAACGGTACGAGAATATCTGTTCATGACATTACATACATTGGTTGTTCATTGTGAATGTGTAGCTCACGCTACAAAACTGATAGTTCCTGGCTCGTGACCAGAAGCGAGCATAATGAGTTGCTAACCCCAACGCTCGATATTGAGGCTAGGTGTCCCCTACGCCAAATACTTCCTGATTCATGATATAGAAAACAAGCTCCCGTGCGGGGCAACCCTGGCTCATTTACTGAGCTCATGTGCGGGGACCATGGCTTGTCTACATGTGGGTATTGGGGGTAAGAGTTAAGCGGCCAATCAACTGGGAGTCTGCCCGATCAGCAACTGCAGAGGTAAGGCGTAAACTCTGGGTTTTGGGGTAGTTGTTAAGCGGCCACTCAGCGTGAATGCCAAACCGTTCAGCTGGAAGGCGTAAACATCTACAAACAACTTGAAACGTGACTAGTGAAATGATTGAGATTGTTAGTAGCTTGGCTACTCTTGTCTTGTCCCGATAAGTGTTCTCTTGTACATATTGCTTCACCATGTCTTGCTTGTGCACTCATGTTATAATTGCCATGTCATGCATACTAAAACTGCTAGGTTGTTAGTTTGCCTTACTTTCAGTTTCCTTGCCCAAGTCTTTTTAGACTTGCTGACATGTGCCCCTCTCTCTTTTGGGTGTCACATATTAGACTCAGAGCCAGAGCTTGTTGCAGAGGACGTTGTGTTTGCTGTGGAGGAGTCTTGTGGACACCGGTGACTTTGTTGAGTTCCCTTTATGTTTTAGGATTCCTGTTAGTTGTCGGTGCGTGGCACCTTTGTTTTGTATGTTATACTTTGCAGGCCATGTTGGGCCTTAGATTCTTTTTCCTTTAGCCTGGTGGCTTTTCTGTGATATTGTAATTCATTCAATGGATATTCAGAGATTTCTCTTTTGTCTCTTTCCTTTATTATTATTGTTGTTTCGTTTGCGTTGCAAGGACCTGCCATATGATAATTTATACGCTTATCAGACTTGGAGTTTCACAGCTTCAAGTCTGAGCGGACCTTCTCACGTCTCGCCTCCACATTTTTGGGAAGCGAGGCGTGACAGGTTTTAGTGGTGGCCCATGCAGGTCCATTTGCAAATGCGAACTATCGGAACAACGATAATAATTAAAGAATGTCCATTAAATGAATTAGAACATCCAAGTTATAAGCCCGGAGTCTAGGTTTTTAGCGTTCCTATGTCTTAGGTGGCTGGTAGACGTGTTAGAGCATCTGTCTCAGCTTAGTAGGAACCCATTAGATCAGGACCCTAGCTAGACTTAGATAGACGTCTGTGCTTGCTAGTTAGGAATCCTTGATTGTTAGCTAGACTCCATGTTAGTGATTTGTTTGATTGTCTTAAGAGTTACCTTAGTGGTTCCTGTCTAGCTTGACTAGGGTAGACTTCTAGAATTCTTTGGTCTCTCGCTTGGGTTCATCAATTTCGGACCAAGCTGAACTCATTTCATCGCTGTCTAGCCCTTAGGGAGTCTTAGCGCTTAGTTCCATAATCTTTAGCTGGTTGACCGTAGGAGATTCCCGTAGATTTTCCTAAGTCATATCCTAGGCGTGTTTATGCTTGGATCATCCGACCAAATCCCTTGCCTCGATTCCCATGACCACCACGTTTCTATAATCGTTGATCCTACGAATGTCCCCATTCGCAAAGCTTAATTTCTTTTAAAGTTATTTTTTCTATTTCCCTTATTAAAGTTTTCGCTAAGTTTAAATTTTGTTTTAAACCCGCTACGTATATACTTGAATTTCTCACTTTTCGATTGAGTCAAAATTCCTTGTAGATTTCGGAGCCTAATGGTTGTAATTATAATTGCTATCTCGTAACCATTTTCTTGTCTATATTTTCGTATTTCGGTTTAAAGACTCCAATACTATTTTGGAAAATTCGATATACCATTTTCTAACTATGAGATCCATTTTAATCGCATAGCATACATACTTTAAAATCTTTTCCAAGCTAAATGGAATTTCAATTGTTATATGTATACTTATATCTCGTACTCTTTCTTTGACTTGAATTAATTTTTGAAATTCGAAAGTTTTGACGAGATTTTGATTACTGTTTTGTAATGTTTTACAGCCTATACCTTTCATACCCATTTGAATATCTTGTCTCTTTTCATAAAATCGATTTAATTTTGAGCCGCAATTTTCCAAATTCGATTTATGAATTTTCCTTTCTTATTTATGCGATTCAAATGACTCGTCGTGCTCCCTTAATATACTTTCAAGTCACAGATGATTTCAGCTTTCAACAAATCAAAGTTATGTTCAAACATTTTCCCGACTACAGATTTTTGGGAAATTACGTCTCCGTAACCACTTCCCTCGTCCTCAATTCACATGACCACCTCATTACAATTATCCTTGATCTTTCAAATGTTTTCCGTTGCAAATCTTGATTCTTCCAAAGTTATTTTCGAATGCTTTCCTTATTTGAAGTTTCACTCAATTTAAATTTTGTTCTAAACTTCTTTAAATATGTCTCCCTAAATTTCGATGGAGTTAAAAGTCGTTCTTGAATTTTGAAGACTTTTGGTCGTAATTTTAAAATTACTATCTTGTACTATTTTTCTAACAATGTATCTTTCGCATTTCGATTTTTAAACTTTATTACTATCCTGATGGTTCGATATACCGTCCTTTTTCCTAACTACAAAAATTTATTTTTAACCACTTATCTTACATACCTTTAGGGGTATTTTTCCAAACTGAATGGACTTCAACTAATTTTTGTATCAATTATAGGTTCGTCGTACTCGTACTTCAAAAGTTTTTATACCAACACGTTCTTTTGGCGAATCCTTATTTCCCTAAAAGTATCTTCGATCTTCTTCTTTCGTTAAGTTAAATTTGTTCGAAACACTTTGATATATGTAAGGTTTCATGCTCCTTCGCCGACTTAAATTATTTATGTTTTAAATATCGAAACTTGTGTTGAGATTTTTAGATTAGAAGTTTATAATATTTTCAGCATATACTTTCGTATCGATATAAATGTCTTGTCCCTTTTCATATACCAATTTCATTCCGAACCGTATTTCTATTTTCCTAACTCGATTCATAATTTCTTTTCTTACTTGTGCCATTAAAATTTTATTCGAAAACACCTCGTGCTTACTCTTAATAAACTTTTCAAGTCCCTTTGGACCTCGGCTTTTAGCAAGTCGATTTTATGCTCAACATTTTCCATATTTCAGATTTTTTTTACTATTACGAAATCGTTCCTGACTTAGACCCTTCATAAAACGGTTTAAAAGTTTTAATACTAACTTGATGAGTTTAAATATCCTTCTCTCTTTCCATACTACTAAGATATTATCTTTCCGTTCACCATACACACTTTTAAGATAATTTCTAAAATATGACTTCAATTATTTTTATATATCGGTACCACGTTCGTTTTGCTCGTACATTAAGATCTTGTATAAATCATTTTTTTGTTGGCAAATCCGGATTTCTCTAAAAGTATTTTCGATATGGTTTATTTGGGATTTCTCTTCAGTTTTAAGATTTGGAAAACCTTTAGCATGCGCTTAAATTCTCCACACTATACTTGATCTGATTTCGATCTTCGAATCTCAAAACTTTTTCAAAATTTTTAGATTGCTGCCATATAACATTTCTGACCTATGTTTTAATGTTTGAGTAAATGCTTTCCTTTTTCCTCATGATGATTTTATATAAGCCAATAAACCACTTTTCCTCTTATTACGTATATTCGTCTCAAACTCGTTTTCAAACAACTTGTTTATCGACCTCTAAATAATTTTATACAAACGAGGACTCCGACTTTTTGAAGTACAACGGTCTTCGAATTCACATATTTTAACTTATGTTGTTTACACTACCTCCTTTACATATTCCTTAAGGGTATCATTGCATCATCTTTCCACCTAAACATTCACAGTCTTACCCTGATTCCCCTAACCAAATTTGGCCCCTTATCTTCGTCCTAGCTGAACCCATGTTTTTCGATCTTTCTATTCGTCATGATCTAGGTTCGGTTCTTTCCTATTGTCTAGCCCATAGAGCTTGTCGTCGCCCGTGTCAACCTTAATATAGTTTGGTGGGCCCCATTAGTGTAATTTGATGTGTCGTCGTAGTGTATTTAATTTCATGGTGCATATGAAGTGGTAGGGGTGTTGGCATTTGTATGTTGTGTGTAGGTAATTTTCTGCTTGAGTATAATGTGATATACGTATGATAACAGAATGATAATTTTGATTGGTACTACTTGTTTTATGAGATGCCGTATGCGTGTATACCATGAGGTGTGCCCGACTACTGCATATCTTAATTTATGTATGAAGTGAATGTGTATTGATGTACCAATTATAAGTGGATGGATATGGTATGAAGATATACGATGCTTGGGTGTGACTATAGGTAAATACTTTTATTAGGGAGAATAATGTAAATATAGGTGTGCTAATGTTTGTAATAATATCATGGTATATGAAGTGATTGAAATATGTGATATTGCCTGGTTAGATATTAAGGGTGTTTGACATTTTGATATGCATGTGGTTATGTTGGTAGACGTGTATGCATTAGCTAGTATTGGCATATGTATGGATGCTATGTTATGTGTATGGAATTATTCCGCTATGATTTTGAGTCTCACTCAAGCTTGAGTGGGTACACTCTATGTACATTGGTGTATTGTATGTGGTTGGTGTATAGTGATGGATGATGTATGTATAATGTTTCGATTGTTTGTGCCTAGTTGTGTTACGCACACGATTGTGGGTGGCTATACCAATATATAGTTATGTGAGTTGGTCTTGTGGTATAGTTATTCACTAAGGACTTGGTTGCGTGAATATATGTGCGCTAGCTAAACTAGGTGCGTAGATGTGCTAAGCATATAGTGGTGTGATTGGTATATATATGAATGAAATATTAGCGTGTGTGGGTGTGCACCATGCACGGGTAAGTATGTGATAGTTATAGGAATTGGTGACTATGGTATGTGTGGTGTGTCGTGATTATAGCTATATGACTATATATGAAGTGATAATATGGTGAAATGTGTGCATGCATTTGAATGACTATAAATTATGAAATTATAATGATGGTGAATGTATATTAGATATAGTGAACTTGTTTTAACAATGGTATGGTGTGATTTCGCATGTTGATTGTTTGGCGTATACTAGGAGATATAGGGACTAGTGTATTCTTATTGTCTTGTCCATAGGTAGTTACATATACGTGTAGATTTCGATGGTATTTTCTAGTGTGAAATTATTTTCATATAAGTAAGAGAGACTTGGTTATTTTCATATAGTGTGTAATAAGTGTTTTATACCTATATAGAATATACTTGCCTATATGAATGATTTGAATACGTGAATGGAGTTGTTTGATTATAATAAGTATAAGTGTACTATGTGCGTGAATATATATTTACTTCCGTGGTGTTAATAATTGACTACCTAGAGTATATATATATAAGCACTTGAAATGAATGTACTTGGTTGAAATTTTGATGTGATATTGGTTGAGGGTAGTTACTAGGGTGACTAGATATAGCTATAGTTAGAAAGTCCGAGGACGGACTTTATTCTAAGGTGGGTAGGATGTAACGACTGGTTTTCGTGTAATTGGATTGTCTATATTAAAATATATGCTTGGTGGATTTTCTCCTTGGATGTGTGGTTTTCGTCGCCATAGCTTTCACTTTCGATCGTTTCGTCGTGATTTTCTAGCTTCTTCCTTCGATCGTCGATTTCGGAGTAAGTCATTCGTGACGAGCTTCAAATCGCTCATATCTTAGAGTTAGAGTGATCTTAGAAGCCATAGGAATCTTCCCGGAGCTCTGCGATTCGAATCGGCACATTTAGTGCATCTTAGTTGGTTCGAGAAGGGGAACCAACCGACTAGATTGAGATCTAGTCGGTCGGTAACTCTACTCAAACCGACTAGTTCCTTGGATTAATTTTACTTAAGTTACTGTTTTTGTTTAGTCGGTCTAAGTTCATCTTTCGACCGACTAGTTGTTAAACTAGTCGGTTAAGTTTTGTACTCAGACCGCCTAATTCTTAGTTCTTCTGTGCAGTCGAGTACTGTTCACTCTTAGTCGGTCTAAGAACGTTCGTCGACCGACTAGATGAGAAACTAGTCGGTCAGTAGTTGTTCTTTGACCGACTAAATCTAAATCCTATTTCTGTACAGGAGTTACTGTTTGGACTTAGTCGGTCTGCGTTGGTCAACCGACCGACTAGTTCCCAAACTAGTCAGTCAGTGGTTGTTCTCTGACCGACTAATCAGTGCCAAACCCCTAATTTCTGGGCAGCCGCCAGCCCTTCCTATTTAAACCCCTCCCAAACGTTTTCTTCTCCTTCCTCACGACCCAAAACCCTAGTTTCTCCCCCATTGAGCCCCTTACTACCTCAAACCCTTATTCCTTCATCCCAAGCCCTAAATCCATCATCCAAACTCTCCCTTAACACATTCTACCTCTCATCTTCCTCAAAATCTCATCAAACCCCCAAAACCCTATTTCTCCAAACTTCTCCATCCATTTCCAGATCTGAACCCTAGGTTTCCCCGGATCGTTCTTCCGTTGTCGTGCTTGCTTGGCATCGATCTTCCGCTTCTATACGGTAGGGTTCGATCCTTTGGTTTTCTCATAACTCTCCTTGTGATTTTATTGAAACCCTAATAATAACCTAGGTGGATGTTGTTTGATGATTGTTTCTCCGTGGCAGCGATTTCCTCTCCGTAGATAACTTTTGTGGCGTGCCTCGTTGATCATCTTCCTTGGCGTGAGGCAAGTGAAACTTGCATCTCTTGATTTGGGCCATGTCTTAGGCCATTTCCTTGTTTTAGTGTAAAAGAGACTAGACGGTGAAAGGATAGCCGTCTAGACGCCATTGACCTAGCTTGACAAGGAAGCTTGGTCCGTCACCCTCATCATGCTTGTATGTCATGTTTAATTACAATTAATGGTACGCGAATATTGTTCATGTCATTGCATTTTGCCTGTCACGTTTAAATACAATTAACGATACGCGAATATCTGTTCATGACATTGCATACATTGGTTGTTCATTGTGAATGTGTAGCTCACGCTACAAAACTGATAGTTCCTGGCTCGTGACCAGAAGCGAGCATAATGAGTTGATAACCCCAACGCTCGATATTGAGGCTAGGTGTCCCCTACGCCAAATACTTCCTGATTCGTGATATAGAAAACAAGCTCCCGTGCGGGGCAACCCTGGCTCATTTACTGAGCTCATGTGCGGGGACCATGGCTTGTCTACATGTGGGTATTGGGGGTAAGAGTTAAGCGGCCAATCAACTGGGAGTCTGCCCGATCAGCAACTGCAGAGGTAAGGCGTAAACTCTGGGTTTTGGGGTAGTTGTTAAGCGGCCACTCAGCGTGAATGCCAAACCGTTCAGCTGGAAGGCGTAAACATCTACAAACAACTTGAAACGTGACTAGTGAAATGATTGAGATTGTTAGTAGCTTGGCTACTCTTGTCTTGTCCCGATAAGTGTTCTCTTGTACATATTGCTTCACCATGTCTTGCTTGTGCACTCATGTTATAATTGCCATGTCATGCATACTAAAACTGCTAGGTTGTTAGTTTGCCTTACTTTCAGTTTCCTTGCCCAAGTCTTTTTAGACTTGCTGACATGTGCCCCTCTCTCTTTTGGGTGTCACATATTAGACTCAGAGCCAGAGCTTGTTGCAGAGGACGTTGTGTTTGCTGTGGAGGAGTCTTGTGGACACCGGTGACTTTGTTGAGTTCCCTTTATGTTTTAGGATTCCTGTTAGTTGTCGGTGCGTGGCACATTTGTTTTGTATGTTATACTTTGTAGGCCATGTTGGGCCTTAGACTCTTTTTCCTTTAGCTTGGTGGCTTTTCTGTGATATTGTAATTCATTCAATGGATATTCAGAGATTTCTCTTTTGTCTCTTTCCTTTATTATTATTGTTGTTTCGTTTGCGTTGCAAGGACCTGCCATATGATAATTTATACGCTTATCAGACTTGGAGTTTCACAGCTTCAAGTCTGAGCGGACCTTCTCACGTCTCGCCTCCACATTTTTGGGAAGCGGGGCGTGACAACTTTCAATGAGAAACTCATGTTGCCTAAATTCCTCTGTCGAATATTGCTTAGAACACCTCCCACGACTCAACGCTTCTTCTCCTCCCTGAGCCAACCCCGCTACGCGGTCGGAGACGAATCTTCCCTCGCGGGCCGCTCGGCTACATGATCATAGGGGAAAATCCTTCGTGGGTCGACCGAGCCACACGATCGGGGCCAACTTCATCTCCTTCCCGGCCAACCCGGCTACGCAATGGAAGACGACGCTTCCCTCGCTGGCCGCTCAGCTACACGATCGGAGGGACACATCCTTCGCGGGCCGACCGAGCTACACGATCAGGGGCCAACTTCATCTCCTTCCCGAGCCAACCCGGTTACGCAGTCGAAGACGACTCTTCCCTCGCGGGCCGCTCGGTTACACGATCAGAGGGGCAAATCCTTCGCGGGCCGACTGAGTTACACAATCGGGGGCCAACTTCATCTCTTCCTGAGCCAACCCGGCTATGCGGTCTGAGACGACTCTTTCCTCACGCGTTGCTCGGCTACATGATGGGGGGAATCCTTCCCCCATCGGAAGTAATAAAAGGTCACATGGTTCTCCCCACCACGTCACGTTTCCATTGAGCTATACGATGAAGGTCGATTTAACCTTCACAGGGTCTGCCAGGCCCAGCCACACGTGATACCACTAGGGGGCAAACGGCTATGATGCTAACAAGAGCTAAAGACTAAACAAATGGGTGTTCATTACAAATGGGTGTTCATTCAACATCTTTACATGCACCATTACAACTCAAATTGTAGTCCACCTACACAAAAATGGTCATACCGCGACCATGATTTACTCAGAAGCACCACTGGAGGGCTCGTTCAGAGCCACCCCGGTGGAAGTTTGGGACGATCCTCCACCTGACTCCTGCCCAAACCGCTGGCGCTTGCTCGTAACCTTCTTTCAAACTTGGGAGATAGAGTCCTTGAGCATCTCACTGAACTCGACAACAACTTCATGTCTCACGTTGTCAATCGAGATTGGAGGAAAAGCATCTTTCTCCAACTCATTTATTCGATTCAGGAGCTTGCCCCTCTCTCTATTCCATCGCTCTTCAAAACTCTTCCGCACAGCAAACGATGAGGCAGCACTTTCATTAGCTTTCATAACCTCCTACTTAGCTTGGGATCTGAGCTCCCTTTCTTTCTTCAGCTGCTCCCCCAACTCCTTGACTCGAGACTCGAATGTGGCCGTCTTTCGACGCTTGGCGGCCAACATTCCTACCACTCGGTGGCGCAATTCCACACCAACCACGGATGTATACGATAAATCAAGAATTGGTAGGAAGGAGACACCTCATGAATGAAAGAAAGTGATATCTAACCTGATAACTGCCATAAACGATGCAGTTAAATAGCCTCTCAACGTCAAATTGACGGAGGACATTATGATCTTGGGGTAGGATGGAGTTCTCCACCAGCCTACTGGCCACCCCCTATCCAACAAGGCAGAATCATCGTCCTAAACAGGGAAGAGTGGTTGGTGACGATTCACCCTAGTGCCTTCCGAAAGAGCGACAGGTTGCGGGCTCAGTAGCAGGGTTGATGATTCGGGTTGAATATTGCATATTTAACACCTCTTTTAGCCCGATTTTGTGCATATATGATACGTATGTGGTCTCTAATAAGATCGTATTTTGAATACCCTTAATTATTAGAGTAAACTCTTATTCTATGCACAAAACAGCAATAAACTGAGTATTTCTGCACTTTTTATATTTTTTGTGGCTAGATCTCGATCTCACGATTCCAACGACTATTTATTTGTATTTTTCTGAGATCTGTGCTAATTACTATGAATTTTTGAATGCAGAATACACTTTAAATGAAGAAATACGGTCGTAAATATGGAAATACGCTCCGAAATACGTATCTGTATACACCGGCTGCGCTCCACAGGCGGACACATGGCGCCATCTCCGTGGTTCCCGCCCCATCAGACGACTCCACTCAAAGGGAGACTCGGCTCACTCTACGCCATTGGATCTCGATCCAACGGCTGTCATCAGCACCAAACGCAGCAACGGATCGAGATCCGCAGGGCCAAGTGGCATCATCATGACCGTCTGCACTGCATCCAACGGCGTATGTTCTTGGGCGACGCAGCTCATCAGCAACCGCACGATCATTATCCAACGGCTGTTACCGAAGCCGCTTCGAATTTGAATTCGCAAGGCGGAGCGTTCATTTAGGGCTACGTGGCAAGATCTTGGCAACTGACCGCTCGAATCAACGGCAAAGATTGAAGCTCGAAAGCGAATCCGCGAGCGAGGCGAACGAAGCGGGAAACTTGTTGGGCGACGTGGCAAGATTGCAACCTTTCGCCAGCTCAATCGAACGGCTACGGGCAAATCCGAGATGGGTTCGGATACAAAGCAGGCTCGTGGGCGAAAACCCGTTAATGCTGGACACGTGTCGACATGTGGTTTTCAATCCCGCTTGGATCAGCGGCTGTGGTTTGTTGCGGCTTGCGGGTTTGGGTTTTGATGCTATTGGATGCGGTTTTGGACCCGTTAACACGACTTAAACCCGCAATAGTCCTATATATACGTACTAGTCATAACATGTGCCCACAGGCACGGTTCATTTAAGATTTCCGTCCGTGAAATCTTTTTTCTCCAAAAAATTATTTTCACAGCCAAAATTTAAAAGAACAAATTAGCGGCACGGGCACCTTTGGCGTATGGATCTTCGGCGCAGAACAACAAATACGACGTGTGCGCCTTCGACGTGAAACAACAAATTCGACGCGGGCATCTTCGGCGCGGAACACCTAATTCGACGTAGAAAAAAATTCGGAGTGGACGCCATCGGCGCAAAACAACGCGCGAGCGCCTTCTGCGCAGAACAACAAATTCAACACGGGCGCCTTTGACGCGGAATAACAAATTTAGAGTGTGCATTCGGCAATTTTTTTACGCTAATACAATTTTAATTTAATGGATCTTGCTTCTCCACGATCTTTCCCAATACAATTTTAATTTCAAAGTTTAGTTTCCCAAGACACTTTTCCCCCAAAATTTAATCTCGACAATCTTTCCCAAGACACTTTTAATTTCAAAGTTTTGGTTACCAATACACTTTATCCCTTAAAGTTTAAGTTTTCCCACTAAAATTTTCACAAAATCCAATCTCAATCATTGATTTAATAAGATCAAATCTCAGCCACTCTTTATCTTGTCCTAGTCAGCCCTAGAATTCAAAAAACGTTGTCAAATGCATAATAGATTCTAGGGGTTTTGTTGCGTATTCTTGCATATTTGGGGCTCTAGGAGCCGTATTTGGCCATGAAATTTGGAGGCCCTGAAGACAGAGGCTAGATCTATCATCTGAATGAGATTTGGGGCTATTTAGAGAGAATTGGTGATATTTTTCCTATCTTTAACCTTGTTTTCTGCATATTTGGCTTGTATTTGAAGTATTATTCACGTATTTTTGTAAGGATCGCCTTATCCTTGCAATACTAACAACACACACCAGAGGGGGATGAATAGTGTAATGGCAATAAAATTGTCCAATTAAAATTAAACTTGCAAATGCAGAATAATAAATGCAAGAGGAAATAATTGACACAATCAATCCAAACGCAAACACAAGATTTTACCCTGGTTCCCCAAACTTGGGTACGTCCAGCCACATCAATATTCATTATATTTCCACAAAGAGAAGTGAATACAAATCCCACAAAGAGATACATCACCAAGAGGATTTTGCCCTACACAAGGACCCAACCAACCCTACACAGAGGTCAAACTCCCACCTAGAGAATTACTAACTCCCACTCAGAGAATTAGGGTTAGCCCTACACTAGGATACCAAACTCCCACAAAGAGAGTTACTCCCACAAAGAGAGTTATTCCCACTAAGAGAATAGACTAATCCCACAAAGAGATAAACTCCCACAAAGAGAGAAAGACTAATTCCCACAAAGAGAATTAGTGTTACAAGAAACACCAAGTAAAATAAATACTCTTACCTATGCCTTGAGATGCTTACTCATAAATGAATGTAAGGCATGGAAGAGGATCTCCAAGTGTTGAGATTGGCTTGAAAGCACTTGGATGAATTCCCTTGAGCTGGACTTCAATGCATGAAGAGGAATGAGGGCTCACAAGAGGGAATTGAGAGAGTTTAAGAGTGGCTTATAGATCTCTTGAGATTTTCAATAGCATCAAGAAGTTCTAGAGATATTAGCACACCCATATATATATAGGAACCCTATATCAACACTCAAAACCCAAGAAAACAGCCAACATCCCAAAGCAGCAACGGCTAGAAACTGGGCGAAAACGACACCAACAGTCGACTGATGATCATAAGACAGTCGACTGATCAACGGCTAGAAAATATCCAACGGATATAATCTGATCCAGGACAGTCGACTGATGAAGTCGAAACAGTCGACTGAAAACAGGATATGCGCCTGTAAAACCTTCAGCAGGCGACTGCTGCAGGGGATGGAATAAAACATAGAGCTGCACTCTTTCTGTAGAAAAGCATACATGCGACTGATGTCAAGAATACAGTCGACTGTAAAATAGTCAGGCGATTGTAAAACCTTAATTAGTCGTCTGCTGCAGGAGATGGAGAAAAACAGAAAGAAGCAGAGATTGCACTTACGCTACTTAGACGACTGTTGACCAATCTACATGTGACTGTAAATATACAGGCGACTGTAAACTGTGAAGCAGTCGACTGTTGCGTAAATCTTAAGTAGAGACAATGGAAATGTTGACTTGAGCAGTGCATATCAGGCTACTGTAGAAGGATCGACAGGCGATTGGAAATCACCCAGTCGACTGTAAATACTTCTGCAGGCGACTGATGGAAAGCCAGAGACTCCAAATGAGTCTTTGGTCAAGATGAACCTATTAGGTTAGATTCTATGATAATCCTAAGGCTCACTAAGATGGTTAAATGCATATGCATGTATGAGTAGACCATCTATCAAGCATTACATTAACCTAGACTCAAATGAGAGAGAAAGCAATAAAGGAATTATTACATGGATTACATTGCTCTCCTTAGAGTCTAAGTCTTCCATCTTGTTGCCTTGATGCTCTCTATCATCTCCAAGCTTTGGCACTCATTGAGTCCATGCTTTGGTCCTTCTTCACTTGATGCACATCCTTGCACCAAGTGATTAGTCTCCAAGAAAGATATTCTTGAAATGAAACTGTGAGACTAAAACACGAGAGTCATTAGCAACAACATAATGTTGTGATCATCATCAAAATAAGATTGGTATGAAATACCAGTACTCAACAATCTCTCCCTTTTTGATGATGACACACATTATGTAAAACACATAGAATTAAAGCACAATGCTAATGAGCTCCCCCTACTTATATGCACCAATTATACATTGAGATACACAATAGAAAATACTGATTATATCAAATAAGATCATGGTGACATATAATAGGCATGGATTACATAAACCAATTGCAATAGACAATATCATGCAAACAAGTATGGCTTATACAATTCCATATATCTCTCCCCATAGATATATCTCCCCCCAATATGCATATGAATGAAATACAAGATATACATTTACATAATGCATATAACTCTCCCCCTTGACATCGTCAAAAAGGTGGATATCAAATATATCCCCCTTTGTCATCTTAACCAAGATGTGACAATATGCGAGAAATAAGGAGATGTATGATACCAAATTGAAAAATTTAGTGGGTATCAATCACTATCCCATGCTCCCCCTATATCATAGAAATAGTCAAATTTTGACTTCTAGGATCTAATACCAATTTTAAAAAAGGAGATTAACAATCTCTAATAATTGAGGTAAATAGCAATTGTAGAAAAAGAATCTTGGAAAATAATCCTCTTTACTAATTGATATACATATATTGGAGCCACGGGCTTAAAGTGTATCAAAGCAATAGATATGGAAAAATCAAGCTTCAAAGATACACAAAGATATTGCCAAAACAAATATAACATGAAACATGTTGGCAATGTCTTATAGGTTTGGTTTGAGACCAAAAATAACCAATAGTAAATATGATCTCAAACACACCTGAAATGAGAGTCAAAATATTGTTTAAAATATTTTAAACATACACATATTAACTCCCCCATTGACGTCCATATGGATCAATTAATGCATGCATGTCAATGTATTCCCCAAGGTCCCCATTTTCATGAAAAAAAATAAGTTTGAAAACATTTTCAAAATCATGAAACACACACAAACAATGGGTATGCTAAAGTAAACATTTAAGCACAATACCCATGCAATATGCATATGTGTGAGGAACCTAAACATTAGGGAATCAAACCCAAAAGGAGTTTGATTTCCTAATGTAATCACATGAGGTGATCACATCCCTAACTAGAGAGTGATGTAACTATCCCTCTCTTGCACACTAACCTTAGAGGGAATCTATAAACTCAAGGATTTCATAAGCAAGAGTTTTGCCTTTGCAAAAGGGATGGATGTGGCATGCTTAGGTGTAGAAACGAGTTTCTTGGCATGCAAAGAGTGAGGATTTTGCTTCTTAACAAAAAATGAAGAGTCTTCATTCTTCCTCATTACCTCGTGATCTACATGCTTCTTGTTAATGTTATTGTTGTACAAAAAAGCATTGTGATTCTTCTTAGGTGCTTTAGCAATATTTCTTGTATTTGCACCATAAGAGGAATTAGAGGTGGGTTTGGGTCCCACATTTTGAATATACCCCAAACCTCCTCTATGATTTGCCAGATGTTGTTTTTCCAACAAATCATGGAGCGAATCCCTAGAATACACAAAGCTTTTGAGCTTACGGGATTCCTCTTCACATTTCATCGTAAGTTGTTGAATGCGAGTTTCTAAGCTAAGATTTTGAGCAACAAGATTATCATTAGTTAAACTCAATTCCTTAACTTGAGAGAGAAGTGTGTCTCTCTCACTAGTGTCACAAACATGCAAAGCATCATGATTATATACACAGTAGATTCTAAAGCATGCACCCTACTCATAGCATTCTTAAGATTAGCTTTCATTTTACCATATGAGTTGATGCATTTACTTACCAAGTTAGAGGCCACATTGAGGCGGTATTCGAGCTCCTCGTATGATAGCTTTTCCTCCTCAACTTCCTCATCGGTTTCCTCCTTGACTTCCTCATCGCTTTCCTCCTCGCTTGAGCTTGACAAAGACTCTTCCTCATTAGCCATGAAGCACATTTCTTCTTTGGAGTTGAGCCACACTTCTATCTCTTCATTACTTGAGCTAGAGGAAATTGATGAAGAATCATCAAAAGCTGCGAAACACATGTGATCATGCTCCTTGTCATCCTTTTCTTCATCACTTGATGTGTCCACATCGGATCATCAAAAGTACCGATAAGTCACTTCTTTTGGTTCTTGAGCTCGGACTTGACTTTCCAATACTTCCTCCCTTTCCCCTTATAGGTATCTTTGGTGGATTTGGAAGGACACTCAGTAGCAAGATGACCTTTTTCTCCACAATTGAAACAAATAAACTTGTTAGACTGGGAGGCAAACTTTGACGAAGATATACCTTGTTTGTCCTTGAGGAATGTCTTGAAAATCTGGAATTGCTTGGCAAGCTCGATGTAGTCATCGTCGCTATCATCTTCTTATACATCATCTTCACTCGGAGCTTCCCGTTGGAAGTTCTTTCTCCACTTGAACGACTCCTTCTCGACATGGAGTGCAACCCCCTTTTTCTTCTCGGGCTTGATTGGTTGAACATCTTCCTTATGTTGAAGTAACACTTCATTAGAAATCTCTAATGTATGCCAAATTCCAATGGCCGATTTGCACATGGAGATACAGTTGAACTCATTCGGAGTGAGGGTGCAATGGAATGCATACATAGCCCTTGCATTTACTCTGATCGAGTTCTTTTTCGCCTTAGTTCTAGAAGCCACGGGTGAAGTAGGCTCCTCAAACGGCAACTCCGTGATGTCCCAAAGGTCTTGACCCTTCATGTATATCCTCATCCTGATCTTCCAACTAGCATAGTTGGTTCTGTTGAAGAGCGGGGGTCGATCGGTAGACAGACTTTCTTCATGAGATGTGGATGAAGTGTTGAATGCCATCGTTGCAGTATGCTATAACCTCGCTCTGATACCAATTGTAAGGATCGCCTTACCCTTGAAATACTAACAACACACACTAGAGAGAGGGGGGGGGGGTTAATAGTGTAATGGCAATAAAATTGTCCAACTAAAATTAAACTTGCAAATGCGGAATAATAAATGCAAGAGGAAATAATTGACACAATCAATCCAAACGCAAACACAAGATTTTACCCTGGTTTCCCAAACTTGGGTTCGTCCAGCCACACCAATATTCACTATATTCCTACAAAGAGAAGTGAATACAAATCCCACAAAGAGATACCTCACCAAGAGTATTTTGCCCTACACAAAGACACAACCAACCCTACACAGGGGTCAAATTCCCACCAAGAGAATTACTAACTCCCACTCAGAGAATTAGGGTTAGCCCTACACTAGGGCACCAAACTCCCACAAAGAGAATTACTCCCACAAGGAGAGTTATTCCCACAAAGAGAATAGACTAATCCCACAAAGAGATAAACTCCCATAAAAAGAGAAAGACTAATTCCCACAAAGAGAATTAATGTTACAAGGAACACCAAGTAAAATAAATACTCTTACCTATGCCTTGAGATGCGTACTCATAAATGAATGCAAGGCATGGAAGAGGATTTCCAAGTGTTGAGATTGGCTTGAAAGCACTTGGATGAATTCCCTTGAGCTGGACTTCAATGCATGAAGAGGAATGATGGCTCACAAGAGGGAATTAAGAGATTTTAAGAGTGGCTTATAGATCTCTTGAGATTTTCAATAGCATCAAGAAGTTCTAGAGATATTAGCACACCCATATATATATAGGAACCCTATATCAACACTCAAAACCCAAGAAAACAGCCAACAGCCCAAAGCAGCAACGGCTAGAAACTGGGCGAAAACGACACCAACAGTCGACTGATGATCATAAGACAGTCGACTGATCAACGGCTAGAAAATATCCAATGTCTATAATCTGAGCCAGGTCAGTCGACTGATGAAGTCGAAACAATCGACTGAAAACAGGACAGGCGCCTGTAAAACCTTCAGCAGGTGACTGCTGCAGGGGATGGAATAAAACAGAGAGCTGCACTCTTTCTGCAGAAAAGCATACAGGCGACTGATGTCAAGAATACAGTCGACTGTAAAATAGTCAGGTTACTGTAAAACCTTAATTAGTCGTCTGCTGCAGGAGATGGAGAAAAACAGAAAGAGGCAGAGATTGCACTTACGCTACTCAGACGACTGTTGACCAATTTACATGCGACTGTAAATATACTGGCGACTGTAAACTGTGAAGCAGTCGACTGTTGTGTAAAGCTCAAGTAGAGTCAATGAAAATGTTGACTTGAGCAGTGCATATCAGGCGACTGTAGAAGGATCGACAGACGACTAGAAATCACCCAGTCGACTGTAAATACTTCAGCAGGTGACTGATGGAAAGCCAGAGACTCCAAATGAGTCTTTGGTCAAGATGAACCTATTAGGTTGGATTCTATGATAATCCTAAGGCTCACTAAGATGGTTAAATGCATATGCATGTATGAGTAGACCATCTATCAAGGCATTACATTAACCTAGACTCAAATGAGAGAGAAAGCAATAAAGAAAATATTACATGGATTACATTGCTCTCCTTAGAGTCTAAGTCTTCCATCTTGTTGCCTTGATGCTCTCCATCATCTCCAAGCTTTGGCACTCATTGAGTCCAAGCTTTGGCCCTTCTTCACTTGATGTCCATCCTTGCACCAAGTGATTAGTCTCCAAGAAAGATATTCTTGAAATGAAACTGTGAGACTAAAACACGAGAGTCATTAGCAACAACATAATGTTGTGATCATCATCAAAATAAGATTGGTATGAAACACCAATACTCAACAATTTTGAGGTTTTGATGATGTATTTGTCTATGAATACTGAATATTTTCTCTCCATACATGGTTAATCTTCATATGTGTTGGTAGTGATGTAGTTAGGGTGTTGTAATCATTGATTTCAATATCTTTTCACCCTATATTCACGTTATATTGCGTATTTCGTTGATTCCTACATATATCGTGTTGGTGTATGTTATACGGAGACGTGTGCATGCTTGAATCGAATATGATCTTTGCGGACTTATTCGTGATGTGATCCGAGAGGATGTATTGTGATCCGAGAGGGAACTTATGCGTATTTTCCTTATGAACTCAATGTTATACATGATTACTTGTAATGCCCGTATGTGTAAAATACTATTTGGGTGTGAGCGTATAGTAATTTTGTTGTGTGTATAGTAATTTTGGATATGTATGGCTATAAGGTGACTATGATATGCTTTGGATATATAAGTGAATACGTGTGGTTGGGCATAAATTGATATTATTGTTAGCATGCGATTAGTGCTTATTAGCGTGCTTAGCGATTTTCGTTGGTGAGTGTGTATAGTGAAACGGTATGTTTATGATAATTGGCTATGCTGAGATAATTATTAATAAATGACATTATTATTATTGATGTTTGGTTGTTATTTTTGGGTGATGTTGGTATTATTTTTGGTATTAGTATTTTTCTTATTGGTGGTGTTGATTAATATTATTGTTACCATTGTTAAGGTCGTAGTTAATTTTAGAAACCTTGATGTTGTATGATGTGTGGGTTGTTGGGCTTGGTGTGTGGGCTTGATGTTTGGGCTTGAATATGAGATGAAAGAAGGGGTATGAGATATGTTTAATAGAATGGCAAACTTGTAGATGCCCACTTCCTTTCCTTTCCCTACAAACTTCTCTTCTTCTCATTTTATTATTTTTTTTGTTTCCTCCCTTCTCCCCGTTTTCCCCAACCCAGGCCGAAACCCAACTTCCCCCCTTGCTGCCGAATTTTTGTGGAGGGATTGGATGAGAAAAAGAAGAAGAAATGAAGAGGAAAAAGAGAGGTTTGAAGCCCTAATCCTTTTCCCTTCCATCTCTCTCAATTTCTATTCTTCCTCTCATCTCCATGGCCAAACCCTTAACCCAAAAATCTGTCCAAGCTGGCCGAAATCTGTTCTTGTCTTTTTCCTTCCATTTCAAGTACAAATTCCCTTGTTTCATGCTTCTTTTGAGCCCTAATGTTAGCTAGAGCTATATGGGGGAGTTTGGAGCTAGGAGGAGGTGATTTCAAGGCCTAGGATGATGAATTTTGGAGGGGTAATGTTCAAATACGGGATTCTTGGGGCTTGGTGGGTTCTTGGAGGATTTCTAGGTGAAACTCATCATTTTTATAGTAGGATTCCAATCACAATTCATATGTTTCATTTCATTCCATATTGAATTCAAAGTGTGCATCGTTTAGGGTTTTGTAGCAATATTTTGGTTGATGCATTCTAATTTGAATTGGGATGCTATATTAACTTATTGGATGCTATAATTACTTTTCATGTTGCCCTTATATGTTTTGTTTCAATAATTTGAATTTGCTCCTACATGTTGAAAGGTTGGGATATTGGAAGCTAGCATTCATTCAATTTTCTTTGTATATGGAAATGGGAATTATGCAAATGACTTTATAGGAAGTGTTGAATTTAATTGATGCTATGTTTTAGATTCATTTTGCCTTTAGTAACAACATGTTGACTTGAGTAATTGTTAAGTAGAAGTTGTAAGGATCCTGTCTATGGGGAAAACACTAGAAGGGGGGTTGAATAGTGTTTATGCAAATTTAATAGGAATTTACGCCAAATAAAATGCAATCCAACAAATAGTGCGGAATAGAAAACAACCCAAAGAGAAACACACGTAAACGCAGTTATGTTTCAAGGGTTCGGATTACCCAAGTCAACTCCCGACTTGTTCCCGGTAATCCTACGTCCCCACCACCCGGATACCACCGGATACTCAAGTTAGAACCCTAACTTGAGGTTTCCTTAAAACCCCACTTGTAGCAACCCTACAAGTGCAATCAAATACAATCGATGTCCTTAACTCCCACAACCAGGGAGCAAGCAAAAACCACTCTCACAACCGAGAGCACAATTCAAATAATGAAGTTATGAAATCTGAAAGCAACACTTACAATCACCTATGCCTTGAAGTAGAACTTGAAAGAGAAGTGTGATGTGTGTTGATGAACTCTCTTGGAAGAGAGGAGTAAAGCCCTTTCTCTTGACTGCACCAAATGCCTAGAGGATCAATCTTTGGTTCTAGGTTGGAGAGCAAGAGAATCAGATTTGGAAATACTTAGGGCTTTGGATTTGAAAGCTTTGATCTTTGGAAATGAAAGCTTGAAGGATTTTGCAATGAATGAGTAACCTTCCAATGAAACAGTAGAAGCTCTATTTATAGCTTTCTCAAATCCACAAAACAGTTTAGGAAAAAACCCAATCGAAATCCGTGAGAAAAATCTCAACGGATATAATCTGAACTCGCGACAGTCGACTGTTGAACAGACCACAGTCGACTGTTGCACAGTCAGCAAGGGTAGGTGAGAATTCATAACGGTAACTTACCACATGGACAGTCGACTGATGAAGCCAAGACAGTCGTCTGTAAAATCAACAGGCGACTGGCCGAGAGAAGAGTAAGTTAGATGAAATACTGGAAATCTCACAAGATACAGGACAGACGACTGATGCAAGGAACACAGTCGACTGTTAATCAGAACAGGCGACTGTATAACTTTAAATAGACGACTGTCACAGACAGGAGAAAATTCCAGAGAGCTAAGTCAAAGATTAGACTTACAGACAGGCGACTGTTGCAGCATAGTCAGTCGACTGATCTAATATACAGTCGACTGTAAATACAGCAAAAGTCGACTGGCCGTAGAAATCGGATCAAACAGAGTTTGGGCAAGGAGAGACAGGCGACTGATGAACCATTCACAGTCGACTGTCGCTAAGACAGGCACCTGATAAACGTTCAACAGTGGCCTGTGCGAGATAATCAGAGAGGACCCAAAAACTGCATTGTAATAGTCTGTGCATAACAGGCGACTGTAGAACAAAACACAGTCGACTGTTTTTGAGCCAGGCGACTGTAAACTGTTAAGCAGTCGGCTGTTATAAACACTCCTAGCACAAACAAAAGAGAATTGAATTGAGATCAAAGGACAAAGGTCTAGAGGTGTCCTATGACCGAAAGTAGATGTGTGTGAGTGCTCCATCATAGTTCTACTTCTAAGCTACATACTAGAAGAGATAAAAGAAAAATTACATTGACGAATAATCTCTTCTTTCCATCGTATGAGCTTGAAGTCTTTACGGAGCTTCAATCATCAATCTACTATCATCCAATTCATATCATTTGCCTTCAATCACGTTTGTGAGTCATCCATTGCTAGTTGATCTTCATAGTAAGCTTAGAAAATGGATTAACTGCAAAATAGGGGATTAGTCACACGTATTTATGTTTGCTCATCATTAACACCAAGTAGGGAGAAGTCCAATACTCAACATTCTCCCCCTTTTTGATGATGACAAACAAACATAAACAAAAAGATAAATAGTTGTGCGTAATGAAAACTTACTCCCCCTACATAGATGCCAATCAAGTTAGTCAACAAATATTAGAGCATCTATATAGCAATTGAAGCAAATGAGTGAGATAAGAATGAATTTAATTCATGAAATCTAGGAAATAAGAAAAATCCCAATTCATTGTAATCTTACTCCCCCTGAATCTAAGGCAACGAAAATCTTAGATTCAAGCGTTAGAACACATACTTAGCACATCCATTATGAATCTTGTATGTTTATTTCTCTCCCCCTATGGCATTTTCCAAAAAGGTGGGAGCAAATAACAACAATAATAATAGTGCTAAAATACGAACTAACAACAATCAAGGAGTATAAACATATATCGAATCAAAAACTCATAAAGTCTCATCATATACAATGTGAGAAAAGGAATTGAAATCCAATATCAACATTTTAGATATTCGAAATGAAAATAATTTTCACATATTCATCACATCAAGGAAAGAGCATGAATTATCCAATATCAAATTCTTGTATTGTCTCAAAAAACATAGCAAGAAGAGTGAAGCATACATAGAGACAATATATCATATATCACACAGACGTTAATCAATATAGCATAGTGTGACATAAAAGAGAGATGCAACAACATATATATATATATAATATAAAACAGCTGAGTACATCAACGGATGGTCATCAACATGGCCATCCCAAAAAGATACATCATGAGCAACAAAAAAATAGCCACATCATGACAACATCAAAGACTGTATATATAAAAAGTGTGGCATACAGCATCATCCATCATACAACGACAAAACATATAACAAAATCCAGAAATATCGTTCTAAGGGTGAGCGACTCCAGGGTCTGCGGACGAGGGAGCAGGCTCTGATGCAGCAGGAGTGTCATCTGGAGAAGGATCAGATGGAGCAACAGGAGCAACAGCAGCATCATCATCCTGTGTAGAGGCAACACCAGGAGGCTGAAGGGGCACATGGGTCTGAGGAAGATATTGTCTCAAATCCTTAGGGAAGGGAATTCCCTGATGGAGGAGGGAGAGAGACAGCAGCCGGTAAATACCAGAGATCATCGACAAAATAGTATCCTGAGGCGGTGGAGCAGATGATGATGAAGGCAAATCGGCTGGAGGCACAGTGGATGAGGATGGAGCTGAAGTAGTCTTCCTCTTCTTCGAGGCAGTCCGCAGAGCCGAAGAGGACTTCGACTTCGCAGAAGCATCGAGGAGAGGGCCAAAGGGCATGGGCTCGTAACGGGTCAGGTCAATACCAAAGTGACGGAAGACACGAGTCAAAATACCACCAAAGGGAATGTGAGACGAGGAGGACGTGAACTCAACCTTGTCCATCATGTCAAGGAGGACACTGGCCCAGTTCACGGGCATGCCAGAGAGAATAGCATACATACACTTTAGTATATCCTGAGACGGCTGATCGGACGATCCATATCTCGGCAGAATGTTGGACTTCACCACTAGGTGAACAGCCCAACCCCGTGCAGAGAACATGGATGATCTGACACCCGAATCAAGAGCTAAAGGAACCTCTCGAAACATATCCCTGAGAACAGACTGGTCAAGATCGTCAATCTCAGAAAAGCTGATATCAGTGGGGAGGGAACCGACAGAAGGAATCCTAGGGATAGTCCCTAAAAGAGAGGGAGTGAGCTGAATGTGGGTTCCCTGGACGACAGTATCAAGGATGCCAGTAGTCGAATACTCACCGCGAACGCGGTTCGCATAGAAGAGCTTCACCAGAAATGGGTAGGCTCTGGGGGACTCGCTCTGAGAGAAGCGAAAAAGATCGGACAGATGAGTAGCGGACAGAATGTCAGAAAGTCTCTCGGCAGTGAATGCGGGAAAAGCAATGTACCGCTCCCTAAGCAGATTGATCCCAAGAAGAGAGCGGAACTTTGCTAGACAAAGATCGTCTCTGCAAACGGGAACCAGGGGATCAGAAGGGGGTACAGCAGGAGTTTCTTCAGACGAACTGGATGCAGAAGGAGACACATGAGGAATCTCAGCAGCAGGCTCACTGATGTGAACACCAGTAGGCTTGCGTTGACGACGAATCAAGGGCTGAGCATCACTTGACGAAGAAGAAGGAGAATACCCCGGCGACGATGAACGTATGGGTGACTGGGCATGCTTGGTTTGAGCTTTATAGGGTTTATTTCTCTTGGCGATGAGTTTCTTAGGAGCCCTAGGTTGTTTAGAAGCAATGATCTTCTCTTTTCCCTTAGGTTTAGGAGCCATGGGAACAAGAGAGGAAAAACAAACGCAACAAACGGAAACAACGACAGTCAAGAGAGAGAAAACACACCAACCGAGGGAAGACAGACGATCGCGAAGATGAAGATCAAAGATGACGGAAGACCATGATCGACAGCGACGTTTAGGAGGAGATCGACGGCTGAAGACACGAAATCGATTGATTTTGTAGAGAGAATCGAGCGGGAAGTTGAACGGTCGATGCGGAGGAGAGAGAAAAATGACGTGGGGAAATGATCGCGTCGATTGAATATAAATTAGGGAAAATCAATCTGAGCCATTGGATCAAATAATCGACGGCTCGGATCAAATCAAATGAACCGACACAGCAGGAGACAGTCGACTGGAGAACAAAAGTCAATCGACTGTAAGAAGTAATAAAATTAAATCTCAGAGAGATGGGCAGTCGACTGGCAAGTATAATGCAGTCACCTGTCCGCTGGACAGTCGACTGACATATACTCAACAGTCGGCTGGCCGAGAATTAATACATATCACAAGAAAAACAGAGAACACTGAAAAAAAATTGACAGAGAGAACAATCGCCTGATGACTAAATTGCAGTCGCCTGTTACATTAACAGTCGACTGTAAAACAGTCAACAGTCGGCTGAGCGAAGGATATCAATTTTCATATGAAGGATATAGAGTAGGACAGTCGACTGTCAAAAGAAACACAGTCGTCTGTCCTGGTCCAAAAATGCACAGTGAGATAGAATTCCAGAGAATAAGAACACTCACCCTAGGACCTATACTCTAATCACAAATACATCTTAAAATCATTATGAAAACAATAAATCTATTGAAACACAAATTATTCCAATCAACTTCGAAAACTCATGAAATCAAATAAGTCACAATTGCCTTTCTTAATCTCATAAAACAATAAAGCACATGAAGAAAGACAATCAAATATATATGAGCTCAATAAGGAGTTATAGCATGAAAAATTGAGCTTCTAGATTTCAGATTCAACCATAATTCCCAATTCTCCACGCAACCTCACAAATGTATCTTCTTTAAGAGGTTTAGTGAAGATATCGGCAATTTGTTTTTGGGTTTCAATGTACTCTAAGATGATGTCCTTCTTAGCTACATGATCATTTATAAAATGGTGTCTCACGTCTATGTGTTTGGTATGGGAGTGGTGTACCGGGTTCTTGGAAAGATAAATAGCACTTTGATTATCAACCATGATAGGGCAAGTATCACAATTGACACCATAGTCACTAAGAGTGTGTCTCATCCAAAGAACTTGTGCACATGCAAGACCCGCGGTAATATATTCCGCTTCAGTCGTGGACAATGACACCGAATTCTGTTTCTTAGAGAACCAAGAAACTAAGGAATTTCCTAAGAAATGGCATGTGCCACTAGTACTTTTCCTGTCGGACTTGCATCCGGCAAAGTCGGCGTCACTATATGAGATTAACTCATACGTGCTAGACTTAGGGTAAAGTAACCCATAATCTAGGGATTGATTGAGATAACGAAATATTCGTTTAACCGCAATCAAGTGTGACTCCTTAGGTCTTGCTTGATATCTAGCACATATACATACGGAAAACATGATATCGGGCCTACTAGCGGTTAAGTAAAGTAAGCTACCGATCATACTTCGATATAGACGAACGTCTACATCTTTTCGGCTATCATCCTTGTGTAGATGAGTAGTAGTACTCATGGGAGTCCTTTTGCTTGAAGACGATTCCATCCCGAATCGCTTAATAAGCTCCCCTGTGTACTTTGTCTGATGTATGAAAGTGACATTCTCCATTTGTCGAATTTGCAATCCAAGGAAGTAGGTGAGCTCTCCCATGTGGCTCATCTCAAACTCATCCTTCATAGACTTGGAAAATTCTTGACAAAGATGAAAGTTAGTAGGACCGAAAATAATGTCATCTACATAAACTTGAATCAAAAGAATGTCATTTTCATAATCTTTAATGAAAAGTGTAGAATCAACTTCTCCCATTTTAAAACCTAAATTCAAAAGAAAGGTCTTAAGGCGATCATACCAAGCTCTAGGAGCTTGTCTCAATCCATACAACGCTTTCTTAAGTTTGAAAACATGGTTTGGAAATTTCTCATGAATAAAACCGGGAGGTTGAGAAACATAGACTTCTTCATTTACAAATCCATTTAAAAATGCACTTTTAACATCCATTTGAAATAATTTAAAATTCTTATGGGATGCAAAAGATAAAAGCAACCTAATAGCTTCTAATCTAGCTACGGGGGCAAAGGATTCTTCAAAATCAATACCTTCCTCTTGCCGATATCCTTGAGCTACTAACCTTGCTTTGTTCCGTGTGATTACCTCGTTTTCATCCGTCTTGTTCTTGAAGATCCATTTGGTCCCAATAGCTTGGTGACCACTTGGAAGAGGTACAAGTTCCCAAACTTCATTTCTCTCGAATTGCGCTAGTTCTTCTTCCATTGCCACTATCCAAGAACTATTCTCACAAGCTTCTTGAATGTTCTTTGACTCAATGGTAGCGACGAATGCGCAATGGGAGAATTCTTCAATTCTTGATCTCGTTCGAACACCCACACCAATATCTCCAATGATTTGGTTATGGGGATGGTTGCGAACGGTTGGATAAGCTTTGGGTAAACCTGAATCACTAGGAACAACTTCAACAACTTCGTTAGAAGTGTTAGTTTCAACAATATTATCATTAATCTTAACATTATTAAGAGAATCACAAAGAATATCTACATTATCATCATCAACATGAGGAAAATCAAAATCTTCATAAAAAGATACGTGAAGTGATTCCTCAATCGTTGAAGAAGTTTTGTTGTATATCCGGTAGGCTTTCCTACGTGTGGAATATCCAACAAAAATTCCTTCATCGGATCTTGGCTCAAATTTGTCTAAATTACCAAAGGTGTTCTTTATAAAACATTTTGAACCAAAGACACGAAAATATTTCACTTGAGGCTTTTTATCGTAAAACAACTCAAAACAAGTTTTGTTTGTTCGGGGTCTCACTAGGATTCTATTGAGCACATAACATGCCGTGTGCACCGTTTCTGCCCAAAATTGTAGTCCTAAATGACTATCATGGAGCATAGTGCGAGCACACTCAATAAGAGTCTTATTCTTTCTTTCTACAACACCATTTTGTGGTGGTGCACGAGGAAAGGAAAAGTTATGAGTTATCCCGGAGTCATCACAAAACTTAGTAAAAGACTCATTCTCAAATTCTCCTCCATGATCACTACGAATAGTGATAATGGTGGATCCTAAAAGATTCTGAATCTTCTTTGCAAATTTGGTAAACTCTTCATGAGCTTCATTCTTATTAGTTAAGAATGAAACCCAAGTAAATCTAGAAAAGTCGTCAACGACAACTAGTCCATAATGAGCATTACCTAAAGAAGCGGTTCTAGTTGGCCCAAACAAATCTAGATGTAGAAGTTCTAGGGGCCTCTTAGAAGTAATCCCTTCTTTAAGCTTAAATGAAGATTTACTTAGTTTACCTCTTTGACATGAATCACAAAAGTTTTTCTTATTAAAAACAATCTTAGGAAAACCTTTGACTAGATCATGCTTAGCTAACTTATATAAGTGCTTGAAGTGAACATGACCAAAATGGCGATGCCATAATAGTTGTTCACTTGTGTTAGCAACTAAGCAATGTTCTACGGTTTTAGGCAAGCTTAAATAATAAATATTTTTACGCCTAATACCGGAAAATAAAACATTTGAATCACAATCAACAATAGTACACAATCCTTCTCCGAAGTTAACCTTGTAACCTTTGTCACAAAGTTGACTTATGGAAATGAGGTTGTGACATAAACCACTAACAAGATAAACATTAGTAATTAGGGGGTTGGAAGGATTACCAACGATACCTACTCCAATGATGGTTCCCTTTTGATTACCTCCAAAAGTGACCGTTGCACCATCTTTGATGCTAATCACTTCGGAGAGCAATGAGGGATCTCCCGTCATGTGTTTGGAGCAACCGCTATCAAGAATCCATCCTTTTCCTTTAGAGCTAATAAGGCATTTATTGCTCTTCTTCTTTCTCTTGGGTACCTATATAATATACCATAAGCTTATGGTACCCAATGTTTGTTGGGTCCAAGAGGATTAGCCCTTTGGAAGCCAAGTCCAAGTGGACTTCCGCTTCCCAACATAGTTACTATTTCTAATTACATCAAGAAAGTAGGAATCAACATAAGCATTCCTAACATTTAGACTAGTGTTCTTAGGACCCCAAATAGTGTACATCTTGGGAGTCCTATTCCTAGTTGCATGCATATGAGTTGGATTTCTATGTGGTGCATGCTTCTTAGGAATATGATTTCTAGCATATATATGAGGTGGAGGATATGCATTGTACATTCTTGAATGATATGAATTCTTGGGAGCATGCATATTATTTGAAGGATATTGATCATGCATGACATGTGGAGAATTAGCATATATGAAAGAATGATGCGTATGAGCATATGGGTGTGTGGGAGCACGTACATGGGTATTTCTCATGTGTGGTTGTGTACGTGTCCGTGGGTGCGGAGCATAAAATGTGTCATGATTATCCACTTGTGAAGTAGGATGTTTCCTACGTGGATGAGTATTAGTGTACATATAAGCATGGCCTTGCTTTTGGTTTCCACCCTTAATGGGTTTCTTGTCAAAAGGAAGAGAAATTGATGTGGTGACATTCTTGGTAGGATTGCTACCTATAGTGTCTTTGACACCACTTGTGGATGCACCGGAGGAAGGCCTCACAAAATCTATAGTGACACCACTATAGGAGGTGCGATCATTAGATGCATTTGCTTTAACAAATCCAAGGCCAACACGATGTGTGGCCGGAAATTGATTTGCAAGCAAATCATCCAATTGTCCTTGTCCCTTATTGAATCTCACAATACGGGAGGACATGAGCTCATATTTCTCCTTTAAAGAAGAAATGTTGGTATCCAAGGTGGACACCCGTGCTTTGAGCTCGTGCACTTGGGTTTTAAGAGAATCATTCTCTAATCCCAATTGTGTGTGGCGTGTAACTAGATCACTATCATCCATGGGATGTGTTTAATCTAGTTGAGATTTGAGGAAATTCACCTCATTTCTCAATGTGACATTTTGAGAAGCTAAGTTTGCTTTCTCAAGGGTTAAAGTATCAACAATGGTGTCATTGCTGATAATGCATGGAATGGATGACTTGCTAACTTTTGACTTCTTTAAGCTAGAATATCTACGCATTAAAGATTGGTATTTAGCAAATAGTTCTTCATTAGCTATGCGAACTTCATCCATTGTTACCTCGGTGTTATCCGTATCGGAATCACTCTCATCCGAGAGTGGGTCTTCAAGTGCCATGAAGCACATGTGGGCGCTCTCACCCTTCTCATCATCGGAATCGCTTGATGAGTCATCACTTGAGTCATCAAAGGTACCGACGAGTCCTTTCTTCTTGTCTTTCTTGTTCTTGTTGGACTTGTGGTACTTTGGTGCCTTCCACTTTTCTTTGTTGTTTAGCATTGGGCAATCCCTCTTGATGTGCCCTGGCTTATTACACTTATAACAAAGAGAGAAAGTAGCATTAGTAGATTCAAAACGTTTGTTGGAGGGAAATTTACCTTTGCGGAAGAAGCGTTGGAACTTCTTCGCCATTTGGGCCATTTCACCCAAATCCATTTCGTTCTCGGATTCATCACTTTCGGAGGATGACGAATTGACGATGAACGCCAAAGCTTTCTTCTTGGCATCCGAGGGATTCATCATGGCTCGAATCTTCAATCGGTTATCCCGTCTTACTTCGTAAGACATAAGAGTCCCGATGAGATTCACCACGGTGTAGTTCTTTAAGTCATTGACCTCTTCAATGGCGATTGCTCGTCTTTCCCATTTGGAGGTCATCCCCATGATAATCTTCCTTACCTTTTCAGGTTCGGTGTAGATTTGGCCAAGGGCTTCCAATTCGTTTGTGATGTCGATAAAGCATCCGTACATCGACGCAATGCTCTCATTTTCCTGCATGTGAAACAAGTCGAAGTTTTGCACGGCAACATATAACTTTGAAAGCTTTACCTTATTCATTCCCTCGTGGGTAACGATGAGATGGTTCCAAATTTGATATGCACTCTTACATGTGCATATCTTGTTGAACTCATTCGGGTCCAACGCACAATGAAGAGCGTTCATTGCTTTAGCGTTGTTGACTTCGGCGGACTTTTCGGAAGTCGTCCATTTCTCGAAATCATCTTCGGAGTGCTCGACATACTCCTTGTGGAGAGTTCTCCAAAGAGAAGCACTCCTAAGGAATGTCTCCATCCTACACTTCCAATAACCAAAGTTAGTACCATTGAAATGTGGAGGACGTACCGTAGATTGACCTTCGAAAAGTGTGGATGCTCCATCACGGTCGTGATTGTTGTACGTAGGCGGCGGAGGAACGTTGTTGTTGTTGGATACCATAGATAAAACCTTGCGCTCTGATACCAATTGTAAGGATCCTGTCTATGGGGAAAACACTAGAAGGGGGGTTGAATAGTGTTTATGCAAATTTAATAGGAATTTACGACAAATAAAATGCAATCCAACAAATAGTGCGGAATAGAAAACAACCCAAAGAGAAACACACGCAAACACAGTTATGTTTCAAGGGTTCGAATTACCCAAGTCAACTCCCGACTTGTTCCCGGTAATCCTACGTCCCCACCACCCGGATACCACCGGATACTCAAGTTAGAACCCTAACTTGAGGTTTCCTTAAAACCCCACTTGTAGCAACCCTACAAGTGCAATCGAATACAATCGATGTCCTTGACTCCCACAACCAGGGAGCAAGCAAAAACCACTCTCACAACCGAGAGCACAATTCAAATAATGAAGTTATGAAATCTGAAAGCAACACTTACAATCACCTATGCCTTGAAGTAGAACTTGAAGGAGAAGTGTGATGTGTGTTGATGAACTCTCTTGGAAGAGAGGAGTAAAGCCCTTTCTCTTGACTGCACCAAATGCCTAGAGGATCAATCTTTGGTTCTAGGTTGGAGAGCAAGAGAATCAGATTTGGAAATACTTAGGGCTTTGGATTTGAAAGCTTTGATCTTTGGAAATGAAAGCTTGAAGGATTTTGCAATGAATGGGTAACCTTCCAATGAAATAGTAGAAGCTCTATTTATAGCTTTCTCAAATCCACAAAACATTTTAGGCAAAAACCCAATCGAAATCCGTGAGAAAAATCTCAACGGATATAATCTGAACTCGCGACAGTCGACTGTTGAACAGACCACAGTCGACTGTTGCACAGTCAGCAAGGGTAGGTGAGAATTCATAACGGTAACTTACCACGTGGACAGTTGACTGATGAAGCCAAGACAGTCGTCTGTAAAATCAACAGGCGACTGTACTTACTTCGACAGGCGACTGGCCGAGAGAAGAGTAAGTTAGATGAAATACTGGAAATCTCACAAGATACAGGACATACGACTGATGCAAGGAACACAGTCGACTATTAATCAGAACAGGCGACTGTATAACTTTAAACAGACGACTGTCACAGACAGGAGAAATTTCCAGAGAGCTAAGTCAAAGATTAGACTTACAGACAGGCGACTGTTGCAGCATAGTCAGTCGACTGATCTAATATACAGTCGACTGTAAATACAGCAAAAGTCGACTGGCCGTAGAAATCGGATCAAACAGAGTTTGGGCAAGGAGAGACAGGCGACTAATGAACCATTCACAGTCGACTGTCGCTAAGACAAGTACCTGATAAACGTTCAACAGTGGCCTGTGCGAGATAATCAGAGAGGTCCCAAAACTGCATTGTAATAGTCTGTGCATAACATGCGACTGTAGAACAAAACACAGTCGACTGTTTTTGAGACAGGCGACTGTAAACTGTTAAGCATTCGGCTGTTATAAACACTCCTAGCACAAACAAAAGAGAATTGAATTGAGATCAAAGGACAAAGGTCTAGAGGTGTCCTATGACCGAAAGTAGATGTGTGTGAGTGCTCCATCATAGTTCTACTTCTAAGCTACATACTAGAAGAGATAAAAGAAAAATTACATTGACGAATAATCTCTTCTTTCCATCGTCTGAGCTTGAAGTCTTTACGGAGCTTCAATCATCAATCTACTATCATCCAATTCATATCATTTGCCTTCAATCACGTTTGTGAGTCATCCATTGCTAGTTGATCTTCATAGTAAGCTTAGACAATGGATTAACTGCAAAATAGGGGATTATTCACACGTATTTATGTTTGCTCATCATTAACACCAAGTATGGAGAAGTCCAATACTCAACAGAAGTTGCTTGCTTGCTACTTTGGAGTTGCTGGGAATTTGGGCAGAAATACATGCTTAAATTGTTGATGATTTCTCCTAATTTAGAATTAAGAATGACCTGAAAATTTTACGGCATAAACTTAGGGCTAATATCTCTAACTTTCATGTTGAACACTTTTCCAAATTCAGATTAGAAATTGGGTTAGAAATTTCGTGAAATTAGCATGTCTGTTTTTCCTCAACTTTGACACATGTTACGGCAAATGCAATCAGTCCCTCAATTCTTAACGAAATAGTGTGTTCTTGCTCGTTGGAATGTTAACTTCAAGCCATACAACTTTGTAGCTTTCCAGTTTTTCTGAATCTGTCTGCATTTAGGAGTAATTTTGCTCTAAAGGCAGGTCAGTTTCTGTTAGAAATTCCAGAACAGTTTCAGCACATACGCCCTTCGCCGTAAATTCTGTATTAAATTGAATACTTCGTGAAACATCATGAAAATTGATATGTGAATGCATAACACCTATATCTACTACTCAAAGGAGGAGTAAATCTTAAGTGTAGTTCAGAATTATGGAGTTAGCTGCCCCTGTTTGGGACTGTCCTGCTAATTCCAGAAAATGAATGTGCCTGTATGTGGTTGCTTCATCTTCTCCTATTGTTTTCTACATTTTGTGGCTTAAATATATGATTGTCGTGTGTCTCTTTACACGTTTATGTTATTAGCCACCTTGTGCCCCATGAATATGTTAATCTCCATTTTATGTTCAATGTTGAATTGATGTTGTTAATGATGGAATGTTGGCCTTAAGAGGCATTGATGTTGGCCTTAAGAGGCGTTAGTGTTTCAATGAAATAAAAGCAAGTTGGAAATGTGATATGATGTGATTAGGACCCGAGATGGAGTACACGGGCATGGACAAAATGCCACGGTAGGAGGCGGGTGAATACGCCGTTGGCCACCTCTTGATCCATTAGGTGGCTCCACGTTGATAACGGAGTAGAAGCACTTGCACAGCACGCCGGCACATTCTTGGGATCCCCATTGCATTGCATTGCATCGCATTGCTTGTGATTCATATGCATCATGGCATCATTGAGCATTTGTGTGATTGGTGGTTATATATATGTGGTTGTTACTTTATGAGAATGAATGTTGCCATGAATGCATTATGTGTTGAAATAGTTGTATGTTGGACAGTGGAGTTTTGGGTAGTTGCTGGTAGACGAATTTGGGTTGAAGTTGTGGTTCCTTCTCTTGAACTAAAATGTTGTTGTTGATGTTATGTTATTGTTGTTGTTGTCGTAGTAGTAGTTGTTTTTAGTGTTATTGTTGGCGATATTATTAATGTCTCAACTTAAGGCCAAGATAACCTTATTCACACCTCCCTTGACTAAAGCTAATTTTATTGAGAACCCATGTGCAAGTTGGCACCTTTGTGTCGTTAGTCCTTTTCATTGGTTAAATTCAATGGGGACATGGAAATCTTTATTGAATTATATGCAAATTGCCCTCTTTTTCATGCAAGTTGTGACTTTTACCAAAGTTCGATGCACTCGTTGTCATTTAAATGAAGTAGTTATGTTTTAGTTGGACATTTATTCTTGGATCATGTTCAAAGTTATTAACTTCATGGCAAAATTGTGCTAATGGGAGTAGAGTTATGTACTCTTCATTTTGTGTGAAAGAATGGTTGCTAATTAAACTTGTCCATGAGGGTTGTATGGAATTTGTTTGGAAAATTGCGAAGTTTAATGGACAATTGGAAAATTGCGAGGTTTAATGGACAAGATGTAGAATGTTGCATTTCTACATCAAAGAACTTAAAGTGAGTTATGTTGGTTCTTAATTTTAGTGCATGCTAATCCCAACATTCCTTTATGGCACTTCCCTTATGATTCTTGAGCAAGGTTACATTTTTCTTATGATTATAGCTTGTTTCTTTTAAATTTTACTTATGTTGTAATTGGAAAAGTTTGATAAATACAAGAGAAACTCTGCCGAAATTTTTATAAGCAATTCCAGAGCATCCTAAGCATTAGAAACTTCAGTTAGCAATACTTAACAAAGGCCACTCGCTAATTTTCATATTTAAGGCCACTCCCTTAATTTCCATGTTTAGAGGAAACCCCACTTGTAAATTATAAATGAAAGGTTAGTAAGAGGATTTTGAAAATTTCAAGTTGGAAGCTTTAGAGAGTGTCGGACCTTAATTATCACCACCTACACGTACCTACAAGCTTCCTTTATGCAAACTTTGATTTCCAAATCCATTTGGTTCCATTTCAATAGAAAAGAGTGTTTTCCATTAACTTAATAAAGGAGTCTTGTGAACATTAAAATTTAAATGAGAACTGTAGTTTTCCTAACTATGAGTAAGTTCAAGCTTACCTAGGAACTACTACATGAAGCATTCAAGAACTCTTGAAAACCCTAAGTTTCATTAACAGACCGAATTGGTAATATGTTATGCCACGCACACCCCCCATTGGAGGAAGTTGCTATGTAGCTACTCAATGGGTCTTATTTAAGTTGCCTTTCCTTGGATCCATTAGCAAGGTTACTTGGGATGAATGCTGTAATGCTAGAGTTCAGTTTCTTGATATTGCAGATCACCTCTCTATCTGTAGTACTCACTTGTTTTGCAGGCTTCCCTCCTGCCGCAGGTATGCATTTTGTTATTGATGTCATTTGCATTTCCATGTGAATTTGCCATGATATGCCATGAGTTAGTTTCCAGTTTATTGCTTAAAGCATTGCATCTTTGTGCACCATGTGAGTTGGGTTTGGACATCCTACTGGGTCACGCTGTGATGTGTCCCCGTTGATATTTTTCAGGTGTTGGATCTTGGAGTCAGAGGCCCGCGAGCCCAGTTGGTTGGATTTGGGTGTGAGGTGAATGTGAGAGAGATTTGGGTGTGTTATTGTACTTGGGTGAGTTTGGATTATAAAATGCATATGAGATTTGAAATTGATGCTGTAATTGAATAGTTTATATATAGGTTATACTGGTGTTTTGAGTTGGTGGCTCTTTTGTGTTTCTGTGATGTCTGGAATGCTACCGGTACTATCCCAGCAGTGTGTAGTGGGCCTGCTTGAGTTTTGAAATTTTGTACTTCTCTTCCGTAGCACCCGTCTCTTCGGGAATACCTGATATGGATTCGTACTCATCGAGTATACCGGGGAGTGGTGCATTACATTTGGTGGCCCATGCAGGTCACCGCTATGCGGCTGTGTAGGATTAGTACGTGTAGTACCCCAGTGCTGAGAGTAGTTGAGTCCTAAGGTGGGTAGAGTCCAGCCTTGGGATATGACCTGGATATCAGAAGTTTAAGGTGTAGAACCCCTGAGGGTGGACATTATAGTGTTGCTTGAGTATGTATGTTTATGCATATGTATGTGTGTATGTATGTATACTTATGTGTTGATGGCTAAATAGGTTTTGAATGGCTTGTCGAGTATATTGAGACGATATACTCCTATGTGTAATTATGATCATTTGTGACTATGGTATATGTATGAATGAGTATATGGCTATGCGATTGTATTTGAATTGTATGTGTTAATAACTGATTAACATATGAGTGGTGTGTAAACTTGAGTTATCTACTTGATTGAGGTGCATGTAGTATATAGATACATTGCATGGTGGCTATATAATGTATGTGATATGCACATGTAGAATGTGCAGATGCATGAGTGGATCCTTGAGTTCCACCCATATATGTCTGGATATGTCTTAAGAGTATTTTTGAGTTGATGTATGTATGTTATGAGTTGATACATGCATGGCTGTAAGCTGGTACTCTTACACATATATATGGATGAGTATAGTTTTGTATAGATATCTGTGTATTGATATTGATATGTAAGACTCTGTGTGATGATGCATGTGCGAATTTTGGATGGATATTAATGGACGTACATGGTTGTATGTCTGGGTTTGGAGGTGCATGTGTTTATGTGTTAATGAATGGTAGCCTATGAGTAATGTGTATCATGAGAGTATATAATTGATTGATCTCTAGGCCGTCTATGATATGGTGTATTGTCGGTATGGATCCTTGTGTTCCACTCAGGTGTGAGCAAGGTTCTAAATGGCATGAGGCGTGGCGTGGCGACAAGGTCAAGCCTCAAGCCTTAGGAGCCTTGGTGGAGCCACAGTGTTTTTCAAGGCGTGACTTAAGGCGGCAAATGTGTGTATATATTATATAATTATAGAGAGGTAGACAGTAAACTATACTCCACTTAGATGGATTAGTTTCCAAATCCTACCAAATCCATAGCATTCCATCTACATTGAGATGTGTGCTTACTGCTTACAATTAACTAAGTGTTACTTTACTAAAAAGCAATTGTTTACATAACTAAAAAGCATGTGACCTTAGTACGTCATCAATATCAAAGCAATCGAATAACACAGTTGTTAAAGCTATTTGGATAATTGGATTTAAACGAAATTTGCTGATACTTGAATGAACATTGATTTTTACATGTCCTAGTTCAACATCTTGAATAAACTTTGTTCACAAGTACTGTCTGCGAGCGAGATGAAAAGCCATAGGCCCAAATCGAATGCGGACGGCTACGAGATGAAAAGAAGACTCAAATAATGAGAACGGGCCGGGTTCGGGTTCTCTTAGCCCTATAATGCGGATCCGGGTGCTTTTTTTTTTAATTTTTTAAGGCGCGCCTTATGTTTTGTGGCACGCCTTGTGTCGCCATGGTGCGCCATGGCGGCATGTCGCCTCAAAGAGCCAACTTGGGCATTAACGAGGCGTGAGGGTGGAGCCTTACTGCCATGGCGCGCCATGGCGTCACAGTGGCGAGTTTTTTCGAACCTTGGGTGTGAGTGGGTGTGCCCTAGGTGTATTAGAGTTGTGTGTTTGATATCTGTATATATGTGAGATGTATACGGTTGCATGTCTGGTTGTAAGCGGGTACGCTTACACCGTTGTTAAGATAGATATATTGATATCTGGGTGTATTGATGTAAGACTTTATGCATGACATGTGTGTGTATATGTTTAAATATGTACCTGGTGGCATGGGTGGTTGTATGTCTCATGATGTCAGTGCATGTGGGTATATTTGAAATGTTATACTTGTGTGCACCTTAACTAGTAAAAGTGTTGGTATATGAATGTGCTTTATCTATATGATGGGATAGAGTGACCCTATATATCTCTAACCCTCAGCTATGTCCTAAGTTAGAAAGTTCGGGGATGAACTTTATTTTTAAGGTGGGTAGATTGTAATGCCAGTATGTGTAAAATACTATTTGGGTTTGTACGTATAGTAATTTTTGTGTGTATAGTAATTTTCGACATGTATGGCTATAAGGTGACTATGATATGCTTTGGATATATAAGTGAATACGTGTGGTTGGGCGTAAATTGATATTATTGTTAGCATGCGATTAGTGCTTATTAGCGTGCTTAGCGATTTTCGCTGGTGAGTGTGTATAGTGAAACGATATGTTTATGATAATTGGCTATGCTGAGATAATTATTAATAAATGATATTATTATTATTGATGTTTGGTTGTTATTTTTGGGTGATGTTGGTATTATTTTTGGTATTAGTATTTTTCTTATAGGTGGTGTTGATTAATATTATTGTTACCATTGTTAAGGTCTTAGTTAATTTTAGAAACCTTCATGTTGTATGATGTGTGGGTTGTTGGGCTTGGTGTTTGGGCTTGATATTTGGGCTTGAATATGAGATGAGAGAAGGGGGATGAGATATGTTTAATAGAATGGCAAACTTGTAGATACCCACTTCCTTTTCTTTCCCTGCAAACTTCTCTTCTTCTCATTTTATTATTATTTTTTGTTTCCTCCCTTCTCCCCGTTTTCCCCAACCCAGGCCGAAACCCAACTTCCCCCCTTGCTGCCGAATTTTGGTGGAGGGATTGGATGAGAAAAAGAAGAAGAAATGAAGAGGAAAAAGAGAGGTTTGAAGCCCTAATCCTTTCCCCTTCCATCTCTCTCAATTTCTCCTCTTCCTCTCATCTCCATGGCCAAACCCTTAACCCAAAAATCTGTCCAAGCTGGCCGAAATCTGTTCTTGTCTTTTTCCTTCCATTTCAAGCACGAATTCCCTTGTTTCATGCTTCTTTTGAGCCCTAATGTTAGCTAGAGCTATATGGGGGAGTTTGGAGCTAGGAGGAGGTGATTTCAAGGCCTAGGATGATGAATTTTGGAGGGGTGATGCTCAAATAGGGGATTCTTGGGGCTTGGTGGGTTCTTGGAGGATTTCTAGGTGAAGCTCATCATTTTTATGGTAGGATTCCAATCCCAATTCATATGTTTCATTTCATTCCATATTGAATTCAAAGTGTGCATCGTTTAGGGTTTTGTAGCAATATTTTGGTTGATGCATTCTAATTTGAATTGGGATGCTATATTAACTTATTGTGTGCTATAATTACTTTTCATGTTGCCCTTATATGTTTTGTTTCAATAATTTGAATTTGCTCCTACATGTTGCAAGGTTAGGATATTGGAAGCTAGCATTCGTTCAATTTTATTTGTATATGGAAATGGGAATTATGCGAATGACTTTATAGGAAGTGTTGAATTTAATTGATGCTATGTTTTAGATTCATTTTGCCTCTAGTAACAACATGTTGACTTGAGTAATTGTTAAGTAGAAGTTGCTTGCTTGCTACTTTGGAGTTGCTGGGAATTTGGGCAAAAATACAGGCTTAAGTTGTTGATGATTTCTCCTAATTTAGAATTAGGAATGACCTGGAAATTTTACGGCATAAACTTAGGGCTAATATCTCCAACTTTTATGTTGAACACTTTTCCAAATTCGGATTAGAAATTGGGTTATGAATTTCGTGAAATCAGCATGCCTGTTTTTCCTCGGCTTTGACACATGTTATGGCAAATGCAATCAGTCCCTCAATTCTTAACGAAATGGTGTGTTCTTGGTCTCGTTGGAAAGTTAACTTCAAACCCTACAACTTTGTAGCTTTCTAATTTTTCTAAATCTGTCCACATTTAGGATTAATTCTGCTCTAAAGGCATGTCAGTTTCTGTTAGAAATTCCAGCACATTTTCAGCACATACATCCTTCGCCGTAAATTCTGTATTAAATTGAATACTTGGTGAAACATCATGAAAATTGATATGTGAATGCATAACACCTATATCTACAACTCATAAGGGAGTAAATATTAAGTTTAGTTCAAAATTATGGAGTTAGCTTCCCCTGTTTGGGACTGTCCTGCTAATTCCAGAAAATGAATGTGCATGTATGTGGTTGTTTCATCTTCTCCTATTGTTTTCTACATTTTGTGGCTTAAATATATGATTGTCATGTGTCTCTTTACACGTTTATGTTATTAGCCACCTTGTGCCTCATGAATATGTTAATCTCCATTTTATGTTCAATGTTGAATTGATGTTGTTAATGATGGAATGTTGGCCTTAAGAGGCGTTGATATTGGCCTTAAGAGGTGTTAGTGTTTCAATGAAATAAAAGCAAGTTGAAAATGTGATATGATGTGATTAGGACACAAGGTGGAGTGCACGGACATGGACAAAGTGCCGCGCTAGGAGGCGGGTGGATACGCCGTTGGCCACCTCTTGATCCATTAGGTGGCTCCACGTTGATAACGGAGTAGAAGCACGTGCACGTGCACGCCGGCACATTCTTGGAATCCCCATTGCATTGCATTGCATCGCATTGCTTGTGATTCATATGCATCATGGCATCATTGAGCATTTGTGTGATTGGTGGTTATATATATGTGGTTGTTACTTTATGAGAATGAATGTTGCCATGAATGCATTATGTGTTGAAATGGTTGTATGTTGGACAGTGGGGTTTTGGGTGGTTGCTGGTAGACGAATTTGGGTTGAAGTTGTGGTTCCATCACTTGAACTAAAATTTTGTTGTTGATGTTAAGTAGTTGTTGTTTTTAGTGTTATTGTTGGCGATATTATTAATGTCTCAACTTAAGGCCAAGATAACGTTATTCACACCTCCCTTGACTAAAGCTAATTTTATTAAGAACCCATGTGCAAGTTGGCATCTTTGTGTCGTTAGTCCTTTTCATTGGTTAAATTCAATGGGAACATGGAAATCTTTATTGAATTATATGCAAATTGCCCTCTTTTTCATGCAAGTTGTGACTTTTACCAAAGTTCGATGCACTCGTTGTCATTTAAATGTAGTTATGTTTTAGTTGGACATTTATTCTTGGACCATGTTCAAAGTTACTAACTTCATGGCAAAATTGTGCTAATGGGAGTAGAGTTATGTACTCTTCATTTTGTGTGAAAGAATGGTTGCTAAATAAACTTGTCCATGAGGGTTGTATGGAATTTGTTTGGAAAATTGCGAAGTTTAATGGACAATTGGAAAATTGCGAGGTTTAATGGACAATATGTAGAAAGTTGCATTTCTACATCAAAGAACTTAAAGTGAGTTATGTTGGTTCTTAATTTTAGTGCATGCTAATCCCAACATTCCTTTATGGCACTTCCCTTATGATTCTTGAGCAAGGTTACATTTTTCTTATGATTATAGCTTGTTTCTTTTAAATTTTACTTATGTTGTAATTGGAAAAGTTTGATAAATACAAGAGAAACTCTGCCGAAATTTTTATAAGCAATTCCATGGCATCCTAAAGAATACTTAACAAAGGCCACTCGCTAATTTTCATATTTAAGGCCACTCCCTTAATTTCCATGTTTAGAGGAAAACTCACTTGTAAATTATAAATGAAAGGTTAGTAAGAGGATTTTGAAAATTTCAAGTTGGAAGCTTTAGAGAGTGTAGGACCTTAATTATCACCACCTACACGTACCTACAAGCTCCCTCTTTATGCAAACTTTGATTTCCAAATCCATTTGGTTCCATTTCAATAGAAAAGAGTGTTTTCCATTAACTTAATAAAGGAGTCTTGTGAACATTCAAATTTAAATGAGAACTGTAGTTTTCCTAACTATGAGTAAGTTCAAGCTTACCTAGGAACTGCTACATGAAGCATTCAAGAACTCTTGAAAACCCTAAGTTTCATTACCAGACCGAATTGGTAATATGTTATGCCACGCATACCCCACATTGGAGGAAGTTGCTACGTAGCTACTCAATGGGTCTTATTTAAGTCAAGGTTACTTGGGATGAATGCGGTAATGCTAGAATTCAGTTTCTTGATATTGCAGATCACCTCTCTATCTGTAGTAATCACTTGTTTTGCAGGCTTCCCTCCTGCCGTAGGTATGCATTTTGTTATTGATGTCATTTGCTTTTCCATGAATTTGCCATGATATGCCATGAGTTAGTTTCCAGTTTATTGCTTAAAGCATTGCATCTTTGTGCACCATGTGAGTTGGGTTTGGACATCCTACTGGGTCACGCTGTGATGTGTCCCCGTTGATATTTTTCAGGTGTTGGATCTTGGAGTCAGAGGCCCGCGAGCCCAGTTGGTTGGATTTGGGCGTGGGGGTGAATGTGAGAGAGATTTGGGTGTGTTATTGTACTTGGGTGAGTTTAGGTTATAAAATGTATATGAGATTTGAAATTGATGCTGTAATTGAATAGTTTATATATAGGTTATACTGGTGTTTTGAGTTGGTGGCTCTTTTGTGTTTCTGTGATGTCTGGAATGCTACCGGTACTATCCCAGCAGTGCGTAGTGGGCCTGGTTGAGTTTTGAAATTTTGTACTTCTCTTCGGTAGCACCCGCCTCTTCGGGAATACCTGATATGGATTCGTACTCATCGGGTATACCGGGGAGCGGGGCATTACATTACTTTTTGGCACTATTTTATGCGCTTTATCACCACACTTTCAGGAGTTCTCGTGCCCTAGCCAGACGAAACGTTGAGTTATAGAAAAGATATTAATTATCATCGATGGCACACACCCAAATGAAAACACTACCAACACATACTCTCCAAATTAGTACTCCAATATCGAATTCACTGTAACTATCGCAGGATTTTCTTTTATTATTTTAAACTCTTGATACCATATCTTTATACCTGATTGGTGGTCGGTTATTATCGTTTTAGTACTCTTTACAAACTGAAGTTCGTGGTTTTGCAGGTCAGTTGTTCCGTAGATACGATACCGGGACTCACCAGGATTATTACTTGTTCAATCTCCTACACTTGGGAGTAGCGCTCACACATTTTGAGACGAGTCAAGTTTTTGGCGCCGTTGCCGGGGATAACAGCACTTGTGATCTTCGATTTCAGTTCGTTTGGAGGAACATTTGGTAAGATCCTTCCATCTTATATTTTAGGGCTTTTATTATTTTTTTGTTTTATGTTCTTTTATAAAAAATTTAAAAAAAATGGTATACATGAATTTTTATTGCACAAACAATTGGTATGATGCAGAGTATGACGTTGCATACAAGCATAGGACGGAGAAGCTCAAGATCGTTAATTTTAATCAGACAGATTGTGAAACTTTCTTTCAGGCCTGGAGGAGGTTCACAGACATAGTATCGAGCTATCCGCAGCATGGGTACACAAAGAAAGAGCTTATGGAGTCCTTCCTATTTGGACTACGACCACAGCTGCAGGAATTTTTGGGAATCATGACGCCGACATAGGCGTGGAAATACATGGAGTCCTTACATGAGAATGATCAAACTATTAACGAGACTTCAGAGCGTGATTCAACGGAGCCTTCATGCATTGATCAAGGAGAGCAAAGCATAGACTTACCATTGCAACCCTTGAAAGAGGAAGTTTATTTGCTCATTCAGACATATGAGGCTACATCCCATCAATTCCAAGAGAACTTTCTTGCTCGGAGTCGGCAAATTCAACAATCCATTGAAAATCTTACTCGGATGGCCACTTGCTTAGAAGAAAATAATTTTTTTGAAATTCAATTTCACGAATCTAATATCAGTTCATCTTCTATTACCGGTATATCGAGCGAGCCATGTCACGATGAAAGCACAAATCAAAACATTAACATGGCTGGAGGCGTGTGCAAAAGAGAGGACGAGCTAGCAATTTTGGATGAACATGAGGAGGAAATAGCGAGGGACATGTGTTTAGAGATTATCGATATGGGGCCCGAACCATTCTCTCCCCCAATTTTTCCCCAAAATCATTCATCCCTCTCCCCAATGACCGAGCATCATACCGAGAGTTGTGCATATCTTTCAGGGAGTAGTCATCAACATGCTTTAATTTATTTCACCTATTTTGTTGACTACATTTGGAATATTTTTATTGAAAGGAATTTAAGGCTAAAATGGATTGAGGTGACTCATCTCTTGCAGGATACAGTTAACAACTTTATAGAGATGCTGGTAGTTACGTTGCTGGGATCCAGTTTATCCATTGGAGGAAGATTACTCGCCGAGGAGCGCAAGGAACAGATGGAACAACTTCCCCCACCATTAAAGATCCGCGATCCGCCATTTGACCACGGTGTGTTCTTTCCATTAGTATAGATTTTATATGCTTTTTAGGATGCTTGCTTTTGAATAAACTCGTACCCCTTTCGACATTGAGGACAATGTCCATCTTTAGTTGGGGGAGTGTATGAGACCTTAGGATTTTTCTTAAACTAAAACGAGAGAAACGAATAAATCACCATTCTCATCATTTAAAACTCCTTCATATTCCACACTAGCGGATGATTATGCATTGATTGAGCTCTAAAAATCATTTATGGCTTGAATTAATTATTTTTCCTTCATGGAATTACTCCTTAATATGCTATTTATGAAAATTTTCAATTACCATGATTAATATCTCGAAATAGTTTGAATTTATTTCATGCATGCTATTGTGATGCAAAAGCTTAAGTATACACGATTTATTAGAACAGTCTTCAAGTTGAAGAGGAATTTGGCCTTTGTTACTAATGTTTATGTTCATATTTATGAGTGTTGAGTTGCTTACGAAAAAAAAGTGAAAAATAAAAAAATGCATCGTTCCCTTGAGTTCATTGATTAGCCGGGTCTTCGTGCCTCAGGAAGCATTGGAGATTCGCGTCGAAAATGGATGAATGGAGAGTGCATCCAAAAAAAAGAAGAAAATAAAACCTAGATGATTCGAGTTATTAAGTTCGAGGTGCTCTTTTAAGCCTAATGCACGAAGGTCGTCTGGCCTAGGAGTCATTAACTGAAAGCTCGCTACATGGATCATTCTAAGTCGTCAAAAGAAAAGAAAAAAAGAGGAAAAAAGAAATGGTGAAAATAAACTAAGCAACTTCAATACCCATGATTTGAACGACCTTTTTGAGATGCCAATTCCTTGGAAATAAGAAAACTAGAATGTAACGACGTGTTATACTTTCGCTTACGAAAAACGATGCTTGCATGTTATTTATTCAAATTAAATTAGAGAAAATATCATGTGATTGACCTTGTTCATGGATTATGTATATTGATGGTCAAAATCATGTTGGAAAGCGTATTATTGAGCCATGCCATAAGCGATTGATAGAATTTATTGTTTTATTAATCATCCGACTTAATCGCTCTTTTTGCTAGGGACTAGCAAATCGCTAGTTGGGAGGTCTGATTCGGGTTGAATATTGCATATTTAACACCTCATTTAGCCCTATTTTGTGCATATATGATACGTATTTTGTCTCTAATAAGATCGTATTTCTGCGCTCTTTATATTTTGTCTCTAATAATACCCTTAATTATTAGAGTAAACTCTCATTCTATGCACAAAATAGCAATAAACTGAGTATTTCTGCACTCTTTATATTTTTCATGGCTAGATCTCGATCTCACGATTCCAACGACTATTTATTTGTATTTTTCTGAGATCTGTGCTAATTACTATGAATTTTTGAATGCATAATACATTTTAAATGGAGAAATACGATCGTGAATATGGAAATATGCTCCAAAATACATATCCGTATACGCCCGCTGCGCTCCACAGGCAGACACGTGGTGCCATCTCCGTGGGTCCTGCCCCCTCGGACGACTCTGCTCAAAGGGAGACACGACTCACTCTACGACGTTGGATCTCGATCCAACGACTGTCATCAGCGCCAAACGCAGCAACGGATCGAGATCCGCAGGGCCACATGGCATCATCGCGACCATCTGCACTGCATCCAATGGCGCATGTTCTTGGGCGACGCGGCTCATCGGCAATCGCACGATCATCTTCCAACGGTTGTTACAGAAGCAGCTTCGAATTTGAATTCGCGAGGCGGAGCGTTCATCGAGGGCTACGTGGCAAGATCCTAGCAACTGACCGCTCGAATCAACGGCGAAGATCGAAGCTTGGAAGCGGATCCGCGAGCTAGCCGAACGAAGAGAGAAACTTGTTGGGCGACGTGGCGAGATCGCAGCCTTTTGCCAGCTCAATCGAACGGCTGTGGGCGAATCCGAGATGGGTTCGGATACAAAGCGGGCGCACGGGAGAAAACCCGTTAAGGCTTGTCATGTGTCGACGTGTGGTTCAATCCTGCTTGGATCAGCGGCTGTGGTTTGTTGCGGCTTGCGGGTTTGGGTTTTGATGCTATTGGATGCGGTTTTGGATCCGTTAACACGACTTAAACCCGCAATGCTCCTATATATACGTATTCTAGGGTTTTTGTTGCGTATTTGGGGCTCTAGGAGTCGTATTTGGCCATGAAATTTGGAGACCCTGGAGACAGAGGCTAGATCTATCATCTGAAGGAGATTTGGGGCTATTTGGAGAGAATTGGTGATATTTTTCCTATCTTTAGCCTTGTATATTGCGTATTTGGCTTGTATTTGAAGTATTATTCACGTATTTTGAGGTTTTGATGATGTATTTGTCTATGAATATTGAATATTTTCTCTCCATGCATGGTTAATCTTCATATGTGTTGGTGTTGATGTAGTTAGGGTGTTGTAATCATTGATTTCAATATCTTTTTGCCATATATTCACGTTATATTGCGTATTTCGTTGATTCCTACATATATCGTGTTTTGATATGTTATACGGAAACGTGGGCATGCTTGAATCGAATATGATCTTTGCGAACTTATTCGTGATGCGATCCGAGAGGATGTATCGTGACCTGAGAGGGCACTTGTGCGTATTTTCCTTATGAAATCAATGTTATACCTGATTACTTTTTGGCACTATTTTATGCGCTTTATCGCCACACTTTCTGACGTTCTCGTGCCCTAGCCAGACGAAACGTTGAGTTATAGAAAAGATATTAATTATCATTGATGGCTCACACCCTAATGAAATCACTACCAACACATGCTCTCCATATTAGTACCCCAATATCGAATTCACCGTAACTATCGTAGGATTTTCTTTTATTATTTTAAACTCTTGATACCATATCTTTATACCTGTTAGGTGGTTGGTTATTATTGTTTTAGTACTCTTTACAAACTGAAGTTCATGGTTTAGCAAGTCAGTTGTCCCGTGGATATGATACCTGGACTCACCAGGATTATTACTTGTTCGATCTCCTACACTTGGGAGTAGCGCTCACACATTTTGAGACAAGTCAGCTGCCTCGTACTCTGAGGGGATAGATCCTACCAGGATAAGACCGCCCTAGGGCCAAGTTTCCTTGAAATGAGTCTCGGACAACTCCAATGTCACATCCCCCAAATCTTGCGGAGAAAGGGGAACTGCTTTGTCGTCCCTCTTCCCCTCGAAGTCTAACTTTGGATGATTTCTTCGTTCATCTTACTCTCCTTCTCATGGCCCCTTTCCTCTGACGAGGAGGTAGTCGTTTTCACAGAACCCCTGAGTCACATACATGTCAACGAAGTCGAAACATAAGCACCAGAGGACGGAGGCACGGATGACCCACCTTCGGTCATCAATACAGTGGGAACCGAGATCCGCGGCCCTGATCCAGATGGGCGTACTCTCTCCACGGAAGGCCCTCGACTACGATCAGAGTGGGAACGAGTGGATAAGCATCCCCCAGCTGTCCGGTGCTGCTCTTTAAGGATGGCTTGAAGCTCGGGTGACACCCACCTTCGGTCATCAGTACAGTGGGAACCGAGATCCGCGGCCCTGATCTAGAGGGGCGTGATGGGAAATCGAATCCTACCCATAAGTAGTTTTGATGATGAGCACACCAAATGATGTTAGTATACTTATAAACACTATCTAAAGTGTGCAGGTTGTGTGATCAATGGCTTTACGCATACTCCGAAGAAGCTCAAACACACTCAGAAGATGGAGGCGAATTAGATATGTCTAGGTCAAAGTGAAGCTCAAAGATGAAGCTCATGGAACGTGATCATGCCTATGAAAGAGGAGCTCAAATTCAAAGTGAAGCACGCATCTACATCAACATCTGATCGGCTTCAAGAAGTCTTCATTTAAGTCTAGTGTGTGAGTTGGTCTTTCTAGGAATATGTTAAAGCCAAGTCTTATTGTGCAAACACACAAAATGATTTACGAAACAAAAGTTTTTTAAACTCGTTTCTAAAACTCTTTAAGAGCATAGCTATTCGCTTAATTCTTCGTATTCAATCTCCAGACACCCAGGAGTTGATTACATATCTTTTCAGCTGAGTTTCAATGAAAACATGCGCTGGGAGTCGACTACCAAAGGAAGAAGTCGACTACCAGCTGTGAGCAAAGTTTTCAGTGAAAACTCTCTGGGAGTCGACTACCTCCCTTGGGAGTCGACTACCAGCTGTGTTTTTGCTGCGTTTTGACTTCCTGATTTCGCTTTCATTTCCTTGATTTATGGGCTGAAGTCAAACGTTTTTGAATTTCAAAAACGGTTTTGAAACTCTATAAATAGAGCCTCTTGAGAACATTTCTCAACATTAATTCTCCATCATTTTTGAGCTAAAGCTATATTCTTAAAAGTTCTCAATCGCTCTCAATTGCTCTCATCTTCGTAGCCAAAATTCTGGTTCTAAATTTCTGATCTCAAGTTGTAACGGCCGGTAATTTTTAGGTATGTTAAATTGCGTGCGTGCTAGTATTTTACTTCCGATTGTCCGAGTATTGTTATCCGTAGAGTGACGCGAGCGCGTCTAAATTTTTCACCGTAGTTTAAATAGTATCATTAATGTAATTACTTTATTTTACTAATTACCACAATTACTTTGGTTAATTTTTAGTTACTTAAATATTTACTTAATTAGCTCATTAATTAGTTACTTAATTAGTTAGTTAATTAGATAGTTAATTAGTCAGAATTCCCCCCTCACGTTTTTCTCATTCCGAGTCAGTACCTACCTCAAACCAGGTTCAATTCATTCCCCCTAAACTTTTAGTCTTCCTTCATTAATACTTAGGTTGATTTTAAACGTTTCGTTTAACACGTCTCTTCCTTCTTTCCCTTATTAATTAGAAACCTAACAATTGACTATCTTCCCCCGATTAATGAACCTGTCTCCCTGCCTCCTCCTACTTTAAGGATCAGCCATCGGCTCCCTGCAACGTTCATCAGTTCCCCCCAAACACACAATTCAACCCTCACATTCTTCATCATCTTCCCCTTTCATCACTGCCAAAATCAAACAAACCACAACCCAGATCCTTCATCCCAAAAATCAGTTCACCCAAAATCAAAACGGAAATTGGCAAGGAAGAAGAGAATTCGGATCTGAACCTTCAAAATCAACACTACAACTCCCAAATTCAGCCCCAATTCAAAAATCAATTTCAGATTTAAACTCTCCTCCTCTTCCTTTCTCTTCCTCCTCCTCTCCCTTCCCTAGGCCGACCAGCCCCCTAACCGTCGCCATACCCCGCCCTAGCCGCGCCGTACACCCACGCCGACCCCGCCTCGCGCCGCTGAGCCCCGCGCGCAGCTGCTAGCGCCGGCTGCCCTAGCCCCTGCCGCCGTGCCCTAGGCCGCCGGCCCCCCGGATCCCGCCGCTCACCGCCCTAGCCGCCTGGCCCCGTGCGCCTCCGGACCACCCGCGCCGTGTCGCCCTTCCCTTTGGCCGACGCCCCCATTGCTCGTTTCCCCTCTGCTGCGAGGAAAAAAAATGGACACATAGATTACGCACAGAGCACATGTGAGGTTATTATAATATAATATAATATAAGTTTATATAGTGATTTTTGATATAGGTATCGGATGAAGCAAAGGATACCACCAGAAGATTCGCGCCTTCGTCACGAACGTGTAGGCACCAGTATCGTCTCAATCCGATACTTGGTTTTCAAGTTATGATTTTTCGAATTATTGTTATAGTTTTAATACGTATATACTCGTATAAATACGCGTATATGTAGATATAAATGAGTTTAATTGGTTTAAAATTCATAATAAAATAATTAAGGGTCAGAAAAATACTATGCCATGCTCAGAAAATCAAAAATGACGTTCCGGACTCATTGGCGTTGGTTTCATTGCCAAATGGCAAGTATATTTTCCTCAGCAAATTTTTAAAGTTTAAATCTGATTATGATGTTTTCATTTAAAAATCAATATCTTAATTATTTCACTTATACTAATGTACGAGAAAAATATATGTAGTAGTACTAGTTAATACGGTCGTTTTGGCTACTTGTTGAAAGAATTCCAACGTATGGTTTGCCCTAGAGAAATCTTTGAAAAATGTAATGAAAAATCGTTTTCCCGTTTTAATTATTTTTAATTGATTTTAAGCTTTCAAAAATTATTAAAAATACATGTAGGCTTCAGAAAAATATTTTCTCCTTATCTAAAATTATTTTACTCCTATCTAGCCTATCTAAAAATACTTAACACGTATTTTGACGAGTCTTTAAACTATAGGAAAATACAAAAACGTTAAGAAAAATAGATAGAAAATAGTGTACTCTTTAAACGGCCATTTCTTGTGTTTGCATGTACCAATTCTCGTGCACCAGCTTCCTTGTAAGATATAGCTCCAACATCGTCTTTCTACGACGATATCGATAATGTAAGTCACGTTAATTCTAACTTTAGAAATTCAGATAGTGCACTCGTATGAACATAGGGCTTGACATCTAGTCTCGGACCTTTATTGACTTGAACAGATGACTAGAGACATAACTAAATAGGAAACAGATCAATTGCAGGAACGACTTTGGTTACATTTATTGCTCGATTGCTCACATTTAAATAGTCATATCAATTGATGCATGACATGAATATGACTCATGAATTGTCCAATGGAATATCTTGTATGGAATATCTTGTGGTACATGTTGTGAAATTGTGGAACATCTCGTAATGAACATGTATTTGATACACGTCACAGACACTTGGGGTTTTGGGGTAACTTATAATTGTGGAAGTTCGGGAGCGACCAGTCTGATCTGCAGTGAATAGTACCGTTTTGATTGAACAGTATCGTTTTGTTGAATAGTGCCGTTTTGATTGTACCGTACCGTACCGTATTGTTGTAACCCGGGATATTAGGTGGACTCTTGTTTGCATATCGTACTTCCCGTTATAAGTCACGAACTAGGCTAGGCACAATTACTCTCATTGTCATTGCTATTGTCATGGTTATTCTTGTACGGTACCAGTTGTACTTGCTCAGTCACCTTTACTTTACTTATCGCACTTGCATTCTTGCCTGTCCTTACTTTACTTTACGCCTTTACCTGCATGTCCGATCTTATCACACTTATTGCACTAGCATGATAGTCCTTAAAATGCTTAATATAGACTGCTTCGTACTTTTACACTACTTTATGTCTATTGGTAGAATTATGTGACTTACCTACGGTTCCATGTTTGGCACCGCAGACGACGCACAGCTTGACATAGAGGCTCCTGAGTGCCAGAGTTCGTCCCTGCGGCTGCAGTAGTAGAGTTCTTTTAGTGGCACCCTTTCGGTTGTACATCTTTCCTTTTAATCTCGTTGTAATAATTTGTACTATATATATGGATTGTAATAATTGGACACTATTTGGGTATTTTTGTACATCTCTGCATCAGAAGCTATTTTGTTTTCACTGGTTAACTGCAGGACCTGCACAAATATCAAATAAGTAACGGGCCCCGGGAGCGGGTCGTTAAAGGTTTGGTGGCCCACGCAGGTCCGCGCTAAATACCACATGAACAGTACAGGAAGTTCAGAATATGTCGTATAAAATACTCAGAGGAACTGATCAGACCATATGAACCGCAGGTAGGTAATGGAAAGGAACACTTCAGGAAGCGAGGACAGTGCGTTTGGATCCGGGATTAATCCCCCGAATGAGGGTCCCAACCAGAATGATGCTAACAATGGAGCCAACACCGGTCCGAACACGATAGCATTTCTGACCGCACCATTGTCTGCAGAAGATTGCATGTGGGGCATGTATGCCATTCATTAGCAGCTTGGACAGGCGTTGGAGCAGGCCTTGCGCAGAGAGCAGAAAGCTGACCCAAGTGCTTATCACTTTTGAGGGATGACCCGAAGACTTTCGCTGGGACCGAGAATCATCTCCAAGCGGAAGAATGGCTCAAGAGCATCACTGATGATCTGAGAGCATCTCAGATTCGAGAAGAAGCATGGGTAGCTACCGCCAAAAGGCAATTAACTGATGGAGCTCGAGATTGGTGGCAGGCGGTAGAAGACCGCTTGGGATTATCGATTTCGTGGGATATCTTCACCAAAACATTCAATGCTCAGTACTTTCCCCACAGGCAAAGATCCTGATGAGGAAGAAGTTCATCAACCTGAAGCAGGGTTCGATGACCATGGATCATTATGACGCTGAGTTTGTTGGATACAACGATCTAGGATATATGGTTTGATGATGACAAACACTTGTGAACGTTTTGATGTGTGTGTTAAGTGCTTGCAGAAATGGCGATGACGTAAATCAATGTGTTGGACAAATTGCTACACACACTCCTCGGTGACTTGGTCAAAGAGGCATTCATATAGCAAGGAAGGCTAGGTCAAATATGAAGGGGATGAGGGGTGATAAGAGCAAATCTTATTCAATATTATACACCAATTAGGGATTGCATCAATTCCTATTTTCTAGGGTAGCCGCACCAAAGAAACCCTAGTATATCCCTATTTAAACCAAACATCCAAGGAAAAAGTCAAGCCGGCAATATTAAAACCAAAGCAAAAAAATTGTGCATGCTTCTTAGAAGAGAGCCCAGCCGAAATATTCTTGAGAGTCTCAAAAATCCAAGTCTATGCCGCATGCGTTGGTTTTCTTTTCTTGGAGAATCTCACAAAGCCATACTTTTGTCTCTTCCCATTGAAAATCAAAAAGAAAACAGAGGGCCACTTTTTTTTTCTTGAACAATCTGCCGCACGTCATCTCCCCAAGAGAAAACAACCGGATTTTTTTAAAAGGGGGCTCAATTCAAGGCGGCGGCGTCTTTGTTCCCAAGAGCACAAGCTACCGAATCAACAAAAGGGAACAAGTTCCAAGCACATGCCTAAGGCCAAAACAATTCGGTTGTGTTTCCTCTCTCTTTAAATTGAAGTTATATTAATTAACCTTTTCTTTGTGTTCTGATTGTTGTGCAGGATCAAAAAGGGGGAGGCCGGCCTTGGTTGTTGTGTTGCTTTTTTTTTCTTTGTGCAGATCAAGCAAGTACACGTTGTGTTGCCTTTTTTGTTTTCTTTGTGTAGACCAAGCATGTACACGTTGAAAAGCCAAAACATTGTTTCTTCCATGCTTGCGTTAATTAACAAGGAGGCAGGCCAAATAATTGAGGGCAGCCGCACGTTCAAGTATTAATCCCAAAAGGCTGATTTTTGTTGCTTCCTCAAATTTGCTTGCAGCCAAAGCCTTCTCAAAGGGGAAAATTCTCAAAGCAAAATACCCAAGAGAGAGCCGCTCTTCATTTCCGAATCAAAAGAATTCAAGGCGCTGCACAGAAAAAGGGAGTACCTATTTTTTATATAAATTGTGCTTGGACAATGTTTTGAATAAGTATGTACTTATATTTTTTTTCTCCAGGGCTTCATTATTTTTGAGGGTGTGTGATTGAAGGCCGCAGAGGTCAAAGAAATTTCAATGTGCAGGGAAAAAGATTAGCACCGCTGAAAAATTGCAGAGCCACAACTTGAGTTGTCGTTGCCGAGAGACTACTACTATTAGCCAAATGAAATCTGGCCCGTGCTGATTGACGAAGACGACGCCGATACACGATCTGAGCATTCTAAACTCTTTTGTTTATTATATTGTGTAGTAGTTGTGTTAGTTCTTCGTAGGGGAAACTTTACTTTTTGTGTTACTTTCTGGGGACCTGACGACTTAGGAGTCGTCACGGAGGGAGAGCATCTGACTAGATTGATAGTGTAGAGCACGTGGTGTGCGTACGAGCTAGGTGAGAGTAGATTTGGGATCTTGACTCAATGTAGCTGTACTTGATTACATATCTATCTAGTAGTTGCTTTCGGGGGCTGGAGTAGGTCGTGGGGACGACCGAACCAGGGTATATCTGTGTGTATTCTGTGATTGCTATTTTATTGCCCTGTCTGTGCCTATAACTGTGTGGGATTGTTCGTGGGTTGCACGAATAATTTTATTAGCCTATTCACCCCCCCCCCCCCCCCCCCTCTAGGCTACGATCCAGATCCAACAAGTGGTATCAGAGCCAGTTTATAGGATCTAGTCTAGATTTTTAGATGACCATGAATATATCTGATTGTGCTTTTGCTGAAGGTCAGTCTATAGCCCATCCCCCTAAGTTTAACGGTGTAGACTTTGCATATTGGAAGGCTAGGATGAAAATCTATCTAGTGTCTGTAGATTATGATGTGTGGGATATTGTTGAAAATGGTTATAGTCTACCCACTATTAAAATTGAAGACACTGTTATGATTAAGCCTAAAGACAAGTGGGATTTAGCTGATAAGAAACTTTATACTCTTAATAGTAAAGCTATGAATGCGCTTATATGCTCTCTTGATAAATCTGAGTTTAATCGTATCTCACATTGTCTAACTGCGCAGGAAATCTGGCATACTCTGGAGGTGACACACGAGGGAACATCGCAAATAAAGGAATCCAGACTTGCGTTGTTGAGCACTGAATATGAAAGCTTCCGCATGCTACCAACAGAATCTGTGAAAGAGATGTTTGCGAGGTTCACGGACATCGTCTACAAGTCCAGTTCCCTCGGTAAGCCATACTCTAGCCATGAACAGGTACGAAAGATCTTAAGGGCGCTACCAAGCTCGTTCAGGCCTAAAGTCACCGCTATTCAAGAAGCTAAGGACTTGTCAACAATGAAAGTGGAGGACTTGATAGGCAACCTAATGTCACACGAGCTTGAGTTGCAGAGTATAGAAGCCAGAGAGAAACCTGAAGAGAAGACCAAATCTTCCACACCATTAGCTCTTCAAGCTAACGACGACGATCTTGATGAGGAGCAAGCTCTAATGGTCAGAAACTTCAGGAGATACATTCAGACTGATCAAGGAAGAGCTGAGATGGGAAAAAGGTTCATTCGTTCTAATAATTCTAATTTTGGTAGAAATTCCTATGATCAGAAAGCTATTAATAGAAGTGAATGTTTTAAATGCAGGAAGAAAGGGCACCACATAAAAGATTGCCCACAACAACACACAGCTCAAGTTGCAAAAGGAAAAACGAAAGTGCTTACGTGGGATATGGATAGCGAAGCTGAGGATAAGGAGGATGAACATGAAGCCCACTCATGCATGGCATTGATGGCCAAACACAATGACGTAGAATCTCCCACTAAAGCTGAATTCTTAGAAATCTGTAAAGGAATGCAACATAGAATTGATGAGCTAGAAGCTGATGTGGAATGTTATAGGAATGATAATTTTGATATGCAACAAACTGAGTATGACATGTCTATAGAAATGAAAAATATTAAACAAGAGCTTGTTGCATGCAAATCTACCATTACTATGTTAGAAAAAGAGAAAGCTAGCTTGTCTGCAAAAACTGATTGTCTTTCATGTCCCTCTTTATTAAAGGATATTAGCATGTATAAGCTAGATAAGATAAAGCTTGAAACTGAAAATGAATTGCTTTCTGAAAAGATTAACATGCTAAATCTTGAACTTAAAGAAAAAATGAGGGATTTTGAAAAGAAAGAAGAGGAAAACAAGCAAGCTTTCATTAGTAAATGCACTTTGCTTGTGAATGAAAATGATATCTTGAAATCCAAAGTCACCACCCTAGAATTGTCATTAAAGAGATTTTCCATTGGAAAACAAAATTTGGACATTATTCTTGGAAATCAAATTTATGGCAATAATAGGCGAGGACTAGGATATGGTCTTAAAAATGTTGAAAAATCAAAATATAGAAAAGTTCACATTGAATCAACAAAGGTTGGAAATTTTCATGCTAAGTGCTTTACATGTGGATGCGTTGGTCATACTTCATATCATTGCAAATATAGGAACAAAAACATTAAGTTCAAACAAATATGGGTTCCTAAATCTTTGATGACTAACGTGAGTGGACCTTGTTGGATTCCAAGGTCACACGCGACACCTCTTTTGTAGGTGGATGGAAATTTGACGAGGAGCGATAAATTGAATGTCGCATTACTTTTTAGCTCCTTAGTCAAACGGTGACGCGAAGGTATATCTCATTCTTTGAACTTAATGAATATCTTCATAGTTTTCTTTGTGTGTGCGTGACTTTTCTTTGTTTGTGTGTTAGTAGTTGCATTGCTATGTGTGCATGATTTTTTTTGTTTGTGTGATTGCATCTCATGTTTGCTTTAGTACTTCATGCATAAAAACCCGAAAAAAAAGGAAAATTTTTGGTGCTTAAATGTGTATCTTTTCTCTTTGATTCATTATTGAAGTATGCACGAATGATTTTCATATCTATGTAGAAATTGGTGTATTATTGCTTTTGTCACATGCGCATGTTCATCTTTCTAAATAGTCATGGCATATTCAATGAATGCAAACAACTTGATTTCTACACCACCTACTTCACTTCCACATGTATTATTATTGTTGCACATTTGGAGATAACGTTTATGAAGTATGGAATGTGAATGAAGGAGGAAAACTTAACTGAATATCTAAAGGATATGATATACCTTGCCATGGATAAAAATTGAGCAAAAGAAATTGTTGGTATAAGTATTTAAAAAATGTGAAAACAAAAGATAATTGCTCCGTATGGAAAATGGATACAATCCTTGGCAACGGTATTACCCACGAGTATCCAACATAAGCTTCATGGGTAAACTTTAGCGTTGGTGTATTTACTCGTCAAGCAATGTCACCCCCACATCTAAGAGTCCATATAGGCTATGTTTTGGGGTGTGGTACCTTGAACTCATTTTTAATGAGGTGGGGAAAATCAATCCTAGGTGATAGAATGTTATATGGAAAATGTGGATTGGTTTTTGGTTGACTTTCTTAATGAGTCTCCCCATGTGCTACAATTTTAATCATCACACTATACACGTTGGTGTTGAAGTCGTAGTTGTTTAATTTCATTGGATTTTGACTTGATTATTCTATGAGTGTATGCATGCAATTGTTGGTAGTGGTTAATAATGCTCTCTTTTTGCATGTGGTATGTTTTAATCCTCAAGAATACACTTTTGATGATGACAAAGGGGGAGAAATATTGAAAGATTTGGATAATCTTGTCGTATGATTTGTTGGGTGAATACATGTTCAAGGGGGAGCATGAAAGTAGGGGGAGCATAGCATACAAACTAGTGCTATTGTATTGCATGCGTGTGTGCTTGAATATCATGTATTATACTCGTTTTGCATACACGCCTCCACTACACTTCACACACGATGATATTGCTAAAAATCGTTAAGTGCAAATCTCTATTGGTTTGTCATCATCAAAAGGGGGAGATTGTTGGATACAACGATCTAGGATATATGGTTTGATGATGACAAACACTTGTGAACGTTTTGATGTGTGTGTTAAGTGCTTGCAGAAATGGCGATGACGTAAATCAATGTGTTGGACAAATTGCTACACACACTCCTCGGTGACTTGGTCAAAGAGGCATTCATATAGCAAGGAAGGCTAGGTCAAATATGAAGGGGATGAGGGGTGATAAGAGCAAATCTTATTCAATATTATACACCAATTAGGGATTGCATCAATTCCTATTTTCTAGGGTAGCCGCACCAAAGAAACCCTAGTATATCCCTATTTAAACCAAACATCCAAGGAAAAAGTCAAGCCGGCAATATTAAAACCAAAGCAAAAAAATTGCGCATGCTTCTTAGAAGAGAGCCCAGCCGAAATATTCTTGAGAGTCTCAAAAATCCAAGTCTATGCCGCATGCGTTGGTTTTCTTTTCTTGGAGAATCTCACAAAGCCATACTTTTGTCTCTTCCCATTGAAAATCAAAAAGAAAACAGAGGGCCACTTTTTTTTTCTTGAACAATCTGCCGCACGTCATCTCCCCAAGAGAAAACAACCGGATTTTTTTAAAAGGGGGCTCAATTCAAGGCGGCGGCGTCTTTGTTCCCAAGAGCACAAGCTACCGAATCAACAAAAGGGAACAAGTTCCAAGCACATGCCTAAGGCCAAAACAATTCGGTTGTGTTTCCTCTCTCTTTAAATTGAAGTTATATTAATTAACCTTTTCTTTGTGTTCTGATTGTTGTGCAGGATCAAAAAGGGGGAGGCCGGCCTTGGTTGTTGTGTTGCTTTTTTTTTCTTTGTGCAGATCAAGCAAGTACACGTTGTGTTGCCTTTTTTGTTTTCTTTGTGCAGACCAAGCATGTACACGTTGAAAAGCCAAAACATTGTTTCTTCCATGCTTGCGTTAATTAACAAGGAGGCAGGCCAAATAATTGAGGGCAGCCGCACGTTCAAGTATTAATCCCAAAAGGCTGATTTTTGTTGCTTCCTCAAATTTGCTTGCAGCCGAAGCCTTCTCAAAGGGGAAAATTCCCAAAGCAAAATACCCAAGAGAGAGCCGCTCTTCATTTCCGAATCAAAAGAATTTAAGGCGCCGCACAGAAAAAGGGAGTACCTATTTTTTATATAAACTGTGCTTGGATAATGTTTTGAATAAGTATGTACTTATATTTTTTTCTCCAGGGCTTCATTATTTTTGAGGGTGTGTGATTGAAGGCCGCAGAGGTCAAAGAAATTTCAATGTGCAGGGACAAAGATTAGCACCGCTGAAAAATTGCAGAGCCACAACTTGAGTTACCGTTGCCGAGAGACTACTACTATTAGCCAGATGAAATATGGCCCGTGCTGATTGACGAAGACGACGCCGCTACACGATCTGAGCATTCTAAACTCTTTTGTTTATTATATTGTGTAGTAGTTGTGTTAGTTCTTCGTACGGGAAACTTTACTTTTTGTGTTACTTTCTGGGGACCTGACGACTTGGGAGTCGTCACGGAGGGAGAGCATCTGACTAGATTGATAGTGTAGAGCATGTGGTGTGCGTACGAGCTAGGTGAGAGTAGATTTGGGATCTTGACTCATTGTAGCTGTACTTGATTACATATCTATCTAGTAGTTGCTTTCGGGGGCTGGAGTAGGTCGTGGGGACGACCGAACCAGGGTATATTTGTGTGTATTCTGTGATTGCTATTTTATTACCCTGTCTGTGCCTATAACTGTGTGGGATTGTTCGTGGGTTGCACGAATAATTTTATTAGCCTATTCACCCCCCTCTAGGATACGATCCAGATCCAACAGAGTTCTCCAGGCTCAGCAGGTTTGCCCCGGAGATGGTTGCAGATCCATTGACTCGAGCCCAACAGTTCGAGCAGGGGCTTAACATTGAGATTCGGAGAATGATGGTCGGTGCTAGTCCGACCACACATGCTGAAGTTCTGGCCATTGCTCGTAACCATGAGATGGTCGAAGCGAAAGCGAAGGAAGAGCGAAGGCTGACGGCACCTGCGAGGCCCCCACCGACCCAAGCTGGGCCAAGCAGATGGCCACAGATACACCGCCCTATTCAGCAGGTTCAGTTTAAGAAGCCAGGGCAACAACAGCAGGCCCTCCCGGTCTGCCACTTGTGTGGGAAGCCTGGACACATCGGGTCTGAGTGCTGAATTCTTTTAGGCCTTTGTCTGGTTTGCGAAGAGTCAGGACACATGGCAAGGGATTTCCCCATTCTAAGCCACGTGCTATAGCTCCAGCCCCAGCTCATCGTGCTGTTCCGACTGGGAACGCTCTACAGCGTCCACCTCTACCCCCACAGCAGAGGCAGTTTCTGCAAGCAAGGCATCAGCCACCACCGAAACACCAGGCTTACACCATGACCGTCGAAGAGGCTGAGGCTACCAGTGAAGTGATCACATGTATATTTCTTGCATAGTTCGTAATTCATTTCTTTCATTAGCATTGGTTGCTTAGATTAGTGTTTATAACCTAGGTGTCATACTAGTAGCTGGAAACCCCGCCCTCTCCTTGTTCGACTCGGGAGCATCACACTGCTTTCTGGCGAGTCGATTCGTTCGTACCCACACTATTCCTGTCAAACCTTTAGCATCTGGTTGGAACGTCAATACGGGTGGCGGAGTAATAAAGACGACCCGTGGGTATCCTCAATGCCCAGTGGTTATTTGTAGGCGAGCGTTATTTGCTGACTTCATGATGATAGATATTCCGAACTTTGATGCTGTATTCGGGATGGATTGATTGGAAACTTTCCATGCCACCATCAACTGTAGTCGAAGGAGGGTAGTCTTTGAGATTCCTGATCATCCAAAGTTCGAGTTCATTAGCGGAAGCAGATTGGTAGGCCCAGTGGAGTACAGAGCCAGATCGGCCGAAGCAGTAGCAGCCGCAATGGAAGCTGAGCCCGAGATACCAGAAGTAGTTCGAGAGTTCTTGGATGTGTTTCCATACGACCTTACAGGTTTGCCTCCAGATCGCACTCTCAAATTTTCCATTGAACTAATGCCAGGAGCTCAACCAATATCTAAGGGACCATATCGTTTAGCACCATCTGAGCTAGAAGAATTGCGGACCCAACTAGATGAGCTTCTAAAGAAGGGATGGATACGACCCAGTGTATCTCCCTTGGGATCTCCTATATTGCTGGTGAAGAAGAAAGATGGATCCCTTCGTATGTGCGTTGACTACCGTGAGCTGAACAAAGTCACCGTGAAGAATAAGTACCCTCTACCGCGCATCGACGATCTTTTTGACCAGCTCGGTGGATCCAGCGTCTATTCGAAGCTGGATCTGAGGACAGGGTACCATCAAGTGAAGGTGAAAGACGAAGATGTTCCAAAGACTGCATTCAGGACCAGATACGGACATTATGAGTACTTAGTAATGCTGTTTGGTGTGACCAATGCACCCACGGTATTTATGAGTCTCATGAACCAAGTATTGTATGAATACTTGGACAAGTTCGTAGTAGTCTACATCGACGACATTCTCATCTACTCAAAGAATGCGGTGGAGCATGCAGAGCATCTCAGGAAGGTTCTTGAGACCCTGAGAAGACACCATCTTTATGCCAAACTTAGCAAGTGCGAGTTCTGGCTGAACAAAGTGGCGTTTCTAGGCCACATAGTGTCTGGAGAAGGGATTGCTGTTGATCCTGAAAAAGTAGCAGCTGTTCAAAACTGGCCAGTTCCCCGAACGGTGACCGAAATTCGAAGTTTCTTGGGACTCGCTGGCTACTACATGAGGTTCATCAAAGACTTCTCAAAGATCGCAGGAGCCTTGACGCGGTTAACAAGAAAGAATGTTGTGTTTGTTTGGTCGAAAGCATGGGAGGATGCTTTCCAGGAGCTGAAGAAGAGGTTGACGACTGCACCTATTTTGATCATTCCAGACCGATCAGGAGGATTTGAAGTCTTCTGTGATGCATCTGGTAAAGGACTTGGATGCGTGTTACATCAGCACGGTCAAGTCGTAGCCTATGCATCCAGGCAGTTGAAGATCCATGAGAAGAACTACCCCACTCATGATCTTGAGTTGGCGGTAGTGATTTTTACATTAAAGATTTGGAGGCATTTCCTATTAGGCGAGCATGTGAAGGTGTTCTCGGATCATAAGAGTCTGAAGTATCTCTTCACCCAGAAGGAGCTCAACATGTGCCAGAGACGATGGATAGAGATCATGGCGGATTATGACATTGACCTTCAGTGCCATCCTGGGAAAGTCAACGTCGTACCTGATGCATTGAGTCGTCTACCAGCGGTGATGACCCTTACGACTCAGTGGAGATTGCAGCAAGAGATCCGAGACATGGGTATAGAAGTGATTCTCCCAGGGATGTCTGCATCTTTGATGGGCATGCATATCCAATCAACTTTGGTAGAGAGGATCAAGAATGCTCAGATGGATGATGAGAAGCTGCGGAAGATCAAAGATTTGGTGATAGCAGGCCAGAGGCCAGAGTTTAAGATTCATGCAGATGGATCCTTAAGGTTTGGAGACAGGATCTGTGTACCGTCTGGCGCCATCAGAGAAGAGCTATTGGAGGAAGCTCACAGTTCCCCATACTCCATACATCCTGGAGGTACCAAGATGTACCAGGATCTGCGACAGTATTACTGGTGGCATGGCATGAAGAGAAGCATCGCACGAAGCGTAGCGAAGTGTATTGTGTGCCAACAGGTGAAGGCTGAACATCAGAGGACTGTCGACTTATTACATCCATTGCCCATTCCTGAGTGGAAGTGGCAACACATCACGATGGACTTCGTGACTGGACTACCCAAAAGTACGAAGCAGAATGACGCTGTCTGGGTGATCGTAGATCGATTGACCAAGACCGCGCACTTCATTCCTTTCAGTGTATGTCAGTCTACAGAAGTATTGGCCAAGAAGTACATGGAGGAGATTGTAAAGCTGCATGGAATTCCTATCAGCATTGTCTCAGACAGAGACACCAGATTCACATCTCGTTTCTAGAGGAGCCTTCAGGAGAGCTTGGGAACTCACTTGAGTTTTAGTACGGCTTACCATCCACAGACAGATGGCCAGTCAGAGCGTACTATTCAGATACTTGAAGACATGCTGCGGGCATGTATGCTGGACTTCAAGGGATCATGGGAAGACCATCTCCATTTGGTGGAGTTTGCATACAACAACAGCTATCAGTCTAGCATTGGCATGGTGCCATTTGCGGCACTGTATGGGAGAAAGTGTCGATCCCCCTTGAGCTGGGATGATGTAGGAGATCGAGAGTTGGTTGGTCCTGAGCTAATCACAGAAGCCGTGGATGTGGTTTAAACCATCAGAGAGAAGCTTCAGCTGGCTCAGGACAGGTACAAGCATTGGGTGGATGCGAAACGTCGACATCTAGAGTTTCAACCCGGAGATCATGTTTTTCTAAAGATCTCACCCAACCGAGGAATGATTCGTTTTGGGCGGAGAGGAAAGCTTAGTCCTCGATTCATTGGACCATTCGATATTTTGGAGCGAGTAGGAGAGGTGGCTTACAAGCTTGCATTGCCCCCTGCCTTAGAGGGAGTGCACAACGTGTTCCACATCTCGCAGCTACGTCGCTTGTGAGCGATCCTAGTCATGTCATGGACTACTCGGAGATCGTAGTTCGTCCAGACTTGACATACAAGCAGCAACCAGTGGTGATCCTGGATCGACGTCAGAAGGTCTTCAGGAACAGGACTATTGATCTAGTCAGGGTGATGTGGCGTCGCAACTCACCTGGTGAATCCACCTGGGAGCGAGAGGACGAGATGCGAGAACGTTATGCCTAACTTTTCCATGCCCTGTAGATAATTCCGAGGACGGAATTATTCTAAAGAGGGTAGGATGTAACGGCCGGTAATTTTTAGGTATGTTAAATTGCGTGTGTGCTAGTATTTTACTTCCGATTGTCCGAGTATTGTTATCTGTAGAGTGACGCGAGCGCGTCTAAATTTTTCACCGTAGTTTAAATAGTATCATTAATGTAATTACTAATTTTACTAATTACCACAATTACTTTGGTTAATTTTTAGTTACTTAAATATTTACTTAATTAGCTCATTAATTAGTTACTTAATTAGTTAGTTAATTAGTTAGTTAATTAGTCAGAATTCCCCCCTCACGTTTTTCTCATTCCGAGTCAGTACCTACCTCAAACCAAGTTCAATTCATTCCCCCTAAACTTTTAGTCTTCCTTCATTAATACTTAGGTTGATTTTAAACGTTTCGTTTAACACGTCTCTTCCTTGTTTCCCTTATTAATTAGAAACCTAACAATTGACTATCTTCCCCCGATTAATGAACATGTCTCCCTGCCTCCTCCTACTTTAAGGATCAGCCATCGGCTCCCTGCAACGTTCATCAGTTCCCCCCAAACACACAATTCAACCCTCACATTCTTCATCATCTTCCCCTTTCATCACTGCCAAAATCAAACAAACCACAACCCAGATCCTTCATCCCAAAAATCAGTTCACCCAAAATCAAAACGGAAATTGGCAAGGAAGAAGAGAATTCGGATTTGAACCTTCAAAATCAACCCTACAACTCCCAAATTCAGCCCCAATTCAAAAATCAATTTCAGATTTAAACTCTCCTCCTCTTCCTTTCTCTTCCTCCTCCTCTCCCTTCCCTAGGCCGACCAGCCCCCTAACCACCTCCATACCCCGCCCTAGCCGCGCCGTACACCCACGCCGACCCCGCCTCTCGCCGCCGAGCCCCGCGCGCAGCCGCTAGCGCCGGCCGCCCTAGCCCCTGCCGCCGTGCCCTAGGCCACCGGCCCCCTGGATCCCGCCACTCACCGCCCTAGCCGCCTGGCCCCGTGCGCCTCCGGACCACCCGCGCCGTGCCGCCCTTCCCTTTGGCCGATGCCCCCTTTTCTCGTTTCCCCTCTGCTGCGAGAAAAAAAAATGGACACACAGCTTACGCACAGAGCACATGTGAGGTTATTATAATATAATATAATATAAGTTTATACAGTGATTTTTGATATAGGTATTGGATGAAGCAACGGATACCACCAGAAGATTCGCGCCTTCGTCACGAACGTGTAGGCACCAGTATCGTCTCAATTCGATACTTGGTTTTCAAGTTATGATTTTTCGAAGTTTATTGTTATAGTTTTAATACATATAAATACGTATATACTCGTATAAATGCGCGTAGATATAAATGAGTTTAATTGGTTTAAAATTCATAGTAAAATAATTAAGGGTCAGAAAAATACTAGGCCAGGCTCATAAAATCAAAAATGACGTTCCGGACTCATTGGCACTGGTTTCATTGCCAAATGGCAAGTATATTTTCCTCAGCAAATTTTTAAATTTTAAATCTGATTATGATGTTTTCATTTAAAAATCAATATCTTAATTATTTCACTTATACTAATGTACGAGAAAAATATATGTAGTAGTACTAGTTAATACGGTCGTTTTGGCTACTTGTTGAAAGAATTCCAACGTATGGTTTGCCCTAGAGAAATCTTTGAAAAATGTAATGAAAAATCGTTTTCCGGTTTTAATTGTTTTTAATTGATTTTAAGCTTTCAAAAATTATTAAAAATACATGTAGGCTTCAGAAAAATATTTTCTCCTTATGTAAAATTATTTTACTCCTATCTAGCCTATCTAAAAATACTTAACACGTATTTTAACGAGTCTTTAAACTATAGGGAAATACAAAAACGTTAAGAAAAATAGATAGAAAATAGTGTACTCTTTAAACGGCCATTTCTTGTGTTTGCAGGTACCAATTCTCGTGCACCAGCTTCCTTGTAAGATATAGCTCCAACATCGTCTTTCTACGACGATATCGATAATGTAAGTCACGTTAATTCTAACTTTAGAAATTCAGATAGTGCACTCGTATGAACATAGGGCTTAACATCTAGTCTCGGACCTTTATTGACTTGAACAGATGACTACAGACATAACTAAATAGGAAACAGATCAATTGCAGGAACGACTTTGGTTACATTTATTACTCGATTGCTCACATTTAAATAGTCATATCAATTGATGCATGACATGAATATGACTCATGAATTGTCCAATGGAATATCTTGTATGGAATATCTTGCTGTACATGTTGTGAAATTGTGGAACATCTCGTAATGAACATGTATTTGATACACGTCACAGACACTTGGGGTTTTGGGGTAACTTATACTTGTGGAAGTGCGGGAGCGACCAGTCCGATCTGCAGTGAATAGTACCGTTTTGATTGAACAGTATCGTTTTGTTGAATAGTACCGTTTTGATTGTACCGTACTGATCGGATGCCCAGATGCACACCCGGGCACGCGACTCGCTAGTCTTACTGCAAGCGCACGGCGTAGTGGTGAGCGGGTATCAAACACGAGGAGGCCAAATGACAGTGTCTTCTTCAACTCACCTGGCTATATGAAAAGTCGAGAGATGTTCGCTATAAAAGCAGTCAAAGTCGTTCAATTGTATAAAAGGGATATCAAATTAATAAAGACGCCTAGGGGATAGGGAATCCCCGCTACAAACCGTATCTCTTCATTGTGATTCGTAGGTGTCACAATTGCTAGAATTGAAATTCAGGTGAACTAGTTGCAACTAAATGTAGAACCAAGCTCACGCTCTCGCGCTATTGCCGGTCTATAGCAAACCTAGGGTAGGGTCCAATCTCTTGCAAACCCTAACCTAGGCTAGCTAGCGTGAAGAACAACATCATCGTTCAATCGTATCTCGAGCCCACTCTCGTGCAAACTCGAGCTACGACCTAGGTTGGGATAGTTCCTACCCGTCCAATCTCTTGCAAACGGGTATTGGTATAAAATTGCAATCGAAAACCCTAGTTTCGGTCCAATCTCTTGCAAACCGATTCCGGAGAAATCCAATTGTAACCCAATTCGAATTTCTAGGGCTTCCTATCGAGTTGGGATCCAATCTCTTGCAAATCCTAATCGGTATGAATCCCTAGCTATTCGTATTAAATCAATCCCAAACTAACCCTAATCAATTCTAGCAATAATTTCACCAATTCATCACAAATTAGAAATAGGGTTCGTAGGGTTCATCCCTACGCCCTAAGACGATAGGACTACTCACAATTCATAATAAAATGCAATAGAAATTCACAATCAAAATCAATAGAATTCATTGCAATATTCAATATATCAATAAAAATGGAGTTTTTAATGGAGAGATAGACAAACCAATGAAGAACAAATAGCATCCAACAAAAATAACACTTTTCTCTCCCCCCCAAAAGATAAATCTAATCTCCTAAAAGTAATCTAAAAAAGGCTGCAAAAAGTTCTGAAAAGCTCCCTAAACTAGGTTAAAAACTGGGGTTAAATACCCACCAAATTCGCCCAAAAAACTGTGCCGAAAATGCCCCTGCGCAGCCTCAGAATCGCAGTTTACGCTACAGCCAGCGCGGCTCACTCGGCCGAGTGACAAATGTCATTCGGCCGAGTGACAACCCCTGACAATTTCCAGTAAGTTCGGACTTTTGGGGGTCAGCTCCTCGGGAGTCACTCGGCCGAGTGACTTTCTTTGCATCGGCCGAGTCAACTTCTTCACTCGGCCGAGTCGGAACTCGGGAGATGACTGTAAAATTACAGTAAGTCTGGACTTTCTGCCTGCCGTCGTCTTGATGCCACTCGGGTGAGTGGGGTCTCCGTGGTTCGGTCGAGTGGGACGGCGATGCTCGGCTGAGTGCACGCTGATACTCAGTCTTCTGCGTGTCTGATTTGTCCGGCCGAGTGGGCTCTCGATGGTCGGCCGAGTGACTCCTTCACTCGGCCGAGTGACATGCTCAAAATGCCCAAACTCCATATTTTCGCTCCCCCGTCGCTCCTACGACATTCTTTCTTCTTTCACTCCTCTCCAATAGCAAAATTCCCCTCGGGAGAGTCACGGGTGACACTCCGGAGTGGGTGCATCTCGGAATCACTCCAAATCGCTCTAATTCTCCTGAAATTCGACAAAAATAAGAAATCGTGAAAAGCATCGCAATATTGTCGAAAAATCGTGAAAAGTGTGATTCGAGCGATCAAAATGGCATGTAAACATGCGGAAAAAAGGTGTAAAATACGGAGTGATCAAAATCCCCCAAGCTTACCTCTTACTCGTCCTCGAGGAAGATGAGTAAAAAGCGAACCCGGTGGATAAAGAAAAAATAAAAACGATGGAAAGGCGGAAAATGAAAAACGAAAAACAAAGTAGAAAACGAAGAGGGAAGTTGCTAGATCATTTTTCTCAGGACGTGGGTTTTGCTTACTCATATAGCACGCATCGAATATAAAACACATGTCAAAGACTTTTATCTCGATATCATAGTATAATGGTGCATTTGAAATAGAAAACCCAAGAATGTCAATATAGCATGAAAAATGGAATAATTCTAGAATTAGCATCGTCTGAAGCATCTAAAGCGGTATACAATACCGTAGATCACACACTTTTCAATTGAATGCTTTCTATAAGGAGTATAAGAGATATCACACAATAGAGTAGTAAGAATAGAAAAGTGTGGTTTTCATGAAATGAGTGCTAAGCTTAGATTTCTGGATTTCGTAAAACTTTAAGCGATCTCACCGAGTATAAAATATTACTTAGCCTAGGTTGTCATGCTCCGTCAAGTATCCACTCTCTCACACATCATTGGATCCTCTCCCCCAAGCTTATCCATAAGCGTGGTGGCATATACAAAACAATATTTACATCCCCGTTTCTTATGAAGCTCCAAAAGTCAAAGAAAACAAAAATAAAAGCAAACGAGGGAAGAAAGAGAGAAAGGATATGAGATGTGATCGTTTTCGAACTTCTTTTCTCTTTTCTTCTCTTATTCTCAAATCTTTTTTTTTCTTTTTCTTTTTCTTTTTCTCTCTTTTTTTCTCTTTCTCTTTTTTTTTCGAATAACATATATACACAAATGATCCCAAATCAAAGAGAAGGATATACAAGTATTTTTCTTTGGGTTTTGGGGAATTTGGAGCATGTGATATAATAACCGGGGGATGCCAATAATAGAATTGCTAAGGGGAGATTCATCAATGAATTTAAAATAGAGAAATAATGTTCAAGCTATGTGGAGAAAGAAATAAATGTATCTCTCGGTTCACTCTATAGGACGTGCATGACAACTTCAGCAGGGTAATCTAATCTACTCAGTTTGATCTCAAAAAGTAAACTAATCCAGATTTATCAATGCTAGCAAACATTCAATCAACCTGAAGTGAAGCGTACAAATCATACAAATAGAAGTGATGTGAGAAAAGAAAGCAGTACTCCAGATATAAACATCAATGCATGAATCTTGGTGTGTTTTCTACGATAGCATACATATGAATCATCAGACATCAGCTAATAATAGAATTTCATCCATTTTCATACCGAAAAAGAAGTGGGTTACTATTTCTAAATGCAAAACAGGACATAGCATATGATATCAGAAACAAAAGCTATGACATGACAAAATTTAGCATGCATATAGAGAAAAGCTAACACCACGTCATCGTCATCACAAAAAATCATCTCTAGCAAAAGATGAAAGAAATAAAGATAAAGGAAAACAAAGATATTTACAATGCAGCACACAAGGAAAATAAGAAAACCGTGATGCATGGTAAAAGAAATGAAAAAGTGATGAAAAATGGGTGCAAAAGCGGAAAAACGTGAAAAAACTAAAAAATAAAGGTGACAAAAGCAAAAAGTGTGAGAACTCACTCCCCCAAGCTAAAGTGCACAGTGTCCTCAATGTGCAAAGTGTGGCACACCGAGAGACGAGTAATGGTCGGGGAGGGTGAGGATGCATGCATGATAAAAAAAGAAAAGGTAAAAATAAAAAGAAAATATGATGATGTGAATGATGCATGCAATGATGGGAGTGATGCAGATATGTGTCACCAAAAATACTCTCCCTCTCTCCCAAAAAATATATATAATGATGTGAGCAAGATAAGGACAAAAATAGTGCGGTGGGGAGGGGGGTGGGCAAAAATCTATCGACAGGACCAGCAGAGAATGGGCAGCATAACGACAAAAAAGATCAATGGCATCAAGGGTGTGCCTAAGCTGGGGGTGCTGCACCATCTCCGTCCTGTGGCGGAGGTGGGGGTGGTGGGGGTGGTGGTGGACGTGTCTGCTGGGTGGGGGTGTAGTGGAGGGAGTCGCGCCACTATCTGATTCAGGCAAGCCTGAATATCGGGAAGCATGGTGACGCGTGACTCCATGGAACTGACCGCGGCAGAGAGAGCCCTAAAATCGCCCCTGAGTCCACTCACCGCCCCCTCAAGAGCACGAATGCTCTGTAGTAGAGCGTCAAGGGGTGGTGGAGCGGAGGGACGGACAGGTCTAGGCTGTGAAGGTCGGGGCTGTCTGATACGGGCAGTGTAAGTGATCGGGACAGCAGGCAGGTGTGCAAAAGGTGCTGTGCTCACTAGTGGATGCCCAGCCTCAGTGCAAGGCTGGGACGCAGGCTGGGACGATGAGGCAGCAGCAGTGGTGGTGGAAGATAAAATCGGCAACGAGGCAGCAAGAGAGGTCGGTGACACGGGTGTGAGGACAGACGTCACGACACTCTCGGATAAGACAGCTGCGGTGGAGACAGAAAGGTCAACCGATGGGGAGGAAGTGAATGAGCCAAAAGGTGACAACCCAGCGAAGATCATACTGGACATGGTCTCCACGACGGCAGTGAAGGCTCGCTGCACTCTAGTATGGTGGGTGGACGCTCGGAAAGAAGTGAAGAAATAAGCGCAATCGAGATAGGCACAGCAGTGGTGGGGGTGGTGGTGGTGGACGTGGTGGACGGCTCAGCAAGGGTACTCCCGACACTGACAGAAGTGGGGACAGAAGTGCCGGGAGGTGCAGAAAGTGCAGGCTCGGGCTGAGCAATCACGGGGTCAGCAGGAGGTGCAGGGTGCGCAGGGGGTGCCTGCTCAGCGCCCTCAGCCTCAAGAACGTAAGCAGCTGGGATGAGGAGATCCATCGCTGGGATCCAATCCTCGTGGGCCGGTCCTATATGTGTCCGAGCTAGGCTCGGGAGGATCATGTAATCAGCACTGTAAGGACCGTGCAACCACACCCAGTGCCGCTGGCCGTGGGGACGAAGCATCTTCATCCGGGCCATGACGTCTATCGAGAGTGCAGTGGGGCCCGGGGCTCGTCTGAGGTCAGCAGGCAGGTCCACGCCGGTCATCAGGGCTAGCAAAGTAATCAGACCGCCGTAGCAAATAGGTGAGCGAGCGCCCACCGAAATGATGATGTGGTCTAAGAACCAGCTAGCAATATCAATCTCTACGGCGGGGACCAGGTCATCGCTATCCCTCTCGAGAACTCTGGGGCGAGTCATCGCGTAGAGCATATAGAGCTCAGGCGTAGACATCGTCCCAGGCTCGTACCTCGCCAAAAAGGTGGTCGCCATGAGGCGCTGGGCTATGCGGAGGCAGGGGTGTAGGATCGCTGAGGCCTTGGCCCTACTAGGGTCAAAGCCATGGTGGGAGCCCGTGATACGTGTCCAGAATGTGGAAGTGTCAAATGATGGTGGTGGGATGTGAGTGGGTGTGTAGGCTCGGTTGGGGACGGGGACAGCGGGCCACTTGAAGAATGCACGAAGCATGTCGAGAGTGACCTCGCACTCTCGATCCATAAGTCGGAATGTGCATCCCCCAGGGGTCCGGGCGATCGAGCTAAGTACCTCGAGTGTCGGACGGACGTAGGTGTCCGCCGACACAGACAAAAAATCACGCCAACCCACGTTGTGGTACAACGTGAGCATCCCCTCCAGCACCCCTAGGCGGTCCAGGTCTGCTAAGTGTGCGAACCTAGAGGGCACTATAGATCGCTGGGCGATACGCTTAAATCGGACGCGCTATGCGTCGTCTCTGAACGTGATCCCTAGCGGCCCGACAACAGGAGCCGGTGGTGGGATAGGATCGGCGGGGATGGGCTGTGCGTGTATGGGATCGGCAGGAATCGTCTGTGTGGGGGGTGGTGGACTAGGTGGAGGGGAGTCCTCCCTAGCGTGAGAGGGACCGGCGTCATCGGTCCTCTTCTGCTTGGAAGAGGCTCCCCGCGTGTGTGGCCTAGTGCGGGGCGGCATGTGTGCCGTGAGTGCTCACCCAACAAGAATGTAATGCGGCGTGCTAAATAAAAGGAGCGAGTGTACCTGAACATGCCACGAGAGTAAATCAGCGAATGTGCGCGAAGAGCGCCGCCTCCGTGAAGCCAAAAGTGCGTCCTGAAGCTCCCCTAAGCTCCCCCAAGATAGCCTGCAAATCAAACAACGAAATCAGCAGGTAATATTCAAAATACATGGGGGAGATGGGGTATAATAGATAGATAAACAATTTAATTTGGGTTAGGGGCTCAACGAGCGTACGGATCGTCAAAAATGGGGAGAAAAGGGAATTTTGCGCTAAATGGAGGATCACCGGAGCTCGGCCGGCGGTGGGGGAAGTCGCCGGAGGTCGGCGAGGGTCGACGAGGGTCGGCAAGGGTCGTCGCCGGCGGTGGTCGGTGATCGGAGCCGGCGGCGATGGGATTCGGGCGAGCGAGGGGTCGTCGCGGGCGAGGGAAGTCGAAAGGGCTCGGGCTCGGGCGAGATTTGGGGAATAATTGCGTTGAACTTCGCACCGAGCCGGCAGTTTCTTATATAGGCACAGATACGACTCAGCCGAGTGACTATGTTGCTCGGCCGAGTGACGCATTGATAAAAAAATTTAAATTTCTCCCCGCCACTTACGACTCGGCCGAGTGGCTTATGTTCACTCGGCCGAAGGGAAAAACTCCTTCAGCCGAGTGGCACAAGCTACTCGGCAATATCCAGGCTAGGAGGGTATCCGTTTCCCTCGGCCGAGTGACTAAACGTACTCGGCCGAGTGACAGTTATTTCGAAATGCACAAAAAAGACAGAGAGTTGGGTTCAGCAGACTTCCCTTGTTGGTACCCCCACTTGGCCGAATGGGGTCCTTTGCTCGGCCGAGTCGCATATGATACTTGGCCGAGTGGCATGCTGTTTTCTGCTTCGGGGCTCCGTTTTAGCTCTACTCTCTGTTTTTCTTCCTCCAATTGGTTTCTTCTTCCTCCCAAGGCCTGAGCGCATTCCTGGGGCACTCTTCCTTGCCTCTATCTCCCTCTATGTGAGAGATCTCCTTTTCTCCTCTCTTGTCATAGAAATCAAAACCTGTCGTCACGGTTTCTATGGGTAAAAAAACTCAAAACACTAATAAAGTCTAAAACAAAAATAAAAACCAAAATAAAAAGAATGCAAGAACCATCGGGTTGCCTCCCGATAAGCGCTCGTTTAAGGTCTTGAGCTCGACCCCTTTAGATTTTCAATTAACGCTTGATGTTGGGTGCATATGAGATGCACCCGTCGAACTTGCCGGGAAGAGCACTCAGATTTGGATCGTGGCGGTGCGTGGCCTTCCTCAGCGCCCCTTCATCATGAGAAATGTTGGGGGATGGCTCCCCTAAGCTTGAGCTTGATCCGGTCTTCGACTTCGCCGGTGACACCGATCTTCGAATCGGTGGAGCTTTCTTCGGATTCTTTTGTGTCGAGAGCTTGCAAAGCACTCGTATTCTTACGACATCAGCGTCGCCATCATCATTCGCCGTGGAGCTATTGGGAGAATCCTCCATCATCTTTTCTTCGCTCAAATCTTGGCTTTCTTCAAAGCCGTCATCATGGAGCGCACCGATGGAGTAGGGGATAGCCTCTTCAATGAACTCATCAAGGAGGTCCATATAATCTAGCTCCTCATGGTACAGCATGTGCTTCATAGCCTTTGGTATATGGAGCTCGACTTCAATGTTGCCTACATTCAAGGTAAGAGTCCCTTCCCACACATCGACGATAACACCGGCGGTGGCGAGGAATGGGCGTCCAAGTATAAGCGATGTGTCACCCTTTTCCTTGATGTCCATGATAACAAAATCACAAGGCAAGCATATGCCTCCCGGAACTTGGAGTGGGATATTCTCCGCGATCCCAACCGGCCTGGTAATCCGACCGTCCGCGAGTTGAATCCTCATGTCGGTTGGCTTTAAATCTGTGCTGGTATTCAACTTTCAGAACATGGTGAGAGGCATGAGGCTCACACTAGCGCCCAAATCGACCAATGCTTTTTGTAGGGGGACGCCTCCGAGTGTGCAAGGAATCCGAAAACTCCCGGGATCTTTAAATTTGGCAGGCTCCTTCTCCCTCCTAGTAAACCAAGTTCCTTGTTCCGTGAGCATGATCTTCTCCTTCCTTTTCCTTCCCGCAATCAAGTCCTTTAAGAACTTCGCATAGGACGGGATTTCCACTAATGCATCAAGAAAAGGGATATTGAGGCTCACCCCTCTCAAGTATTCGAGGAACTTGGCTAGCCTCTTCTCAATCTTTGATCTAGCTAGCCGTTGAGGGAAAGGCACCGGTGGCATGAATCGGCGCTCATCAATAGGTTCTTCCTCCTTAGATTTTGCTCCTTCTTGCGGCTCCTTCTCTTTTTCCACCTCAATTACCAGCTCGCTCTCTTCTAGATTCTCCACCACTGGTCCTTGATTTGGGTCATGGGGGGAGTGGTATCCTTTCCTCCTCTTGTTGTAACCGTAACGACCGCATTGATATGGCCGGTGTTGCCCCGTGGATTCGGCTCGGGTTGAGCCGGCAATTGTTGGTTGTTTCTATTGAGCAAGGTAAGTTGCTCCCCAATTTGAGCGACGACGGTGGCGAGAGAATCATGTCCCGCCTTCAACGTGGCGTTAATCTTTCTTTGCTCCGCCATAAACTCATCCACCTTAGCTTCAAAATCCGAACGCGGTTGAGCTTGCGGAGGGTTCGGATTTCTCCACCCTTGATTATACCCGGGTGGCCTATATGGTCCCACTTGTTGCCTTTGTGGGAAGTTTTGTTGCGGTGGCCCCTTTGGTTGATAATTCAGTTGTGGTGGTGGTGGAGCCCGAGCTTGAGGAGGTTGTTGAGGCGGGGGGTTCAAGGCACCATCATTATTAGCATAAGAAAAACCCGGATGGTTTCTAGCGGCCGGGTTGGCCCAATATCCGGAATTCCCCGCAACATATTGAATTTGCTCCAAATCTCCTTCTCCTTGCTCTCCTCCTACATACATGGCTTGGGATTGGTCTTGCCAATCACTCATATGGTTTGTCGGTGCGGATGTAGTAGGGGCTCCTTGAGGCTCGGTGATGTATTTTTCCAACCTCTCCACTACCTTGTGGAGAGAGTCAAACTTGCTAGCAAGCTCCGCCACGGCCTTGGCCTCATAAATACTCGTGGGCTTCAAGGAGGATGAAGAATGTCCTCGCTCGTCCCTCCATTGTTGGTTGTTGGAGGCCATCTCCTCTAGCAAGGCCGTAGCTTCATCGGGAGTCTTTGACAAAATGGCTCCATTGGCGGTAGCATCAATAATCTGTTTTGTGCCCGGTTGGAGTCCATTGTAGAAACTGTGAACAAGCTCCCAATCCTCAATGCTGTGATGGGGGCATTGATGTTGCAAGTCCTTGAAGCGCTCACATGCCTCATAGAGAGTCTCCTACGGTCCTTGCTTGAAGGACATGAGAGCACTTCTTATCTTCACCGTCTTGGAGGGCGGCTAAAATTTATCGACGAAGGCACTCGCCAATTCATCCCAAGTGGTGAAGATTCCTTCAGCTTGCGTCCTCAACCAATATAAGGCCTTGTCCTTGAGTGTGAAGGGGAAGAGTCGCAGTCTAATAGCATCTATGGAGACGCCCGGCATTTGGAAGGTGCCACATTTCGATAGGAAGAGTTGGATGTGGTAATGAGGGTTTTCATGGGAGTTCCCATGAAAAGGATCTTGTTGCATAAGAACCACCAATCCGGTCTTTAACTCGAAATTTTTGTCGGCCGCCAACTCCGGCATAGCTATGGACGAGGTCGTGGAAGAAGTCTTAGGCCGAAGCCTATCTCTAATGGAAATGATCCTCGCCATTCGCTCCGCCAATTCTTCGGGTGTCTCAGGATGGGCCATAAAATTTCCTTCCGCAACGGTTCTCCTTTCCGCTCGGATCCTCCTCAATGTACGCTCGATCTCCGGATCGTATAGTATTTCTTCGGGGTTCGCCGAGGATCTCGTGTACATGCAAGGGAGAACAGAGTTTCAAAGAAATAGTTAGCACAAAGGAAGGGTAAAATAAGAATAGAAATAATAGAATAAAAAAGAAAAATATCTAGGTATGTAGAATCAAACACTATTACCTCCCCGACAACGGCGCCAAAAACTTGATCGGATGCCCGGATGCAAACCCGGGCACGCGACTCGCTAGTCTTACCGCAAGCGCACGGCGTAGTGGCGAGCGGGTATTGAACACGAGGAGGCCAAATGACAGTGTCTTCTTCAACTCACCTGGCTATATGAAAAGTCGAGAGATGTTCGCTATAAAAGCGGTCAAAGTCGTTCAATTGTATAAAAGGGATATCGGATTAATAAAGACGCCTAGGGGATAGGGAATCCCCGCTACAAACCGTATCTCGTCATTGTGATTCGTAGGTGTCACAATTGCTAGACTTGAAATTCAGGTGAACTAGTTGCAACTAAATGTAGAACCAAGCTCACGCTCTCGCGCTATTGCCGGTCTATAGCAAACCTAGGGTAGGGTCCAATCTCTTGCAAACCCTAACCTAGGCTAGCTAGCGTGAAGAACAACATCATCGTTCAATCGTATCTCGAGCCCACTCTCGTGCAAACTCGAGCTACGACCTAGGTTGGGATAAGTCCTACCCGTCCAATCTCTTGCAAACGGGTATTGGTATAGAATTGCAATCGAAAACCCTAGTTTCGGTCCAATCTCTTGTAAACCGATTCCGGAGAAATCCAATTGTAACCCAATTCGAATTTCTAGGGCTTCCTATCGAGTTGGGATCCAATCTCTTGCAAATCCCAATCGGTATGAATCCCTAGCTATTCGTATTAAATCAATCCCAAACTAACCCTAATCAATTCTAGCAATAATTTTACCAATTCATCACAAATTAGAAATAGGGTTCGTAAGGTTCATCCCTACGCCCTAAGACGATAGGACTACTCACAATTCATAATAAAATGCAATAGAAATTCACAATCAAAATCAATAGAATTCATTGCAATATTCAATATATCAATAAAAATGGAGTTTTTAATGGAGAGAGAAACAAACCAATGAAGAACAAATAGCATCCAACAAAAATAACACTTTTCTCTCCCCCCCTAAAAGCTAAATCTAATCTCCTAAAGGTAATCTAAAAAAGGCTGCAAAAAGTTCTGAAAAGCTCCCTAAACTAGGTTAAAAACTGGGGTTAAATACCCCCCAAAATCGCCAAAAAACTGTGACGAAAATGCCCCTGCGCAGCCTCAGAATCGCAGTTTACGCTACAGCCAGCGCGGCTCACTCGGCCGAGTGACAAATGTCATTCGGCCGAGTGACAAACCCTGACAATTTCCAGTAAGTTCGGACTTTTGGGGGTCAGCTCCTCGGGAGTCACTCGGCCGAGTGACTTTCTTTGCATCGGCCGAGTCGACTTCTTCACTCGGTCGAGTCGGAACTCGGGAGATGACTGTAAAATTACAGTAAGTCTGGACTTTCTGCCTGCCGTCGTCTTGATGCCACTCGGGCGAGTGGGGTCTCCGTGGTTCGGCCGAGTGGGACGGCGATGCTCGGCCGAGTGCACGCTGATACTCAGTCTTCTGCGTGTCCGATTTGTCCGGCCGAGCGGGCTCTCGATGGTCGGCCGAGTGACTCCTTCACTCGGCCGAGTGACATGCTCAAAATGCCCAAACTCCATATTTTCGCTCCCTCGTCGCTCCTACGATGTTCTTTCTTCTTCCACTCCTCTCCAATAGCAAAATTCTCCTCGGGAGAGTCACGGGTGACACTCCGGAGTGGGTGCATCTCGGAATCACTCCAAATCGCTCGAAATCTCCTGAAATTCGACAAAAACAAGAAATCGTGAAAAGCGTCGCAATATTGCCGAAAAATCGTGAAAAGTGCGATTCGAGCGATCAAAATGGCATGCAAACATGCGGAAAAAGGTGTAAAATACGGAGTGATCACGTACCGTACCGTACCGTATTGTTGTAACCCGTGATATCAGGTGGACTCTTGGTTGCATATCGTACTTCCCGTTATAAGTCACGAACTAGGCTAGGCACAATTACTCTCATTGTCATTGCTATTGTCATGGTTATTCTTGTACGGTACCAGTTGTACTTGCTCAGTCACCTTTACTTTACTTATCGCACTTGCATGCTTGCCTGTCCTTACTTTACTTTACGCCTTTACCTACATGTCTGCTCTTATCACACTTATTGCATTAGCATGATAGTCCTTAAAATGCTTAATATAGACTGATTCGTACTTTTGCACTACTTTATGTCTATTGGTAGAATTATGTGACTTACCTACGGTTCCATGTTTGGCACTGCAGACGACGCACAGCTTGACATGGAGGCTCCTGAGTGCCAGAGTTCGTCCCTGCGGCTGCAGTAGTAGAGTTCTTTTAGTGGCACCTTTTCAGTTGTACATCTTTCCTTTTAATCTCGTTGTAATAATTTGTATTATATATATATTGATTGTAATAATTGGACGCTATTTGGGTATTTTTGTACATCTCTGCATCAGAAGATATTTTGTTTTCACTGGTTAACTGCAGGACCTGCACAAATATCAAATAAGTAAAGGGCCCCGGGAGCGGGCCGTTACACAAGTTTTTAATATCTGAAATTCTTTCTGAGATCTATTTTATTTTTTGTTATTGAAAATTATTTTTCAAAATCTGTCACTCTTGATTTAATATTCTTTGAAGGAGTTTTGAAAAATAAAAAGGATCTAGATCACATCGAATCAAATTATATTCTTTTGTGATATAAGATCACTTTGAATTCTTTTAGCCACATAACACATTTGCAATATTATTGAATTTCTGTTGGGTGTGGAGAATTTGATATTGTTTTTGTTTGGGATACCCTTTGTGATAAGGGTTGTGAAAATCCTAGACAAGTCTATATGATTGGAATTCCTGGTAGGGATATTAGGTCGTTAGAAATCTTAGAGAGTGAAGCTAGGTAATTGTATTGCCAAGGAAATAATGGATTGAATCTCATACCAGATTGGTCGAGGATTGGACGTACCCAGGTTGCGGGGAACCAGGATAAAAATCTCTTGTCTCTGCGTGCTTTCTGCGTTTGCTTATTTATTTGTGCAAGAAATTTATCTGTTGTCAATATTCTTCTTACTCTTTATTAATATATTGCAAAGTTCATCCTTTTTATTTCCACTGTATTAATATCTCTCTGACTGTAATCTTTATTCGCTTGTAATTAATCTTTGCATTTATTTTAGATTATCTTGTTGAGTTAGAACCAAGCCTAGATTACTCTACTTAGTTTCTTAGGCAACATTGGAAGGGAATTATTGTGTTATAATTATTAAAAGGTTTTATAATTCATACAACACTATTCAACCCCCTTCTAGTGTTGTTTGCCATCCACAGGATCCAACACTTGATATCAGAGCGGGTCTAAAATACGATAGCATCAACATCCTTCCACTCTGAAGGACTCAACACCATGCGACCACCGTTGTTCAATGGAACAAACTATGCAAGCTGGAAGATACTCATGAAGACTCATTTAGAGTCATTAGACATTGAAGCATGGGTCGTCACCAAGGATCCATACAAAACACCCCTTGAAGTCGACACCGAAAAATGGTCTGCCGACGAAAAGAAGAAAGCCAATCTCAACGTCAAAGCCATGAACGCACTATTCTGTGCTGTAACAGGTAATGAGTTCAATCGTGTCTCTCAATGTGAGACAGCACATCATATCTGGCACACTCTTCAGGTAAGTCACAAAGGAACCGAGAAGGTAAAAGAATCTCGAATTAACGTTTTACATTCTAAATTTGAATCTTTTAAAATGGAAGAAGGAGAGAGTATTACCGAGGTGAATACTCGTTTGACTAACATCACAAATGAGCTTGCAGGTCTAGGCAAAAAGCTATCTGAATATGATCAGGTAATGAAGATATTAAGATCTCTTAGACCCGAATGGAAAGGGAAGACAACGGCCATTCGAGAAGCTCACAACGTAAAAAACCTCACCATTGAAGAACTGATGGGAAATCTCATGGCATATGAGATAGAGCTTGAGGAAGACAAGAAGATAGAAGAAAAGCCGAAGAAAAAGAACCTAGCGTTCAAAGCATAAGAAGAAGACTCTGACTACACCGATGAAGAAGATCATATTGCATGCTCGAAAAACTTCAAAGACTTCATGTCAAGTAAGTATGGTAAACGATTATTCTGTCCTACTAATAGTATTATTTGTTTTTGTTGCAACAAATCAGGGCATGTAAAAAGAGACTGTCCTTTGGAGAAGAACAACAGAGACATCAAAGATCGTGGTAAAAGCAGAGAGAACTATGAGAGAAGGAACGATAGAATGAATAATCTTCGACGACCAAGGAAGGACGCATATGCAGCCTTCGATCAAAGCAATGATTCTACCTCCGACGAATCATCATCAGATGACAAAGAAGAGAGAAGAGAAAATGCTCATATGTGTTTCTTGGCCTCCAAATCGACACATGTAAGTTCATTGCATGATTCATCATTTAATGTAAATGATTCATCATTTAATGAAAATAATTCATCATCAAGTGATGATGAAGACATGGATTATAGAGGAGCATATAAGGAGCTTTGCTCAATGCATGAAAAGCTCATTAAAGAACATAAAAGAACACTTAGATTAGTTAAAAAAGGATGCATAAGAAAAAGAAGAACTTCTTAAAGAAAATGTTGTTTTAAAAGAAAAGAATGATTTATTAGAAAAGGATGTACAATCCATGAAAGTGAAAATTGAAGGTTTGGATAATCTTCGCGTGTCTATTAAAGACAAATATGATTCTACGATGAAGATTGTTGAGAACTTCAATAAAGGGAAAGAAAAGTTAGATAGTTTAATAAATAGCCAAAAAGCATCATCTAGCAAAACCAGACTTGGTTATGATTCTAATCATACCAAGAAAAGGATTAAGTATACTAGGATGCATCATACTAACCCAAATTTTTTGAGTATATGGGTTCCCAAGAATTTGACGGATCAAAAGCGAAAAAGATACGCAGTCGATTTTGTTCAAAATGTTCATTTAAATAAAAATTATAAGTATATTTCTATTGAAGGAACTAAACCGTATTGGGTTTGGTTTCTTAAAGGATAACCCATTGGACTCAATGAATAAAGAGTACCATAAACGATCATATTTTTCAGGTACTCTAAACCAAGGAGGAGGAACACAAATCATATCAACACTTTGCAAGAAAAATAAAATTGCTTCGCAAAACTTAATTATATGAATGTTTAAATGTTTGTTTAAATTTTTTTTGCTTCATATAAATGCTTATATATGTTGATTATATTTTCTCATGAAGGATTTTGGCCAAACATTCAAACCATCATATTAAAAACCCATCGGGATGAGAAAACTGCTCAACCCAGCAGGGAGTCGACTACCATCCCTAGGAAGTCGACTACCAGAGTGCTGAGCCGAAAATCTGTGTTTGATTTCTTGATTTTTGACTAACTCCTATTGGGTTTTGTTGAGCCTATTGGGTTCATAACCAAGGAATGACTTAAACCCACTAAGAGAAATTGATCCTAACTCTTCACTCTCAAGATCCAAAGGCTATCATTCATCACTTCTTTTCATCTCAAAACTTAAATTACCCTCAACCCATGCCCTAGGTAGCCGACTACCCCATTGAGATCATCTCCATTGAAATTTTTTTGGGCTCTTGCTTTCTCTTCATAGGAGCTCTCATTCCCTCATCTTCTTTCAAAGAGAAGTTCAAAGATCAAGGTATAACTTTTATTAACTCCTTGAATACTTCATTTTTCCTCTTTGAAATCCTTCTTATTTCAGTTTACTATCAATATGCCTTTTAAGAAAGTAATCGAAAAGAGGAGGAAGATCAATGAATCTTCTCTAAGTGAAAGAGAAATCATTGAACCCTATCTCTTCAAGTCTACTAGCAATGACAAGTTTCTCAACATAACCAAAAGATAAATCCTCCATGAGAGATTTGTTAAAATGGAGGATGTAGAGAACTATGGAATTGATAGTATCTTGGAAGTCCAAAATTTGTCAAATCTATTTTCCTCAAATAACATGTATTACTGCTATCCCAGACTTGTTCATTTATTCTATGCAAATATGGACCCCGATCTTGCTAAATCTCGTTTCATCACTAAAGTTCTTGACACCAAACTTGCAATCACGGTTAAATCATTAGGTCAGGCTTTAGGGATTCCTTTTACAGGAAAACTGCTAGATGAGATCGAAATGATCGATGTGGATACATTGGATAAAATGTACTCGCCTGGAAAAATTTTCCTAACTAAATTACCGTGTGGGGATCTTCGCTATCCCGGTAGAGTTTTGGCAAACATTTTATCATACAATATTACCCAAAAGTCTGGCAATCACTCTGTTTTGTCTGAAAAGCAAGCTAAATGTATTTACGCTATGCTTGGTTATATCAAAGTTAATTGGGCCAAAGTTATCATGGACTCAATTCTTCAGTCTGCTGTTTCTAATAGACTTTCATCCCCTCTAGTTCATGGTCACTTTCTCACCATCCTCTTCAATGCCTATGACATTCCTTTGGATAATGAAACTGAGGTTTTGGAACCCGCCCGTGTGTTTGATGCATGTGCACTTGGCTGAATGGATCTTCACGGAGACCTCGATCAAAATGTTTCAGAAGAGAAGCTAGTCGGTAAAGCTAGCTCCACCTCGGAGAAAAGGAAAGGTAAGAAACCTGGTGTTGTTGATTCAGATGAAGAAGAGGAAGAAAGTGAAGAAGAAGAAGAAGCGCCACCGGAGGAAGTACCTGATTACATCATTGAGCTTCAAGACATGCTCTTGAAGAAAATTGAGAATCTGAAGATTTCTCAAGATAAAGGCTTTGAAAAGCTCAACCAAAAGGTAGCTAACATAAAGGACTTTGTGGCTAAAAGCAACGAGATGACCGATAAGACACTTGTAATGACCTTGATGAGATCAAGGAGCTAAAGAAGGAGAAGAAGGATGGTGGTTCTTCTTAAGTATCTTGGTTTAATTTTTAAAACAATGCTCTTTTGAAACAATGCACTTTGGTTTTGTAATAATTTTTACTATGGTGTGGTGGACTTGGACTTATGGTATCAACTCTAGTAGTTAAAACAGTGCTTATAATTATGATATGACATGTTTTAAAACATTGATATATCATTCATGTCATCCTATATATATCTTGAACTACTATTTTTTTGCAGATATATATATTTGGTTGAAAAAAATTTCTACGTGCTAAAATGCTTGATTGATTGTTAAACTTTGCTTAATTGTTAAAATTATATTCAACATACTACGATGTTATCATAATTGTCATTCTTTTTTATTGATGACAAGGGAGAGAAAAATTGGTGAATGCAAAACTTAAAAATGAATAATTGATATATGCTAACCGGCTTTAATGCAGAGGGAGTATGAGTACATCATACCTCATCTAAGCAGGGGGAGTAAGTTATCTTACTTATTATTCTATTATGCTATTATTCATTATATTTTTCATTTGGGTGTCATCATCAAAAGGGAGGAGAGTGATGGGACATCGAATCCCACCCCTAAGTAGCTTTGATGATGAGCACACCAAATTGATGTTAGTGTACATATAAACACTATCTAAAGTGTGCAGGTTGTGCGATCAATAGCTTTACGCATACTCCGAAGAAGCTCAACCACACTCAGAAGATAAGTCTAGTGTGTGAGTTGGTCTTTCTAGGAATATGTCAAAGCCAACTCTTATTGCACAAACACACAAAATGATTTACGAAATAAAAGTTTTCTAAACTCATTTCTAAAACTCTTTGAGATCATAGCTATTCTCTTAATTCTTCGTAGTCAATCTCCAGATACCTAGGAGTTGATTGCATGTCTTTTCAGCTGAGTTTCAGTGAAAACATGCTCTGGGAGTCGACTACCAAAGGAGGGAGTCGACTACCAGCTGTGAGCAGAGTTTTCAGTAAAAACTCTCTAAGAGTCGATTACCTCCCTTGGGAGTCGACTACCAGCTGTGTTTTTGCTGCGTTTTGACTTTCTGATTCCGCTTTCATTTCCTTGATTTATGGGCTGAAGTCAAACATTTTTGAATTTCAAAAACGCTTTTGAAACTCTATAAATAGATCCTCTTGAGAACATTTCTCATCATCAATTCTCTATCATTTTTGATTTAAAGCTATATTCTTAAAAGTTCTCAATCGCTCTCGATTGCTCTCATCTTCGTAGCCGAAATTCTGGTTCTAAATTTCTGATCTCAAGTTTTTAATATCTAAAATTCTTTCTGAGATCTATTTTATTTTTTGCTATTGAAATTTTTTTTCAAAATCTCTCACTCTTGATTTAATATTCTTTGAAGGAGTTTTGAAAAACAAAAAGGATCTAGATCACATCGAATCAAACTATATTTTTTTATGATCTAAGATCACTTTGAATTCTTTTAGCCACATAAGCACATTTGCAATATTATCTTGGCAATAGAATTTCTGTTAGGTGTAACCCAATCTCCATCAAATATTGTTGAGAATAGGATCTTGTTTTTATTTAGGATTCCATTTGTGATAAGGGTTGTGAAAATCCTAGACAAGTTAAGGTGGTTGGAATTCTTGGTAGGGATACTAGGTCGTTGGAAATTCTAGCGAGTGAAACTAGGTAATTGTATTGTTAAGGCAATAGTGGATTGAATCTCGTATCGGATTGGTCGGGGACTAGACCCCCAGATTGCGAGGAATCAGGATAAAAATCTCTTATCTCTGCGTGCTTTCTGAGATATTCTTCTAACTCTTTATTAATATATTGCAAAGTTTATCCTTTTTATTTCTGCTGTATTAATATCTCTCTGATTGTAATCTTTGTTTGCTTGTAATTAATCTTTGCATTTATTTTATATTATCTTGTTGATTAAGAACCAAGCGTAGATCACTCTACTTGATTTCTTCGGCAACATTGGAAAGGAATTATTGTGTTATAATTATTAAAGGAAATAGTTTTATAATTCAAACAACACTATTCAATCCCTCCTCCCTTCTAGTGTTGTTTGCCATCCACGGGATCCAACATGGCGTACTCTCTCCACGGAAGGCCCTCGACTACGATCAGAGTGAGAACAAGTGGATGAGCTTCCCCCAGCTGTTCGGCGCTGCTCTCTAAGGATCGCTTGAAGCTCGAGTGACACTTTTTCGAATTCTTGGTCGGCCATATCTACAGGAAAAAGGCAAGAATTAATACGAATGATCATTCAAGCTTGAACACATCGACATGAGTTACCATGACTCCATAACGTGGTCTTCATTAGGCCGTCGCTCAGTAATCGAGTGATCGACCGCTCTTCTCTCGGGTGACTCTTCAAATGCTTGACCACCCCAACTTCAGCTGTAGACAAAGCGAGCTCCTCAAGAGCTAAAGAGTCAAGATTCCCCCAATTGGTAAGAAAAGGGACTACACTTGGGAGTAAAACGAAGACAAAGGAGCTCTCCTAATCATCTACGAGACTAGGAAGATTCGAAATGGGTCGCCTATTCCTCCGGGCTACGATGTGATACCACACACCCTGCGGATCACTGACAAACTCGAAAAAGTGTTTGAACAACGGGACAGTTGGACCTGTTCCGCTTAATAAGCAGATCATTACAAAAACCACCCACGGGGCGATGGCGTTAGGGGCAAGCTTGCACAAGGCGATCCCAGCATGACCTAGAACCTCGATGATGAATGGATGTGGGGGAAACGAAGGCCGAAATCAAAAGCCTTCAAGTATACCCCAACTTCTTTCCCTTTTGGGAAACACACCCTCTCATCCGACCTGGGGATCCTAAGCTTGTGGGTGGGGAGAGATAGCTTGCCTAGACCCTATCAGTCAGAGAATGGGATACAAGGGAACCTAAGTCTAAAACTCTCTTTGGGACAGAAGGTGTTTTGCCAGCTCGACGAATGGAGCACGACGACTCTACTCCTTTACCCTTTCCCAGAATCGAATTGATCGGACGGGATTGGCGGCCACTCGAAACCTCCGCGATGGACGGTTCTTCAATCCTTAGCTTTGCCATTTGCAATATGGAACGATCTGAAGCAAACAAACGGGAAAGAAGACAACCTACCTCGCCGGAGCAGATGAATCGAAGGCGGAGTCCTTCAAAGACGAAGAAAAGTGAAGCGCTCCGTCCCCTCATTCTTATTTATACTCGGAAACCTCGTTCCTAACCGAACTCTTGCCATTTGAGTGGAAACACGTGTTGCAAAGAAACGCCAACCCCTCAACTGTCGCTCCCAACCTGAAGCCGAAGCAAACGGTCCAGGATTCTGACGATTTGAATTGACTACAACACCCTCGCACGACATGCCCAATAAATGAAGCATCACGTCACTTGACTTCAATCGACGCGTCGGCTAAACCCAAGTGACGGGAGTCACTGTTACACCATTGGTCCGTTTCATATTAACTACCATAGGCCGGCCCAAGTCAATGTTGCTGGGCCGAAGCTACAAACTCATGAACATATACATATATAAGGGGTTTTAAGCTAATCAGGCGTAGGCCCGCAAAGGAAGGCAGAACGGACCACCGGGTTGTCCGTATTCATCGAGCCCAGATTGCTTACGTGATCAGATGCGGTTCGGATCATGCCCGTAAAACCCCCACGTTTCTAATGAGGAGTGGAGGAAATGTGATCGATAGAGGTGTAATGGACACTCGCTCACTACGCCCGATACATTGGCACCCACGTGCCACGATCGGACGAGGCAGTTACCCCATGACAGGACTGAAGAGATACAGCTCCTATAAAAGGACCAAACCTCGGAAGCATCAAGGAGGTACTCTGATACTATTTGCTTTTTTTACTTTCGACTACTTACTTCTTCCTTCTTAACCTCGGTCGGCCAGCTCTACAGTCGATCTCCCTAAGATCAGACTCGCTGTCTCGAGTCAGTCTTAAGTTCATTCACTAACTTAAGCATCAGATGGGATTTGGGTCGGAACCCAAATCCGACCCACCTTATGTCTTCTTGTGTTGCAGGTAACTCGATGGACACACTTCCACTAGCTCGGAGTTTCTCAGAATCGGATCGGACATCCTCACAATAGCTCGGCTACCACTTTCCATGCCCAAGCTACCTAGCTGAGGAGCCTGATAACTCTCGCTGACGAAAGCACGCGTTGTCTCAGAGCGTCTAAATCAGCCCACCTCATTGTTGACCGAAACCATACCATCAATCTGGCCGGACGATTCATATTTTTCTCCAGTATAAGAGATGTGTGATTTTGGCATGTATCATATTGCATCTGCAGTAGTGCAAAGAATTGTTGTTGGGTGGAACTGCATTGGAAGAGAGCACAAACTGATCAAACCCCTTTATAATCATATAAATTTAATTTTATTAGTGTTGCACCTTTTCTGACCCTCATTTTATAGAACAAAATTCATCTCGCATACATTTACATGATCAAACAAATACACTTGACGGGTCCTTAGACATTGCCAAATTCGACAATATTCCTCGAGCACAACATGAGCAGGTCAGAACTATCTTACCATATGATGAGCTTGCCGTAATGATGAGAAGATATGCATAGCATGCTCAACAGATCACTAACGTAGCCTCATCCACTATGTCGCCAATTTAGCCAGGCTGCTCATTTCCAAAATCTTGACATCGAAAGTGTCATTAAGCTTCACGATACCATCATTACCATCTATACCGACGAGCTTCCCAGTCAACCCCCTGAGTCCCCCGCTTGTGATTTTGATCTTGTCCGATTTCTTGGGCCTCACAGGCTCCAACTCTCCTTGAATGACTGTAACCACCTCATCGTCTCCTGATGATCCCAGAGCAACCCGATAGGATCCATCCTACAAAAGCAGAGTAGAGACACAAGCGAAGATGCCATCTTCGAATTTTATAGCACTACGGCTGAATCTTGATCAAATAACAAGCAGTATACTTACCATCATTGCCTCCCGCACAACTCCGATATGTGGATCCTCTCCTGGTCTTATAACATTCACCAAGATGTCCGGCATCACCCAGTTGCCTTCACCTTCACCACCTGTACACATCACACACAACGATGTCATCAACCTGTATATACACTTTCCTACAGCAGGTTGGGTGCAATTGTTTCACAAAAGAGATTTGAATTATTATGGCAGCTCAGGAATGTTAAGAAAGACACAAGACATGAAGCATTTCCCGAATAGCTTGCAACTTAAGTGACCTTACAACCAGAGATAACATGGTTTTTCTAAAGTTACGAGTTCCCTTGTTCATGGTTATTTTTAAGAATATCCCAAATCATGTTATTTACGATTTGGTCCCCAAAATTTATCACGTTACTTAAAACCCCCCTAATTAACTTTTGTTCAAAATTGATGTATATTCATTTACAAGTTTTCTGCACCGCAGCACATCCCATCTCTTTGCGACAAAAAAAACCATAGCCTAACCTCCCCCTCCCTCCAAACCGCCGTCCTCCCCTCTCATCCTCCTCGTCCACAAACTGCCGCCCCTTCTTCCATACACGCAGCCCTTCCTCCCATCTCATCGCCATCCTCTTCTTTAATCTCTTTCCACTCTTTCTTCAACCCAACTGTGTTAAATTTCCCAACCAAACATAAAAATTCATCCTTTGAAATATCCAAAATAAAATGGGTTAATACATGTGTAACAGGGTCAGGTTAGTATTTAATCAGACCTGGGTTAAATTTTAGATGAAAACGTTAATTGTGACTCTTTTCGAGAAAATTAATAAATTTGAGGGCTGAAATCACAAATAACGTGATTTAAATGTCTTTTTTAAAAATACTATAAATTTGGATGACAGTAATATCAGGAAAGTCTAGTAACTTAAATTTGGAACAACTGCCGTTCTAAATATCTTCATAGTGCAGTATGGATTCTACCCTCAGCCGGATTGTAGTGTCAGGTGTCATGAACATAAACGTTCCTAAATTCCTTTCAAGAGTTAAAGTTGAATTAAGAGCCCCCCATAGTCCCTTTCAAAAATTAAGTTGAATTAAAAACTCCAAACTCCCGATCAAGAGTATAAAGTTGAATGACGACCGTATCAGGAAAATACTTGTAATCTAGATGAAAGAAACAAACAAGTCCTTACATTCCTTACATAACACATTAAATTTTCAACACCGGACAAATACAATGATTAGCTAGCAGTGCAACAACCAATGCAACAACTTTGAGTTTATTGTGGTTTGACATAGGTTCATGAAATGGCCACCGCCTACAATTATTACAAGAAAGCATCTAAAAAGTGTTCTGTGAACGATGGTAGTGTAGCGTTAAAATTTCTAAGCACTGCCCTCAGCTTCCATTTAATCAGCTTCTAATGATTTTTTTTTGTTCCGTTTGATATCTGTTATATTCATTTGAGGAACCGACGCATAATTATTTTCTTTGTGTATTTATTGCCAACAGATAAAACTGAGGAAAAAAGGAACCAACAAGCTTCTGTAATAGAATAATCTACTGTATTATATCTTTGAACTGTTATCACAAATTATCAACAACCATCTCATTTTTCTTTACTGATGTTATCCACGTTGCAACTATCATATGCTCCCCCCCCCCCCCCCAAAAAAAAAAAAAAAAAAAAAAAACCACCACCACCACCACCCAACAAAACTAATGCACTCGCACAAAATAGAAAGCCACCATAAGCTCAAAATTTTGCATATAAAAACAAAGCGAAAAAGTGTTCTGTCTCAATATTTTTTCCATACTTTCGGTATGTAGAATAATATATATCAGAAATTTTCTTTAACTCCGTTTATGTTCCTAAAACACAGAGTGAAGCTTCCTCTCCGGCTCATCCTAAAAAGAAGGAATGAGCCTAGGAGTGGGTAAATACCTAGGAATAATATAAGAAAAATCACCCCTTTAGCATTCCTGTAAGTTTTTAATTCATCACGGTAGGGTGTCAGGCAACTAGGCATAAATACACTCTGGTAAGAAAATATACTCAAGTAGTTACAACTTGTGAGTGTATATAAACAATACGAATCAAAGGAAACTGCCGTCTAGATATTCTGCCAGTAAAATTCTATATGACCACAAATAGAAGCAAAATACAAGAAAATGCAGACATAAAGAGAAAGTGTTTCAATGCTTCAGAAAAAGAATCAAGACAACATTTCAGAGAATGAATCAAAACTGTTTCTGGGAACTGAAATTGATAGCAGCTAACCTATTACAGGTGACATCATGTCCAATCCAACATTTCCTGGCGTCATTGGCTGCCCGCCAGGAGTACCGGGAAGATAAGACGCACAAGGCGTCATTGGTTGTATGCCAGGAGTTGATGGCGTGTATGGGCTTGCAGCACTTCCTGATCATAGAGTCAGACATACATCGAGTTATGATGTTCATCCTTTCAAAATATAATTCAAAAAATAGGTAATCAAATTAATATCTTGGACTTGTCTGGAAAGTACCATATAGCGGACTGCCTTCCCTTGTTATCCCAGATTCACTATAATTGCCTCCTGGAGTATTAGCCCAACCTGAACCAGGGGTAGGCGCCTCATATGGCCTAGCAGTAGGCGTTCCTGGCTGAAATAGAAACAATGCAGGTAAAATTCAGGAATAATTTAAAATGTGAATTTCATACAATAGATACTCCCAAATGAAACATGTATATTGCTTCAGACCTGATACTGTGGGCTTGTTCCCCAAGAGCCCGGGTTTCCATCTTCCCAGCTATCTCTGATTTGATGTAATAGGAAATCATCAAGATTGATATGTTAACTGACCTATTCTTTCAAATAGAAGTCCAACAATTATAGAGAAATCTAAATGACAATCACGACAAGACCGTCTACTAAATGCTACATGACTGTATAAAGTACACATTAGACCTACATTGAGGGATTTATGTACTCCGCAAGAAGTAAACAAAGATCAATTGACAAGGTGGGGGAGGCGGTTATTTGTTACTCAAATAAGTCATACTTTATTTGTCTCGCAATGGAATACATTTGGATGGGAAAACCAGTTTCAGTTGAAACTGTCATAATGGTACTTCCTTTTCAAACTTACATTAATGTGGTTTTAAGACAGAAAACTAAAATGGAAAAAAATAAAATAATGTTGTAGTGCATGTTCATAGCTGGTACCATCTCCCAATGTATGAATATCGTAGATATTGGATAATGCTTGATGCCAGTGTAAATTGGTTCATTGCACACTTCAGTATGTGGTATGAGCACAGACATGGTGTGCGCTACTTTAAGCGAAGCACAGTGTAGGGAAAGTCATTTCACTATTTTGGATCACAGTATGCTCAGGTTCGGAGTTGTGGTTTGCTCGTCAATACGTGTGTACTAGTCATAACACGTGCCCTCGGGCACCGTTCATTTAAGATATACCCTCAAAATCTTTGTTCTCCCCAGAAATTATTTTCCCCTCCAAAATTTAAACTAACAAAATTTAGCTTCGGCACGGACGCCTTCGGGTGTGGGGAAAAAAATTTAATCCGGGCCAAAAGAGAAACTCACAAAAAATGAAGGGGGTAAGTGCATAAGTGTGGGTGTGTGTGGATAGGGTGTGGGGGTTCTGTGCCAAAAGAGAAACGCACGAAAATGAAGGGGAAAAGTGCATAAGTGTGGATGTGTATGTGGGTAGGGTGTGGGGGTAAAAGTGAAAAGGGAGGTGTTTTTAGCAAAAAGGGAAAAGGTGTGGTATTCTGCGCAAATGTAATAGTGATTGTGGGGGTGGGGTTTGAAAACCAAACAAAAAACAAAAAAAGTTGACCCTTGGATGTTCTATGTTTTGTGTTGGGTACTGTGCGTTTTTTATTTCCCCCAGACTTAAATCTTGACCCTTGGATGCAAAGGATATGGATGCATCCTAATCGTTGTTGATGACTGTGACTTGTCCAAGTCAGTCCCAAGATTCAAAAATATTTGTGTTTTATATAATAGATAAAAAATACATGTATGTGTGCGTATATATATATGTATGTATGTATGTATATATATGTATGTATACATGCATGCATATTCAATGAGATCCATATACAACTATACATGCATAAATAACGCACGTGAGCAAAGATAATAAATAATCAAATAAAACGGTTAACAATGCAATATTAAGTAAAAACTGTCAAGACATTAGAGGAAAAGTAAATAATCCATAGCCAAATTCCACACTCCAAATAAATGGTAGTCAAAGACTACAAATTTCCATAGCAGCAAGCAATTCTAAGTAAATCATACAAAAAATAAATAAATCAAAGCTATCTAATCTATTTTGTTATCTTTTCCTTTAGCATTTGCTGCAAATCTAGATTATTTCTGGGTTTTTTTGTTGTTTCTTCCATCAATCATCAACTTGTATGATATATATTATGATAATGGGCTAGATCATCTACTTTCTGTATATATTTGGATCAATGCTTTTTGACATCTGGATCAAGAACGCCCCGTGATCGAGAGACACGATCAAGATCATGGACCAAAGGATGAAGGGAATTGGGTAACACAGGCTGATACATTAGGCCACAATGCCAATGATGCATTTAGCTGCAGGTCATCATTGCTCATTAATTTTCAATGCTGTTTTCAGATAGATGCAATGGTTTCTTTTAGTTTAATCAAAATTGTGGGATCAAATCAAAGGAATCATTTTAGCTGCTGATGTTGCGAAATTCTAGGTTCTTTTGATTGCAAGACAATATACTGACACCATTTTTTCACAAATGGAACTTTGCACTTGCCCTACTCGCTCCTTCCCTCCTTCCCACGAGGGAAAAATAAGTAGTCTCATGTTTCATGTGTGAATGCTTCATTAAGTTCTTTTCCTAATTGTGATTTCATCAACTATTCTCTTTGCTATCATTTTGAAACTGATGCAACTTTGCCCTTCACCTTCACATATAAAGTTATAGATAACCGAAACCCTAGTTCGTCCTCTAAAGCTTAGCTTCCTATACCTGCATGTAGCAAAACCCCACATTATCTTCTATCAAGAAATTTAAAATTGCTACAATTGTTCTGAATCATGTCACATATACAACGAGTCGCTTCAGAACAACTTGAACCACATCCCATCCGTCCAAAAAAACCTTCATAAATGAATTCACGGCATGCCTAGCATGTTCTGAAATCACTAAATGCAGGAAGCCCCACATTATCTTCTACGGTGAGCTATAAACTTTTGATCAGGAAACAGAACCCTTCCATCTTCCTTCCTTTCCGCCTCTTTATTGCCACTACCAATAGTTTGAAGATTTTCAAGAGGACAAGGAACCATTATAAAGTTTTCATGAAGCATGAAACGAATCATACAACTAAACAGCCAGCCAACAAAAAAGATCTTGGAAAATGTCACTCTACTTTAAACAAAACTAGAAAACTAGATACGAAAATATTATGATTAAACAGAAACAATCAAAGTCCTATCATGATTCAATTATCAACATGGAGGGATGCATTTTATTCAGATAATCAATTTATAAATCTCCAAGCAATATTTTTCATTTGAGGAGCGGGTAGAAGTACACATACCAAATTACAGCCACTTCATTGAAAGGCAATTAAAAATCCGTTAATCAACATAAAGAAAAACACACAACAAGATGATCCAAAAAACATTGAACTCAGAATATTCAAATTCAACTAAAGTGAATATACCAAAAAGAATGTAAACAGAACAAAACAATGAGCACGCACCTAGGGGGGCTCATTGGAGCCCATGCACGGTTAGCCTTGGGAGTTCTCATTCCATCATGTATTGGTGTAGCTGTAGAAAAGCATTAAGTTAGTCAGATGAAAGAAATACCAACATCCACTATTAAGTAAACTGACCGAGGAAGGATAGGCTCAACAAAGATGTTCATGGAGTTGATATTAATATAAGATTTTGAAGGAACTCAATGTCGTGGAAACTGCTTAAATAATTTTTTGTTAAGCTGGGTTAGATGAAGTTAGAAAGAAGAGTTAGCATATCAAAATTTGAAATGTCAAACCCATGAATTAAAGCCTCCTAAAGCCGATTCAGAACAATTAAATTTAGATGTGGTTTATTTTACCACTTAATGACAACACATGCTGATGGGTGAATTATCTTGACCCTACTTTGACCAATGGTCAAAGTGGGCCTAATGTGCATGCTAAGAAATGGCCTATGAATAAATAACAAACTTCTATATAATATATTGCAATGCATCATGGCAACTAGAAGGCTCTGCATATATAAAGTATATCATCAAAAATTAATTTAGAACATCCAAACAAGACATGAAAGACACCTCCAGGATCCCTTATTGGAGTCTGATAAGGATGCAGTGGAGTCTGTGAAGGGTGCATCACCGGTGTCTCACTTCCCAAGCCATATCGGGGTGGTTCACTGAGAGAGAGAGAGAGAGAATAGCAAAGGTACAGATCCAAATCAAACTCAACGAAAAAAGAAGAAAGCGTTAAAGGAGGGGGGAACAGATGGTAATGTCATACCGGAATGGAGTTGCTGGAACAGCGCCGTCACCAATATCATTTTTCTTAACTATGGAACCACAATTACCAAGATGTTAATATGTAGAAACACCGAGGGAACATTGAGGTGGGCGTAGCTGGTGGCTGTATTGATATGAGCTTACCGGTAACAACCTTCATCTGCGAATCCAATTCAACACGCACAAAGACACCAGTGACTTCTTTCACACGGCCACGATATCCCTTCAAGGGACCAGAACGAATTTTAATAGTCCTGCCAACTAGAGGATCGTGTCCTCTCCCACCCCTAAATCTTCCTCCAACTGCAGAAAATTCATCATACTAGCAGTGATCAGCATGTAACTAAATATGGAGAAATGAGATAACACAAATCCGCATAAAGGTGTGTTAAATGTTAACAAGTATACACTCGGCTGGAGGCCCTCGGGGTGGTCTTGCAGGAGACTGAAGAAATGGAGATCTCAAATTCGCCAATCTCATGTCCAAAGGGTTTAGACCCTGCATTCAAATAAAGCAAGTGTTGATGCATTAGTTTGTGGTGCCACAAAGTCAGAAGTATACAAGGTTTATAATTTAATACTGAGCTAGAGATCATTAGTAGCCAACACTTTTTTCACGATGCCCTTGAGATCCACCAACCACTATACAGGATTGAGCTTTCACACAGATAAAACCAGCATGTTCTAGGTGATGGCGATCATTGATGAACAAAATTCCTCTATGTATGTGTTCAACAGGTCCTAGCTTTCCCTAGTTAAGGATAGCAAGAGAAACGATGTCAGAAAACAATGCATCAAGATACTTAATTGATAGACGAGCAAAGTGTAATTCCATATCTCACCTTACATGGTCCCTCAAGGACCCTCACGATATCCTTTGTAGACACTATGTTTCTAGAACGATCTTGGGCATTAACCCGTTTTTCAATTTTGCTTTTAATTTCCCGCAATTTGACAAGCACAGCCTCAGGCCTATCTGGGACACCTTTGAGCACCTATAGAAGCATGAATGATGAGAAAGGGGGCAAAAAAAAAATCAAAGCATCTATATTGCCAAAATTTTCTTTCCTACCTGGAATGCGTCGCTTTCCACACGTATAATTACACCAAACGACATGTTGCTGCAGAAATATTTACTGATTCGTAAGCAACAGCCAAAAGGTCTAGAAAGATCTGTCTTGCAGAACTAAAAATTGCAATGCATATAGAAACATACTCCAGCAACACAAGATCATGCAACTCATAATCCCCAATTTTAGTGATTCCTGTAGTAACCTCAGAACTCTCCACAACATTATCTGCAAAAACTCGGATCTGCATAATAGAGAAGATAATGTTTTCTACTTTATCAAAGAATGTCATGTGCAGAAAATGCAACATCTAATCAGCTTTCTACATTAAACGGCACGTACAACTTCTTTAGTAGTGTCTGATAAGATGATCAGGACATGACCCTCAACCTTCACAACCATACCAGTTGCACCTTCTTGAACACCAGAGACCACTTTGACATGATCTCCCGGTCTAAAATACTTGCAGAGTTCCTTCTCGTTGAAAGCTAATGTTTTCTGAAAAGGATAAGTCGATATATATTTATATATATCAAAGAACATATTAATATATACATGCTAATGTCAGAAAGAGCTTGAAGTAACTACCGGTAGCCCTTCCATCTTTGGTCTGATATGGACTTCCTCTTCCTCCACTTTTTCAACCCAACCCATCAGATTTTTTAAATCACCTCGAACAACAATAACTGCATCACCTTTCATAAAATGACCCTTCTTTCTGTTTGCAAATAAGGTAGACAAGCTAGCCGTATCGCCCGTAGCAGCATCCCCTGGCTTCTGAAACTTCTCCAGTTCATCAAAAGTCGGGTGTATGTTTTGAGAACTGATTGATTTCACGGACACCGTTTTGTACAGGAATCCATCTTTAAACATCATATTATCTACGCTCTCAAAATATTCACCAGAATCTCTGTCCCTCCTACGTTCTACACGGATATGCAACTCTCTGGAACCCAATGGACATAGAAGAATAAATAAGTCCTCCCTCCCTTAATTACAAAATCAAGCCAATTTCAGATAACATGAAAGAGTGCCGGACATACCGTGCTTCATCAATGTTGAAAAAACGTGGTGGCGGAATATATGCCTTCTTTCTTCCAACATCCCTTCCTTCCTGGACGATACATATGGTAATAGTTTAGTTGAAATTTATTTTAAAAAGAAAGATAGACATCTCTAACAGGCACAAAATACATGCTTCTGATGCGGCCGCACCATCTTCGGCAGTCACGGGCCCAGACGGGACCCAAGGAGGATGGATCACTTTCTATCGGAGGCGTCGAAGGGCAGATTAGTCTTTTTGTTATGTTGCTTTGTTATCTAGGTTTTCTATTTATATCTAGGGCTAGCCGTCATGAGAGGGCATGCTTATTGTGTGAGAAACATCGTAAGTGTCTTTTGTGTGGGTTTTAGACTTTGATCCGTTCATCAAAGTTAGGAGAGCGAGTTCCTCTCGAAAGGGCTCAAGTTATCTTGCTATTAGTAGTTGTTTCTTCTCAAAAATCCAATAAAAATCCCAACTTTTCCAATTTTTATTCCTTTTCTTCGCTGGTTTTCCATTGATACGATCCAAATCGTATCAAATTGGTATCAGAGCGATAGATCCAATGGCGGAAGGTACTAGATTCAAGACGGAGATGGAGGCGCTGCGAAAGGAGATCCGGGAAGAGGTCAGCAAAAAGGTGGGAGCTTTGGAAGTCACGGTAGAGATGCTATCCAATTCCCAAAAAGAGATGGAAGCCCGGTTGTTGAAGAAGCACGAAGAGTCGGACGCCACTCAAGTTCAGATTTTGAAAATTCTTCAAAAACTTGAGGGGAAGGGAAAGCATGTGGAGATCAGAGGGGAGGAATCCGAGGCGGAGAATCATCATGCGAAGGCGGACGATCCAAAGTTGATGGTGAACACCTCCGGGGCACCTCCGGGAACCAAAATCACAAGGGAGAAGGAAGATCTAGGGTTCCGGGAGGAGTCGTGGGTGGAGGAAGTGCAGCGGGAGCGACGGCGGCGCGAAGGAGATCCCCTAGGGTTTCTTGCGGAGGCGAAGGGACGCGGCATGCAAGGGGAAGGGAGGCTAGGGTTTTCGGACCCCGTAGGAGAAGGCGGCTGGGGAGGGGGAAACCCTAACCCCCTCCCGCGCGGGCCGCCAGGGCTCCGCGAGGGCTCGGGAGGCCTCGCGGCCCACTCCCGAGCCCACGCGGGCACCTGGGAGGGCCAGGCGGGCCCGCGCGAGGCGCTGGAAGGGCCGCGCGGCCCGCCTGGGCCCAACCAGTCCCCCGCCGGCCCCCAGGGGGGCTTCGCAGCCTACCCTGGGGTCGGCTGGGCTCCGGCTGATGGATTTGGGGCCCGGGGGGCCCAGTAAACCCCCCGGGTCAGTTTTTTGGCCCCCCGAGCATCGATCAGGGCCCCGCAAGAGGCTACCGCGGGATTTTTGGGGCTACAGAGGAGGAGCGCCAGAGGTGGCCTATGGAGGACGCGGAAAATTTTGGGGGCCCGCGAGGGTTTCCCGAAGAGGCCTACGGCAGAGGCAGGACCGAGTATGGAGGCCATGGAGCTCAGGGAGGAGGGCACCCGACCATGTACCCAGACAGGAGGATGGAGAAGTTGAAGATGCCCATTTTTGAGGGGACAGACCCCGATGGGTGGATAGTGCGAGCGGAGCGGTATTTCCAGGTGATGCGGATCTCAAAGAGGGAGGTATTGGAGAACATCATTTGCTATCTGGAGGGACAGGCGCTGAGCTGGTATCGTTGGAGGATGTCCCGAGCCCCTTTTCGGACTTGGGAGGAGTTGTCAGCTTTCCTACTTGACCGTTTCCAGGCCAAACCGGGGACGAATTTCTACGAGCAGTTGCTTGGACTACGGCCGGAGGGGACGGTGTTGGACTTCCTGGGGAAGTTCGAGGTGTTGGCAGGCAGGGTGAAGGGAGTGTCGGAAGACGTATTCTTGGGGGCATTTATGCGAGGGCTGAAGCCCTCGATACGAGCCGAGCTATGGATGCAAAGTCCCAGGGGACCTAGAGCATGTGATTCGTCTGGCGTTGAGGGCGGAGGAGAAGCAGGCGGAGGAGCGGAGGAGCAGAGGGACGTGGGGGGCGCCACAGCAGAGGGTCCCATCTACAGCAGCCGCCCCGAGACTACCGCCGACCGCATCAGCCGAAACGGGGGAGGAGGCAGGAGAGGCACGTCCTGCGGGACAAGGGCGGAGGATGACCGAGGTCGAGATGCGGGACAGGAGAGCCAGAGGGTTGTGCTTCCGTTGCGACGAGAAGTTCACCCCGGGCCATCGGTGTGCGAGCCGGTTGCTGCAGATCACTATCGAGCCGGACGAGGAGGAATACATCGAACCAGAGGAGCCAGAAGAGGACGACCCAGGAGCAGTACCCTTATTTCCACCTTGAGGACAAGGTGGCTCTTTTAGGGGCGGGTATTGAAGCGGCCGCACCATCTTCGGCAGTCACGGGCCCAGACGGGACCCAAGGAGGATGGGTCACTTTCTATCGGAGGCGTCGAAGGGCAGATTAGTCTTTTTGTTATGTTGCTTTGTTTCCTAGGTTTTCTATTTATATCTAGGGCTAGCCGTCATGAGAGGGCATGCTTATTGTGTGAGAAACATCGTAAGTGTCTTTTGTGAGGGTTTTAGACTTTGATCCGTTCATCAAAGTTAGGAGAGCGAGTTCCTCTCGAAAGGGCTCAAGTTATCTTGCTATTAGTAGTTGTTTCTTCTCAAAAATCCAATAAAAATCCCAACTTTTCCAATTTTTATTCCTTTTCTTCGCTGGTTTTCCATTGATACGATCCAAATCGTATCAGCTTCATCGTCAACTTAAGAAAGAAATAAATGAATTAGTGCTTGAAATCAGAAATAAAGTGAGACAAATTGAGAGGGACACTGGAGATGTTATAAAAGGCCTGAAGCTCCTAATGTGAGATTAAATCAATAACTTGAGAAAGAGGAATAATATCGCTGCTTCTAAGAATGAGTAGAACTGAACCACTCCTACCAATTTAGCAGCAAGGGCTTGTAGATCAATCCTTGGTATGAGCTTGACGGTCACCCTCTGTCGTACGTTATCAACATCAACAACCTGCAACGGGAAATATAGAGTTTAAAACAGACACACAGTATAATCTAAAAGAAATTATGCAACACACATACTTTCGCAAGATCTCCTTTATAGTTTTTAATTTTCATGCGAACCCACGTGTCCCTTGCAATATCAACAGTTTTGCTTTCTACAGAAAGTACATCAGTCATTTCTTTTATGGGCACTAGCATCACTTTAGCTGAACTGTATATGTTTCGTAGACCCTTGCAAGCCTGCAAACCCAATACGATTAATTTAGAGGAAGAAGAGATGTTTAAAAGATTCATGCAAAACCGTTTATAGAATAAGGATAAAAGAAGTTTATACATGCCTCCTTAACATGGGCTTCTTTGTCAGCTTCAACATATATATAATTTTTAAGATGATCTAATGCAACTGCGGATCGGATTTGAAGTTCAGGCCTGTCTATATATTTTTGCATGAGGCATATAGCTGTCTCACGCTCATGGCCAATCTGACACATATGCAAGATAAGACAAAAATAAGAACAAAAGATGAAAAAATTCAGACTACAACGGGAAATACTGTTCCAGTGAGATCAAGACAAGTATAAACCTCCTACCGCACATTTCACCATCCACAATTTCGGGTCCTTCACTGATGGCAAGAGTGCTTGTTGCTCAACCTCAGTGGCCTCTTCACCATACTCTACATGACTTGATTTTGCATATCTTTCATAAACTTGTCTTTCCATCTCCTCCACATCTTCTTGATCCTCTGTCAAGAAAGTTGAAGGACGGTGTGGTCTTCTATCCACGACTTCATCAACTATGTCATCACCATTATCAATAAAATCTGCATTTTGGCAACAAAGTAATTGCTAATAAATAGTGGACTTGACCAGAAATTACCATAATACTGAATTAGCTCCTTTAATACGCAAGGGAAAACAGAGCAAGCCGATATCCAAGCCTGCCAATAGATGCATATATTCATCTTTCCCCTTCGGCTCCCCATCAAAATCATCTCCTTACTGCAATAGCAACTAGTGTGTGCATGCATAAATACACACTGTGTGTGCATGTATATGTATAAAAGATAAATTGGAACAAATGGAAAGAGAATGTGCTTTGTGAATCCTTTGAACACCACCACCATTGTACATAGCAATAAGGATGCATTATATAAATAATGCAAGAACTCTCTCCCAATTAATAATTCTTAAGAACATCTAATTCTATGAACAGTAAAATCAAATTCCAGAACTTAGTGGGGGCGTACTAGATCAGTCCAGATTTTCAACACAATTGATACACACTAAGTGCATAAAATGACATGCTTTTCCGCTGCATCATTTATCCAGACAGCACAAACTTGGATGATGTATCAGCCAACAGAACATAGAAGGCCACCTAATTTTGAGTTCTAGGTTTTGTAAGGTTCATTTAGAGTTATATAAGCAATAAGGCTTGAATTGGAGGAGCAACCATTTAGAAGGTAAATCAGCTTCTTTCTGGCTCATTTTCCTTTCCTACCACCTAATCCCCCTCTTCCAAACATCATATACATGAGTCTCGGATTACGGTTGAAGCAGCATGACAGGTTCCTAATTTTCTGAAGTAAACGATCACTGCCGATTATTTTTCTTATTAGAAGATCACGTACTCATTTTCGCATCACACTTCAATCCTATTCTTTCATGCATAAGCATATACCACCTAGTATACATGAAAGCGAAATAAACAGTTAAGCATAAATTCAAAGTGTTTTGGGTGAAGATCTAGTTTCAGGCCAATGTTAGTGATTCCTCTAGAAGTATTAGAGCACTGATCCTTAAGCAATGAGCATCAATCAAGTTTCCCCAGTCTGTAATTTGCAAGTTCACCTCAAAATGCCATAATTAAGATCCCAACTTTCAATTGTTATTGATATTAAGAACTGATGAGACTCCCGTGTGCCCACCTCGACCATTCTTAACGCAAACAAACCCAAATTCAATCTCACACCGTCATCCTATGAACCTAACAGCAAATGTCATATTATCAACATTCAACTGACAATAATACTATCGACATCATCTCGAACAAAAAAATAAATAATAAATAATTCACCTGCTTTAAGGAATCAGTCAAGATGGGAGTGCAAGCAGATGAATTTGCCAATATGAAAGGATAAAAATCCGAGCTTTTCAATAAAACGTTAAAAGTTCGACCAGAATCAATCCCCAACTCTCTAATTTTTCCCTCCTTATGCTCATTTTTCACAAACGAAGCTCAAAACCACAAATTTCCCAAAATTCAAGAAAACAAATCAAACAAATCAAGCAAAAAAATAACCGTCCAAAAATTCCTAAAATTCAATAGAAACATACCATCCTCCCCGCCCTCATCCTCCTCCTCGTCCTCATCACTATCGACCTCCGCCTCGAGCTCGAAAAACTGGGACCCGGATTCCTTCTTCTTCTTTCTCCTCCTCCGATCTCCCCCAAAATCCTCGTCGTCGTCGTCCTCTTCCTCCTCCTCCTCATCATCCTCATCATCATCCTCAACCGCCGTGTCGTCTATGAAATCAGATCTGCCCCGCTTCCTCCCGCCCTTTCCGTAGTCCTCTTCCTCGTCGAAATCCTCCCCCTCCTCGTCGTCGAACTCCTCGTCGTCGTCGTCTCTCCGGCCGCGAGCCATTGCTACGAAACAAAAAACAAACCCTAGAAAAAGCTTTGAGCTTAGAAATAAGAACGAACCCCTTAAAAAACCTTGGCGAAAATATTTTTTCTCAAAAAAATTTGAACGTTCGCGGAGCAGCAGGGTTACGGCCCCAATTCTTCGTCGCTTCCATCTCCCACTCAATTTATAGGCGTGAGCGGCTGAGAGGGATCGGGTTAAGAGGCGTGGGATCCGGTTGCAATCGGTTCGGATGAACCAGAAACCTTTTAGGATGCTGGAACCCGTTATCTATGAAGCCACTCAGCCCTCAAAAGGACAGCGCCAGATTTATGACCCTCACGCAAACCACGTCGGGCGTTGGTTGGGTCCGCTTGAGTTTAACCGTCAAATTTCGGATTCGGGTATATAAAATACCATCCCGGTCTTCACGATTATCATGGTTGGATTCGGTTTTAGGTTTTTTCGGTTGACAATGCATTAAAAGATCCGAGGTGGTTACTCCGAAATAATATTGTTTTCTCGTCTTCTTTCTTTTTTTTATCTCCGTCTCTTAGCATCCAATTTCAAGGTATATACGAGAAAAATGTGCATCGTTTTGTCTAAGAGGAAATTTGCTTCTGAGCTATTATCATTTGAGAATTGGGGGTTTGAGGCTTTATAACATGAAGATCAAAATGAACTGTCTGGATCGAATGTAAAGTTATGGTGGTGGTGGTCTCCTCCTGATTCGGGTTGAGTATTGCATATTTAACAACTCATTTAGCCCCATTTTGCGCATATATGATACGTATTAAGTCTCTAATACAATCGTATTTTGAATACCCTTATTTATTAGAGCAAACTCCTATTTTATGACAAAAAAGCAATATACTGAGTATTTCTGCACTTTTTGTATTTTTCATACGAAGATCTCGATCTCACGATTCCAACAACTATTTATTTGTATTTTTCTGAGATCTTTGCTAATTACTATGAATTTTTGAATGCATAATACCATTTAAATGGAGAAATATGCCCGTAAATACGCAAATACGCATGGAAATACACAGCGCTTGACACATGGCGCAATCTGAGCATCTCCCACTCAGATCTAACGAGCTTGACGAGCGGGGCGACGCGGCTCAGTAAGCACCGTTGGATTGAGATCCAACGGCCACGAACGACGCGCAGCAGCGCAAAGCGGAGCGGCTCAGCGGCCCACGAAGAACCGTTGGATGTAGATCCAGCGGTTGCTATCAACCCGAAAGCGGATCGGATCAACCAAACGTGGGTGGTTCCTAGGGAGACGTGGCAAACGCAGTTCCGTCCTATCTATAATCCAACGGTCCAGATCGAACCCGAGTTGGATTCGAATCAAACGAAGCGGAGCAAAACCCGTTGGCCACGTGCCGCAATCCATCCCGCTCGATCGAACGGTCGAGAATTGCGCCGGCCAGCGGGTTTGGGTTTTGATGCTATCGGATGCGGTTTTGAACCCGCAATGTTATTATATAAGCGTATTTTCTAGGGTTTTGATGTATTCTGGCGTATTGGGGGCTCTAGGAGCCGTATTTGGGCGTGAAATTTGGAGGTCCTAAAAACAGATGCCAGAGCTATCATCTGAAGGAGATTTGGGGCTAATTGGAGAGTTTTGGTGATAAAATTCCTAACTTTACTCTTGTATTTTGCGTATTTAGCCCGTATTTTGAGACTTTGAGCATGTATTTGTCTATGAATATGGTTTATTTTCTCTACATGCGTGGCTAGTACCTATTTGTGTTGGTTGTGATGTAGTTAGGGTGTTGTAATCATTGATTTCGATGTCTTTTCTGTAATGCCCTGATAGCTACTGCACAAGTACTAGAGGGGGGTGAATAGTACTTTAAAATAACCAAGAGTATAATTCCTAATTATCTTGCAAACTCAACCAACAATGCGGAAATGAAAATAGACAACAAAAAAAGACAAGCGCAAACAAGCGATGTAACGGGTTCGGATCCACCCAAGTCTCCCCGACTTGTTCCCGGTGATCATACGTCCCAAACACCCAGATCCCCTCCGGCTACTTGAGTTAGAAACCACTAACCCAAGTTTTGCACTATGAAATTCTTGTAGAAAACCTCTACAAGATCAAATCATACACAAAACGAAATGTGACTCCCACAAACCGGGATCACAAACTTCTCTCACAACCGAGAGATAAACTTGCAATATCAAAGTAAATGAAACAATGAAATACTTACCAACAAAATCCTATGCCTTGAGTAAACTTACGATTTTAGGGCAAGGAGGATTTTGAGGAAGAAGATGTCACCAAACCCTATCTCCAAGAAGATGAAGAGCGATCAAAGGCTAGAATGGAGTTGGTGACCTTGAATCAAGCTCTTGGCTTGAATGGCTCACAATCAATGAGAATCTCTCTTGAGGAATAAGAGTGGGGGAGAGATTCTTGTGAAGAGAGAGAGCTTGGAAATCGGAATTAAATGCTCTCTCTTTGATTCTCAAAGTCTCAATAATATCAGCCTTGAATGCAATGAAGAAGCATCACAAGATTATATAGGATGGAGAAGAGAGAGTGAAAATTCGTGCATTTAATGCTCCAACGGATCTATTTCTGAAGCAGTCTAATCGGTCTAAGAAGGATCACTGACCGATTAGTTTTGCAACTAGTCGGTCGGTGATTCTTCTTGGACCGACTAAAAGGTTCACAGCCAAGAATGAAAGTTCAGGAGATATAGAACTAGTCGGTCTAAGAAGACTTGCCAACCGACTAGTTTGACAACTAGTCGGTCGGTGAGTGTTCTTTGACCGACTAAGAAGTTGAAAAACAATAAGCTGAATACAAGAGAACTAATCGGTCTAAGAACAAATTCCAACCGACTAGTTTCACAACTAGTCGGTCGATGGTTGTTCTTGGACCGACTAACGAGTAAACAGTGGCTCAGGCTGAAAAGTGAAAGTATAACTAGTCGGTCTAAGAAGGATTCCAAACCGACTAGTTTGACAACTAGTCGGTCGGTGAACCTTCTTGTACCGACTAATAGGTTAATAGTGAAGATGCTGAATTTAGTAAGGCAATCTAGTCGGTTCAAGAAGGATTCTTAACCGACTAGATGACAATCTGGTCGGTTGGTCCTTCTTCTTGAACCAACTAACATGCACTCGAAGACGCGAAATGAAGCGTGAAGCTCCGGGAAAGTTTCTATGGGCTTCTAAGATATGAGCGTTATGAAGATTATAATGTAAGACCTACTCAAGGCTTAACATTCTACGAAAAGAAGCTAGAAGAATATAAATTAAACTAGACAAACCGTCTTCAAAGCTTCAATCCGAATCTCTTGACTTTAATAATGCTCCTAGAGCTTCAACGAAGCTTTAGGCACACGATCACGCGCTTTGAGAAGTCTTGAGACGTCGCTTTTGATGTACGTAGAATTTTGGCGACGATCTCCATAACTGCGCTCACAAAGAGTTAGTTCACAATATTTATGTTTGTTCATCATCAAAACCAAATCCGGGGAATCAATACTCAACATTCTCCCCCTTTTTGGAGATGACAAACCAACATAAATAATAATCAATAATAATGAGTCGAAAGAAATTTACTTACTCCCCTTGCATTGATGACACGTTAATTCCATATTAGATAATAATCATACGCATCAAGCAGACGAGGAAAGTAAAGAATATGAATCCAATTATTGAAATTTAGGATTTGAAATCCATTTTTATATCTTCACTCCCCCTGAATCTAACATATCAAATTAGATTCACGGTAAATTGCTTTAAATTATCATTTAGCACATCGTCATTATTAATTCTCTCCCCCTTTGGCATTAGCAAAAAGAGTGGGAGGAGAACAACGACAACAACAATGGCTAAAAATAAAAGCACGAGAGTCAAAGAATACGACCATGGTCCAAATGACACCGAAGTAAAATCACGAAGAAAGTCAAAGTGTGCCAACGAGACCATAGTCTTAAATCGAAAAAATGAAATCATCAAAACTCAAATTAATTTCACATATTGAGTTATGGAACATACTCTCCAATATCAACATTCTAAGTGAATTTAGTGCATGGAAAACAATTCTATGTTTTCAAAGAAAGAATTCTATTTAATCAAATATAATCGTCGAGCGACGAAATCAACATCAGAGACAGAAGGAAATATAATGTGCACACTGAAGTAAATGGCAACACGATGTATATATATAAATATAACAGGATACATCAAAAGTATACATCCGCCAACACAAATATAAACGATCATCAGATCGGTGCACAAAATACAACACATGTCTCAACAGACATCAAAACAAATATACATCAAAATGTATCATCAAAACATCCAAAAATACATCATAAATACATGACCACTCAACTATCCTACCCCACTCTCTCACGACAAAATATATCATCCAAGTGCACATGGGAGAGTCCTCCAACGTAAGCTCAGGAGGCGGAGACAGGATCAGCAGCAGCAGCAGGCTGTGCAGAAGAGGTGGTGGTCTCGGGAACGACTGGAGTAGTGTCAATTGAAGGGAGAGTGACAACAGGAGTGGTCTCGGGAGCACCAACAGAAGTATCCACCGAAGGAATGGTGGCAGCAGGTGTGCTCTCGGGAGCACCAGCAGAAGTAGCAGCAGCAGACGTACGCTCGGGGGCACGAGCAGGAGATCCAACAAGCTCCTGGAGATCAGCCTCATCCATTTCCTCCTCGTCAGAAACAGAAGGAGGAACATCAATATCCAGATACTCGCAGATGCAAGCAAGCATCTTCGCACTTTTTACATCCATTTGAAAGAGTTTAAAATCTTTATGGCATGCAAAAGATAACAACAACCTAATAGATTCTAATCTAGCTACCAGAGCAAAGGATTCTTCGAAATCTATACCTTCCTCTTACCGGTAGCCTTGAGCTACTAACCGAGCTTTGTTACGGACGACGTTTTGGTTCTCGTCGGTCTTGTTCTTGAAAATCTACTTCATTCCTATAACAGTGTGGTTCTTCGAAGGCAATGGAACAAGATCCCAAACCTCATTCCTCTCAAATTGAATGAGTTCCTCCTCCATGGCTAGGATCCAAGCACTATCTTCGCACGCTTCGTTAATATTCTTTGGCTCTATTGAGGAGGCAAAGGCACAATGAGCGAAGTAGTTGACTTGATATCTCGTCTTGACACTATCAAGTATGTTGCCAATGACTTGCTCATGGGGATGGTCACGAACTGTATGAAGCCGTTTGGGAATTCCCTGATCACTAGAAACATTCTCAAAAGAATCATCAGTAGGGTTAGTAACATTAGAATCAATAGAATTAGGATTACCAATAGAATCACATATAACTTCCATGGAGTCATCATCATTGGTAATTCTAGAATGGACAAAATTTTCATTGAATGAAACATGAAGTGATTCCTCGATCGTTGAGATTCTTTTGTTGTATATCCGGTAGGTTTTGCTACGGGAAGAATATCCAACAAATATCCCCTCATCGGATCTTGGATCAAACTTGTCCAAACTTCCATACGTGTTTTTAATAAAACATTTTGCACCAAAAACTTGAAAATATTTAACTTGAGGCAATCTACCAAACAACCATTCATAACAAGTTTATTTGGTGCCGGGCCTCAAAAGTATTCTATTAAACACATAGCAAGCGGTATGTACCGCTTCCGCCCAAAATTGATGGCCAAGTTGACTATCATCAAGCATTGTGCGAGCACATTCCACTAGCGTCCTATTCTTTCTCTCAACAACACCATTTTGAGGGGGTGCGCGAGGGAAAGAAAAGGTGTGAGTAATACCAACTTCATCACAAAAATTTGAGAAAGACTCATTCTCAAATTCCCCTCCATGATCACTACGAATAGTGACAATGGTGGTTCCAATGAGATTTTGTACTTTCTTAACAAATATTGTGAAGTTTTCAAAAGCATCATTTTTATTCACTAAAGAAAATACACAAGTAAATCTAGAAAAGTCATCAACGATGACAAGTCCATATCGAGCATTCCCTAATGAAGCAACTTTAGTTGGCCCAAAAAGATCTAGATGTAAAAGCTCTAGAGGCCGTTTAGATGAAATGCTTTTCTTAGGTTTGAATGACGATTTCGGGAGCTTGCCTCATTGACACGAGTCACAAAAGCTTTTCTTTTGGAAAGTAAGCTTAGGAAATCCTTTAATAGGATTTAACTTGGATAGCTTAAAAAGTGTTCCAAAGTTCACATGACCAAAGCGTCGATGCCATAAGTGTTGTTCACTTGTGTTGGCAATGAGACATTGTTCATGTGACTTGGGAAGATCTAATATATAAATATCCTTATGGCGTGTGCCAGAGAATAACACATTATTAGTATCTTTACTCAAAATATGACACATTCCTTTCGCAAAGCTAACTTTGTAACCTTTGTCACAAAGTTGGCTTATTGAAATAAGATTGTGATTTAATCCTTAACAAGGTAAACATCACTTATTAGAGGTTTAGATGGGTTACCAACTTTACCAACACCAATGATGGTTCCGCTCTCGTTGCCTCCAAAGACTACTCGGTTCCCATTCACAATGGGCACCACTCCGGAGAGCAATTGAGCTTCACCCGTCATGTGTTTTGAACACCCGCTATCGAGTATCCACCCATCCTTGGAGCTAAATTTGGATTTGTTGCTCCGTTTCTTTTTCTTGAGTACCTAAAGATAGAAATATCATTTCATGGTACCCAAGGTCATTGGGTCCTAAAAGATTACCTTTGGAAGACAAGTCCAATTGGACTTAGACTTCCCAACATAATCATCATTATGCACGACATTCATAAAATAGGAATTCATGTATGCTTGTTTTTCATGCATGTTAGTGTTCTTCGGGTCCCAAATAGTGAATATTTTGGGAGCCCTATTCCTATTGGGAGCATGCATACGTTGCTGATGTCTACGTGATGCATGTGGCCTATGAGGAGGTGGCCTAGGAAATGCATGTCGTGGATAAGCATATGGCACATGATGAAATGGTGGTGGCGACATATGATATGGTGCATGATGGTAATCATTCATATAGTAGTGTGGATGAACATATGCATGTGGAGGAACACGTGCGTGAGGGTGTCTCACTTGGTGTGCACGTGCCCGTGGATGTGGAGCATAAAAATCATCATACGTGTGAACATGTGGAGTAGGATGTGTGTTCCTACGTGGCATAGTATTGGTGTACATAAAAGCATGACCCTTCTTTGGAGGTCCACCCAAAGTGGGTTTCTTTCCAAACGAGGGTGTGTACCTAGTGGAAGCACCATTGGTAGATGAACTACCCATGGGGTGTTTACTCCCACTAGTTGAGGCTTCGGAAGATGGCCTAACAAAGGTTGTGGACGATTTGGATGAATTTCCCATTTTATACCCCAAGCCAATACGATGATTGGCCGGAAGTAAGTCATTTAGGATATTATCCAAATGATCATTACCTTTATTGAATTTATTAATTCGGCCTAATGTGGACTCATACTTCTCGGTGAGAGAAAGTATTGAAGCATCCAAAGTGGACACTTGAGTTGTGAGTACACAAACACGAGACTTGAGATTCTCATTCTCAACACTCAAAGTTGAGTTTCGAGAAATCAAATCCGCCATCTCGCATTCATCCGATTCCTCAATATGAACATGCTCAAGTTGAGATTTGAAATTTACAATCTCATTTCTCAAACTTTCAACAACGGTGTTGTTGTTGATGATGATAGGCTTATGTGAGGTTTGGAGACTAGTTAGCTCATCTTTAGTCTTAGTATATATATTTACTAGTTTAGAATACTTAGACCAAATTTGCTCGTTAGCTAATCTAAGGTCATCCATTGTTACCGCATCACCTTCATCCTCGCTTTCATCGGAGGAAGACTCTTGACATGTTCCTCTCTAGCCATGAAGCACATGTGTGCTTGCTCCACTTGTTTATCATCCGACTCTCCACTTGAGGAGTCCTCGTCGGAGTCGGTGAATGTGCCGACAAGTCCTTTCTTGTACCCTTTCTTGTACTTTCGAGATTTGTCGAACTTTGGCGCCTTCCATTTCTCCTTATGTTTGTTTTGAGTACAATCCGCTTTAATGTGTCCTGGCTTGTTGCATTTAAAACACAAAGGAGCGGAGGCGTTAGTAGAACTAAATTTAGATTTGTTCTTGAAGTTACCTTTCCGGAAGAATCGGTTGAACTTATTTTCCATGAGGGCAATGGATTCCAAGTCCAACTCGTCTTCCGATTCTTCATCATCGGTAGATGTAGATGGAGCGGCCTTGAACGCAATCGCCTTTTTCTTTGGCTCGTCTTGCTTCAAGTACGACTTCATCTTGTCCTGCATCTCTAGTTTACTGTCTTTGCGTACCTCATAGGACATCAAAGTACCCATTAGTTGTACGACAGTATACTTATTCATATCGTTACCTTCCTCGATGGCGAAGGTACGCTTTTCCCAACAAGAAGGAAGTCCGTCAATGATCTTTGAGACTTTCTCCTTTTGGGTGTAAGTCTTTCCAAGAGCCTCCAACTCATTGGTAATGTCAACGAAGCGAGCATAGTACTCCTTCATCTTCTCACCCTGTTGCATGTGAAATAATTCGTAATCTTTATTTACAACAGTGAGTTTGGAGTCTCTTACCCTACTCGTTCCTTCATGCAAGATGAGTAGTGAGTTCCAGATTTGATATGCACTCTTACATGTGCATATCTTGTTGAAGTCTTCGGGCTCCAACGCACATTGCAAAGCATACATTGCCTTGGCATTGTTTACCTCCGCGGCGACCTCCGCGGTAGTCCACTTAGCGAAGTCTGGTTCAGTGGGCTCGACATACTCCGTCAACGTAGCTCTCCATAGTGAAGTGCTCCGGAGGAACGTTTCCATCCGGCATTTCCAGTACCCATAATTGGTACCGTTGAAGAAGGGAGGCCTAGTTGAGGAGTGTCCTTCCATCACCGAAGAAGCTCCTTCACGGTTCTTGAAGGTGCTATAGTCTGAAGATGGACGAACGTTCTTATTGTCGTTGGTAGACATAGCTATGAACTTGGCTCTGATACCAAATGTAATGCCCTGATATCTACTGCACAAGTACTAGGGGGTGAATAGTACTTTAAAATAATCAAGAGTATAATTCCTAATTATCTTGCAAACTCAACCAACAATGCGGAAATGAAAATAGACAACAAAGAAAGACAAGCGCAAACAAGCGATGTAACGGGTTCGGATCCACCCAAGTCTCCCCGACTTGTTCCCGGTGATCCTACGTCCCAAACACACGGATCCCCTCCGGCTACTTGAGTTAGAAACCACTAACCCAAGTTTTGCACTATGAAATTCTTGTAGAAAACCTCTACAAGATCAAATCATACACAAAATGAAATGTGACTCCCACAAACCGGGATCACAAACTTCTCTCACAACCGAGAGATAAACTTGCAATATCAAAGTAAATGAAACAATGAAATACTTACCAACAAAATCCTATGCCTTGAGTAAACTTACGATTTTAGGGCAAGGAGGATTTTGAGGAAGAAGAAGTCACCAAACCCTAGCTCCAAGAAGATGAACAGCGATCGAAGGCTAGGATGGAGTTGGTGACCTTGAATCAAGCTCTTGGCTTGAATGGCTCACAATCAATGAGAATCTCTCTTGAAGAATAAGAGTGAGGGAGAGATTCTTGTGAAGAGAGGGAGCTTGGAAATCGGAATTAAATGCTCTCTCTTTGATTCTCAAAGTCTCAATAATATCAGCCTTGAATGCAATGAAGAAGCATCACAAGATTATATAGGATGGAGAAGAGAGAGAGTGAAAATTCGTGCATTTAATGCTCCAACGGATCTATTTCTGAAGCAGTCTAATCGGTCTAAGAAGGATCACTGACCGATTAGTTTTGTAACTAGTCGGTCGGTGATTCTTCTTGGACCGACTAAAAGGTTCACAGCCAAGAATGAAAGTTCAGGAGATATAGAACTAGTCGGTGAGTGTTCTATGAGGACATTATCAATAAGATATTCATTAAATCAATCATTATGAAGTTGTATAATTACTCGAATTTCGTGAGACGAAGAGTCGAGTTAAACATCATAACTGATGATGACTCAGTCAACTTCTAGGATAAAATTCGGAGTAGTAACTCTGATTTAAAACTTGATGCAATCAGAAAAGGTCCGGTGCGTAAATAAATTTTGGAATTTAGTTTACGTGTCCAAGGAAAATGTTTCCTCACTTTCTGCAAGTAAATCTTTAAGTTGAAAGATTGGTGCAGAAAGAAAATAGTGAAGTACAGTCATGTTGGTCGAGAAAGGTTTTCATCCTAATTCCTATAAAATGGATTATGTTGAAACCATCTCGCCAGCAGATGTGCACAGATCTACTCGGACCAAGCTCGATGTAAAACGCTCAGAGTTGACCATGAAAATTGGAACATTCACTTATAAGTTCATTTTTCTAAATATGATTTAGACGAATCAACTTATATGAATTAGCCAGATAGTTTTCAAGGTCAGTGGGAGCATATAAATTACATGCGAGGCATCAAAGGGATGGAACATATATTTTGATAAAGTGATCAAAAGAGTTTATCAGAAATAGATATGAGCCATTTAAAATGACCGATAACTAGTTTGAAAATGATTATCGTAAGGTACGATGAACTGGATGAGATCCAAGGAAATAAAATATTATAGATTCCGTAAGACCAAGTGAATTATTTGAATAAGATTCAAATGGTTGGTCTAGCATGAACATAGAAACCCCTTAAGTCTATAGTGTAGACGGTTTTAGCAGATCCACTCACGAAGGCTCTACCACATGAAGTCGGGAAAACTTATGTGTGAAAACGGTATTAGATACTGTGTTAAATGGGCCTGAGTGCAAGTGGGAGATGTAGGAGAATGATGCCCTCCAGGCTATTTATCTCTGTGTGAATAGCACAAACGTCTTGTTCGAAATAACAGTAAGCTGTTTGGTAATTATTTATCTAAGTTATAATGTAGAAAACATTAGATATTAACTTAGGTAAAGTCCTGAGACTTTATGCAAGGTCAAACAGGTATCGAGATGAGCATCTCGATCATGGAGAAATGTTTGACCATCTTTAGCATAAGTCTAAAAGGGTTCGTGGTCGTAGATGTTTCGAGACAAGGATATCGAAACATCGGATAGACCATTGTGTCTTAGTCTTCACCGTTAAGCGGTGACAATGTTCTCATGATCGTTCGACTTGGCGAAGTCGGAGACGAGACACAGGTGCTCATTAGAGAATGAGTTCACTGAACGATCCACAAGAGTTATCATATGGTTACATTGACCAATCTGTCAATGATAACTCTTAGTGATGATAGGCTGGTTGGTCTTTTGACTTGAGGTCATTTTACGAACCTGTGCGTGAACGGTGCCACTTAGATCACTGACCTAACTTCGAGGCTAGGCCTGTTGAAAGGTCTTTGATCAGGTGTCACTTGAAGCGTACGAGTAATGGCCAAGAGAGGATTCGTCTCTCCCGGTCAATGGGAGTTAGTGTCGTAGAGTTAGTTCGGTCTTTAGTAAAAACTCTGCGCAGAGTATGTTGGAAGAAGTCCAACATTAGTTAACTAAAGATCGATAGAAACTAACCGGAGTCAAGTTATTGGGGTTGACAGTTTGACCGTACCCTAGACTTGATCTACACGACATAGTTAAGACGAAAAGACTATAACTGCGGAATTCATCACGGACACAGTCAGAGTGATCCCGACAAGACTCATGTCAATGAGTCAACCACATAATGATGATTCCTGAAGCAGGGACAGCAACCACTGCTCGTGGTCACTGCCGTATAGGGCTTCGAGCCCAACCTGTTGTAAGGGTCAGGCTGTAGGGTCTCACACAGAGTGTGACCTTCGTCTAGTAATAGGTAGAAATTAGTTAGGGAGAATATTTTGCATTTTGATGCAAGGGATGAAATAATTGCATTTGATGCAATATGATAATTTAAGCATAGATAGGGACTATTTTGCATTTGATGTAAAAGAGATTAAATGTGTTTTAAATTGTTTAAAACAATATTTAATGAAATAAACACAAGGAAAGGTTACCGGTAAGACGGGTTCATCCTGCTCTAAAAGCAGGTTCGAACCGCGTCGAAAACGGAGTCCAAACGAGTCCAATAAATCTATTTAAAGTGTTTAAATAGAAGCCCAAAATAAACCAAGCCCATTAGCCCCTTTGGGCTGATCAAACCAAAAGAAAGGGGGGGCCAGGCCAGGCCCGCTGACGCATGTGTCAGCGGGGCCCGCGTCAGCTGACGCGGGCGGAAGTCTGCAGGGCCCCCTTTAGCGGGCCCGCCCAAATCGCAAGGCGCTACACGCGCCTCGGGGCGCGTGCGCAGCACGCGCCTGGCTTGGTTTCTGTGCCCGCGCCAGAATTTGTGGGCCCCATTGTGAGGCCCACGAGGGTTCAGAACCCTAGGAATTTTTGGCGGCTGCAGATTTCTGAAATGTGTGGCTTTGAGCTGATCTTTGGACACTCAATTGGAGGGTCAAACGAACTCCGATTGACGAACGGTTTTTTCCTATGCGTTCACCGTTGAACGCCCTTCGTATTGATAGGTTGTATCGATCTTGAAGCTCAACGGTGAGGGAGTTAAAATTCACGGAAGTTTGCACTTTGTGAAGTGCAAACTAACTTGATTTTAACTAACCCAAATAATTAGTCCCACATCGGATTTTGAGAAAAGGGGAGAGTCCGCCACCTATATAAATAGGGGTCTCCCCCTTCCTCAAGACTCGTCCAAAGCTCTAGATCTGAGCGGCTCTCGTAAATGTTGGAGCACGCTCGGATCTAGGCTTAAATTAATATACTTCTATCTCCCTATATTTCTGCCTTACTCTTGAGGGCTCTAGCAAAGCCGCAAAGGAGTTCGGATTCAGATCCGAAATCTAGGCGAAGGTTTCACTCGCGTGAAACTTTCTTCGGCGCGTGGTTGGCTCGGCGACAAGGGGATTGATCGCCTCGGGATGCGGAGCGGTTCAGGGAGTGGTTCGAGGAGTAGCTCGGCGTGGGACGGGGAGCGGCTCGGAAGACGGTGCTGAACATCTCGCCTGACCCGGGGCTGAGATTCCGGGTATGTGTTTAATTAAGCATTAGTTTAATTTAATCGCAGTAGGTTAGATCCTTCTTAGGATGGTCAGATCCATTCCAAGTTGGCATAGATCTTGGCTAAGGGTCTTGGACCTTAGGGCTAAGTTAAAATTGTTTTAACTGCATGTTAATTAGATTAAAAAGTTTTTTCTTCCGTTGCAATTGTTTTTTTGTATATGTTCCGTCCGACTTAGGACGGGACTAGAGTTTTTGTGCCCTAAGGGTACCGCAAAACCCTTCACGACTAAGCAGTTGAAAAACAATAAGCTGAACACAAGAGAACTAATCGGTCTAAGAACAAATTCCAACCGACTAGTTTCCCAACTAGTCGGTCGATGGTTGTTCTTGGACCGACTAACGAGTAAACAGTGGTTCAGGCTAAAAAGTGAAAGTATAACTAGTCGGTCTAAGAAGGATTCCAAACCGACTAGTTTGACAACTAGTTGGTCGGTGAACCTTCTTGGACCGACTAATAGGTTAATAGTAAAGATGCTGAATTTAGCAAGGCAATCTAGTCGGTTCAAGAAGGATTCTTAACCGACTAGATGACAATCTAGTCGATTGGTCCTTCTTCTTGAACCAACTAACATGCACTAGAAGCCGCGAAATGAAGCGTGAAGCTCCGGGAAAGTTTCTATGGGCTTCTAAGATAATCCTAGCTCTAAGATATGAGCGTTATGTGACCGGCGCCCCGTTTACGGTATGGGCGCGGTGTCGTTTTACCGCAAGTGCACGGTTAGTGTAGGGTGCGGGTTTATCGAACTCATGGAGGTGGATGGCTTGAGTGGCTACTAACCTCGCCTAGGTCGCGTGCTAGCTACGCGGATGATATGGGTGGAAGTGTAGGAATAAGGGAAAGAAATGAAAAGGACACGAAATGAATCCCCGCTAACACGGGCTAGAGCACTCATGACACTTGGCATTTGACTTGACCCAGGGTGAGACATTGCCCCAAAAGGTGGTACCTAGCATCCATGGCCCGATATTCCGGTCGGTGCCAAGCACGCTAGGCCTACCCGGTTCCGGACGGTGGGCATTCCCATGTCCATTAACACCTTCCGCAACCGGGAGCATTAAGGCCACAATGATATCTCCCAACACTTCGTCCAAGCCGCTCCCGCGCGTGAGGACTCCATGTCAACGCTGGGGGCGTGAGCTATGGCTAGGGAGTCAACCGCCAAGTTTATTCCCCCTTGGCCCGACGGTCAGAGGTGGTCTTTCTCCCGCCAATGACAATGAAACACCCCCGCGTAACCCTAATGGCCAAATAGGTCAAATGTGATTTCTAGCAATACATCGAAGCGGATCTTGACAGGACAAGCACCGGACCCCAATCCCCAACACATCTAGTGTGTCGTCGTACGAATTGGACCCAGATAGCTAGAAATCCCCATTGACACATTTCATCGAACACATGCCATGCAACCAAGTCAAATGAAACAACCAAGCATCAATCCTACCCTACCCCGTATTAGGGTTCATCAATACTACTCAATGATGAAAAACATATAAACCAACAACACAAAAGGCATACAAACAGTCATCATCAAGAAAACTTAACACAATACAAAACAATGGAGAAAGAGAGAAGAAAATACTTATCTTCGTTTGAATCCAACGATCCAATACAAGATTTATTAACCAAAAGCCCTAATCTAAACTAACCTAGAACTCACAAGAGAAGGGAGGCAAAAAGCCCTAAAACTCCAGGAGATCTCCCTCAAGTCGGCCAGCCTCGTGTATTTATAGCCCCACTTCGAAACCCTAATGGTTCGGGTCCAAACCCGCAGGAAGAACGCCACCCGATCGGTTGACAAGTCAACCGATCGGGTGATCTGTTACAAATAATAAACAGAAAATGGCGGAGTTTCACCCAGTCATATGAACCGGTCGGTTGAGTTCTTGGAGTGACCGGTTGGATCTTGGCGCCATCGGGTGAAGGGATCGGTTGGGTGCCCGTGTCTCGGCTCCTCAGCATCAGCTACAGATGAACTGATCGGGTGAGAGTCACCCGGTCGGTTGGAATTTGGCTTGAAAAGACAAAGAATCAGCCCCGTTGAACCGGCCTGCGAACCGGTCGAGTGACTTCCACTTGAGCTCCGGCTGAGACCGGGTGGTGCACGCGTGCATCACCCGATCGGTTGGAGATGACCAACCGACCGTGTGAGGGGCTGAAAGATGCAATCTTCGTCATTTGACCCCCTGGATCACGCGTGACTCCTCCTGCTGCTCCGGGGACTTGAGATATCGTCGTTAAACGTCCCCTACACGTGCAATCTCCTGCAAACATGGAAAAACAAAGAAAAGTGAAAGAAAACGAGAAAATACGAGAAAACGAATAAAAGACGGCAGAAAATACGGAGAAACACGGAAGAAAACGCGCGCAAATATATGAAATATAAACGCACGTCAAAATCCCCCAAGCTGAACTCTTCCTCGTCCTCGAGGAAGACGAGTGAGAGTAGGAGCTCGGAGGGAGAAAATAGGGAGAAAGAGAGAAAAAGATAACTATAAATCCTAAATCGCCCGTAAGGGCCAACAAAATCAAACATGCCACACGAAGCAAGCATACGACAAAACACAACACTAAACCAAGGAATGTGAGTCCAAACAAGTGTCGTGGGCCCACGCGGTGAAGCGCGAGTGAGTGTGGTCGTGTGCTAGCAGACGGTGTCACTATCTACATTGTGTAATAAAGCTCGATATACACAAATCCAAGAAATGACCCAAATATCGATTCGATTCGAATTAAGCGGTGAATATATAGCTCAAGCATGCATGAGAATAGAGCGAGAATCGAAGCGTATCATGCATCGGGGACTCCACAGCTAGGGACTAGGAAATCACCACATTATAGCCTAGGTAATCGCTAGAAGGTCCCTATGCCAAGTGTTTTCGAAAACGATGGAGGTTGAGAAGATGTGGAGTAGAACACTCGGTGCAAATTCTCGCCTTCCCCTTATTCACGGCAAGTAGGAAAATATTCACACTGGAATTTTTTTGGGTTTTGGGTATTTGTATTTTTTTTCTTTTCTTTTCATTTCTCATCTTTTTGGGATTTATTCACGGCAATCCGAATCTCTTGACTTCAATAATGCTCCTAGAGCTTCAACGAAGCTTTAGGCACACGATCATGTGCTTTGAGAAATCTTGAGACGTCGTTTTTGATGTACGTAGAATTTTGGCGACGATCTCCATAACTGCGCTCACAACGAGTTAGTTCACAATATTTATGTTTGTTCATCATCAAAACCAAATCCGGGGAATCAATACTTAACATTTTCGCCCTATATTCACGTTATATTGCGTATTTCATTGATTTATACATATATGTTATTTGGGTATGTTATACGGAGACGTGGGCATGCTTAAATCGAATATGATCTGTTAAGCCCTATTTTGCACTATACGTGTATTCTATTGAACACACGTGGTATTTCTACTTACGATGCATGCGTGGGCATGAAATAAACGTAGATATCGATGTATGTAGCATAGTAAAAGGGGGATTAGGCCGTAATACGTGGCTAAGGGAAGAGAATGCAAAATGTGAACGCGGGAGAAGAGCAAATGACGTCGTAGGTGTAAAACAACAGGAATGTGTTAGACGTGTGTGTGTGAAGCATGTATGCATACATGGATGTGCGTGGATGTGTGTAGGAAGAGCCATGCTAGTGTGAAAGGGGTTAGGGGTCAATGGCAACCCCCGTAAATTTTTAGAAAGGCGAGGGGTAAAACGGTCATTTGGACCAAAAGTGATGTACGTACATACTAGAATGGTGTGTACGTAAAGTAATGGCAAACTTGTAGTTACTTGATAGTTGAGGGGCATTTAGGCAAGGGCACTTTGGTCATTTTATGTTGTCATGATGATTAGGATAAGGATGGAGAGATTTTTTTAGGAGAGTTCTAGGGTTTTCTCCTTCCTTCTTCATTCTTAACTCTTCTCTTCTCTTCTTTTCATTCTTTTTCCACACACTTCTCATCTTATTCTTCTCCTTGACCTACCCATTCCCTCCCCCATGGCATGGCCGAAATTTCCATGGCAAAAAAAGAGGAGAAGAAGAAGAAGAAGAAGAAGAGAAGAGAAGAAAATCAAGATTTGAGGTAGGGATCTTGTTGGATTTGGAATTCCTTCAAATTGATTAGTGTTATTATGTTTTTATAGCATGTTTTACTTAGTATGTATTAGATATGGTGAACATGTGAGGACCGTCTACCTTGCAACACTAACAACAAACACTCTAGAGGGAGGTGAATAGAGTAATAGCAATAAATTGTGCAATTAAAATTAAACTTGCAAATGTGGAATAATAGGTGCAAGAGGAATTAATCAACACAATCAATCTAAACGCAAACAAAAGAATTACCCTGGTTCCCCAAACTTGGGTACGTCCAGCCACACCAATATCCACTATAAATCTCACACATAAAAGTGAATACAATCTCACACAGAGATACCTCACACAGAGGATTTGGATTCTCACATAGAGAAATCCTCACTCTCACACAGAGAGACCTCACACAGAGGATTTAGGATTCTCACACGGAGAAAATCCTTGCTTTCACACAGAAAGACTTAAGCTCTCACACAGAGAGATCTCAACCAACCCTCACACAGAAGGTTATACTCTCACATAGAGAGTAACTAGCTCTCACACAGAAAGCTAGGGTTTCAATGAAATAACAAAATAAAACAAATACTCTTACATATGCCTTGAGATGTACTTACTCACAGATGAATGCAAGGCATGGAAGATGATCTCCAAGTGTTGAGATTTGCTTGAAAGCACTTGGCTGAATTCCCTTGAGCTGGACTTCAATGCATGAAGAGGAATGAGAGCTCACAAGAAGGAATTGAGAGAGTTTGAGAGTGGCTTAAGGATCTCTTGAGATTTTTAATAGCATCAAGAAGAGTAAGAGATGTCACCACACTCATATATATAGAAACCTATATCAAACCCCAAAACCCAAGAAAACAGCCAAAAGATCAATCAGGAACGGCTAGAAACTGGGCGAAAACGACAGGAACGGTCGACTGATGATCATAAGACAGTCGACTGATCAACGGCTAGAAAATATCCAATGGCTATAATCTGAGCCAGGACAGTCGACTGAAGAAGTCGATACAGTCGGATGTAAACAGGACATGCGCCTGTAAAACCTTCAGCAGGCGACTGCTGCAGGGGATGGAATAAAACAGAGAGCTGCACTCTTTCTCCAGATAAGCACACATGCGACTGATGTCAATAATACAGTTGACAGTCAAATAGTCAGGCGACTGTAATACCTTCATCAGTCGTCTGATGTATAAGATGGAGAAAAGACAGAGAGATGCAGAGAATGCACTTACGCTACTTAGACGACTGTTGGCCAATTCCCAGGCGACTGTAAATCTACAGACGACTGTAAACTGAGCAGCAGTCGACTGTGCGTAAAGCTCAAGTTTGAGTCAATTGAAATGTTGACTTGAGCCGTGCATATCAGGCGACTGTAGAAGGATCTACAGGCGACTGGAAATCACACAGTCGACTGTGTATCCTTCAGCAGGTGACTGATGGAAAGCCAGAGACTCCAAATGAGTCTTTGGTCAGAGTGAACCTAATTGGTTGGATTCTATGATAATGCTAAGGCTCACTAAGATGGTTAAATGCATATGCATGAATGAGTAAACCATCTAATAAGGCATTACATTAACCTAGACTCAAAGAGAGAGAAAGCAATAAAGAAAATGTTACATGGATTACATTGCTTTCCTTAGAGTCTAAGTCTTCATTCTTGATGCCTTGAAGCTCTCCATCACCTCCAAGCTTTGGCACTCCTTGAGTCCAAGCTTTGGTCCTTCTCCACTTGATGTCCATCCTTGCACCAAGTGATTAGTCTCCAAGAAAGATATTCTAGGAATGAAACTGTGAGACTAAAACATGAGAATCATTAGCAACAACATAATGTTGTGATCATCATCAAAATAAGATTGGTATGAAACACCAATACTCAACAATCTCTCCCCTTTTGATGATGACACACATTATGTAAAATACAAAGAATTAAATCACAATGCTAATGAGCTCCCCCTACTTATATGCACCAATTATACAATGAGCTACACAATAGTAAATACTCATTCTACCAAATAAGATCACGGTGACATATAATAGGCATGTATTTCATAAACCAATTGCAATAGACAATATCATGCAAACATGAAAGGTTTATCTAATCCCATATATCTCTCCCCATATGCATATGTATATAACTCTCCCCTATATGGTCACATAATGCATATAACTCTCCCCCTTGACATCGTCAAAAAGGTGGGCAACAAATATATCCCCCTTTGTGATCTTAACCAAGATGTGACAATATGCAAGACAAAGGAGATGTATGATACCAAATTGAAAATTTAGTGGGTATCAATTCACTATCCCATGCTCCCCCTAGATCATAGAAATGGTCAACTTTGACGTCTAGGATCTAATACCAATTATAAGAAGGAAATTAACAATATCTAACAATTGAGGTAAATACCAATTGTTGAACAAGAATCTTGGAAATTAATCCTCTTTATCAATTGATATACAAATAATGGAGCCATGGGCCTAAAGTGTATCAAAGCAATATGGAAAAAATCAAGCTTCAATGATACACAAAGATATTGCCAAAACAAAATAAAACATGAATATGTTGGCAATATACAAGAGGTTTAGTTTGAGACAAAAAAATAACCAATTGTAAATAATGATCTCAAACAACCTCCGAAATGAGAATTAAAATATGTTTTACAAATATTTTAAACATACAACATATTAATTCCCCCATTGACATACACATGGATAAAAAATGCATGCATGTCAATAAACCCCAAGGTCCACATTTTCATGAAAAGAAATAAGTTCGAAAACATTTTCAAAATCATGAAACACACACAAACAATGGATATGCTAAAAATAACATCCAAGCACAATACCCATGCAATATGCATATGTGTGAGGAACCTAAACATTAGGCAACCAAACCCAAGAGGAGTTTGACTTCCTAATGTAATCACATGAGGTGATCACATCCATAACTAGAGAGTTGATGTAACTATCCCTCTCTTGCACACTAACCTTAGTGGGAATCCATAAACTCAAGGATTTCCTAGGCAATGGTTTTGCCTTTGCAAGAGGGGTGGATGTGACATGCTTAGGTGTAGAAACTAATTTCTTGGCATGCAAAGAATGAGGATTTTTCTTCTTAGCAAAAAATGAAGATTTTTCATTCTTCCTCATTACCTCGTGATTTACATACTTCTTGTTGATGGTATTGTTGTATAAGAAAGCATGGTGATTCTTCTTAGGTGCTTTAGCAATATTTCTTGTATTTGCACCATAAGAGGAATTAGAGGTGGGTTTGGTAACCACCTTTGGAGTGTATCCCAAACCTCCTCTATGGTTTGTCGGATGTTGTTTTTCAAGCAAACCGTGGAGTGAATCCCTAGAGTAAACAAAGCTTTTGAGCTTCTGGGATTCCTCTTCGCATTTCAACGTAAGTTGTTGAATGCGAGTTTCTAAGCTAAGGTTTTGAGCAACAAGATTCTCATTAGTTAAACTCAATTCCTTAACTTGAGAGAGAAGTGTGTCTCTCTCACTAGTGTCACAAACATCATCATTGTCATCTACACTAGTAGATTCTAAGGCATGCAACCTACTCATAGCATTTTTAAATTTTGCTTTCAATTTAGCATATGAGTCGATGCACTTACTTGCCCCATTGGAGACCACAGTGAAGCGGTAATCGAGCTCCTCGTAGGATAGCTTCTCCTCCTCAACTTCCTCATCACTTTCCTCCTTGCTAGAACTTGACGAAGACTCTTCCCCCTTTGCCATGAAGCACATTTCCTCTTTGGGGTTGATCCACGCCTCCACCTCTTCATCGATTGAACTCGAAGAGATTGATGAAGAATCATCAAAAGCCACAAAGCACATATAAACTCGCTCCTTATCATCCTCTTCTTCATCACTTGAAGTGTCCTCATCGGAATCATCAAATGTGCCGACAAGTCCCTTCTTTTGATTCTTGAATTTGGACTTGCCTTTCCAATGCCTCTTCCCTTTCCCTTTGTAATTTTCTTTGTCAGGCTTGGAAGGGCATTCGGTAGAAAGATGACCTTTTCCTCTACAATTGAAACAAATAGAATTGTTAGACTTGGAGGCAAACTTTGACAAAGATTTATCTTGATTGTCCTTGAGGAAAGCCTTGATTTGATTCAATTGCTTGGCAGCTCGATGTAATCATCATCGCTAACATCATCTTCTTCTTCATCTTCACTCGGAGCTTCCCGATGGAATTTCTTTCTCCACTTGATTGGCTCCTTCTCGGCATGGAATGCAACCCCTTTTGCTTCTCGGGCTTCGTTGGTTGAATATCTTTCTTATGTTGAAGCTTTACTTCATAAGCCATGAGATTCCCAATGCACTCCTCAACGGTGTATTTGGACGTTGGCCTTTGACTCCCATTGAGATGTGAGCGAGTCAATGATCTCTCCACTCGATCCTCTTGGGAAATTACCTTCCCAAGTCCTTCCAAAGCGTGCACGATTTCTGTGAACATTGTGAACATCTCCGAGATGTTTTCACCTTCCTGCATCTTAAATAACTCATATTTGTAGGGATTGTCTAACCCTTGCAATACTAACAACACACACTAGAGGGGGGGGGGGGGTGAATAGTGTAATGACAATAAAATTGTCCAATTAAAATTTAACTTGCAAATGCGGAATAATTAATGCAAGAGGAATTAAAAGGCACAATCAATCCAAACGCAAACACAAAGTTTTACCCTGGTTCTCCAAACTTGGGTACATCCAGCCACACCAATATTCACTATATTCCCACACAGAGAAGTGAATACAAATATCACAAGGAGATACCCCACAAAGAGGATTTATGCCCTACACAAGGACCCAACCAATCCTACACAAGGATCAAGACTCCCACATAGAGAATCACAAACTCCCACTCAGAGAATTAAGGTTAGCCCTACACTAGAACACTAGAACTCCCACAAAGAGGCTTAATTCCCACAAAGAGAATTCCCTAGTCCTACAAAGAGACAACCTCTCACAAAGAGAGAAACTCCCACAAAGAGAGTATCCTAATCCCACAAAGAGAAATAGGAAAACAAATTACACCATGTAAAGTAAATACTCTTACCTATGCCTTGAGATGCTTACTCATGAATGAATGCAAGGCATTGAAGAGGATCTCCAAGTGTTGGAATATGCTTGAGAGCACTTGGATGATTTCCCTTGAGCTGGACTTCAATGCATGAAGGAAGATGAATGCTCAATAGAGGGAAATGAGGGAGCTTGAGAGTGGCTTAAAGATCTCTTGAGATTTTCAATAGAATCAAGAGTAATCAAGAATCATTCAAGAAGTTTAAGCAAAGGCAGCACACTCATATATATAGGAATCCTATATCAAGCCCAAAAACCCAAAGAAACAGCCAAAAGAACAGATCTGCAACGGCTAGAAACTGGATGAAAACGACAGGAACAGTCGACTGATGATCATAAGACAGTCGACTGATCAACGGCTAGAAAATATCCAACAGCTATAATCTGAGCCAGGACAGTCGACTTAAGAAGACAAGACAGTCGACTGATAAACATGACAGGCGCCTGTTATTCCTTCAGCAGACGACTGCTGCAGGGGATGGATCGAAACAGAGAGCTGCACTCTTTCTCCAATTCTTCGCACAGGAGACTGATGTTAATACCACAGTCGACTGTCAAATAGTTAGGCGACTGTATATTCTGCATCAGTCGACTACTGTAAAATATGAAGAGAAGACAGAGAGATGCAGTGATTGCACTTACGTTAGACAGGCGACTGTTGGCCAATTCCCAGGCGACTGTAAGTATACAGGCGACTGTAAACTGATCGACAGACGACTGTGCATAAAGCTAAAGTTTGAGTCAATTTAAATGTTGACTTGAGCTGTGCATATCAGGCGACTGTAGAAGGATCTACATGCGACTGGAAATCACCCAGTCAGTTGTGTTTCCCTCATAAGGCGACTGATGGAAAGCCAGAGACTCCAGATGAGTCTTTGGACAGAGTGAACCTATTGGGTTGGATTCTATGATAATCCTAAGGTTCACTAAGATGGTTAAATGCATATGCATGAATGAGCAAACCATCTAACAAGGCATTACAATAACCTAGACTCAAAAGAGAGAGAAAGCAATAAAGTAAATTACATGGATTACAATGCTTTCTTAAGAGTCTAAGTCTTCAATCTAGATGCCTTGAATGCTCTCCACCATCTCCAAGTTATGGCACTCCTTGAGTCCAAACTTTCGCCCTTCTTCACATGATGTCCATCCTTACACCAAGTGATTAGTCTCCAAGAAAGATATCCTTGAAATGAACTGAGAGACTAAAACATAAGATTCATTAGTAACAACATAATGTTGTGATCATCATCAAAATAAGATTGGTATGAAACACCAATACTCAACAATATTTAGATCTAAATACGCATTGTTTAGATTTCTTTACCTTCGAAGTCCCTTCATGAGAAATCTCCAATGTATGCCAAATTTCATTTGCCGTTTTGCACATGGAGATGCGGTTGAACTCATTTGAAGTGAGGACGCAATGGAATGCATTCATAGCTATAACGGCCGCTTTCCGACCTTATGAATTTTCTACGTGCACGTGCCTTATCGTGCACGTATTTATTTTGGCTATTTCTGAGCTCCAAAATATGCGATGTGGTATGCCGTTGTGATTGTTTGGGAGTGTAGGATTTTATTGTAATTTTTGGGAACGTCGTTTACCGGCTCGTTTTTCTCGCAAAATGACCAGGAACGATAGGGGTGTTTTAGTCATTTGACTCAAAACGCCGTTTCCAATTTTATGTTAATTTTTGGTAGGTGTTACGCACGATCGGGCTCCATAGATCGGTGCATCTCGTCTCCACGATCGCCCAGGTATTTTCGGATTATTTTTCTGACGCCCGGATTGAGAGATATCGCTTGGAGAAATCTCAACCGTCGATCTCCCCATCAGATTCAAATTTCGAATTTGATATCAAATCTGTGTTATATCCCCGATTATTTTCATAATATCTTTCCTAATTTTCTCCTCTATGGTCCCTTAGACTTACCCCTAATTATACACCCTCTACCTCTTTATCTATCCCCTTTTAACTATAAATCTTATAGATAAATATCAATTTTATTATTATTATAAACCCTAACCCTACCTAACCCTAGAGCCATCACGTTTCATCCCCAGGAATTGTTCCCAGCCGCCGGCCCCTAAAAACACCCCCCGATCTCTTCCTCCTCCATCGCATCCACGGTGAGGCCGCCGCCTGCGATCCAGAGCGCCGCCTCCCCTCGCTTTCCCCACGTCGCCGTGACCGCCGCTGACCTCGAGCGCCGCCCTCGCTCTCCCAGTGCCGCCATGCTCCCCGAGTCCCCCTCTCGCCTCCACCGCTTGCTCCTCTCCCCTCTTGGTCGCCAAGCCCCGATCCCTCTCTCCTTTCCTCCCCTCGCATCCCCTCTCCCTCGCACCTCGACTTCCGACCGCCGGCGGTTGCTCCGACTCCGACGCCGACGAAAATCTCCGACCCGCGGCCCCCTCTCACCGCTGAAGCACTCATCGCGGCGAGACCCCCGGCGACGGCCACTTTCCCGACCAGCGACTCCGCCGCACACCCTCCACGGCCGCCCGAGCGCCGTCACGGCCCCGCCTCGGCTGCCTCTTGCCGTAGCAGCAGATCGCCTTCGCTGCTGCTGCCTTTCAGGCCGCCGCACGGCCTGTCCGGTGCCGCCCCGCGGCTCCCCGTCCGTCCATTTCCCCCGCCTTGCAAACCCTGTGACAGCCTTGCTCCGATCAGCCCGTGCGACACCTCCCGCAGCTGCACAGCGACCCTTGCAGCGTGCGCAAATCTGCAGCACTGCCCTGTGCCTCGCTACGCTACCGTTCGGCCATCCGCGCGTGCCGCTGCACCGCTCAGCTACACCAGCCGCCAGGATCTTTCCCCTCTCCGCTGGTAGGCCGCCATCTAGTTTCGACAACACCAGCGCCCCTCTCGCTGCTTCGGAAACGCCGACAGCAGCCCCTTGGCTACTGTACACCCTCGTACGACCACCCCGACAGCCTCCCCGCGACGCTAGCTCGCTGTTTTGCCGTTGGACTGATCGTGCTCGCTTCGTCCACTACCCGGACGAGTCTCACTACGCTACCCGTAGTCGAGACGACGTTGACACCGCGGATCACCTGCAATTCAGACGCTACGTCCGCACTACTCCAGACACCGGAGAGGTTGGTTTCCGAAACTCGTAGCACAACCCACCCGTAGCGAAACTGAAAACCTAACTAAAATCGGACAACTACAATTAAATTTACTTTTCCGCACCAGAAAAAATGTTGTCACTGTAGAAAATCGACCATCGGACAATTTTCTGTGCATATAGGGTAGTGGTCGATTTAGGCTGTTAAAACACCAAATCGTGACTCTAACAATTAGGGTAGTCCCGACAACCTAGAAACGAACCTAAATAGGATTTATTGAAAATCGCGACCTGACACCGTCGCCGTGACCTGTTTCAGACAGACTACCGCGGACGCGACGACTGGACGAGACGCCCCGGACAGACGACACACTCGCCATCACAGGCAAGTGTACTCACTTGCTCTTTCGGCCGTGCCTAGGCCTTAGACTGTTAGAACTATTAAACTGTGAACAAAGAGAACCAGACGTGAAATGATAGCGTCCGGGACGCCCCTGACGACTTAGACTTGACGACGAAGTCTAAGCTCAAACAACAACTTTTGACACCATAGGGTTATCTTGTGTGTGCGTGCGTGTGGACCCCCTAGAAGAACCATCCCTGTCGTGTCGTGTCGTGTCTTGTTTTGCACAGCTTTCGGGCAATAGGGCACTCACTCGACAGAGTGAGTGATCCCTTGTACTGATACACAGCTTGCGGGCAATAGGGCACTCACCAAGCTCGAGTGAGTGATCCCTTGTACGGATTTGTCTTGTGCACTTGGGTTGGGGTAGGGTTGAGTGTGCGCACGGTAAGAGGGTCTGATCCCCCTCGAACCGTAAGGCGTGAACCCTTCGAGTCACACGTGTCTTGTTTCTGTGCATAGGGTTGAGCGTTCCCTCGGTTGAGAAGGTGCTGGCCGTCTTCTAACCGAAAGGCGTGAACCTTAGTGACACACTTCTTGTCTTGTTTTGTCCTGTGCACAAGGTTGAGCGTTCCCTCGGTTGAGAAGGTGCTGGCCGCCTTCTAACCGAAAGGCGTGAACCTTAGTGACACATTTTGTCTTGTCTTGTCCTGTCTTGTCTTGCCACGTCTTGTCTGGACCCGTTTAGGTTAGTCCCGTGGTTCGTAGTACTCGCTACAGCTACTACTTGTCGCGTTGTACTTTTTCTGCTGCGTTACTTCTTTTTGTTACTCTGTTATAACCCCCGCATGCTAATCAACCAGTAAAACGTTGCTTAAAATTTCGGTACACTTGTAGTAGAGTCTAACCCTCTTTTGTAGACTTTACCTGACGTACAGTTCCTTTCTTTTGGGGTGCTGTACGTCAGGTGTTGAGCCGGAGCACGTTGACGAGGCGGACCTGCCAGAGTACGTAGAGCCAGAGGACGCAGACCCAGAGTACGTGCCCGAGGAGGACCAGAGCTAGAGATCTTCACGTTGCTGATTCAGAGGTTTCACAGCAGTTTAGTTGGGTGCGTAGCACCGTTTACTTTCTGTCTAGGTTGGGTGCTTGCACCATTAGTTTATTTTCCGCTGTTTGTAGCCGTGTTGGCTTTTGTTTAGACTCTCCGTACTTTTCTGGATATCTGTTGAATAAAATGAATGCATCTCTTTTTGTACTTTTGTTGTTACGTACTTTTCTGCAGGGACCTGTTCCTTCGTCTTGGAGTACCACACAGATGCTTATTGGGTCCGAGCTTCACAGCTCCAGCCTAAGCGGGCCTTATTCACGCTTCGTCTCTGTAGTTTTGGGAAGCGGGGCGTGACAATAGCCCTCGCATTAAATTTGATCGAGTCCTTCTCCGCTTTTGGTCTCGAAGCCGCGGGTGTAGTAGGCTTCTCAAAAGGTGACTCTGTGATGTCCCAAAGGTCTTGACCCTCCAAGTAGATCATCATCTTGATCTTCCAACTAGGGTAGTTGGTTCTGCTGAAGAGCGGGGGTCGAACGGTTGATAGACCTTCTTCATGAGACATGGATGAAGTGTTGTATGCTTCAACCTTGCTCTGATACCAATTGTGAGGACCGTCTACCTTGCAATACTAACAACAAACACTCTAGAGGGAGGTGAATAGAGTAATGTCAATAAATTGTGCAATTAAAATTAAACTTGCAAATGCAGAATAATAGGTGCAAGAGGAATTAATCAACACAATCAATCCAAACGCAAACACAAGAATTACCCTGGTTCCCCAAACTTGGGTACGTCCAGCCACACTAATATCCACTATAAATCTCACATAGAGAAGTGAATACAATCTCATAAAGAGATACCTCACACAGAGAATTTGGATTCTCACACAGAGAAATCCTCACTCTCACACAGAGAGACCTCATATAGAGGATTTAGGATTCTCACACAGAGAAAATCCTTGCTTTCACACAGAAAGACTTAAGCTCTCACAAAGAGAGATCTCAACCAACCCTCACACAGAAGGTTATACTCTCACACAGAGAGTAACTAGCTCTCACACAGAAAGCTAGGGTTTCAATGAAATAACAAAGTAAAACAAATACTCTTACCTATACCTTGAGATGTACTTACTCATAAATAAATGCAAGGCTTGGAAGAGGATCTCCAAGTGTTGAGATTTGCTTGAAAGCACTTGTATGAATTCCCTTGAGCTGGACTTCAATGCATGAAGAGGAATGAGAGCTCACAAGAGGGAATTGAGAGAGTTTGAGAGTGGCTTAAGGATCTCTTGAGATTTTTAATAGCATGAAGAAGAGTAAGAGATGGCAGCACACTCATATATATAGAAACCCTATATCAAACCCCAAAACCCAAGAAAACAGCCAAAAGATCAACTCAACAACGGCTAGAAACTGGGCAAAAATGACAGGAACAGTCGATTGATGATCATAAGACAGTCGACTAATCAACGGCTAGAAAATGTACAACGGCTATAATCTGAGCCAGGACAATCGACTGAAGAAGTCGATACAGTCGATTGTAAACAGGACATGCGCTCGTAAAGCCTTCAGCAGGCGACTGCTGCAGGGGATGGAATAAAACAGAGAGCTGCACTCTTTCTCCAGATAAGCACACATGCGACTGATGTCAATAATACAGTCGACTGTCAAATAGTCAGGCGACTGTAATACCTTCATCAGCCGTCTGCTGTATAAGATAGAGAAAAGACAGAGAGATGCAGAGAATGCACTTACGCTACTCAGACGACTGTTGGCCAATTCCTAGGCGACTGTAAATCTACAGGCGACTGTAAACTGAGCAGCATTCGATTGTGCGTAAAGCTCAAGTTTGAGTCAATTAAAATGTTGACTTGAGCCGTGCATATCAGGCGACTGTAGAAGGATCTACAGGCGACTGGAAATTTCCCAGTCGACTGTGTATTCTTCAGCAGGCGACTGATGGAAAGCCAGAGACTCCAAATGAGTCTTTGGTCAGAGTGAACCTAATTGGTTGGATTCTATGATAATCCTAAGGCTCACTAAGATGGTTAAATGCATATGCATGAATGAGTAAACCATCTAACAAGGCATTACATTAACCCAGACTCAAAGAGAGAGAAAGCAATAAAGTAAATGTTACATGGATTACATTGCTTTCCTTAGAGTCTAAGTCTTCATTCTTGATGCCTTGAAGCTCTCCATCATCTCCAAGCTTTGGCACTCCTTGAGTCCAAGCTTTGGCCCTTCTCCACTTGATGTCCGTCCTTGCACCAAGTGATTAGTCTCCAAGAAAGATATTCTAGGAATGAAACTGTGAGACTAAAACATGAGAGTCATTAGCAACAATATAATGTTGTGATCATCATCAAAATAAGATTGGTATGAAACACTAATACTCAACAGAAAATTCATGATCTATGTCTCAATTTTCATGAATATCCCCTTAAAATTCTAAGCAAAATCACTTCTTTCAAAAGGCTGAAATTCTGTTGTGTGTTTATGCTTAGATTCTGTTCTCTGTGGTTCGAATTAGGGTTCGAAAAAAATATAAGCTTGTAGACCTTGAATTTCTACCCAAATTCATATAAATTTTGATATATATTCAATTCAAGAATCCGGATAAATAAATCCATCTTTACAACATGTCTGTTTGATTTTCAGTGTTGACACAGTTTAGAAAAATTGGCCTAGACACCTGCACACACAATGGAATTGTGTGTTCTTGGACTTGTTGGAAAGTTAACAAATTTTCTAAAAATTCATCTGGTGCTTATATGTCGAATTTCTGGTTCCAACATGCCCAAAATTGGTTTTCAATACAGGCTATGAAATCTGTCTGAAACACAGATTTGACACATTTCACCGAACAATTCACCATAAATCAAATACTTAATATTTTTGCATGAAATTTTACCTGTGAATCCAGGACTAGTATATATATAACTTTCATTTGGGACAATTTATCAAATTCTCAATGAAAACTGATGTTATATGGCCATGTATTGTCACTTCTTGCAATTTCAGCAAGCTGAATTCATTAAGCAATGTTCTTATTCATTAATTGTGGTTAATTGGCCATCATTATTCTTGATTATTATGTTTGTATGGTGGAATGAATGTTCATGCCTTTGGCACATGTAAATTATATTGTGTTGCCTTGATATGAATTACGCATGCCATGTGTTCGCTGAAATGCCTCAATAAACCAAAAGCTGAGAAACATGCGTAACAGGCATGTATATATTTGTAATATGAGAAATGATGTGAATGGATAATGTTTTAGGACACTGATGGCACTACATGGAGCGAGAGCCACAGTAGGAGGCGGTGGATTCGCTGTGGGCCGTGACCGTGTAGGCACCTCTTGACTCCATTGGTAGTTGCCACAGTTGAGAACGGAGTAGATCGCGATGCACTTGCACGTCAGCACATTCATGGGATCCTATTACATTGCATTGCATTGCAATGCATTGCATCTCATGTTGCTTCATGTGTATCATCATGTATCATTATATCCATTGTGTGTGATGTGTTACATATATGCAATGTATGCGTGTTGAGTATTGTGCATTGTATGTATACTTATATGTTTGTGCTTGTACGTGTATTTGTATTTGTGGTTGTATAAATATTTGTATTATTATTTGTGCTAACCATGTTCTTGCAGTAATTCGACATTGTACCGCAGGTATGATCCCTTACTTAGCTATTTATTTTTCATTACGACACTTAGTTTGCATGCCTAATTTCTCTTGCTTTGTCTTGTGGATTAATAACCTTAAAACGGTGTTCCAAATCCAAGTTGGTTCCTATTGGGGCACGCATTGACCTGCTCCCCCTTATTTTTTAGGTAGCATGGAGAACATGGTTGGTGGTGACTTGGAGTCGGGTTTAAGGGGTAACACTTAGTGTGAACTGTAGTTGTGGTGTGACATGGTTGTCTTGGGAGGTGAGAGTGATGGTGTATATGTAGTGGTGTACCTGGACTATGTAAATTAATGGGTAGTTGTTATACATATGATACGATGTTGTAGATCTATGTTATTTATGAGGTTGTATTGATATCATTGTGGAGCTTCACTTGTACTATCCCAGCATGTGCGCAGTGGCCTGCTTGTTCTATTTCTTCTTTCTCTTTCTTTTCCTCTCTCATCACCCTCACTCTTCAGGATACTTGGGAAAAAATTTTAAATGCCAGGTATTCTGAGGAATGTGGCATGACAGTTTTTTGCAGCCAATGCAGGTCACCGCACTGCGATGTGCGTAAGGATAGTACATGTGATGCTTTAGTAGTTGATTGGGATATGTTAGCCCTAAGGTGGGTAGTGACCTTAGATCCTTAAGTGATCCACCCTTAAACCCCTAGCTTAGGAGGTCAGGGGATGATCTTCCTATAGTGGAGTATAATATAGATGTATATTTGTTGGTATCAGTATATATATATATATAATAATGAGAATTCGTGTGTATAAATGTAGTTGTTGTACTTGGATATTTGAATTATATGTGTCGCATGTATACTTTTATTCAGTATATATACATATTTGTATTTGAATAGCATGAAAGTTGCATGTATGGATAGACGTGGGAGTATATACTAGGTGGATGAATACTTGAGTGAATGTATATTACGTCTCTACAGAAGTACATGATATAGATGTGTGAGGCAGGTGTGTGGTATACTTGTGTGACTTTGAGACATAGGTGATATATACATGATTATTCGTGGATATATATTGGTGGATACGTATGAGCTAATGGGGACATATACCCAGTAGGGGTGTGAGTGAGGATATGTACATATATAGTATGAGTGCATGTAAGCGTCTTCCTGTTTAATACATTATGGTTGTTTCCCCGTGTGGGGAAGTACCAAGGTGTGTATATCTATCCTTATGTCGATATATTGGCAGAGTGTCCATATTGTCTTGTGGGTATATGGGGAGAAAGTGTATGTGAGTGAATATATGTGTATTTGTATAGGCAGGTGGTATAGCTATAGGTATGGAGCACTGGTGTGTATATATATCGCTAGTGTTGCATTGCTAGTGTATGAATTCCTCATGTGTTAGATTTGAATAACTGTGAGTATGAGTATATGCTGCTTATGTGCCTATATGTACCGATATATTGTCTTACTTTGGTGTATGATTGTGGGTTGTTTTATTGCGTGAAGATAGGTGTTGTGTTTTGGCCATATATAGCGTGTATGTAGCGATATATAGATAAGTGGTGGATGCACGGGTCGTATGGGTAATGCTCCAGGGTGTTTGGAGTAGATGTATCCTAAGGTGGGTAGGGATGCTTTAGACCCGTCCACCCTAAGTTTAGGCCCTTAGCTCTATACCGTGACTAATATGGGATAGGGATATAATTGTGACGTGTATCATATGTAGAATGTGATGAATGTAAGGATTTGAGATTATACAGTGCGTGTATAAGTGGGATGGCTATAGGTTTGCACGGTTAAGTGGAGTTATGGTATATATATGTGTGTGTGTATGCGTGCCACGTCGAATGGCATCTATTGGACTATTTGGATGTATATGTAGTGTATGTATTTTTCTATATATATACTGGCATGAGGGGGGATTGTGTATTGGTATTTGAGATACTCATATGTATGTAGGTGTGTTATAGCAAGCATGGTGTGCTCACACACACACACACAGATATATATATATATATATATATATGTTGTTATTATTGAATGTGTATTGGTGTATGTCTTATTAGTGGTTGTACGTATATATGTATGTGAATAATCCCTATTCTGGTATACATGTATCAGTATACGGATGTGTATGTATATTGTATATGACTATCTATCGAATGTGTATGAATATTGAAATGCACTTATTTGTGTGTAAACTAGCATGTTAGTAAAAGTGTGGATATATTGGATGTTATGTATATAATGGTATGGGTAGCTACATATTACCTGCTAGTATAATTTGAGTAGCTTGATTGTATGGGTGTGTAATAGCAGGATACGTATGGTATATGTGTATGTGTGTGTGCCCATACATGTGAATGTATGTGCACGGTTTCATGGATCCTAATAAGTATATATGCATGTCTGTATCCATACCTACTATTAGAGTAATAATCTTGTGTGTATAAGTGTTCGTGTATTTGGCTATATATAGATTCAGAAATCTATGTATGGTATTGATACTTATACATCTGTGAGTGTATAATGAGTATGTGCTTGTGGAGTATCTATATGGGGTATTGCTTGCTGCATAGACGTGAATATGTATCATAGTTGTATGAATTTCTATTATACATGTCACAATGTAGTGTAGGGATGTGTTCATGTATGTGTAGTGTGTAGTAGGAGCATATGTAATGATGTGTATATTGGGTGAATGAATATATATACTTATACATATCTTTGTTTGCTTACCTGCTAATCTTCCTATATGGTTACCTTCTAGGTGTATCTTGGAGAAGCGTATTCCTGTGTGTATGCATGTATGTGTAGGTTTGTACTAGAGCATGTGTGTATGTATAGACTTATGCAGTATGGATATGAATGTGATGAGTATGAAATATAGGTGTATGTATATATTTAATGAATGTAAGAGAATGAAACTGTTTGATATGTGGGTATTGGAATGTGTGTATTTGTTTGCATATTTAAATGTATACGCGTGTGTGGTGTGTAGATGGTATTCGTATTTATTTGACTATTGTGGCAGTATGTGCGTAGGATGTACAAAAGTAGTTATATATATAACATATGACAGGGAACGTATTATGTTGTGCACTCTTGTGTGTATTGTGTGTGGTATATGTACCTATCTGTGTGAGGTAGTAGGTGCATCGCTATGAATGTAAAATTATGTGTACATTTATCTATAATTATGATCGTGGGCCCCATATGACTTGATGATGCATGTGTTAGTACGTGCCCATAGATGTATGTATGGATGTGACTAAATATTGTGTGCTTATAGATATTTATGTGCATATAAGTAATTGTGAGTAAACCCTGATGACTGAGTATTGAGTGTTTTAGGGGCCCGATGTACATATGGTGTGACACCGTGATGGTGCATGGTGTGTAAATTGATATGTATAGCGGTGTGTCGGTGCATGGATATAGGCGTACACACACACACACACACACACACACACACATATAAACAAGTAGAATATAAATCATTTATACTTGAATGTATTGTGATGTATCTGAAAGCATGCCATGAATGAATACCTTATGTGTCGTGATAGGGATATGGTGTGATGTCCTAGGTATATAGATATGAGTATTGATCTAAATATGTGTAATAATATGTATAGAGACTTATTTGTGGTATGTGATGTATATGATAATGTATGAATATGTGTGCCTAGATGTTTATGTAAAGAACATATACGTATGTGTATGTAATGATGCATATAGTGATATGGATGTGCTACTAGATGAGTAATAGGATGTATCTGTGACATGTGTGCGATGCGGATGTGTATGGATGATAGGGAAGCATATAGTGTATATAAGTGTGGTGTAGATACATATTCTTGTTTGTACTTCATGGGTAGTAAGACCATCATACCTAGCTGACCTTGACAAGGTTCACACCCTAGGAAGTCCGAGGACGGACTTTATTTTAAGGTGGGTAGGATGTCATGCCCTATTTTGCACTATACGTGTATTCTACTGAACACACGTAGTATTTCTACTTACAATGCATGCGTGGGCATGAAATAAACATAGACATCGATGTATGTAGCATAGTAAAAGGGGGATTAGGCCGTAATACGTGGCTAAGGGAAGAGAATGCGAAATGTGAATGCGGGAGAAGAGCAAATGACGTCGTGGGTGTAAAACAACATGAATGTGTTAGACGTGTGTGTGTGAAGCATGTATGCATGCATGGATGTGCGTGGATGTGTGTAGGAAGAGCCATGCTAGTGTGAAAGGGGTTAGGGGTCAATGGCAACCCCCGTAAATTTTTAGAAAGGCGAGGGGCAAAACGGTCATTTGGACCAAAAGTGCTGTGCGTACATACTAGAATGGTGTGTACGTAAAGTAATGGCAAACTTGTAATTACTTGAAAATTGAGAGGCATTTAGGCAAGGGCACTTTGGTCATTTTATGTTGTCATGATGATTAGGATAAGGATGGAGAGATTTTTAAGAGAATTCTAGGGTTTTCTCCTTCCTTCTTAATTCTTATCTCTTCTCTTCTCTTCTCTTCTTTTCATTCTTTTTCCACACACTTCTCATCTTATCATTCTCCTTGACCTACCCATCCCCTCCCCCATGGCATGGCCGAAATTCCATGGCAAAAAAAGAGGAGAAGAAGAAGAAGAAGAAGAGAAAAAGAAGAGAAGAGAAGAAAATCAAGATTTGAGGTTGGGATCTTCTTGGGTTTGGAATTCCTTCAAATTGATTTGTGTTATTATGTTATTATAGCATGTTTTACTTAATATGTATTAGAGATGGTGAAAATTCTTGATCTATGTCTCAATTTTCATGAATATCCCCTTGAAATTCTAAGCAAAATCACTTCTTTCAAAAGGTTGAAATTCTGTTGTGTGTTTATGCTTGGATTCTGTTCTCTGTGGTTCGAATTAGGGTTCGAAAAAAATATGACCTTGCAGACCTTGAAGTTCTACCCCAAATTCATATAAATTTTGATATATATTCAATTCAAGAATCCGAAGAAATAAATCCATCTTTACAACATGTCTGTTTAATTTTCAGTGTTGACACAGTTTAGAAAAATTGGCCTAGACACCTGCACACACAATGGAATTTTGTGTTCTTGGACTTGTTGGAAAGTTAACAAATTTTCTAAAAATTCATCTGGTGTTTATATGTCGAATTTCTGGTTCCAACATGCCCAAAATTGGCTTTCAATACAGGCTCTGAAATCTGTCTGAAACACAGATTTGACACATTTCACCGAACAATTCACCATAAATCAAGTACCTTATATTTTTGCATGAAATTTTACCTGTGAATCCAGGACTAGTATATCTATAACTTTCATTTGGGACAATTTATCAAATTCTCAATGAAAACTGATGTTATATGGCCATGTATTGTCACTTCTTGCAATTTCAGCAAGCTGAATTCATTAAGCGATGTTCTTATTTATTAATTGTGGTTAATTGGCCATCATTATTCTTGATTATTATGGTTGTGTGGTGGAATGAATGTTCATGCCTTTGGCACATGTAAATTATATTGTGTTGCCTTGATATGAATTACGCCTGCCATGTGTTAGCTGAAATGCCTCAATGAAACAAAAGCTGAGAAACATGCGTAACAGGCATGTATATATTTGTAATATGAGAAATGATGTGAATGGACAACGTTTTAGGACACGGATGGCACTACATGAAGCGAGAGACACAGTAGGAGGTGGAGGAATTCGCTGTGGGCCGTGACCGTATAGGCACCTCTTGACTTCATCGGTAGTTGACACAGTTGAGAACGGAGTAGATCATGATGCACTTGCACGCCGGCACATTCATGGATCCCATTGCATTGCATTGCATTGCATTGCATCTCATGTTGCATCATGTGCATCATCATGTATCATTATATCCATTGTGTGTGATGTGTTACATATATGCAATGTATGCGTGTTGAGTATTGTGCATTGTATGTATACTTATATGTTTATGCTTGTACGTGTATTTGTGTATGTGGTTGTATAAATATTTGTATTATTATTCGTGCTAACCCTGTTCTTCAGTAATTCGACATTAGACCGCAGGTATGATCCCTTATTTAGCTATTTATTTTTCATTACGGCACTTAGTTTGCATGCCTCATTTCTCTTGCTTTGTCTTGTGGATTAATAACCTTAAAACAATGTTCCAAATCCAAGTTGGTTCCTACTGGGGCACGCATTGACGTGCTCTCCCTTATTTTTCAGGTAGCAGGGACAGCATGGTTGGTGGTGACTTGGAGTCGGGTTTAAGGGGTAACACTTGGTGTGAGCTGTAGTTGTGATGTGACATGATTGTCTTGGGAGGTGCGAGTGAAGGTGTATATGTAGTGGTGTACCTGGACTATGTAAATTAATGGGAGTTTTATACATATGATATGAAGTTGTAGATCTATGTTATTTATGAGGTTGTATTGATATCATTGTGGAGCTTCACTTGTACTATCCCAGCATGTGCGCAGTGGCCTGCTTGTTCTATTTCTTCTTTCTCTTTCTTTTCCTCTCTCATCACCCTCACTCTTCAGGATACTTGAAAAAAAAATTAAATGCCAGGTATTCTGAGGGATGGGGCGTGACATGATCTTTGCGGACTTATTCGTGATGCGATCCGAGAGGATGTATCGTCACCCGAGAGGGCACTTGTGCGTATTTTCTTCAGGAAATCGATGATATACATGATTACTTTTTGGCATTATTTTACGCTCTTTATCGCCATACCTTCCAACGTTCTCGTGCCCTAGTCGGATGAAACATTGAGTTATAGAAAAGATATTAATAATCATTGATTGCACATACCCTAACGAAATCACTACCAACACATACTCTCCATATTAGTACCCTAGTATCGAATTCACCGTAATTATCGTAGGATTCTCTTTTATTATTTAAAACCATCGATACCATATCTTTAGGTGGTTGGTTATTATTGTTTTAGTACTTCCTATAAACTGAAGTTCGTGGTTTTGTAGGTCAGTTGTCCCGTGGATACGATACCTGGACTCACCAGGATTATTAATTGTTCGATCTCTTACACTTGGGAGTAGCGCTCACACATTTTGAGACGAGTCAAGTTGTTAGCGCCGTTGCCGGGGACAACGGTATTTGTGAACCATAATTTCAGTTTATTCAGAGGAATATTCGGTGAGATCTTTCCATCTTATAGTTTAGGACTTTTTATTTTCTTATCTTTGTTTTTTGTTTAAAAAAATATATGGATGATGATGCATACCTTTTAAACTTTATTTCTGATTTGACCCAAATTCTACCGGTTTTCCACGGTACGAATGAGGAAAATCCATATTTACACGTGCACGAGTTTGAAAAGATATGCCACCAATTATTTCATGGGAAAAAGCTTAAGCACGTTGAAAGACTATGTATAAAATATTTCTCGTATTCTTTAAGAGACAATGCTATATCTTGGTTTAATACTTTGCCTTATGACTCATTATTTACTTGGTTATCCTTTCAGGCTGACTTCCTTAAGAAATTCTTACCTCCTTTCGTGTGGCAAGCACAGAAGCAACAAGCTACGAAACAACAGATTGTGAACTTTATCCAAGCTGATGGGGGAGGCCTACCATCAGGCTTTGAAGAGGTTCAACGAGTTAATGCTTTAGTGCCCACAATATAGCCTCCACGATGATCATCTCCCGCAGATCTTCTACACAGGATTACTCCATCCTATGCAGGATTTCGTGCAGATGAGCTGCAATGGAGAATTCTTTTCATATACGACAGAGGAAGCATGGCAGTACTTGCAGGACCTTGCAGTGCAAGAGAGAACTACGCCATCTGAGGATCAATCGCCAAGATATGAAGATGATGGCCAGAGCATTCCTTTCGCAGACACATTTCAGCAGGTCCAGGGACAGCCTGAGGAGTTACCTTGGAGTTATTACCGATGTGATCCTATGGCGCACCAAGAGAAAACATATGAGATGGAGTATCAGAACTACTTAGATGAGCATGAGGAGATGTGCGATGGGGTGAATGTGGACTATAAGGGTGACACGATGCACTTCCAATTTGACGATGATGAAGATGTGGTGGAGACAAGTGATGGCGAGAGTAAAATCGTTGAACCTGAACCATGTCTTCCTTCAGATTCATCTCCCACACCTGAGGAGTACGAGTACAATGGATGAACTGCTATAGGTTATCACTACTATGAAGAGGACGATATGAGCGATGAAGAGAGCTTACAAACTACATCAGAGCCCAAGCCATACATCCTCACAGATGTGTTTCAGCAGCCACTTCCATCTCCTCCTGAAGCAGAGCATCAAATCAAGAATAGCGATCCTTTTCAGGGAAGTTCTCATGAACCTATACACTCTAGTTCTGAATCTCAAATTTTAATTCCAAATCTTTTAGATTCAGATGATCGTCAATTAGCTTTAAAATCTTTTATCGTTTATGACGACCCATTATGGCAAGCTTTCATAGATAATCAATTTCGTCCATCCTTATTTGACACAACGTATCTCATGCAGGAAAAACATACACACATGGAGGAGATATGTTGGGTTGTGTCGATGCGTGACCATAAGGAAGCCAATGGAGGAAGAATACTCGCCGAGGAGCGCAAGGAGCAGATAGAACAACATCCTCCACCATTAAAGATCTGTGATCTGCCATTTGACCACGGTGTGTTCTTTCCATTAGCGTAGATTGTTATATGCCTTTTAGGAAGCTTGCTTTTGACTAAACTCGTACCCCTTTCGACATTGAAGACAATGTCCATCTTTAGTTGGGGGAAGTGTATGAGGCCGTAGGATTTTTTTCTAAAATAAAGCGAGAAAGAAGAATAAATCACCAATTCTTCATCATTTAAAACTCCTTCACATACCACATCAGCGGATGATTATGCATTGATTGAGTTCTAAAAATCGTTTATGGCTTGAATTAATTATTTTTATCTACATGGAATTACTCATTAATATGCTATTTATGAAAACTTTCAACTGTCATGATTAATATCTCGAAATAGTTTGAATTTATTTCATGCATGCTATTGTGATGCAAAAGCTTAAGTTTACACGATTTATTAGAATAGTCTTCAAGTTGAAGAGGAATTTGACCTTTGTTACTAATGTTTATGTTCATATTTATGGGTGTTGAGTTGCTTATGAAACAAAAGAAATGCAAAAAAAGGTGAAAAATGCATCGTTCCCTTGAGTTCGTTAATTAGCCGGGTCTTCGTGCCTTAGGAAGCATTGGAGATTCGCGTCGAAAGATGGATGAATGGGGAGTGCATTCAAAAAAAGAGAAAACAAAACTTAGATGATTCGAGTTATTAAGTTTGAGGGGCTCTTCTAAGCCTAATACCCGAAGTCGTCTGGCCTAGTAATCATTAACTGAAAGCTCGTTACATGGATCATTCTAAGTTGTCAAAAAGAAAAGAAAAAAAAAGAATGATGAATAGCCTAAGAAACTTCAATGCCCATGATTTGAACTATCTTTATGAGATGTCAAACCCTTAGAAATGAGAAGACTATGATATGACGTCGTGTATTGCTTTTGCCTGCGCAAAACAATGCTCACATGTGGTTTATTCAAATTTGATTAGAGAAAAAATCATGTGATTGATTTTATTCATGGATTGTGTATATTGATGGTCAAAATCATGTTGAAAACCGTATTATTGAGCCAAGCCATACTACTAATCATTCGAACTAATCGCTCTTTTTGCTAGGGACTAGCAAATCGCTAGTTGGGGGTGTGATTCGGGTTGAATATTGCATATTTAACACCTCATTTAGCCCCATTTTGTGCATATATGATACGTATTTAGCCCCATTTAGCGCGTATTTTGAGAATTTGAGCATGTATTTGTCTATGAATATGGTTTATTTTCTCTCCAAGTGTGGCTAGTACCTATTTGTGTTGGTTGTGATGTAGTTAGGGAGTTGTAATCAGTGATTTCGATGTCATTTCGCCCTATTTTCACGTTATATTGCATATTTCATTGATTTCTACATATATGTTATTTGGATATGTTATAAGGAGACGTGGGCATGCTTGAATCGAATATGATCTTTGCGGACTTATTCGTGATGCGATCCGAGTGGATGTATCGTGACCCGGGAGGGCACTTGTGCATATTTTCTTTAGAAAATCGATGATATACGTGATTACTTTTTGGCACTATTTTACGCTTTTTATCGCCATACCTTCCGATGTTCTCATGCCCTAGTCGGACGAAACGTTAGTTATTGAAAAGATATTAATAATCATTGATTGCACATACCCTAACGAAATCACTACCAACACATACTCTCCATATTAGTACCCTAGTATCGAATTCACGTAATTATCGTAGGATTCTCTTTTATTATTTAAAACCATCGGTACAATATCTTTAGGTGGTTGGTTATTATCGTTTTAGTACTTCTTATAAACTGAAGTTCGTGGTTTTGCATGTCAGTTGTCCCGTGGATACGATACATGGACTCATCAGGATTATTACTTGTTCGATCTTCTACACTTGGGAGTAGCGCTCACACATTTTGAGACGAGTCACCTCCTGGCTAGTTGATGCCCATTTTTTGTCTTGTAAAATGGTGGTTAGCATAATCAAATTGGATAATTAGTTAAGAATGTTGGATCTTGATCTAAGCCTAGAGGGAGTGTGAATAGGCTATTAAAAATTCTCATGCAACCCATGAGCAATCACACACAGTTATACAGCACAGATACAGATATGTAGGGTAAATAGAAACAATCACAGAGTACGCAACAGATTTACCATCGTTCGGTCGCACCCACAGCCTACTCCAGGCCCCAAGCAGATACTAGCATTAATATATTTCTTTGCACAACTACAATGAGTCCCGAGCTCCCACTCTTCACCTAGTCGTACCACACTCCACCGGCGCAAAACACTATCAACATAGTAAATGCTCTATATTGACTAGCTACAACTCGTTCAGACCCTCTTGTCTAGCTCTAACTAGACAAGTCCCCAAAACATGTATCAATGGTAAAGTTTCTTCTACAGAGATCTATACAACTACACAAGCATAATAATAAAGAGTTTAGAGAATCTCAGTTTGTGTAGCGACAGTCATCTCTGTCAATTAGCTCAAGTCAAATCTTATCCGATAGGATGTCGTCGCCAACGTCACGTCCTCGTCTCTGGAACTTGCGACCTAGGTGACTTGGGCTCCTCAAAAGTTGCGGCCTAGGTGTGGATTCCCTTTGAAGAGTTGCGCAATGTGATGAAGCTCCTGCTTGAAGTGTTGTGCAATGTATGAAGCTTCTCCCTTTGATGTTGCACAATGAAGTAGATGGGAAGCCCCTTGTTGTTGCGGCCTTGAGCTTTGCTCCCTCCTATGTTGCGCAATGTAGATGGCTCTCCCCTTTGAAACTTGCGCAAGATATGGATGGGTTCTCCTTTGAAGTAACTTGTGGCAATGGTGATCTTGGAGAGATAGGATGCGGCCTTGAGGAGGGTTATGGCTTGGAGAAGTATGTTGCGGCCTATGAGAGGATGAAGGCTAGGGTTTTTAGTTATGGAACTTTGGCTTTGGAGATAGCTTGATGCAATGGAGGAAGAGGAGTTTTCAATGTTGCGCAATGGTGTGAATGGAATGCAAAGTTGCGGACCTCTCCCTTTCCCTAGATATGGCCAAAATTTTCCCCTTGTTATGGTAGCCCTCTCTCTCTCACTCAAAATCTCTCTCTTTGAATATGTGTTTATATAGGAACATATGTGATATGATAGAATCAATTAGAATCCTATATTTGATGGAGATGGGAAGGAATCCTAATTTGATTAGGATTTGAATGAATCTCTTTGGATATGGAGTTTGAATATGGATGGCTATGGAATTCAATTTGTGTAGCTATATGGTTTGAATTAGATCTCATTTAATCTCATTTGATTTGCATGAGATCTCCATATCTCTCCATTTTTGACCAAGTCTTCAATTTGCATGGCATTATGATTTGAATATTGCACCAATTGATTTGAATCAATTCAAATGTGGATTTGAATTGATTTGGTCCTTATCTTCTCATCTTTGACTTAGTCCAATTGTTATAGCCATATGCTCAATCTTTGACTTAGTTCACTTGAAGTGTGTATAGCAATTCCTCCATCACTTTTGGCCAGTCTCTCTTTGAGTATTCACGAGAGTGCCATTCCTGAAAACACTTAGCACACAAATTAAGTCGTTCACACACGTTTGTTATCATCAAACACGAAGTCATCAATCGTTGTATCCAACAACACGTTGTATCCAACAATCTCACCCTTTTGATGATGACAAACCAATATAAGATTTGAGCAATAACAATTCAAATGAATTCATTGTGACATGTGTGTGTGAAGTGTGAAAATGGAGGATGTATGAAATATGCAACAAGTATGGCATTGATATGCGAACATACAAGCATGGAACAGTGATGTTCAAGCATTCAAATATGTATGCATGCTCCCCCTTTATTCATGCTATCCCTCGAACAAATATTCATATATTCAATAAGCACATTCATTCGTTCATTAATGCTCCCCCTTAAACCAATATTTTTATATGCAACATATAAGCATTAATGCATGCACAAATATTCTCAATATTTTTCTCCCTCTTTTGTTATCATCAAAAGTGTATAAACGAAGTCCAATTCATATCACATGCAAAAATAGAGTATTATATATTACAACTACCACTTGCATGTCATTTTTTTTAAAATAAGCACTTCAAATTCAATGAAAAGTGTAACATAGACTTCTACACTATCGTGTACGTGTGATGATTAAATAATTGAAGCACAAAGGGAGATACTCTTAAGAAATACAACCAAAACCAATCCACATTTTTCATTAAACATGAAATCACCTAGGATTGATTTTCCCCATCTCATTAAAAATGAGTTCAAGATACAACACCCCAAAAACATAGCCTATAAGGACTTTTGATATGGTGGTGGCATTGCTTGACGAGTATAACACCAACGCTCAAGATTACCCATAAAGTATATGTTGGATACTCGTGTGTAGTATACTTGCCATGAATTATATCCATTTTACATACAGAGTAATATTCATGTATTTTTTTCATATTCAATTATTTTGAGCTCGATTTTTATCCATGGCAAGAACATATCATATCCCTTAGATTTTCAGTTATTCTTCATCCTACATTCACTTTCTAATATTTCATAAAAGAATCTCCAATTGTGCAACAATATTCAATACTAGTGGAAGTGAAAGTGTATGTGTAGAAATCATGTTACTCAATTCATTAAGCAAGTCATGGCTATTTAAAGGTACTATCATGCGCATGTAGCTATAACAATAATACAATGATTCTACAATGATATGAATGACATTCATAAATATTACTTGAATGATACAAAGGAAAAGATATACATTAAGCACCAATTTGTTTTTGCTTTTTGTCTTTTTTCTTTCTTTTATTTGATTTTTTCTTTATAAAGACCTAAACAAGCTAGAAAGCAAACAAATTAGCACACAAAATAAAAATCAAATCAAGCACACAAAACAAAAAAAATGCTATGAAGGTATGCATTAAGTGCAAATTTTAAAAATATACCTTCGCGTCATCGCTTGGCTAAGGAACTAAATAATAAAGCGTTCAATTTGTAGTTCCTAGCCAAATCTCCATCTTACCTACACGGTGGATTTAATGTGTGACCATGGAATCCAACAAGGTCCACCCATAATAGTCGTCAAAGATTTAGGAACCCATATTTGTTTGAATTTCATATTCGTGTTCCTAAACTTACAATAATACGAAGTATGACCAACACAAGAAAAAGTAAAGCATTTTGCATGCATATTTCCAACCTTTGTTGTTTCAATGTGAACTTTTCTGTATTTAGTCTTTTCAACATTTTTAAAACCATATCCTAGTCCTAGCCTATTATTGCCATAAAGTTGATTTCCAAGAATAATGTCCAACGATTGTTTTCCAATTGAAAATTTCTGTAATGACAATTCTAGACTAGTGACTTTGGATTTCAATAAATTATTTTCGTTCACAAGCAAAGTGCATTTATTAATGAAAGCTTTCTTGTTTTCCTCTTCCTTCTTTTCAAACACAATCATTTTTTCTTTAATCTCATTATTTAGCATGCACGGTTTTTCAATAAGCAATTTATTTTCAGTTTCAATCTTAATAAATTTTTCTTTATGCATGCTAATTTCTTTTAATAAAGAGGGACAAGAAAGACAATCAACTTTTTCAGGTGAGCTAGATTTTTCTTCTTTCAACATGGTAATGGTTGATTTGCATGCAACAAGTTCTTCTTTCAGATTTTCAGTTTCTTTTAACATGTCACAATTTTCTTTTTGCAATTCAAAAAAACCATTCTTATTATCATCTAAATTAAATTCTAGCTCATTAATATCATCTTGCATTCCTTTACAAATATTTAAAAGTTCAGCTTTGGTGCAAGATTTTACATCATCATCTTTTGCCATGAAGCAAAGGGAGGAGTGTACTACAATCTCCTCAGTCTCATCCTCACTGTCCATGTCCCACATTCGCGCTAGAGATTTTCCTTTCTTTTCAGCGACGTCATTCCTTTCTTGTGGGCAATGTCTCACAAAGTGTCTATGCTTCCTGCACATAAAACAAATAACTTTCATCTTAGTTTTGTCACAAATAGAAGCATCATGTTCATTAAGAAGAATGTTTCTTCCCTTTTGCTTCTTTTCATTGCTGCTAAGGGATTGCTCGCTTCCATATGTAGTTTCCAAACTCCTCCATATATCCTGCGCAGAAGAGCAATGTGAGATATGATCAAATATTTTTCTATTCAAACCACACAATAAGATATTCATTGCTCTAGCATTTATAGCACACACATTTCTATCATTAAATGCAAATTACTTTCAGGCATAGAATATCCATTTTCGATAATGTATCAGGTATCAACATCAACGGATAGTTAATAAGTTTTCATCGTAGCCTTCCAGTATATATAATCATAGCCACTAAATAGAGGGTGACGATCAATAAGCATGCCATGATGAAAAACTAACTTTGGTTTTTCATGATAACTAGATTAGATCCTCTAACAAGCTCTGATACCACTTGTTGGATCTGGATCTAAGCCTAGAGGGGCGATGAATAGGCTATTAAAAATTCTCGTGCAACCCACGAGCAATCACACGCAGTTATACAGCACAGATACAGATATGCATGATAAATAGAAACAATCACAGAGTACGCAGCAGATTTACCCTCGTTCGGTCGCACTCACGACCTACTTCAGCCCACAAGCAGATACTAGCATTAATATGTTTCTTTGCACAACTACAATGAGTCCCGAGCTCCCACTCCTCACCTAGTCGTACCACACTCCACCGGTGCAAAAAACTATCAACCTAGTAAATGATCTATCTTGACTAGCTACAACTCGTCAAGACCCTCTTGTCTAGCTCCCACTAGGCAAGTTTCCAAAACATGTATCAATGGTAAAGTTTTCCCAACAGAGATCTATACAACCACACAAACATAATAATAAAGAGTTTAGAGAATCTCAGTTTGTGTAGCGGCATTCGTCTCTGTCAATCAGCTCAGGTCAGATCGTATCTGACAGGATGTCGTCACCAACGTCACGTCCTTGTCTCTGGAACTTGCGTGCTAGGTGACTTAGGCTCCTCAAAAGTTGCGGCCTAGGTGTGGATTCCCCTTGAAGAGTTGCGTAATGTGATGAAGCTCCTCCTTGAAGGTGTTGCGCAATGTATGAAGCTTCTCCCTTTGCTGTTGTGCAATGAAGTACATGGGAAGCCCCTTGTTGTTACGGCCTTGAGCTTTGCTCCCTCCTATGTTGCACAATGTAGATGGCTCTCCCTTTTGAAACTTGCGCAAGATAGGATGTGTTCTCCTTTAAAGTAACTTGTGGCAATGGTGATCTTGGAGAGATAGGTTGTGGCCTTGAGGTGGGTTATGGCTTGGAGAAGTATGTTACGGCCTAGGAGAGGATGAAGGCTAGGGTTTTTATCTATGGAACTTTGGCTTTGGAGATAGCTTGATGCAATGGAGGAAGAGGTCTTTTCATTGTTGCACAATGGTGTGCATGGCATGCAAAGTTGTGGCCCTCTCCTTTTCCCTAGCTGATGCACCCGGAACTAACACCTAAAAGCCACCTGGCAGTGTCACTAATACCAGGCGCTGAATGGTTCCCAAGTATCGGTTCCAGGCTCACGAATGCAAGCAGACGGTGTCAAGTTATAGTATATAAGATATCGATCCCACATGGAAAGTAGCGGTGTATTAATCTCAGGTTATTTCTAAATCTCAGAAGGAGGTAGCAGTCTGTTTGAATGATTGTTTGGTTGGTGTTTTTCAATCAATATAAAAGGACTAGGGCATTAGGACTCAATGCTAGGACCGTCAGAGGTCGATGCTAGGTTAGGACTTCTATGTTGCATTGGTTTTATTGGGGATTGTAGCATCTAGGAAGTGAATTCATGCATAAGACATCATGAATCTAACATCCCATATTCACCCCGCTCGCACGATAGATGCATACGGTATGTGCATTAAGGATCAACAATAATCTCACCACTCTCGTGGTTCGTGTAGGAAGATATATGCCCATAAGGCAATTTATCTTGATTATACGTCTTGTTCATACCGTAGATGGTACGTATTATTCTAAGTATAAAAACATTTGTATTAATATACTTAGATAATATCCATAGACTTATAGTTAGGTCCTTACATATCTAGATGAGATCTCGATTACGAGTAAGTAAGTGACCGAATAGAAACGTAAGTCTTAAACGGTTCGTGATCATAGATGTGTCGAGAACTGGATATCGACACATCGGATAGATCACTGTGTCTTCGTCTTGCCTTCGGGTAATGATGATCTCATAGTCATTCGACTTAGCGAAGTCGGAGACAAGACACAGGTGCTCATTAGAGAATGAGTTCACTGAACGACCAAATTAGAGTTATTAAATGGTTAACTTTAAATGATCTGTCTTTAATAACTCTAGGGTGATGATAGGTTAGTTGATCCTTAAGACCTGAAGTCATCTGTACCAACCTGTGAGCGGACGGTGTAGCTTAGACCCATGATCTAGCTTCGAGGACCAGTCCTGATGAAAGATCTTAGGTTGGGTTGCACCTGAAGCTCTCAAGGTGAGTAAATGACTAAGATGGGATTCGTCACTTCCATTAAAGGGAAGTTAGTGTTATAGGCTCAGTACGGTCTTTATGTTAATCCTCGGCCGGGGTACGTTGCAAGTAGTACAATGTGTATACAATAAAGACCGCCGTATACTGACCAATGTTGTCTAATAGGGTTGACAGAAAACCATACCCTAGGCCAACAATAACACAGTCTTGACGAAGGGATTTTAGCCAACGGAATTCATCACTGACACGGTCAATGCAAACCCTATGACACTTTTGTCAAAGGGTCGATCACGTTATGATGACTCTGAAACAGGGACGACAGCTACTGCTCGTAGTGACCGTCGTCTAGGGGTTTCGAGCCCCAACCTGTAGTAAGGTCAGGCTGTAGGGTCTCACACCGAGTAGTGCTCGTGTCTTAGTAATAGGAATATAGAATAGAGAGAAATGTCATTTGATGATATTCACAAGTTAAGTTGTGAAAGTTAGTCGCATTAGCAATAGGGACACAACGTTGCATTAGATGCTAACTATGACTAAACGTGTTGTAAATTAGTTACAACGAATTTAGTAGGAACAAACTTGTTGGAAAGGGTTACCTGGGTGACGGGATCGTCCCGGTCTAAACACAGGTTCAAACCGCGTCCAAATCGGAGCTCAAACGAGCCCAGAAACTCAGAAAGAGTTCAAGGGGAAGTGGGTTAGACCCACTGGGCCAAAAGGCCCATGTGCAAAGGCAAACAGGCGTGACCCGCTGCAGCAGCGGGCATGGCCCGCTGTGTGCAACGGGCGGGCGCCCGCTGCACAGCGGGCATGGCCCGCTGTGTGCAGCGGGCGGGCGCCCGCTGCACAGCGGGCGCGGGCCCGCTGATGCAGCAGGCACTGCCCGCTAGCGGGCGCTGGCCCGCTGCGTGCAGCGGGCCCGCGCCCGCTGCTTGCAGCGGGCACGGCCCGCTGCAGCAGCGGGCGGCCGCCCGCTGCAGCAGCGGGCGGGCGGCCCGCCCTTGCCCCCTGGGGCGGGCGCGCCCGCTAAGTCTAGCGGGCGCGCCCGCAACTTAAGTCAAATTAGGGTTTTTGAAAACCCTAATGACGGCTACGAATTTTGTGAAAATTGCTAAACTTTGAGCAATTGTTTGAGGGGTCAAACGAAGTCGAAATTCGTCACCGTCAGTTCCTACGCGTTCACCATTCCAAGCTTTTCTGATTGATAGCTTGTTTGGTGTCTGAGGTTTAGTATACGAGGAGAATTAATTCGTTAAAGTATGACTTTGTGAAAGCCTAACTTTAAGTTGAAATTAAGCCAAATGGCTTAATTGAATTTTCTCTTCATGGGAATTGTCCCACATTGCCCGCAACGAGAAGTTGAGTGCTCACTCCCTATATAAATAGGGGTGCACTCTCCTCGTTGAAAAACACACCAGTCAACGATCGAGTAGCTCCAGAATTTTTAGAGCAGGCTCGATCGGCGACTAAATCTCTCTCTCTAATTTTCCTATTCTCCGGAGTAGTCCTAGCACGACTACGAAGGGGGTTTGGATCTGATCCGGACGTCTAAGACGCGGGTTCTTCTCAAGTGAAACTTTCTACCGCGTGTGATCGGCTCGGAGGCGAAAGCGGCTCGGGCGGATCGGTGCGAGGGTGCGAGGCGGCTTAGGGAGATCGGGTCAACGCGGCTCGGCTACGAGGAGCTTCTCAAGACGGTGCGGTACATCTTGCCTGCTCCAGGGCCAAGATTCCGGGTATGTGGTTAAGCGTTTTTTAGCGTAACTTTAATTAGTCGCTTAGTGTAGATCCTTCTTGGAGTGGTCAGACCCACTCCAAGTCGGCATAGATCGGGCTAGGTTCTGGCTCCCCAGAGCCTAGCTAAATAGTTTAGCTAGTGTAGAAATATGATTTCTGGTTTTTCCGCTGCGCTTTTGTGCCTCTGTGGTCCGTACGACTTAGGACGGATACGGATCCGAGCTCTGGGGGTCCGCCAAAACCCCAACAGTTCGAATACTTCAACTCGTACCACTCTCGTGGGTCAGAGCTTCGAGGTATTTTGGTGGATCTTATTGACGCAATAGCGATAGCCGTCAAATAGTGGTACAGTTCGTCGGTGGATCCCATCAAGGCACGAGCCGGGCATGGTCACGAGCCTCGGTTGAATCCACTAACTCCCTAATTAAATCCATAAGATACTCCTTATGCTAATCGATTCTACATACCGTGGGCACGATCTCAGTACGAGTTCTCCTAGGGATTTTGCTAGATCAACCAAAATACTCCCCTTTTTATGTCCAATGCAACCTAAAAATCCTAGCTTCACATCTTTTCCCTAAGATCCTAGGGCTAATCCATTAGCCCTAGATAGGACTACTCACACATGGTGGGGGAAACACAGAAATGTTGGATTTTTAGGTTGGTATTCATCTTAGTAATAAAAAACATATAAAAGTTAAGAATACGTACCAAAAGCGATGTAGATCGGTAGCAAGCCATAGAAAAATAAGATCTAAATGATTCCAAGCCAGAAAACGCAATAAAAATCGAACCTTTGCTCAATATCAAAACCTAGATCCAAATCTCAAGCTTACACTAAAAACTCTTGATAAAGATTATCTCTAAAACACTTGATGTCTAAAATATTAAAGGAAAATTGTTTTTATACAAGGGGTAGGGGTAGGGACCCCACAGATAATTCTCAAAAATCTGGAAAGTTGGGACCATATGACGCTTGGGCGCGTCGGCTACTCGACCGAGTAGGTGGCTACTCGGTCGATTCACTTCGCTGGCCGCACTGCTGCTCGCTTGTTTCTGATGCGGGATACTCGGTCGAGTAGCCCCCTACTCGATCGAGTAGCAGGGGGTGTCAATTCGAGTCGAGTCGCCTAGCTGCTCGATCGAGTAAGCTCGTATCCATTTCTTGCTGTGTCCGAGGTCAGTTCGGCCGAGTAGCTTTGAGCTACTCAGCCCAAGTCGCCAGGAAAACTGAATGGCTGAAGGCTAAATCTGGATTTATCTCGCTCACTTCTCCTCTTCTCCTCCGATCTTCTTCTAAATTGCGGCGAACTCCCATGGAGCCTTGCCAATGACGCCCTAGACGCGCTGGATGTGTCCATGTCCCGAATCTGCTCCAATTCGCTCTAAAATCTCTGAAAATCCACAAATCTATACAAAAACTAGAATATGGCGTTAGAAGCGCATTAATATCTAAAAATATGGATTTCAGAGGCGAATATGATATGAAATGAGATGAAATGATGCGGTAAAAACATGGAAAATATCGACACATCAAAATCCCCCAAGCTTACCTCTTACTCGTCCTCGAGGAAGACGAATACTAGGCTCACCGGGCGATAAAAATAAGAAATAGAAAAAGGGAATAGAAGACGGAGGGGAGTGCTAGATTATTCGATCAGATCTCAAGCCTTAGCTACATATCACGATGCTTTGAAATAAATCACATGCTAATATGAATTTCATATCTTTCGCTTAATGTAATACTTGTAGGCATTTAAGATCAAAGAAAGGGAATTCTCAGTATTCATGCAGTCAATTCATATCAACATCCTGCAATTCATAGAGTCTAGTATAAAAAATGTTGGCGATGCACTTTTCAATCAATAGATATAATCGAAGCATAAATGATTCTTATTAGGCATTCAAAAGAGAATAGAAAGGATCATGTCATTCATATATTCATCTCAACTCCTGAAAAATCTCCATAGCTAGCATTTTTTTCATAAAGTTTAAGTATTATCAAACATCCCCAATTGTGCACAACTCCACTCTAATGTCATACTCACTCATATGGTCAAATGGTTCACCCCCCAAGCTTAGCATGAGGCGTCGCATCTAAGGAGTAGAAATATGGAATTTTTGGCTTTTTCCCAAGTATGTGTGTAGCTCCATGCAAATAGGATATAAGAAATGATATTTTTATTTTATCTTTTTTTGGAAGCAATTGAATATACATATTGATTTTGGCTCCTTTATTGGCTTTTTGGAGGCTAACTTTTCTTTTGGGATTTTTTTTGTGAAGTGGATGCGATATAAGTAGCTGTAGGGGGTGAAACCAAATGACATGTAAAGATTTATAAAGATAAGTGGAGAAGGAAATGATATAACACTCGGTTCACGCATAAGATGTGCACAATGGTTCAATAAGATAATACTCTAACTTGCTTCAGATATTCTAATGATTCATGAAGTTTGTTGCATTTCCAACAAGCATATACTAAATACTACTGCATACATTCAGTTTCAAATTATTTAATGCATTCATATAGAGAACTCGGCAAAAGAATATATATGCAAGCATACAGGTAGCAAAAGACCGAAATACACTAACTAGCATGGCATGAGTAATAAGCATCGCAATAGCATACTAAAGGCTATATGAGATATCATCATGTGGAACAAATCTAGCAAAAGGGGGAAAGAAAGGCGGAGAAAGTGAAAAAAATAAAAGCAAGCATGCAAACATGGTAAAATATGGAAAACGTGATGCTGAATGCGAAAAAGAAAAATGTAGACAAAATGAGTGGAAAATAAAAATAAAAAGGAGTAAAATAAAATAAAATATATTAAAAATGAAAATAAAAAGCGATAGCGCTCATCCTTCATGTTAAACACAGCAGTGTCCTCACTATTGAGAACAAGCTGGTATGACGGGAGATGAGGCAAGGGTGGGTGGGCGGATAAGAAATAGAATAAGTGAATGGAAAATAAAATTGTGCAAATAAAAAAAAGTGCGGATGCATATGCATGGAGTGATGCAAAAAAATGCAAAATATGATATGATGCAAATGCTATATGGATAAATGCAAAATGATGGAGAAGTGCAAAATGCAAAAAGGATCCTCCCCCAAGCTGTGTAAGGCTAGGGCCCCGAAAAGACAGATGTGCACAAAATAGGATGAGGGAGGGACATGAGCAAAAGTATGAAACATGTATCAGACAGCGGCACCACCCTCTGGAGGTGGTGATGGGTCCTGATGCTAGGGACCAGGTGTAGGGGCGACAGCAGAAGGGTCGACTAGAGTGGGACGCTGACGTCTAATGAGATCTATAAAGGTGGGATGGTCCTGCTTAACTGATTACTGGGAGCTTCCACCCCCTGTCCTACGAGGAGGAGCATGGCAAGGAACTGGTCGCCCTGCTCCTTGTCCCTGAAGGTAACGTCATATGCTGCATCATTGAGATACAGATGGTCGGGAGGGGTAGGAGTGGGGATGGTCTGAAGTGCCAGATTCGATGATTTGCCAACATTATGCTTGTGTGTGGGCAAGCATGTACGACAGGGACGCCGTGTCAGCCTAGAGGAGGGTGCACCGGTGTCTTCGTTCCTCGGCCTAACTCGGCATAGGGGCATCGTGCAAGCAATCATACGACGTGCAGTGGCAGGTAAAGTAAATAGTGGAAAGAGTGTACTGATACGAGCGTCAATGCGAGTGCATAATAATCTTGCACGAATCATTCCACGAATCAAATGCTACCTAATCCAAATCTTCCTCGAAGAGCGCAATGTACCTGCAATAAAAAGGGAGAATAATATCAGTAGGCGATCGAAAAAATTGATCGAAATTTAGCTCGAAGATAGGGAAGATGAATGAGTAGGGGGTGGGTGGGGTTAGATAGGGAGGGGGATTGGGATAGGTGGAGGGAGAGTGGGGGATATAATGGGTAAGGGTTTCGGGCGCCGCCCGAGCATAGGTGGTGCTCGGGTGGTGGCGACGGCGCATCATAATGGGGGCAGGTATGAGGGGGGAGTGGAGAGGGTGAGTAGGAGAGAGTGGGGGGCGGCAGGGTAATCACCGCCGGCAGCGTTGGGTGGGAGGGCGACAGAGAGTGAGGCGGTGGCACCGGCGGCGCTGCGTTGGGGGGAAGAGATCTGGGTATAAAGAGAGAGAGAGAGAGGGAGGGAAGGCGGGGAGGTGGACATGGGGTGGGTGGCGTGGCAGGCGACAACGATGGTGGAGATGGCTGCAACGGTGGTGGGGGAGAAGTCGAGCAGGTTAGGGTTAGGAGAACTCGGGCAGTGATTTGGGGGCTGCGCGAATAGGGTTAGGGTAGAGTGAGGGTTGATTGGGGGGTAGGCCAAGTCGAGTCAGGGGTGGGGCCCAACTGAGTCAGTGACTCTCGGGCCGAGCAGTGATAGCTGCTCGGTCGAGTAGGATAAGAATTAAAATATTTGAATTTAAGCTGGAAAAACTGTGCCCTAGTACTCGACCGAGCTGCTTACTCAGTGACGTGCGTTTATATTTTATATATTCACGCACGTCTTCTTCGAGATTTTCCGTTGTTTTCCGTTGTTTTGTATCTATTCTTTTGTGGTTTTTAGTATCTTTTCACTTTCTTTGTGTTTTTGTGCCGTTGCAGGAGATTGCCAGTGCTGGGGATATATAAAACAAATATCATGAGTCCCCGGAGCAACGGGAGGTGCCACACACGATCCTGAGGACCAAACGTCAAAGAATATCATATTTAGCCCTCAACCGATCGGGTGGACAGACCCACCCGATCGGTTCGTGCACGAGTATCCGACCCAATCAGAAGCAGCAGTGAAGAAGAGCCCACCCGATCGGTTCAGCGATCGGGTGGTGGCAACAGAGCTCTCTGTCTTTTGGAGCCGAATTCCAACCGATCGGGTAAAATCTCACCCGATCGGTTCATCTGTAGCCAAAGTGCCCCCAGCTCGCGACCTGATGACTCACTCGATCGGTTCAGCGATCGGGTGAAGTATCTGAGAAACTGAAGGCCAAGTCAACCGTCGGCTCACCCAATCGGTTGATGCTTCAACCGATCGGGTGGACGTGTATTGCCCTAGGTTTTTTCCCAAAACGGGATCCCCATTTTGAGCAGTTTTAGGGATTTTGGCGGCTGCAAATTTATTTTGTTTTGTAAGTCTCTGATTGTCGTGATTCTTTGACATTGCGTTCTTAATACTATTTGCTCCACTATTCTATTGCTTGATCTTGATTTTAATGGCTACAATTTGTTGTGTTGCTTTTTTTGCAATGAATTGTGAGTAGTTTCCTAATCTGGGACATTGGTGGAAACCCCTTCGTGTGTTCTCCCTAGAACGACCATGGGATTATGGTTTCGATAGGATATAGGAATTTAGATGGTTACGTGGGGCGTTTCATTGTTATTGGCGGGTGAAAGACCGCCTCTGACCGTCGGGCCAAGGGGAAATAAAACTGGCGTTTGATCTCCTAACCACAGCTCACACCCCTAGCGTAGACATTGAATCCTAGCGCGTGGGAACGGCAGGACTAAATGTCGGGAGTAATCGTTGCGAGCTTAGTGTTCCCGGAGTCGGTCGGTGTTAATGGACATGAGAATGCCCATCGCCCGAATCCGGGTAGACCTAGTGTATCATCCTGGGCATCGACCGGAATATCGGGCCCATGGGACGCTAGGTATCACTTTTAGAGGCAACGTCTCACCACTAAACCCTAGAATCCGATCGAAATCCTATCCGTCGGCCACAATAGAGAGGACACATGATGGGGTGGAAACCAAGGTCCTAGGTTCCTTTTTATATCTTACATATTTAGTAGTTTCATTTCGTGACAACCCACCTAGCGATAGGGCTAGCTCAGCCACCGGGTGATCCGGATCCTGTCTGATAACAAGTACACCACACGCCTCCCCGTGTTCGACCCCCAAGCCACACTACAACATCGTGCGCTTGTGGTTATAAATATTTAAATCTGGTATCCCCATTCCGACTACACATTGCTAAATCTAGGGGACGTCACTCAGCTCGGTCGAGCTGAATTAAAACAGAATGATGTTTTCAGCCCTCTTTTGCTCTCTCTGCAGCTCTGGCGAGTAGGGTAGCTACTCGGTCGAGTCCATTAAGCTTTCCAGAGCACCCTATTCAGCACTTTTGGGACTCTCCATGCAGCTCGGCCAAGTAGGGTAGCTACTCAGTCGGTTCGAAATAGAAACAAAGTGCTCTTCTTCGACAATTTTGGGCTCTCCCTGTAGCTCGACCGAGTCGGGTGCTACTCCGTCGAGTCGCAATAAATTTCCGGAAGCTGTTTTTTCGCCTATTTTCTCCAATTTTCTGCAGCTTAACCGAGTAGGGTGCTACTCGGTCGAGTCACCTGTCGCTTCCAGAACGCTCTTTCAGGCCACTTCTCCAGCTGACTGTCACTCGACCGAGTAGGGGTCTACTCGGTGGAGTCACATGTAGTTTTTCTCCCCCAAGCTTTTGCTTCTCTATGACGCTCTCCTCTTGGTTCCTTTGCCTTTAATTCATTGTGTAACGTGCTCTCCTCGTCGTTTAACCTGAAAAAGAAAGAACTCGTCAGCTTTTTATGTTTGAATTTTTATAGAAGCAAACACGTATTTATTTGGTTTTTGATGAGTAGAAAAACAAAAAGAAAGCAAAAACTAATGGATAGAGAGTCAGGTTGCCTCCCGATAAGCGTTTGTTTTAAGTCATAAGCTCGACTCCCTCAAGATTTTCAATTAGTGGTGGGGCATCCCTCGAGGAAGTAAGTCTCCTCTTGTCCAATCAGCTCTCCTGCTACATACGGCTTTACTCTTTGGCCGTTCACTTTGAACTTGACGTTCTTTCCTTCAAGCTCTATGGCACCCCCGGAGATATGCTTACTATCTTGTAAGGGCCGGACCACCTCAATTTTAGCTTCCCGGGGAAGAGTCAAAGTCTTGAATTGTAGAGGAGCACTTGGTCGTCGACATCGTGGCGCCTCACTGTGATGTTCTTGTCATGATAGACCTTGGTTCTCTCCTTATACATTCTTGCATTCTCATAGGCGTGACGCCAGATTTCGTCAAGCTCGTTGGTGCTCAAGAATCTTCTCGTGGCAGTGCTCTGATAGTCAAAGTTCATTTTCTTTATCGCCCAATATGCTCTATGTTCCAATTCCACTGGCAGGTGGCATGCTTTTCCATATACCAACCTGTAAGGAGTCGTCCCGCTGGGGGTTTTGATGGAGGTGCAGTATGCCCAAAGAGCGTCACTCAACTTTTGAGACCAATCCTTCCCACTCACTGTCTTCTCTAGGATGCTCTTGATCTCTCTATTGGATACTTCCACTTGGCCACTCGTTTGGGGGTGATATGCAAGGCCGATTTTGTGATATACTCCGTACTTCTCTTAAGCATTGTCTCAAACTTCTTTTCGATAAAGTGGCTTCCCTCGTCACTTATAACCGTTCTTGGGACTCCAAAACAGGGAAAGATTGTATGCTTGAAGAACTTGGCCATTACCCTTGCGTCATTTGTTGGGGTGGCCATGGCTTCCACCCACTTTGAGACATAATCAACTGCAACCAAAATGTACATGTTGTCGTCACTTGACGGGAAGGTCCCATGAAATCAACGCCCCAGCAGTCGAATAATTCTATCTCTAAAATGCCTTGTAAGGGCATCTCGTTCTTCTTTGTGATGTTTCCTGTTCTTTGGCACTTGTCGCATGCTCTGATATATTTATTGGCGTCTCTGAAGTTGGTGGGCCAATAAAAGCCGCTTTGGAGAATTTTTACTATGGTTTTGGTGACTGCTGCATGTCCCCCGCAAGGTTGGTCATGGTAATGTGACATAACGGAGGTGGCTTCTTCTTTCGGAATACACCGTCTGATGATCCCATCGGCGCATGTTTTGAACTAGTATGGGTCATCCCAAAAGTAGTGCTTGGCATTATGTAAGAACTTACTCCTCTGATAGGTTGCCATCCTATGCGGGATTATGCCGCTCACCAGATAGTTGACTATGTCGGCGTACCAAGGTGCTTCAGAGGAGGATGCCGCAAATAATTGCTCGCCAGTGAAAGAGTCATCGATCGGTAAGCTGTCATCTCCATGTCTTTGAATCAGCCACGAAAGATGGTCTGCCACTACATTCTCAGCTCCTTTCTTGTCCTTGATTTCTAAATCAAACTCTTGAAGGAGGAGAATCCATCGTATCAAGCGTGGCTTTGCGTCCTTTTTGCTCAGCAAGTATTTTAGTACCACATGGGCCGTGTGGATTATTACTTTGGATCCCAAAAGGTAAGATCTGAACTTTTCAATAGAGTATAACACGGCTAGTAATTCCTTCTCTGTAGTGGTGTAATTCTTCTAAGCATCATCCAAAGTCTCGCTAGCATAGTATATTGCATGAAGCTTTCCCTCTTTCCTTTGGCCTAAAACAACTCCCACCGCTTAATCACTAGCGTCACACATCAACTCAAAAGGTAGGTTCCAATTCGACGGTTGTAAAATAGGTGCTGAGATGAGGGCTTCCTTCAACCTGTTAAAAGCTAGCTAGCAAGCGTCAGAAAATACAAAAGGAGCATCCTTCACAAGGAGCTTCACAAAAGGGCGAGCAATGCTAGAAAAATCTTTTATAAATCGGCAGTAAAAACCTGCATGGCCTAGGAAATCACGTATGCCCTTAAGACTAGTGGGGGCAGTAGGTCTTTGATGACTTTAACTTTGGCTTTGTCAACTTCAATTCCCTTGGAGGTGATGACATGACCAAGCACTACTCCCTCCGTCACGATGAAGTGGCACTTTTTCCAATTTAAAGTCAAGTTATTGTCATGGCATCGTTCTAAGACTTTAGACAAATTAGCTAAACAAGCATTAAAGTCGGTGCCATAAACGGAAAATTCATCCATGAAAACTTCCATTAAATTTTCAATGAAGTCTGAGAAAATAGACGTCATGCACTTTGGAATGTCGCGGGTGCATTACATAATCCAAATGTCATTCTTCGGTAAGTGAATATGCCATATGGACATGTGAACGTCGTCTTTTCTTGGTCCTCACGATACAATGGGATTTGGAAGAATCCGGAGTACCCATCAAGGTAACAAAATTATTGGTGCTTGGCAAGTCGCTTAAGCATTTGATCAATGAAGGGGATCGGAAAGTGGTCTTTTCTGGTGGCTTTCTTGAGTTTTCTGTAATCAATACACATGCACCAACCAGTGACAGTCCTAGTGGATATTAATTCATTTTTATCGTTCCTTATAATGGTCATGCCCCCTTTCTTGGAGACAACCTGAACAGGGCTAACCCATTTACTGTCGGAAATGAGATAGATAATATCGGCTTCTAGCAGTTTTAACACCTCCTTTTCACTACCTCTTTCATATTAGGATTCAGTTGCCTTTGAGGCTCTATGGAGGTAGCTTACTTATCTTCAAGATGGATTATATGGGTGCATACGGTATCGCTAATGCCTTTCAGGTCGGCAATGCTATACCCAATTACCTTCCTATGAGCTCTGAGGATTTTAAGGAGGCTTTCTAATTGTGGCTCGGTAAGGGAGGCTTTAATGATGACGGGATAAGTGGAGTTATCCCCTAAGAATGCGTATTTTAAATTAGCAGGAAGAGGTTTCAGTTCTACCTGGGGGGTTGTACCCCCATCATTGCTTGCCTATGCGAAGGATGCGTCCTCAACTGCTGGTTCGGATTTTGGAAATTCCTCGTTGGCAGATTCATAGGATGAACGAGGTGATGATGGCGCATCGTGGAAGACGTCTGTGGAGTCGTCCGCAATAGGGATTTGTTCCGTAGTGCATCTGTCGATAGAAATAGTGTGTTCAGATATGCACACATTATCAAGTGTGGAGTCAAGAAGGCTTCCCCGATCGGTGTCGCTCTGGAAAGGTTCACGATCTGTGTGTTCCTCGTAGTTGTAGTCTTCATGTGCCTCAATCCGAAGGACGTTGTCACCATAGAAGCGTAGAGTGTCTCCCTCGTACTGCACATAGACTCCGTCGGCGATGAGTACGCCATCCAAGGCATCTGCATTCTGGAAAGTGTTCGCAATGAAGACTGAAAGTTCTTGAAAACCCGGGTCTTCTGCAGGGAATTCTACTGGACCATTGGTCCATACATCAGTCACCATGCTTTCCACTATATTCAAGAGCTGGGAGTCGTCCAATGGTTCAAATTGACGAGTCTCTCTCCAGCATGCGTCAACATGTAGGGCTTCGACAGCCTGGAGAAACATCATGTCCCCTTCGAAGCTTATCTGGATGTTGTCCTCGATGGTACCTGCATTTGAAACCTTATTAATTATATGATCCATAACCATTTGTTGATTTTTGTTACCTGCCACGTAGGTTCCCATGCCGATAAATCGGACTGCATCAAGCAACTCTCTAGCTGCACCTTCGACCATGGCTTCATCCATGCATGAGTCCTGAAGACCATGTACATGGTATAGAGAAAAGCTAATCTCATCCGAGTCACTATCAGATTCACTGCTCCATTGTACTTGCATCACCATCTCCATCATGTCTGATTTCTTATGGATGATTATTGACTGGAGAGAAGTGTTAATAGTAAAGTAATAAAAGAGAATAAAAGGATGGAAAGTCAAGATATGGTAAGAACTGCTAACAACTTCTTCAAAATAAAAATAGCCTAAGTAACACCGTACAATCCCCGACAACGGTGCCAAAAACTTGGTGCACTCGGAACTAACACCTAAATGCCACCTGGCAGTGTCACTTACACCAGGCGCTGAATGGTTCCCAAGTATCTGTTTCGGACTCATGAACGCAAGTGGACGATGTCAAGTTATAGTATATAAGATATCAATTCCACAGGGAAAGTAGCAGTGTAGTAATCTCAGGTTATTTCTAAATCTCAGAAGGAGGTAGCAGTTAGTCTGAATGATTGTTTGGTTGGTGTTGTTCGATCAATATAAAAGAACTAGGGCATTAGGACTCACCGCTAGGACCGTTGGAGGTCGATGCTAGGTTAGGACTTCTACGTTGCATTGGTTTTATTGGGGATTGTAGCATTTAAGAAGTGAATTCATGCGTAAGGCATCATGAATCTAACATCCCGTATTTACCCCGCTCGCGCGATAGATGCATAAGGTATGTGCATTAAGGATCTACAATAATCTCAACTCGTACCACTCTCGTGGGTCATAGCTTCGAGGTATTTTGGTGGCTCTTATTGACGCAATGGCGGTAGCCGTCAATTAGTGGTATAGTTTGTCGGTGGATCCCATCAAGGCACGATCCGGTAATGGTCACAAGCCTCGGTTGAATCCACTAACTCCCTAATTAAATCCATAAGATACTCCTTAAGCTAATCGATTCTACAGACCGTGGGCACGGTCTCAGTACGAGTTCTCCTAGGGATTCTGCTAGATCAACCAAAGTACTCCCCTTTTATGTCCAATGCAACCTAAAATCCTAGCTTCACATCTTTTTCCTAAGATCCTATGGCTAATCCATTAGCCCTAGATAGGACTACTCACACATGGTGGGGGAAACAAAGAAAAGTTGGATTTTTTAGGTTGGTATTCATCTTAGTAATCAAAAACAAATAAAAGTTAAGAATACGTACCAAACATGATGTAGATCGGTTGCAAGCTACAGAGAAATAAGATCCAAATGATTCCAAGCCAGAAAACACAATAAAAATCGAACCTTTGCTCAATATCAAAACATAGATCCAAATCTCAAGCCTACACAAAAAAAATCTTGATAATAATTATCCCGAAAACACTTGATGTCTAAAATATTAAAGGAAAATTGTTTTTATACAAGGGGTAGGGACCCCACAGTTAATTCTCAGAAATCTGGAAAGTTGGACCCATATGACGCTTGGGCGCGTTGGCTACTCGACCGAGCGGGTGGCTGATCGGTCGAGTCACTTCGCTGGCCGCACTGCTGCTCGCTTGTTTTCGATGCGGGCTACTTGGTCGAGTAGCCCCCGACTCAGTCGAGTAGCAGGGGGTGTCAACTCGGGTCGACCGCCTAGCTGCTCGGTCGAGTCAGCTCGTATCTGTTTCCTGCTGCGTTCGCGTGTCAGCTCGGCCGAGTAGCTGTGAGCTACTCGACTCGAGTCGACTGGGAAACTGAATGGCTGAAGGCTAAATCTGGATTTCTCTCTCTTGCTTCTCCTCTTCTCCTCCGATCTTCTTCTAAACTACAGCGAACTCCCATGGAGCCTTGCCAATGATGCCCTGGACGCGCTGGATGTGTCCATGTCCCGAATCTGCTCCAATTCGATCCAAAATCGCTGAAAATCCACAAATCTATACAAAAATTAGAATATGGCGTTAGAAGCGCTTTAATATCTAAAAATATGGATTTCAGAGGCGAATATGATATGAAATGAGATGAAATGATGCTGTAAAAACATGGAAAATATGGACACATCACTAGCCATGGCCGAAATTTTCCCATTGTTATGGTTGCTCTCTCTCTCATAAAATCTCTCTCTTTGAATATCTATTATATAAAAGAGGGATGTTATCAAGAGAAATTGGATAAGAGAATTTGGACATGAGAAATTGGATAAGAGAATTTAGATATGTATTATATAAAAGAGGGATGTTATGAAGAGAAATTGGATATCTATTCTATAAAATAGGAATGTTATCAAGAGAAATACGATAAGAGAAATTGGATAAGTGATAAGATTTTGAGGGATATCTATTATATAAAAGAGGGATGTTATCAAGAGAAATTGGATAAGAGAATTTGGACATGAGAAATTGGATAAGAGAATTTAGATATGTATTATATAAAAGAGGGATGTTATGAAGAGAAATTGGATACCTATTCTATAAAATAGGGATGTTATCAAGAGAAATACGATAAGAGAAATTGGATAAGTGATAAGATTTTGAGGGATATTCATTATATAAAAGAGGGATGTTATAAAGAGAAATTGGATAAGAGAAATTAGATATCTATTCTATAAAATAGGGATGTTATCAAGAGAAATTGGACAAGAGCATTTGGATAAGAGATGAGATTTTGAGGGATATCTATTATATAAAACATGGATGTTATCAAGAGAAATTGGACAAGAGAAATCTATTATATAAAAGAGGGATGTTATCAAGAGAAATTGGACAAGAGAAATTAGATAAGAGATGAGATTTTGAGGGATATCTACGCAATTAAAAGAGGGATGTTATCTAGAGAAATTGGACAAGAGAAATTGGTTAAGAGATGAGATTTTGAGGGATATCTATATATTAAAACATAACTGTTTTTGAATTCTAGGGCTAATCAATTATATAAAAGATGGATGTTATCAAGAGAAATTGGACAAAAGAAATTGGATAAGAGATGAGATTTTGAGGGATATCTATTATATAAAAGAGGGATGTTATCAAGAGAAATTGGATAAGAGAAATTGGATAAGAGATGAGATCTTGAGAGATATCTATTATATAAAAACATGGATGTTATAAAGAGAAACTGGACAAGAGAAATCTATTATATAAAAGAGGGATGTTATCAGGAGGAATTGGACAAGAGAAATTGGATAAGAGATGAGATTTTCAGGGATATCTATAATATAAAAGAGGGATGTTATCAAGAGAAATTGGATAAGAGATGAGATTTTGAGGGATATCTATAATATAAAAGAGGGATGTTATCAAAAGAAATTGGACAAGAGAAATTGGATAAGAGATGAGATTTTGAGGGATATCTATATATTAAAACACAACTGTTTTTGAATTCTAGGGCTAACTAGGACAAGCTGATTAGGACAAATAGGTTGATAGAAAGACGGGTTGGATTTAATCTTTAGGAATTAATGATTGAGATGAGATTTTGTGGAAAGTTTTGGAGGGAAAACATTTCTAGGGAAATGCAAGTTTATGGGGAAATGAAATTTTATGGGAAATGAAAGTTTCTTGAGAATAGCAAAGTACACGCAATTAATGCATTTGAAAAAACTTTAACTTTCACTTAATGCTGCAGATTGAATGCTGCTACAGATCGAATGACTCTCCCTCAACGCAGGGCCCACCATCTCTTCGACCCATGGGGAAATGATGAGAATAATTCCCGCGTCGGAGCCGCCCGCGGGCGCCCGCTCCTCTGAGAGCGTCGGCTAAATTTTTTTACGCTAATTTGTTGTTCCGTGTTGAAGGCGCACGTGTCGAATTTATTGTTCCCCACCGAAGGCGCACGTGCTGCTAAATATTTTTACGCTAATTTGTTGTTCCGCGCAATTTTGGCTGTGGAAATAATTTTTAGGGAAACAAAGATTTTGCGGAAGAAAATCTTAAATGAACCGTGCCTGCGGCCACGGGTTATGACTAGTGTGTTTATATAAGAGAGGATGGGATATGATATACTCAATTAGAATCCCATATTTGATGGAGATTGGAAGGAATCCTAATTTGATTAGGATTTGAATGAATCTCTTTGGATATGGAGTTTGAATATGGATGGTTATAGAATTCAATTTGTGTAGCTATATGGTTTGAATTAGATCTTATTTAATCACCTTTGATTTGCATGAGATTCTCCATATCTCTCCATCGTTGACCAAGTCTTCAATTTACATGGCATTAGGATTTGAATATTACACCAATTGATTTGAATCAATTCAAATATGGATTTGAATTGATTTGCTCCTTATCTTCTCGTCTTTGACTTTGTCCAATTGTTGTAGCCATATTCTCGATCTTTGACTTACTCCACTTGAAGTGTGTATAGCAATTCCTCCATCACTTTTGGCTTGTCTCTCTTTGAGTATTCGCGAGAGTGCCATTCCTGAAAACACTTAGCACACACATTAAATCGTTCACACACGTTTGTTATCATCAAACACGAAGTCATCGATCGTTGTATCCAACAACACGTTGAATCCAACAAAGAACACCCATGGTATGAGTAGATTCGAAAAATCCACATAGCAATTGATTAGATACTTTTGAGACTTTCAATTGAATGCATAATATTTAATAAATGGGTTTCCTTTGACTTTTCTTATTTAAAAGTGTATGTAGAATCTGTGATGCATGTGTCGAATATATCTAATAACAGAATCTAGATTCGTGCTGTGGAAATTATAAGATTGTACCTTAAGAATGGTTGAAGCAATGCTAATATTAGAAGCACCTTCTTCACCCGACAATGGATGAATTCACAAATCAAAGTACCTCTCTAATTGATAGTGTAAGTAGCATATGGATCGATCTTAAGATTAGATAGAGATCTATAAAAAGGAGGTTAATGGCTATCCTCTTCGATTTTATGTATCTTTGGAGGAGGAAAAAAGGCCATATTTTTTTGGCCTGCAAGTCACATACTTTACCCCTCATCGGATCAAGATCATACAGCTTATGAGAGTGCAACTAGGGAACATAAGGTTTCTTAGGATGTTCAACCTTTGGTTTCACCGAATCACTAGTCAACCAACATTCACGGTTTCTATACACCCATCCGCATGGCTAGCAGATCTGATTCGGATCCAAGTTTGGGTTTGGATCTAACCCGAATGCCAACATACTTCCATTCGATAGAGCGATGCATCACAGTATATATCTAGACCAGACCACAGTTTGGTTCGAACCATGGATCCGAACCGAACCGGAACCGGAACTAAAGACGGGCCAAGCCGGTTCAGTTCTAGTTAGCGTTTCTGCAGAATCGAACTGGAACCGGGTTCTAGTTCCTCGGTTCTCGAACCAGGAAACCAATTCAGTTTCGCCCTTGGCCTGGCCGAGAATCAAGGGGAAACGGCTAGTTGCCACACTAATCGTTGCCCCTTCAATTTTAAAAATAAAGGGGAATCGACTACTTCCCTTTTTTAGCTCTACACTCCCCCCCCGAAAAAAATTTGTTTTTTACACCCACCACCCCCACACCACCACACCCAAATACACACTCACTCTTTCAAACTCTTCACACCATTCTTCTCTCAACTCCCAACGCTCATCTCTCAATCTTCAATTATTCTATTATACTAATCTTTGTCAATTTTATTTAATTTCTTTGAATTTTTATACTCTAAATTATTTAAGTGTTTTTCTCTCATTTTTCTCAATGGCACGTAGTTCCTCAAGATCAAATAAAGGAAAAAAATATTTCGGTCAATATCAATAATTTTGATTATGATTGTAATCAATTTGATCTTCATCAATATCAAGATTTTCACAATGATTCCAATTTACCAATTTTCGAAGGCTATTCTAATACTGCAATCCATATCGGTGAACCATCTCAATTTCCTAATGCTAATGTTTAATCTTCTTCATCTGAAATTCCCACAGATGTTGAAAAAATCGTGATACGAAAACTAATGTTGGGAGACAAGATAGCAAACGCAACCCATCGAATTTGTTCAAAGTCCATATGAAGAAAGTTAAGGCGCTCGATGGAAAATTAACGATAAAATGTAATTATTGCAATGTTGAATATTCTTGGAGTTCATCTGGAGGTTATTGTTAGGTATTGGTGTTTCATACCAATATTGTTTTAATGATGATCACAACATTATGTTGTTGCTAATGACTCTCCTGTTTTAGTCTCATGTTTATCAAATGAAGAATATCATAATTTGGAGACTATAGCTTGGTGCAAGGATGGACATCAAGGGGAGCAATGCCAAAGCTTGGCCTCAAGGGATGCCAAGCTTGGAGATGATGGGGAGCATCAAGGTATCAAGGATTGAAGCCATAGACTCTAATTGAAGCAATGTAATCTATGTAATTTCATTTAATTGCTTTTTTCTTTTTGAGTGTAGGTTTAATTGTAATGCCTTGATAGATGGACTAACTCATTCATGCTCATGCATTTTCCACCATTAGTGAGCCTTAGGATTATCATAGAAACCATACCAATATGTTTACCATGCCTTAAACTCAAACTGGAGTTTTTAGCTCTCCAACATGCGACTGATGAAGGAAGGACATGCGACTAGGTGATTCCAGACGCTTGACCAGCCTTCTATAGTCGGCTGTTATGCAGCAGCTCAAGTCAACTTTCATTGACTCTATCTTGAGCTAATGGAGAGAGACGACTTATGTTCATATTACAGGTGCATGTCTTCCATCAGGCGCCTGGGAGTTTCTCTCCAGTCGTCTGTGTGCCAAAGTTCGTAACTGACATTTTCTGGGTTTCATCCCACTTTGCAAGTCAGTCGACTGATGACGAGATTTCAATAGCCTGTCAAATTACAGGCGCATATGCTTTGTTCATCTATCGTCTGAAGGTGCTAGTGCAAAAGTTTTGTTTTCCCTCAGCTCCTTTCCATTCCATGTGACAGTCGCTTGCTGAAGGATATATAGGCGCCTGCTCTTTTACAGACGCATGTGTAGTCTTCTACAGTCGCCTGTCCTGGCTCAAATTATAGCCGTTAGGATTTTTATAGCCGTTGACTAGTTAGTCGACTGTCTGTGCCGTAAATTGCCAGAATCTAGCCGTTGCAGATTTATTCTTTTTGGCTTTTTACTTGGGTTTGAGGTTCCTTTGGGCTTCCTATATATAGGAGAGGGCTGAGTTCATTAGAACTTCTGGGAACTATTGAAAATCATTTGAGAATCATTACGCCACTCTTAAACTCTCTCATTTCTCTCTTAGAGCTCATATTTCTCTTCATGCTTTGAAGTCAAGCTCAAGGAAAATCATCCAAGTGATTTCAATCAAATCTCATCACCTGAAGATCCTCTTCCATGCCTTGCATACTTTATTGAGTAAGTTCATCTCTTCAAGGCATATGTAAGAGTCTTTTGTTTCATTTGTTTTCTTGAAACCCTAATTCTCTTTGTGGGAATTAGACACTCTTTGTGGGAGTTGGTTACTCTCTTTGTGGGAGTTACTCTCTTTGTGGAGTTTGGTGTCCTAATGTAGGACTAACCCTAATTCTCTATGTGGGAGTTAGTAATTCTCTGTGTGGGAATTTGACCCTAGTGTAGGGTTGGTTGGTTTCTTGTGTAGGACAAAATCCTCTGTGTGAGGTATCTCTGTGTGAGATTGTATTCACTACCTTATATAGGATTACTAGTCATAACCCGTGCCCTCGGGCACGGTTCATTTAAGACATCCTCTCAAAATCTTTGTTCTCCCCAAAAATTATTTTCCCCTCCAAAATCTAAACGAACAAAAATCTAGTTTCGGCACATAACCCATGCCCTCGCATGGTTTATTTAATTTATCTTATCAAAATCTTTGTTCTCCCCAAAAATCATTCCCTCCTCCAAAATCTAAACGAACAAAAATCTAGATACGGTGCAGGTGCCTTTGGCGCATAACCCGTGTTCCCATACCCTCAGGCACGGTTTATTTACGATATCCCCTCAAAATCTTTGTTCTCCCCAAAAATTATTTCCTCCTATAAAACCTAAACGAACAAAAATCGAGCTTCGGCGCGAGCGCCTTCGGGTATGGGGAAAAAAATTTTAATCCGGGCCAAAAAGTGGGGGAAAAAAATGAAATGGTAGGGGTTTTAGCAAAAAGAAAAAGGGTCTGTATTCTGCGCAAATGTAGTGCTTGTTTAGGGGGGCACGAAAATGAAGGGGAGAAGTGCATAAGTGTGGGTGTGGGTGTATGGTGTGTGGGTAAAAAGTGAAATGAGAGGGGGGTTTAGCAAAAAGTGGAAATGAGTGGTATTCTGCGCAAATGTAGTGATTGTGGAGGGTTTGAAAGTCAAAGGAAAAAAGTGGTAGTTTTTCCAAACACTCATCTTAACCCTTCTTTTACTAAGATTAAATCCTAGCCATTCTTCTATTAACCTCTTTATACATCAGCTTGTCCTACTCAGCCCTAGAATTCAAAAATCATTGTCAAATGTAATATTGATAGTGAATATTTGGTGTGGCTGGATGTACCCAAGTTTGGGGAACCAGTATAAAATCTTGTGTTGGGTTTGGATTGATTGTGTCGATTAATTCCTCTTGCATTTATTATTCCATATTTACAAGTTAATTTCATTTAATTGCATAATTTATTGTTATTACTCTATTCACCCCCTCTAGAGTGTTTGTTGTTAGTATTGCAAGGTAGACGGTCCTTAAAATTGGTATCAGAGCAAGATTATAGCATACAACAACGATAGCCTTCAACGCTATATCCGCGTCTCATGAAGAAGGTCTATCAATTGTATGACCCCCGCTCTTCAATGGAACCAACTACTCAAGTTTGAAGATCAAGATGATGATCTACTTGGAGGGTCAAGACCTGTGGGACATCACGTAGTCACAATTTGAAAAGCCTACTACACCCGCGGCTTCAAGGACAAAAGCGGAGAAGAACTCAATCAAATTCAATGCGAGGGCTATGAATGCATTCCATTGCACCCTCACTTCAAATGAGTTCAACCGCATCTCTATGTGCAAAATGGCCAACAAAATTTGGCATACATTGGAGATTTCTCTTGAAGGGACTTCGAATGTAAAGAAATCTAAACAATGCGTATTTAGATCTAAATATGAGTTGTTTATGATGCAGGATGGTGAAAACATCTCGGAGATGTTTATAAGGTTCACAAAAATCGTGAACGCTTTGGAAGGATGTGGGAAGGTAATTTCCCAAGAGGATCGAATGGAGAAGATCCTTGACTCGCTTACATCTCAATGGGAGTCAAAGGCCAACGGGATTTTGGAGTTAAATGACATGTCCAAATACATCGTTGAGGAGTGCATTGGGAATATCATGGCATATGAAGTGAAGCTTCAACATAAGAAAGAGATTCAACCAACGAAGCCTGAGAAGCCTGAGAAGCAAAAGGGGGTTGCATTCCATGTCGAGAAGGAGCCAATCGAATGAAGAAAGAAATTCCATCGAGAAGCTTCGAGTGAAGATGATGGAGAAGACGATGCTAGCAATGATGATTTCGTCGAGCTTGCCAAGCAATTCATGGCATTCCTCAAGGGCAAGCAATGTAAATCTTTGTCAAAGTTTGCCTCTAATTCTAACAAGATTCATACTTGTTACACTTACAGTGGTAAAGGTCATTGCTCTACCAAATGCCCTTCCAAACCCTCCAAAGATTACTACAAAGGGAAGGGAAAGAAACATTGGAAAGGCAAGTCCAAATTCAAGAACCAAAAGAAGGGACTTGTCGGCATATTCGATGACTCGGATGAGGACTCATCAAGTGACGAAGAGGATGATGACAAGGAGCAAGCCCACATGTGTTTCACGGCATTGGAAGATATGTCTTCAAGATCTAGTAATGAAGAGGTGGAGGCTTGGCTCAAGTCCAATGAAGAAGTGTTCTTCATGGCAAATGAAGAAGAGTCTTCGTTAAGCTCTACCGAGGAGGAAAGCGATGGTGAAGAAGAGGAGGAGCCAAAGCTACCATATGAGGAGCTTGAGTATCTTACAATGTGGCCTCCAATGCGGCAAGTAAGTGCATCGACTCATATGCTAAGTTGAAAGCCAAATTTAAGAATGCTATGAGTAGGGTGCATGCTTTAATCTACTAGTGTAAATAATAATGATGCTTTGCATGTTTGTGACACTAGTGAGAGAGACACACTTCTCTCTCAAGTTATGGATTTGAGCATTTCTAATGAAAACATTATTAGCTCAAAACCTTAGCTTAGAATCTCGCATTCAACAACTTACGTTGAAATGCGAAGAGTAATCCTAAAAGCTCATAAGCTTTGTACATGTTAGGAATTTACTACATGGTTTACTTGAAAAACAACATCTGGCAAACCATAGAGGAGGTTTGGGGTATATTCAAAATGTGGTACCAAACCCACCTCTATTTCTTTTTTTGGTGCAAATTCAAGAAATTTTCTTAAAGCACCTAAGAAGAATCACTATGCTTTCTTTTACAACAATAACACCAACAAGAAGCATGTAAATCACAAGGTGGTGAGGAATAATGAAAATCTTTCATTTTTTGCTAAGAGGCAAAATCCTCACTTTATGCATGCCAAGAAAGTCTTTTCTACACCTATGCATGCCACATCCACCCCCCCTTGCAAAGGCAAAACCCTTGCCTAGGAAATCCTTGACTTTATGGATTCCCACTAAGTGTAGTGTGCAAGAGAGTGATAGTTTCATCAACTCTCTAGTTAGGGATGTGATCACCTCATGTGATTACATTAGGAAATCAAACCCTTCTTGGGTTTGCTTCCCTAATGTTTAGGTCTCTTACATATATATATATTGCATGGGTGTTAAGGCCAAAAATGACCGAAACAATAATGATGACGACATGGACCCTTTCTTGCTGAGTTGGAGCCTAGTCGGCCGGTTGAATGGGACCCAAGGTTAGTAGAACCGGGGTCGTTGATAGTTGGTAGTCAATGTGTGATGCTTATTCGACCCTCGAATGAATCAAGCCTCGGTCAATTGATGTTGAGGAGCATCGGCATGACCTTCTTGCTGGATCGGGCCTCGATGATCTGTACCACAAGGTAGCGTCAGGAGGGTCGGATCTGGGTCCCAACCCAAATCCCATCCGACGCTTAAGTTAGAACGAGACTTAAGGGAGGAAGCTCGGAGCTGCTGAGATCGACCCACAGAGGCTCGTCTCAGGTCTTGCGTCGCAAGCTCTTTTGGGGAAGAAGTCTTAGTTGGAGTATAGAAATATCAGAGTATCGAATCTTGTACCTCAGGAGTTGGAACCCCTTTTACATTGTCCTTTCGGGTATTTATATATGTTGATCTGTCGATTGCAAATAACCATCCCTTATTGATCCGAGTGGGATCTTCTCCGGGATTGATGATAACATCCACCTATTTATCCTGTCCCATTAACTCCTCTCTGAGTATCAACGAGATTCCAACAGTTTTATGAGTCATTACTTTGACTGATCATTATTCAGCCTTAATGACGGGTTTTGGGTTGTAGGCCCTAACCGGGCCGTGTCTTGACACCACTTCGTGGGCTGTACGCGTGCACCAATAATGGCCCCCCCATCATTCATGTCTCAGGAAACAACGCTGATTGAGACCGCATGATGTGTATTCTCATTAAATGGACACGGCCTTCGAAATGGTTGATTTGAATTATGCCGCCAAAAACCTTTCATCTCTAAAGTAATCCTCATCATTTCTTGAGGTTGGGCTCGGACACGTGTCGCTCATCGGTCAAATGCTTGTTGGGCTCCTCCGTATAAAAGAAGGGGAGGAGAAGAAAGAAGCTTTCTTGCTCTGCCTCCACTTTTTTTTGAAAGCTCAACTCTTCCATTGCTTCCTTTGGAGTTTGCATGATCTTAATACGGTATCTTCCCTAACTGATCTTGATTCCTCTTTAAATATATATGGGCATGTAACGGCTTGTATTTTAGGCGTGTTTGGTTTCTGGTGCCTGTATTTTAATTCGGTCGTCCGCGTATTATTTTCGTCCGTACGTTCTTTTTCTACGCGTCGACGCGAGCGCGCCTCTTCTTTTAGAATTTTCACCATATCATAATTAGTTACTAATTCTCTTAACCCCTAACCCTACACCATTACATCGCACCAAAATATATCTGTGAGATCCAACATACGTCTTCACTCCTCCCCCACAGCCAACTCACTCCCATCAGCATGCAACACGCTTCTTCACTGTTCTTAAATCTAGGAGGAGAAACAACGGTAGCAACACCTTCCTCGTCCCATCTCCCCGATTCTTCCTCTTCCATTCTAAATTAACCCAGCCCACATCAACATTCAGCCCCAAATCAACAAAATTCAATCACATTCAAAGCAAAACCCAAATCAAATCTCAACCAAAATTCAAACCCCAAATCAAATCAAAAATCAGAAAGAAGAGAGGAAAATCAATCTGATTTCAGATCAGATATGAATTTGAAATCAATTCTCACCCTCCTCCTCCTCCTCCTCCTCCTCCTGCAGCCCACGCGCGTCGCTGCCACCCTCTGGCCGCCGGCTGCACCAACCGAACCCGTACACGCCACCAGCAGGCTGCCACCCCTTGCGTCGCTGCGCGAGCATGCACGTCGCCGCTTGCCGTGCAGTCCGCGTGCGCTTGCAGTGTGCCGCCACCTGCCACCGCCCACCGCCCGCCGCCCCCCTTGCCACCCCCTTGTTGCACCAGCTGCCCCACCAGCCCTCCTCTTCTCCCTGCAACAAAAACAAGAAAGAAAGAAGAGGAAGAAGATATAAGATAGAAGAAGAAGAAGAATAGAAAGAAGGAGAAGACAGCAGGTAGAAATATATAGGAGGGAGTTTTAATTGAAGCATTAGCTTGTTGGGTTTAAGTTAAATTATTGGGTATTGGGTATTGGGTATATTATTATTGGATTTTATTTGAGCTATTGAAGTTATTGGGGTTTTGGGTTTATTAAACTAGTGGCTTATTGGGTATTGGGTAAGGGATTATTAACCTATTGGGTTTACTAAGTTAGTAAGTTATTGGGTGTTGAGTTTTATTTAAGTTAATTGGATTATTAAATTATTGGGTATGGTTTATTAGTAAGTTATTGGGTCATTTTTTAGTTAACTGAATCATTAAGTGACTCTAAGTTAAATTATAAGTTTTTGAATTATTAAATTATAAGTTTTGAATTATTAAGTTAGTAAGTTATTTGAGTTGTTAAGTTATTAAGTTTTTAAAAGTTATTAAAATGTTGATTAAGTTAATTAAGTTATTTAAGATTTTAAAATGTTAATAATATTATTAAGTTAACTGTTTATACTTTAAGTTATATGCTTAATTATATGAACTATTAATAAATTAGTTATACGAGCTAGTAGTTGTATAACTTCTTATTAACCATTTATCATGTTGAACAAAACAAAAAACCAACCTCTCCATAATATCACACTTGACGAGACGAACACAACGACACCAAAAATCACCAAATCAGGCAAGTGTGCATTTTCTCCATGTTTTAAATACTGTTACATTTAATGCGACACCAACTTCAGATGCTTACTTTTCGTGTATTACAAGATAAAAACCCGTGTGTGTGTGTGTGTGTGTGTGTGTGTGTGTGTGTGTGTGTGTGTGTGTGTGTGTGTGTGTGTGTGTGTGTGTGTGTGTGGACATTTAGTAGTTAACTGATGATGCCATGTAACCTGCAATCATTTCTGGACATGTATGGATATCTTGAACCACTTGAAAACTCATGACTATTGTGGGCCAGTTTGGCTAATCATATTATTGCATGCCAAGATTTGGCTATTCGTGTGGGCCGATTTGGCTAGTCTGGCTCATGTTCCAGTATTACAACTTTTGATGGCCGGTTTGGCTGATTCTGGCTCGTGGCCCAGAAAGTACACGTGGGTGGGGTTGGGTTCGGGGCACTAGTCGGAGGTAAACGGGTCACCTTCGGGGGCACTTGGAGGTAGATTCACTTGCTTGCCAACTAACGACGTGAACCTAAGTGAACTAAATTGAATACACTGTTGAACATCTTGAAAATGCTATATTAAACATGTATAACGTATAGAACTACTACTGCTTCCATTTAAAATAGGACGGCCATGCTGACATAGAAATCTGTTCTTACTGCTTAGAAATAGAACTGCCATGCTAATGTAATCATTATTTGAACTGCTTAGAAATTGCAATTGTTCGTTTATTCATAAATGCTTAACTGCCATGTAAACTATTTCGAAAACCTTGCCAAGTGTCCTAATCATATTATTGCTTGCCAAGGACCTTGTTGACATACATTTTTATGTTGTTTGGATGTATGTCAGGACACGAGATAGGTTATATTGAGGACGAGCTGATTGAGGGAACTGACACACTGGACCAGGAGTACGCTAATCCAGAAGTTCTTGTCACGACCCGCTTCCCTAAAATGGAGGCGAGACGTGAAAAGGTCCGCACGGGAGTGGAGCTGTGAAGCCCCAAACCCGATAAGCGTCAATAATACATAAGCAGGTCCCTGTAACCACAACAGAATAACAATAATAACACAAGGAGAGACTGAAATAAAATCTCACATCTCAAATATTGTCCAACAAGAAAAATAAGTTCAACATCCAGAAAAGCCACCAGGCTAAAAGAAAAGAGTCTAAAGGCCCAGAACAAGGCCAACAAAAGCAACAACAACAACAAATGTGGGTGCTACGCACCGATAACAAAACAACTGTCTAATAAAAGTAAAACACAACGAAGACACTAGGACTGGTCCCCAGTGTCCACGTACTCCCCGTCAAACACAAGCTCGGGCTCGGCGTCAGCAAACACCTCGTCCTCAACAAGGTACTCGGGCTCAGGATCTAACATGTGTCACCCAAAAGAGTAAAGGGGCACATATCAGCAAGTCTAAAAGACTTGAGCAAGGAAACTGAAAGTAAGGCTCTAGCAACCTAGCAGTTTAGTATGCATGACATGGCAGTTATAACATGAGTGTACAATTGAAACATGGCAAGACAATTTGTACAAGAGAACAATCATCGTGACAAGACAAGACAAGACAAGACAAGACAAGAGTAGCCACGCTACTATCAATCTCAATCAATTCACTATTCAAGTTGTTTTGTAGATGTTTACGCCTTACAGCTGAATGGTTTTACATTCGCTGATTGGCCGCTTAACAACTACCCCAAACCCAAGAGTTTACGCCTTACCACTGCAGTTGCTGATCGGGCAGACTCCCAGTTGATTGGTCGCTTAACTCTTACCCCCAATACCCACACGTAATGGAGCCAGGGTCCCTGAACATGAGCCCAGCAAGTGAGCCAGGGTTGCCCCGCACATGAGCTCGCATTATTAAACATTTGGCGTAGGGGTGCACCTAGCCGGAAACACGTAATTCGGGCATTGGCTATCAACCAACACATGGCCCGCTTCTGGAACACGAGCCATGAACACAAGCATTTGTAGCAAAGCTACGCATTCACAGAAACACTTAAAGAATGCAATGACATGACAATTAATTTGCGTACCGTTAATGGAAAGTAAACATGACATGGAAATTGTGCAACATGCTATATGTGTTGGAACTAGCTTCGTTGTCAAGCTAGTTCCCCAATTTGCGCCTAGGCGAGTATCATTTCGTCGCCTAGCCTCTTTTACGCCTACAACAAGCAAATGGCCTAAAGCATGGCCTAAACCCTAAGTGACAAGTTTCACTTGCCTAGCACCGGGGATGGCGACTACTTTGTTACACGGATGCCAATCTACGGGGAAATCGCTGTTATGGGGGAAACAAACACCAAACAACATGAATTTTATTAGGGTTTCATAAAAATACCAATATGCTATAAAAACAACGGTAGATCGATTTCTTACCGAGAGGAGGCGGAAGAAACACTCCAGGGAACCCTAGGCTCAGATCTGGAGAAGATTGGAGAAGTTTGGGAAAACTAGGGTTTTGGGGGATTTGGGGATTTTGATGGGTTTTGGTGAGATTTTAGGGAAGATGAGAGGTAGATAGAGTGAATGGATGGTTTGGATGATGATTCTAGGGCTTGGAATGAAGAAATGAAGCTTGGAGGAAGATGGGGGCTCAAGGGGGAAGATTTTAGGGTTTTGGGTCGTGTTGGAGAAGATGAAATCGTTTGGGTTGGGTTTAAATAGGTTGAGCTGGCGGCTGCCCAGAAATTTGGGTTTCAACACTAGTTAGTCGGTCAAAGAGCAACCACTGACCGACTAGTTTGGAAACTAGTCGGTCGGTCGACCAACGCAGACCGACTAAGTGCAAACAGTAACTCCTGAACGAAAATAGGATTCTAGAGTTAGTCGGTCCATGAACAAATACTGACCGATTAGTTTGGCATCTAGTCGGTCAATGAACGTTCTTAGACCGACTAAGAGTAAACAGTAGCTGATACAAAAATAAGATGATGTGTTAGTCGGTTAAAGAAGCATTGCTGATCGATTAGTTTGCAACCTAGTCGGTCAACCAACGTTTTTAGACAAACTAACGATAAACAGTAACTCCTGAATAATTTTAGAAAGCCAACTAGTCGGTCCAAGAAGGATTGCCGACCGACTGGATCGTCATCTAGTCGGTCGGTGCCCCTTCTTATACAGGCTAATGAGCACAAAAAGTTCCGATACGGAGCGCGGGGCCCCGGGATCGATTCCTAAGACTCCTAGGCTTGATCTAATAGTTAGATACGACCGTTATGAAGTCCGTCACGAGTGACATACTTCGAAATCGACAATCCTAAGGAAGAAACGAGAAAATACGACGAATCGATCGAAAATGAAAGCTACGGAGACGAAAACCACACATGAGGAGAAAATCCACCAAAACATATATTATATTATATTAAATCCAGATACATGAAAAGCAGTCGTTACAGTTCTCCCCACGAAGGACTAGCTGTTGCGGAGCTTTACCTACCGCTGCTTAGGATTTCATTTACTGCATTTCTGTGGGGTGTGTGCCCACCTTTGTAGAACTTTGTTGTTGTAGGCCATGCTTGGGGCCCTTATTACTTTGTGCACTCTATCTGGATGTCGGCTTTAAATTCTTAGTTATTTCTGTTGTTCTGAAATGCATGCAAGTTTCTACGTATGGTTTTATTCACAGACACTTATTGGGTTTTGAAGCTTCACCGCTTCAGCCCATGCGGACCCGCTTGCGTCCTCACTCCCAAGTATAATGGAAAGCGGGGCGTGACAGGGCAAGTTTCCACCGGTAAGGATACATGAGCTATCCTATGAAGAGCTCGTATTGCGACTTCGATTTCCTCAACACGACGAGGTTCCTGGTAAAGGGAAAGTGGTTCGAATAAAACCCGCGCCTCCAATTTATCGGAGGGATCTGAATTCAGAGGTTCCACAGATGATTCTGGAAAAGGTGCCAGAGTTCTCCCATGATCTGGTTGCTAGGGTTTGGTCGGATTGCCTTTGTCCCCCTTATAGGGTTAGGTTGCCAGGATTTGACGAGAGAGTTTACTTTCCTCGGAGGAGCAAGGTTGGAATGTACCACAGAGCTTTCCATCTCGAGCTTCGCTTTCCTCTTCACCCATTTATCATAGAGATCATATGCTCTTCAGGGCTTTCTCTCTGTCAACTTGCACCCCAGGTCATTCCTCTTATGGTCTGTTTCGTTGTGCTTTGTGAGCTTTGTGGTATTCAATCATCAATTTGGCTGTTTAAGTACTTCATTCGGATAATAGTCGACCCTCGCAAGTGTGGTATCACATCATCGCTCGCCCGGCAAAGAGGCTCATCTACGATCTCCCACCCTCTGACCCTAATTGGGAAGACACTTTCGTGTTTGTTGTTCTCCCCGACATAGGACCAATGCTTAATGGTTGGAGTTCTCTGAGCCCTGATATCGCTGAAGAGTCCAGGTTAGCACCAGGAGAGATTGAGGTCAGATTAACACCAGGAGAGGTCGATGTGGCTAAACTTTTTTTGAGCCGACCGAGGTAGGAGAGGTCGACTTCGTATTTGTTGGATAACCATCGACTGAAGACCGTTTTGTGGAGTCTGGGTAATGCATACTGCTTCTGTGCCTTATTAGAAATACGTAATACGGGAAATATTTGGAACGTGAATAAAACGTGTTTAATTCGATCAATTTCAAAAGATGATTGGTCAAAAATTCGGTTAAATATATGCAATATGGGAATAGTACGTAAACGGATTAAATCGTGTTTAATTTGTTAAACCGGATAAAAACGCGACTAAAAATACGAGTACTATCAAGATATCATTCAACCAAATGAACTTAAAAATCAACAATATCAATATGAAATAAGAGTAAAATAAGTTCTATATTCATGATTTAATTTATATTCATAGTTTTAACCAAAATGACATGATCATATTATTATATTCCATGCAGTTTGCTATAAACCAAAGTATGATCATTAAATCATCGTTCAAAATGATTTAAAGTGCCCCTAAAATGCGTTTAAAACACGTTTAAAACGCATAAAATGCGCAATACGGGAATAAAACCCGTTTTGTTCATCAACCCTAAAAGTGCGTATTATTTCGAATAATTCAAATGGACGGCCGTTTAATACGGGAACCATTTTAGATGGGTTTAAACGTAAAGAATATAAAAATTCGCATTTTTACTAACAAGGCTTCTGTGTCCTCATTGCAACCACTTAAGATAAATATTCGTTGTTTGCAGATATGACTGGTGGAGCTCACAGAAGCGTGGACCCTGAACTGGGTCAAATTTGGAAAGAGCAGCGTAGGAAGAAGAAAAGCACTGAGGGATCGAGTGCTCAGTCCCCCCTTCCCCTTAGTCAGAGCTCCTCCTCCGAGGGAGGTGAGGTCAGGAGGACCTCAAGGTCATCCTGTCGTGCCTCATCGAGGGAGGTTCCAAGTCGACCTATCACACGTTCTGTCCCGACCATTTCCTCCATCATTGTTTCGGAGCCTCCGGTGGTGGAGGGTGTTGACGCGGTTGCGGATCTCAAGCCTACCGAGGTTGTTAGCAAGAAACGGGGTCCTCCCTCAAATTAAGTGGAGGACTCTGAAAAAAGAAGGAGGGTCATGAAAATGAACCCTCACCTTCCACTCATGGCGAAAGGTTGTAGCTCTTCGTCACAGGCTTTGGTGGGTCGGAAGGTGGCCCCCCTCGATCCTTGGGGGACGGTTGAGACCGACGTGGCTCCTCCTTTGGATAAATGGCCATGGGGCTGTATCGACCCACCTGCTCTCTTGGCCGACTCCATCCCCTCAGAGTTTGATCGAGTTCTGATGCTGAATCAGCGCTCGTCTCGTTCCTCAGGTCGTGTTCGAGGCGAACCTCATAAGCCTCCATTTATCATTGGGAAAGAGGAGTCGGCTCTGTCGAATTTTGGGACGACTGCTCGACGGGTGGAAAACTCCATTCTCCCTCGGAATTTGGAGCTCCTTCAAGGATTGAACATTAAGATGGTGGCAAACTTCTTCATAGGATGCGGTTATCAGGTCAGTTGTTCGCCCTGTGTTTCTCGACTTGTAATTTGGCAGTTTTTGATCGGCGCTTTTCGCAGATGTCTATCTTTGGCATAGTATTACGTCGCCAGGCCATCGACATAATTGAGGGACGACGACGGACAGAGACCGCTAACTGCAAAGCCTCCGAGCTCGAGGCCCAGATGAAGAAGATGGAAGAGGACTTAGGGAGAGTGCTTGCAGCCAAGGCTGAGGCCGAGTGGGCAGCTTCAGAGGCCAAGACTAGACTCTCGTCTATGTTTGCCGTCAGAAAATCGGCTGAGGCTCAATAGGGGAGGGAGATGTCCCGGCTCCATGCCAACCTTGAAGCCTTGAAGAGGGAAATAGTCGAGCTTCAAGCCAAGGCTACTGAGTCGAAGAAGTCGACTGAGACTTACAAAGCGGATGTAGCTGAGCTTCAGGCAAAAGGTGCCGAATTTGAGAAGGCAGCCGAGGTTCATAAGGCAGAGCTTACGGTGAGGTTTACCGCAGAGATGGAAGCCTTCCAGAATGTCTTTATATCGAAGAGTGCTCCTCCCTCTTAGGCTGGTAGATTTTCTGATGCAGGTTTCATGTAACCGTTTTGGATGAATAAAAAGAACTTTCGAGTTTCTTCTATATTCATTTGAGTGTGTGAATGTGCGTGTATGGCCCCTCAACGATCCAAATTTTAATTTAAGAACCAATTGAAATTTGGGTCGAGGATGTGTTAGGCATTTTCACCTGACAGAGATGACCCTAAGATCGTAAGCCATTGGGGGCCACCGTCGTTTGGAAATAAGGGGAGTGGTCCTTTGACTTATGTCCAACGACGGTTTGGGGTCGTTCGGTAGCGAGGGGCATGTCCCTTTTGACTTACGACTGACAACGATCGAGGGTCATTCAGTGGCAAGGGTCGACCCCTTGGCTTACGACTGACGACGAGGGTCGTTCAGTAATGAGGGGCATGGCCCCTTCGAATTACGGTCGATGACGGTCAGGGGTCGTTCGGTAGCGAGAGGCATGACCCCTTCGACTTACTGCCGACGACGATCAAGGGTCGTTCAATGGCAAGGGTCGACCCCTTGGCATATGGTTGACAATGAGGGTCGTTCAGTAGTAAGGGGTGTGGCCCATTCGACTTACGTTCGACGATGATTGAGATTTTTTCAGTAGCAAGGGTCGACCCATTGGCTTACGGCTGACGATGAGGGTCGTTCGGTAACGAGGGGTGTGGCCCCTTTGACTTACGACCGGCGATGATCGAGGGTCATGCAGTGGCAAGGATCGACCCCTTGGCTTACGGGTGATGACGATCGAGGGTCGTTCGGTGGCAAGGGGCTGGCCCCTTCAACTTACGGCCGACGACACATAGGGACTAAATAGACAAGAGAAATGATCAAGTCGTATTTATTAAGAATTTGCGTTAATAAAGATAGGCAAATTACGATCATCACAGTGCCTCTTCTCTTGCTAGTACAGTCAGTGATAGTACTTTCACAAATGCTCAGCATTCCAAGGATAGGGAAGCTCCTTGTCATCCATTTTAGCAAGTCGATATGTGGCTGTGCCATGAACATCGATCACCTTGTATGGACCTTCTCACTTTGCAGCAAGCTTTCCTTGTTTGAGGATCTCAAGAGTGAAGGCGGCCTTCTGTAACAACATGTTGCCTATACAAAAAAGTGCCCTCGAACTTTGGAGTTGAAATATCAAGCCATGCGTCCCTTCTGTTCAATGAGGGTCGCCAGGGTTCGTATGCGAAACTCGTCGATCAACTGTAGGTTGAGCTCGAGTCCCTCCGAGTCTCTCTCCTCACCATAATATTGGAGGCGAAGTGGTCGCTTGTTAACCTCCACTAGGACAACATCTTCACAACCATAGGCAATCATGAATGGTGTTTCACTTGTTGAGGTTTTATGGGTCGTTCTGTACGACCATAGTATGCCAGGGATTTCCTTTGGCCATGTCCCCTTGAGTCCAGCTGTCCTCTTCTGCATGGGTCCCAGGATGCATTTATTAGCAGCTTCTGCCAGTCCGTTGAATTGGGGATGGGCGACAGAGGTGAAATGCAATTTGATCTTTAGATCGGAACAGAAATCCTTGAAGCTGGTGCTGTCGAATTGCATCCCGTTGTCTTTCATAATGGACTGAGGGATGCCAAACTGACAGACAATAGACTTCCATACGAAACTTCTGACCTCCTTTCACGTAATTCGGGCAAGGGGTTCTGCCTCGATCAACTTAGTGAAGTAGTCGATATCCACGATCATGAAGTTTCGTTGTCCGCTTGCTTGCTTAAACGGGCCAAGGATATCCAATCCCTACTTTGCAAAGGGCATTAGACTGATGGTTGGGATCAGATTAGTTGGAGGGGTTGAGCTGATCCTCGAGAACTTCTGGCAAGTCGGGCACTTTTGTACATTCTCGATTGCTTCCTTGAATATGGTCGGCCAGAAGTAACCTTGTCTTAGAGCTTTCAAGGCAATAGCTTTTCCTCCAAAATGGTTTCTGCAATCCCCCTCATGGATTTCCTGGATCACAAAAAGTGCTTCCTGCGAGGTTAAGCATTTGAGGTAAGAAAAGACGTCATACATGCTCCATCGTCTTTTATACAATGAACCATCCAGCAGAACAAATTGGTATACCTTTTGTTCTAGCTTTTGTGCCTCTACCAGGTCGATCGGCTTCTCCTCCATGTTTAGATAATGGATTATATGATCCATCCAAGTGATCCATTGGTCGATGCTCAGCAGTTCCTGCTCAAGCACGCTGGGGTGCGACAGATGCTATACGTACACTGTTCGACCGAGTCCTACTGGTAAGGATGACGTAAGCTTCGAAAGGGCGTTGGCTTGGTGATTCTTTGACCTTGGTACATGGTGGATCTCCACCCGTCTGAACTTGGTGAGCTCCGCTTTAGCAATCTGCATGTAGCTTTGCATTGTGTCCTTGCGGGCCTCGAAACCTCCGTTCAATTGGTAGACTACTAGATTGGAATCGTTGAGTAGCTGGACCACTTTTGCTCCTATGGCTCAAGCCAACCGGAGCCCGTTGATGGCAGCTTCATACTCCGCTCCATTTTTTGTTTGGAAATCGAAGCGAAGAGCATACTCGAAGATATTGCCCACTTATGTTTGGACAATTATTCTGGCCCAGCTACCGGTTTGAGTGACAGAATAGTCTACTTGCACGATCCACGTTCTCTCGTCCTCAGTTGTGTTGGTTGATGAATTGAGATCTGTCGAGGGAGAAGAGGAAGTATGGGTTCGTATGTTAGCAACATGTACTTCTTTTGGTGGGTTGTCGTAATAAGTGAGTTCGATGATGAAGTTGGCTAGGGATTGCCCTTTGATGGCAGTCCTTGGCTTATACTGGATATCGAATTCATTCAGCTCGACTCCCCACTTCGTCATTCTCCCCGACCGATCCAGCATCTTTAGAGTTTGCTCTAAGGGAGTGTCGGTCATGACCAAGATGGTGTACGCCTAGAAGTATGGTCTTAGCCTCCTTGCGGATTAGATCAATGCAAATGCCATCTTTTCTATTCTCGAGTAATTTATTTCAGCACCCCAGAGGACTTAGCTGACGTATTAGATAGGCAGTTGCACTCCCGAGTCCTCCTTGACGAGTGCCGAGCTCATGGCTTCCATGGAAGCGGCCAAATAAATGATAGTTGGTCATCCTCATCTGGCTTAGTCAAGAGCGATGGGCAACAAAGGTACTCTTTCAATTCGGAGAAAACTTTCTTGCAGTTTGTGTCCCATTCGACGACCTTCTTGTCATTCGTGGTGGATGCTATCACCTTTCTCAATACTTTGAAGAAAGGCAGAGATCTCTCGGACAGCTTAGACAAGAATCGGGCCAAATCCGCTATTCTTCCATTCAGTCTCTGAAGTTCTCTGATGGTTGAGGGCTCCTTCATTGCCTTGATCGTCGTGATTTTGTCGGGGTTAGCTTCAATTCCTCGGTTCGTTAGCATGAATCCGAGGAACTTCCCCGATCGAACATCAAAAGTACACTTGGCAGGGTTCAACCGAAGGTTGTAGTGCCGGACTTGTACAAATGTCTCTCGAAGATCTGCAATGTGGTCGACCGGCTTCTTCAACTTGACCAGCATATCATCAACATAGACTTCCAATTTTCGTCTGTTTTGAGCCTCGAAGACCTCGTTCATCATACGCTGGTATGTAGCTCCTGCAATCTTTAAACCAAATGGCATCTTCGTATAACAGAAAATACCTCGATCTATGATGAAAGAAGTCTTTTCTTCATTTTTCGGTGCCATTTGGATCTGGTTATAGCCTGAAAAAGCATACATGAAGCTTAAGATTCATAGCCTGAGGCATTGTCGACCAGATGGTCGATCCGGGGCAAGGGGTAGCTATCTTTCGGACAGGCTTTGTTGAGATCGATGAAGTCGATGTACATCTGCTATTTGCCGTTCGCCTTTTTCACCATCACAATATTCGAGAGCCATTCAGGGTATTTGACCTTCCAAATGAAGCCCGCCTCCAGAAGTCGATCCACTTCCTCGACTGCGGCCTTTATCTTTTTGCCCTATATGTTCCTCTTCTTTTGTTTCATGGGTTTAGAAGTCGGGTTGACTTCTTGTTTGTGGGATATTACGTGGGGGTCGATGCCGGGCATGTCCCTTGGGGACCAGGCAAAAATGTCAGTATGATCTCTCAAGAGAGCGATCAACTGCTCACTTAGTTCGAAGGGGAGCATCGACCTGATGGAGACGGTCTTTCCTTCTTCTTCTTCAGAGATATGGATGCTATCCGTTTCTTCAACTGCTGCGGGTCGTTGATCCTCGTCTTTATTTTTGTCCTTAGGATCGACTGGGTCTATCTGCATTACCTTTCTCAAAGCAGTGGATAGAAGATAACATGACCGAGCTTGCTTCTGATTCCCTCTTGCCTTTCCAACTCACGCAGGAGTTTGGGATTTGATCATTTGATGGAAGGTTGAGACCACTACTTCTACTGCATGGAGCTGCGGTCTACCGATGATTCCATTGTATGCTGAGTTGATCTTCACCATTGTAAAGTTGGTCAGGCGAGTGACCTGTCATGGGTACGTACCATGGGACACTGGCAGGGTAATGATGCCTGACACTGGCGTAGAATGCCCGGTGAACCATATGAGAGGTCTCGGATAGGACCTCAACTCTAATGAAGACAGCCTCATTCTTTTCAACGTGGTGAAGGAAAGCACATCGCATGAACTTCCAGTGTCGATGAGCAATCTGTTCACGGTTACCTCGTTGATGGTGGCAGTGATGACGATGACATCATCGTGCGACAGTTCTACACCCTCCAGATCTTCATCTGAAAATGATATAGGAGGTGGAGAGTCTCCAGGGCGCTTTCTACACACGGATATAGTCATCAACCTTCCGGCGTAGGAGTTTTGGAGTGACGTTGATAGATCCAGGTGTAGTGGGCCTCCCATTATCATGTTGAATGGATTGATGCTGAGAGGCACCAAGGCATCTCTGGAGAGTATTGATGGGTGAGTCGACATGGACGGAATGTTTGGTTGACTGGGATGTCGACTCATGCTTTCCCACAGACGGCGCCAAAATGTTAAGGCCAAAAATGACCGAAGCAATAATGACGCTGACGTGGACCCTTTCTTGCTGAGTTGAAGCCTCGTCAGCCAGTTGAATGGGAGCCAAGGTTAGTAGAACGGGGGTCGTTGATAGTTAGTAGTCAATTTGCGATGCTTATTCGACCCTCGAACGAATTGAGCCTCGGTCCATTGATGTTGAGGAGCACTGGCATGACCTTCTCGCTGGATTGAGCCTTGATGATCTGCACCACAAGGTAGCGTCAGGGGGTCGGATCTGGGCCTCGACCTAAATCCCCTCCGATGCTTAAGTTAGAACGGGACTTAATGGAGGAAGCTTGAAGCAGCTGAGATCGACCCACGAAGGCTCGTCTCAGGTCTTGCGTCGCAAGCACTTTTGGGGAATAAGTCTTAGTTGGAGTATAGAAATGTCAGAGTATCGAATCTCGTACCTCGGGAATTGGAACCCCTTTTACATTGTCCTTTTGGGTATTTATAGATGTTGATCTGCCGATTGCGAATAACTGTCCCTCATTGATCAGGGCGGGATCTTCTCCGGGATTGATGATAACGACCACCTATTTACTCGGTCCCATTAACTCCTCCCTGAGTATCAGCGAGAGTCCAATGGTCGAATGAGTCATTACTCTGACTGAGCATTATTCAGCCTTAATGACGGGTTTTGGGTTGTAGGCCCTAACCGAGCCGTGTATCTTGACACCGCTTCGTGGGCCGTACCTGTGCACCAACAATATATATTATGCTTAATGTTTATTCTTAGCATACCCATTGTTTGTGTGATGTTTCATGATTTGGAAAATGTTTTCAAATTAATTTTTCATGAAAATGGGGACCTTTAGGTATATATTGTCATACATGCAATGTTTGAACAATGTTATGACAATGTGGGAGTTAATATGGTTAATATGTTAAAAATATTTTAAAACATATTTAACTCTCATTTTGGGTTTTAATTAAGATCATTATTTACAATTGGTTACTATGGTCTTGATCTTAACCCATTAATATTGCCAACATGTTTTATGATACATTTTCTTTTGGCAATATCATGTGTATCAATGTGTTTGATTTTTCTATATATATGCTTTGATACATTTTAGGCCCATGGCTCTAATTATGTTTCTCAATTGTTAAAGATTTTTTATCTTTTTCTTTACAATTTGTATTTAATTCTAGAAGTCAACAAAGTGACCATTCCTATGATCTAGGGGGAGCATGGGATAGTAATTGATACACACTAAATTTTTACATTTGGTATCATACATATCTTTATCACTTGCATATTGTCACATCTTTTATTAAAATGACAAAGGAGACATGTTTGATGTCCACCTTTTGACAATGACACGGGAGAAAGAGGTATGCATTATGTAAAACATGTATATCATACATATGCATATAGGGAGAGAGATATGATTATGTAAATCATATCTTCTATGGGAGAGAGATATACATATGAGAGATGTTGGATCCTGTGGGTGGCAAAGAGAACTCTAGAGGAGGGTGAATAGTGTTTTTAGAAATTAAAATTTCACCATTAGAATTCTCCCTAAGATTAATATAGAATTACCTAATATCAATCTTAATCAACAAATACTTGCATCAATGAAATAAGTAATTATAACAGAATAGATCTCACAGCGGAATATAATATAAACTTGCAATAATGAATTTAATAGTAAGAGATAATTAATAAATGATTGCAAATGACATATACTAAATAATGAACGAGTTAGTGTAAAGTAAATGACAATCGCAAACACAAAGATTTTTATCTTGGTTCCCCACAACTTGGGTACGTCCAGTCCCCGAAACTCTTGTCGGACTTTAATCCACTATTATCGGTAAATAGTACAAACCACTTCACCTACAATGAGGATTATCAACCACCTTGCCAACAACAAGGATTTTCAACCACATTGCCTACAACAATGATTTTCACTTGCCTTACAACCCAAGGACTTTTCCTTGCCTCACAATCCGAGGACTTTCAACACCCTTATCACCAAGGGACTACTAGTAAAATCAAATCCAATTCACCACAATAAATTTGTGGAGATTGATTTACACCCAATAATTCTATTGCCAAGATTAAATTTGCAATAGTGCTTAACGTGGCTAAAAGAATTAAAATCGTTCGTAGATCACACAGGGAATATGAAATAATTCAATGTGATCAAAAATCTTGATGTGTTCTTAGATCACACAAAGAATATGAATTTATTCAATGTGATCTAGAATCTAGATGTGTTCTTAGATCACACAAAGAATATGAAATTATTCAATGTGATCTAGAATATAGATGTTTCAAAAATCCTTTTAAGAATATTAAAAACAAAGAGAGGATTTTGAAAACCAATTTGCAATAGCAAAAAATAATATGATCTTAAAAAGAATTTATAGACAAGTTTAAACAATAAGATCAAAGAATGAAAAAAACCATTTTGGCTACGAAGATCTTTGAGAGCAATGAGAACGATGAGAACTTTGAGAGAATAATAATTTTGCTCAAGAATGAATTGGTGAGGAAAATGTTCTCATAGAGTCTCTATTTATAGAGCCAAAGGAGAATTCAAAATGATTCAAAATGGGTATGACTTCTTGTCATGGCCTGTTTAGATCGATACGGCGACTGATACTGTAGTTCCCTATACACAGTAGAGGGGGTATGAGGAGTTGGTAAGGGGTGATATGGCGTGTATATGGCTAGTGGAAGTCGTGTAATTTCGTGAATAGTGTAGGGGCATTTTGGTCATTTGACGATATGGGTGGGAGTGTGTGTAGAGTAAAGGTGGGTTAGTGTGTGAAGGGTGTTAAGTAATGTCATACTTGTAAATTTTGAAAGAGTGGGTTAATGTGTGAAGGGCAAGTGTGAAAAGGGATGGGGTTTAGTGGCATGCTCGTAAATTTTTAGAAAGTTCAGGGGCAAAACAGTCTTTTGGCCAAAAACTGCTGTGCGTACATACTAAAGTTGTGTGTGCATAAAGTAATGGAAAACTTGTAAATACTTGAAAGTTGAGAGGTAAATTTGGAAGGGTATTAGGGTCATTTTAATCTATGCATGCTTATCCTAAAGAGAATTCTAGAGCTAGATATTTTGTATAACACTTCTACATCTTTCTTTAACTTTCTTTCTAATTCTTTTCATTTTCTATTCCACTCTCTCCCATCCCTAAGCCATGGCCGAACTCCCCCTCCCTCCTCTTCATCTCTTCAAGCTTCCAAAACCCTAATTTCATCTCAAAAATTCAAGAAAACCCTAGGCTACTTCAAGGAAAAAGAAAGATAAAAGCGAGAAAATGAGAAGAGAGAAAGAAAGAGACTTCATTGAGGTAGGATTCTAATTTTGGGTTGGAAATTTTTATTTGGGATTATGAGGATGCCATGATGCAATTTTGATTGCTCATGATCTTGAATCCATGGATTATATGTGAATTAGATCAAAAAGATGACATTTTTCCTTGTTTTCCTAAACTAATTACCCTTTCCTGAAATTCAGAATTTCTGATGTGTGTTTCTTCTTCAATTTTGATCTCTGTAGTTTGGTTTACTCTCTCAAAAAAATATGTATGTGTAGATCTTGAAGTCCTACCCCAAATTCATATAAAATTTGTCATAGGTTGAGCTCAAATAGTAGGAGTAATTATTCAATGTTTGCAACATGTCTGAATTTCTGTCAAGCTGTACACTGTTTAGCAAAATGAGAATTATTATTTGCACACTCTATGGATTTTTCTGATCTTGGTCTTGTTGAAATGTTAACAAGTTTATCTAAATTTTCATCGGAGTGCTCATATGCCGAAATTCTGGCTAAAACATGCTTAAAATTGGCTTTCAATACAGGCCCAGAATTCTGTCTGAAAAACAGTCTGGACATGTTGCACCAAGTAATTCACTATAAATCACCCAGTCCACATTTTTGCATGAAATTTTATGGATGAACCCAGGACTATTATATCTTCAACCTTCATTCAGTGATTTTTGTCAAATTCACAATAGACATTGGTTAAAAATGCTGACTTTCTAGCTGTTCTTGCAATTTCAGCATGTTGGTTTGTGTTGGGTGAAGTTGGATTTATGTGATAATGTTAATTTTCCACTCCAAAATGCATGAATGATATTAATGCATGTATGTAAGTTTGGTTATGCTATTTGTTACTAAATTTGATGGTGTGACACTTTTCATTTACATGGCGAACGCCATATGTTTGTTAAAATGCCCAAATGAATTTGAAATTGGAGGAACTTGGAAAATGGCCATTAAAAATGTTGTGCCATGTATTGCATTTGTAAACTTGTGTATGGCCATTGAATATCATGACACATGGCTCATTAACTGGGATGTCTCGATCTGCTCTAAGGAGGGTGAACATCCTAGTATTGGGATGGGAAAGTTTGGGTATAACTTAACTATAAGGGGCTGGACTGAGAAGTTGGGGAAAGTGATATGTGATATGTGATACGCATTCCCACTCGCCTTTACCGGGAGTGGAGGGGACATATGGAGGTTGTGTTATTATGTGGAGAGCCTCACTCCTGCCAGGGACAGGGGAGCTGAGAGGCCCGGCGTACAGTGCCTGTGTCCACTGCGTTGTGTGCTATGTTCACCCCAAATTTGGGTCGAAGTCCAGGCCCTTATCTTTAGGTGATACCCAGGCTTTCAAAAATCACTAACATAAACTAACTAATGAACCATATATGTGTTGTTGTTGTTGCACACTTGTGTGTTGTACTCTTTACCTTGGTTGCTTGTACTCCTATTGCCTTTACACTCATAACCCTAAATGATTTTCCATACCCTAGTTAGTTTCCTACTGGGCACGTTTGATGTGCTCATTTTACTTTTCAGGTCTTGAGCAGGTGACACCAGAGCAGAATCTCCCTCAGGAGATTCCTTAGACGTGAGTTGACTTGGGGAGACCACTCTTTTTGGGCTGTGTTGTGTAGTGTGAGTTGAGTCGAGTGGTGAGGGGGTTGTCTTTTGTAGCTGTTATATATGTTGGTGGCTTGTAGCACTTCTCATGTAGGTACTTGAGTCAGTTCACTTTGTACTTGATGATGGTGTGTGGTACGCTATTTGGTTATGTGGTTCTGTGGATATGTACTCTCTGTGATGGCAGTATGTGTTGTTTCTTTCTTTTATATATCTGTGATGTATGATCCCAGCATTCGCAGTGGCCTGCTTATTATGTTCTCTATTCACGCTTGGTGTAATACCGCGGCTTATCAAGCTCCATCCTCCTTCACCATGGGTTGTGTTGCCTTATAAAGTATTTGTGGGATTGGGGCGTGACAGGTTTAGTGATGGCCCACACAGGTCCATCACACTGCAATATGCTAAAGGATGATACATCTAACACACTTTAATTCCATCACATATGGTACTAATTCTTCTTGTGTTGTCCTTTCTCTACAGAATGGATAGTGGAAACGGGATATCTTCGTCAGAGATGGAGCATGCTAAGCCCTCTTTGACGGAGAAGATTTTGCTGAGTTTTCAGGCGAGTCTGGGTCTGCAGACTGAGATGCTCGCCAAGATGCAGGGTCAGAAGACCCCAGGCTTCAAGCAGTTCAGGGCAATGAAGCCGAGGACTTTCTCTGGCAAGGAGACTGCATTGGAGGTCGATGAGTGGTTACGGCGCACAGAGGATGATCTCACAGCTGTTGGATTTCCATTGGAGAGTTGGGTTGATGCAGCAAAAAGGCAGTTGACACATCAGGCCAGAGATTGGTGGGATGCCCAGGAGTGGCATCTGACATGCCCTATCTCTTGGAAGACCTTCAAGGAGCGCTTTGAGTCCAAGTTCCTTCCAGAGACTGCAAAGAACGAGCTCAGACAGCATTTTGAGCAGTTGACTCAGGGCCGGCGGAGTGTAGATGAGTATGATGCCGAGTTTTCTCTCCTGAGCAAGTTTGCTCTGGAGCTTGTTGCGACTGATGCCGCCCGAGCTCGACGCTTCCATATGGGACTAGATCAGGAGTATAGAGGGGTGATGTTTACACAGAAACTCGCTACACAGGAGGAGGTGCTTGAGGCGACAAGATTATATGAAATCCATTTGCAGAGCATAGGGAAGATGCCTGCAGGTGACAGACGACCATCAGGATCACAGAAGGCATTATCTCGTCTAGTACAGACGGCCCAGTTCAAGAGGCCAGGAGCCCCTGCAGTGACACAGAGACGTCTGACATGTCAATTCTGTGGCAAGTCTGGGCATGAGCAGAAGGAGTGCAGGACTAGATCTAGACAGTGCTTCGCTTGTGGTGGCCGAGGACACATTAGTAGGTTCTGCCTGCAGCAGGGTGCATACCCGACCCCAGCAGCACCTGTGGCTGCTAGACCGATGCAGCAGCGAGCTCTTCCACCTGGTCCGCAGCGGCCTTCACTTCCGGAACCAGCTGGACCAGGCACCTCAGCCCCTAGAGGACCTTCCTTGCCTCCTCAGAGGTAGGCCTATAAGAAGACAAACTCTGCTCCGAAGCCCCATGCTTTCACGATGACAGCAGTAGAGGCAGAAAAATCAGGCCAGGTTATCACTGGTATGGTTCTAGCCCTCTTTTTACTTTACATTATTCACTTGTTGCTCAGTTATGATAGACGTTGGTTTGATTTTCTTGTTGGCTTTAGGTATGGTTAAAGTAGCATCTTTTCCTGCCTTAGCACTTTTTGATTCTGGGGCTTCACACTATTTTCTGTCCCGACAATTTGTGGACAAAAATGCAATACCAGTTGACTCCTTCACTGTTAGTTGGAATATTCACACAGGAAATGGTGTGATTGAGATGCTCACCTTTGAAACGGTGTTTGGGATGGACTGGTTAGCGATGTTTTGTGCCACTATTGATTGCAAATTAAGGAGGGTAGTCTTCCAGATTCCCGATCATCTAGAGTTTAAGTTCAGAAGTGGTAGTTGCAACTTAGAACCTGTAAGATTCAGAGCAACACCAATGGAAGCAGAAGTGTTGGCGATGGCCATGGAGGCGGAGCCAGTCTTACCCCGGGTGTGCGAGACTTTCCTGATGTCTTTCCCGATGATATTTATGGACTTCCTCCTGATCGATCATTGGAGTTCACCATTGATTTAATACCAGGCACGCAACCTATTACGAAGGCTCCTTATCAGATGGCACCACCTGAGTTGGCTGAGCTTCGTAATCAGTTAAAAGATTTACCAGACCGAGGGCTGATACAGCCAAGCGTGTCACCTTGGGAAGCACCAGTGCTTTTGGTAAATAAGAAAGATAGGTCTCGGAGGATGTGTATTGATTACAGGGAATTGAACAAGGTGACAATAAAGGACAAGTACCCACTTCCTCGCATCGATGACCTCTTTGATCAGCTTGGTGGATCCTGAGTCTACTCAAAGTTGGACTTGCGGAGTGGTTATCATCAAATTAAGGTTCGGGAGTCTGATGTTCCGAAGACAGCTTTTCGAATCCGTATGGACATTATGAGTTCCTGGTAATGCCATTGGTGTGACTAATGCTCCAGCTACCTTTATGAGGTTAATGAATCAGGTGTTCTTTGACTATTTGGACAAGTTCGTAGTGGTCTTTATTGATGATATCCTGATATATTCCAAGGATGAGGAAGAGCATGCGGAATACCTGAGAATTGTTCTAGAGACCTTGAGGCAGCATCAGTTATATGCCAAATATAGTAAGTGCTACTTTTAGCTGTCTAAAGTGGCTTTTCTGGGGCACATAGTTTCAGGAGAAGGCATATCAGTTGACCCAGAAAAGGTGGCTGCAGTGGAGAAATGGCCTGTCCCCAGGCCAGTTTCAGAGATTCGAAGTTTCTTGGGATTGGCTGGTTATTACATGAAATTCATCAATGATTTCTCTAAGATTGCGGCACCACTTACTTGCCTGACTAAGAAGGAAGTTGCTTATGTTTGGTCTGAGGAGTGTCAGCATGCATTTGAGGAGTTGAAGAGAAGGTTGACTACTGTGCCAGTTCTGACAATTCCAGATCGTTCTGGAGGATTTGAGATTTTCTGTGATGCCTCTGGTAAAGGGCTTGGATGTGTCATACATCAGCATGGACGTGTGGTAGATTATGCCTCTAGACTTCTGAAGGTGCATGAGCTAAACTACCCTACACAAGACTTGGAGCTGGCAGCCGTGATTTTTGCCCTAAAGCTGTGGAGACACTTTTTGCTAGGGGAGCATATCAAGGTGTACACTGACCACAAGAGTTTGAAGTATGTGTTCACCCAGAAGGAGCTCAACATGAGACAACATCGGTGGCTTGAGCTAATGGCAGAATATGATATCGATCTCCAGTATCACCCTGGGAAGGTGAACGTGGTTCCTGATGCACTCAGTAGATATCCAGCTGTAATGATGTTGACCTCTTAGCCTCAGCTCCAGTGGGCCTTGCGACAGATGGAGATAGAGGTCGTACTTCCGGGTGTTAAAGCAACTATGTTGAGCTTGCAGGTCCAGTCCGATCTAGTGGACCGGATCAAGGCCACATAGTCAGGAGATGAAAAGCTAAAGAGGATACGAGAACAGGTAGAGGCCAGACTACGGACCGACTTCCACATTCACAAAGATGGCTCTCTTAGATTTGGGACTCGGCTATGTGTGCCAGCTGGTGCTATCCAAGAGGAATTGCTTAAGGAGGCCCATAGTTCCCCCTATTCAATTCATCCAGGAGGGACAAAGATGTATCGCGACCTGTGACATCATTACTGGTGGCATGGGATGAAGCACATTATAGCCAGAAGTGTAGCCTCGTGTTTGGTCTGTCAGCAGGTAAAGGCCGAACACCAAAGAGTTGCAGGTCTGTTGCAGCCTCTCCCCATTCCTGAATGGAAATGGCAACATGTGACGATGGATTTTGTGACCGGTCTACCCCGCACACCCAAGGGAAATGACGCAATTTGGGTAGTCGTTGATCGCCTGACCAAATCTGCACATTTTATTCCCTTTCGGGTTGGACAGTCAACCGAGCATTTGGCTCGAAGATACATAGAGGAGATTGTGAGGCTTCACGGAGTTCCTATTTGTATAATCTCTGATCGAGACACCAGATTCACCTCACATTTTTGGAGAAGTTTGCAGTCTAGTTTGGGGACTCATCTCAAGTTTAGTACCACATATCATCCTCAGACAGATGGGCAGTCCGAGCGAGTTATTCAGATTCTTGAGGACATGTTGAGAGCTTGCATGCTGGACTTTAAGGGATCCTGGGAAGATCACTTGCACTTGGTGGAATTTGCTTACAATAATAGTTATCAGGTAAGCATTGGAATGGCACCGTTTGCTGCTCTGTATGGAAGGAAGTGCAGATCGCCTCTAAGCTGGGACGATGTTGGGGACCGTGAAGTCTTAGGACCTGATTTGGTGGTGGAAGCGATTGATGTGGTTCGGACAGTCAGGGAGAATCTCTGTATCGCTAAGGATCGCTATAAGCATTGGGCAGATACAAAGAGGTGTCCATTGGAGTTTCAGCCAGGTGATTATGTATTCTTGAAGATCTCCCCGACACGTGGCACGATTCGATTTGGTAGACGAGGGAAGTTGAGCCCGAGATTCATTGGTCCCTTCGAGATCTTGGCTCGTGTTGGTGAAGTTGCCTATCGCCTTGTCTTACCTCCATCCATTGAAGGTGTCCATGATGTGTTCCACGTATCTCAGCTTCAGAAATATGTGGGAGACCCTAGTCACCTCATGGACTTCTCAGAGATTGAAGTGCGCCCAGACCTGGCTTACGAACAGCAACCAGTGGCCATCCTGGATCGGAGACAGAAGATACTGAAGAAGAAGGCCATTAATCTAGTAAGGGTTATGTGGCAATGAGAATCCCCTGGTGAGTCCACCTGGGAGTGCGAGGACGAGATGAGAGACAAATACCCTCACCTGTTTTTGTAAGTAACTTATCCCGGTATCAATGTCTCTTTTGTTAATCTTGAGTGCAAGATTTTGTGGAGAAGATAGTGTAGGGTAATATATAGAGAGGCCCCTGGAAATTAGAAGTAATTTCTTCTTAGACTAGAACCCTTGGACTTTGAAAGGTCGAGGACGAACTTTAGTTTAAGGAGGGTAGGATGTCATGGCCTGTTTAGCCCGATATGGCGACTGATACGGTAGTTCCCTATACACGAGTAGAGGGGGTATGAGGAGTTGGTAAGGGATGATATGGAGTGTATATGGCTAGTGGCAGTCGTGTAATTTCGTGAATAGTGTAGGGGCATTTTGGTCATTTGACAATATGGGTGGGAGTGTGTGTAGAGTAAAGGTGGGTGTGTTAAGTAATGTCATACTTGTAAATTTTGAAAGAGTGTGTTAATGTGTGAGGGGCTAGTGTGAAAAGGGATGGGTTTAGTGGCATGCTCGTAAATTTTTAGAAAGTTCAGGGGCAAAACAGTCTTTTGGCCAAAAACTGCTGTGCGTACATACTAAAGTTGTGTGTGCATAAAGTAATGGCAAACTTGTAAATACTTGAAATTTGAGGGGTAAATTTGGAAGGGTATTAGGGTCATTTTAATCTATGCATGCTTATCCTAAAGAGAATTCTAGAGCTAGATATTTTGTATAACACTTCTACATCTTTCTTTAACTTTCTTTCTAATTCTTTTCATTTTCTATTCCACTCTCTCCCATCCCTAAGCCATGGCCAAAATCCCCCTCCCTCCTCTTCATCTCTTCAAGCTTCCAAAACCCTAATTTCATCTCAAAAATTCAAGAAAACCCTAGGCTACTTCAAGGAAAAAGAAAGATAAAAGCGAGAAAATGAGAAGAGAGAAAGAAAGAGACTTCATTGAGGTAGGATTCTAATTTTGGTTTGGAAATTTTTATTTGGGATTATGAGGATGCCATGATGCAATTTTGATTGCTCATGATCTTGAATCCATGGATTATATGTGAATTAGATCAAAAAGATGATATTTTTCCTTGTTTTCCTAAACTAATTACCCTTTCCTGAAATTCAGAATTTCTGATGTGTGTTTCTTCTTCAATTTTGATCTCTGTAATTTGGTTTACTCTCTCAAAAAAAATATGTATGTGTAGATCTTGAAGTCCTACCCCAAATTCATATAAAATTTGTCATAGGTTGAGCTCAAATAGTAGGAGTAATTATTCAATGTTTGCAACATGTCTGAATTTCTGTTAAGTTGTACACTGTTTAGCAAAATGAGAATTATTATTTGCACACTCTATGGATTTTTCTGATCTTGGTCTTGTTGAAAATTAACAAGTTTATCTAAATTTTCATCGGAGTGCTCATATGCCGAAATTCTGGCTAAAACATGCTTAAAAGTGGCTTTCAATACAGGCCCCGAATTCTGTCTGAAAAACAGTATGGACATGCTGCACCAATTAATTCACAATAAATCACTTAGTCTGTTATAGAATATTGGAAGAAGTGTAACCATGGCCAATAGCCATGGTTCGTTATTTATAAAATCCATAGGGTATCCCAAGAGACACTTGGATACCAAAGGTCTACATCCCACTAAGAGTGGGAGAGTAATGGAGGGATAAGTGGTGGGGAGGCCAAAAGCCTCCCCCACTCACAACACTCCCCCTTATCCATCCATTACTTTGGTTTTAGCGTATAAGGCCAAATGGGTGGATAATTCTGGATCCTGAGTAATCATGTTTGCCTCGTTAAAACCTTAGCTGTGGAAAACCCAGTGGGAAAAACCAACATCTTAAGGGAAAAGAGTGCAACACACAAGTTACTCCCCCTCATCCGTATAAGCTTCAGGCTTGTAGGTCTTTCAGCTGTCTCATACCGATTTCTTTTACAAGTTTTACAAAAATACATTTTGGTAAAGATTTGGTAAAAAGATCAGCTAAGTTGTTGCAGGACTGGGGGCATGCTTTCAGCTGTCTCATACCGATTTCTTTTACATGTTTGCTTGGTGGCATGCTTTTAGCTCGTGTGTCCAGAAAAACTTGGGAGATATGTGCTTTGTCCTGTCACCCTTAATGTAGCCCTTTTGAAGTTGAGCAATGCACGCAGCGTTATCTTCAAACAGAACAGTAGGCTCCAAATCACCAGTCTTCAGGCCAGTGGAGTGAAGAATGTGGTGGACGACGGATCGTAGCCAATAACACTCTCTGCTTGCTTCATGGATCGCAATGAGCTCTGAATGATTGGATGACGTAGCTGTTATGGTTTGCTTTACCGATCTCCAGGAGATAGCAGTATCTCCGTAGGTAAACACAAAACCTGTCTGTGATTTTGCCGTGTGCGGATCTGAATGATAACCTGCATCGGCATAACCAATTAATTGGGGAAGGCACCTCTCTGGTAGTAAAGTCCCAGATCTATTGAACCCTGGAGGTATCGCAGAAGATGCTTTACTCCGTTCCAGTGGTGCTTTGTAGGCACTGTACTGTGTCTGGCTAGGAGATTAACTGTAAACGCTATATCGGGACGCGTACAGTTTTCCAGATATAGAAGTGCTCCAATGGCACTGAGGTAGGGTACTTCAGGACCCAGTATCTCCTCCCGCTCTTCTAGAGGCCGGAAGGGGTCCTTATGTACATCTAGTGATCTTACGACCATAGGAGTACCTAAAGGATGACATTTATCCATATGAAACTTACGTAGAAGTTTCTTTGTATAATTTGATTGGTGTAATAGGATTCCACCTCGTAGGTGTTCAATCTGTAAGCCAAGACAATACTTTGTTTTGCCTAGGTCTTTTATTTCAAAAGTATGTTTTAGGCTTTCAGATATCTCATTGATCTCTGCAGGAGATCCTATGAGATTTAAGTCATCAACATATACTGCTATGATGACGAATCCTTTTCCCGTTCTTTTGATAAAAATACACGGGCAGACTTCATTATTTGTGAATCCTTGCTGTGCAAGGAAATCACTAAGTCTATTATACCACATTTTTCCCGATTGCTTTAGACCATATAATGATCTATGCAGCCTTACAGAGAATACGTCCCGAGGTATCTCTTTCATCTCTGGGGGTAGATTAAACCCATCAGGAAGTCTTATATAGATATTTTTATCTATATCTCCATATAGATATGCAGTCACAACGTCCATGAGCTACATTTCTAGGCTTTACAGAGAAGTTAGGCTTAATAAAAATCGGAATGTGTTCGCATCCATGACCGGGGAATATGTATCTTCGTAATCAATCCCCGGTCTTTGGGAAAAACCCTGGGCTACAAGGCGTGCCTTGTAGCGAACGATCACATTATCTTCATTTCTTTTTCTTATGAAAACCCACTTATATCCCATAGGCTTTACACCTACTGGTGTTTGGACTACTGGTCCAAAGACTTTGCGTTTCAAAAGTGAGTCCAGCTATACTCTTATTGTCTCGTCCCACTTTGGCCAATCATCTCTGCGTTTACATTTCGCTAGAGATCGTGGTTCGACTTCATCGTCGTATTCAGCGACGTGAACGGAAATATCAAACGCAAAATCGTCGACGACGACTGTGCTATGTCTGTCCAGTACCTCTCCAGTACGTACAAAATTTAATGATGTTTCTCATATTGTTTCCTCTGTAGGGGAAATAAGGAGTGGAGAAGTAGCTGGTCTGAGCTTAACATCCTGTGGAGGGATAATCTTATTATCTCCAGGAATCTTCCTCTTTCGAGGAACTTTATCTTTTGAACCTGGTGGGCGTCCTCTTTTCAATTGAGGTATAGCCAATTCTGCTGCTGGTAGATTGCATCCATCTATGGGGATGTCAATCCTAGCTGGCGTGTTAGCAGCAGGAACGTGTGAACGGACAATCTTCTGGTTGTCCGTGAACTTATCGGGCAAAAGATGTACTGTATTCTGAATGTGAAGGATCTTCAGGATCTCATCTTCACACAGATTAGTACACGGATCATATAGGGACAAAGACTTCTGGTTCCAACTAATGGTCTCAGTAGCTTCAGGCTTCTTAGACTGTGTGCCTAGTTTAGGAAAAAATTACTCATCAAATTCACAGTCAGCAAAACGTGCCTTGAATGCGTCCCCCGTGAGGGGTTCAAGGTATCTGATAATAGAGGGTGAATCAAACCCAATATATATACCTAGACGACGCTGAGGACCCATTTTGGTCCCAGAGGTGGTGCTATTAGGACATATACAGCACAACCAAACACTCTCAAATGAGAGATATCCGGAGGTGCGCCATATGCAAGTTGCATCAGGGATAATGTATGACCTCCAGAGGGTCTTATCTTAATAAGTGATGCGGCATGTAAAATAGCATGCCCCCAAGCATCCACCGGCAACTGGGATTGCATAAGTAATGGACGTGCAATCCATTGGAGTCTCTTTATAAGGGACTCAGCTAATCCGTTCTGGGTGTGAACATGTGCTACTGGATGTTCAACTTCAATACCCGTTGCCCGGCAATTGTCTTCGAAGACTTGTGAAGTAAATTCACCCGCATTATCAAGATGTAGTTTCTTGATATGGTTATCGGGGAAATGAGCCTGCAACCTTATTATTTGTGCCAATAGCTTTGGAAAAGCTAGGTTGCGGGTGGACAAGAGGCACACATAAGACCATTTAGTTGATGCATCAATCAGTACCATGAAGTACCGAAATGGGCCACTTGCAGGGTGAATAGGCCCGCAAATGTCACCATGAATTCTCTCAAGGAAGCCAGGAGACTCTAACCCCACTTTCAGGAGGGAAGGTCTTGTTATTAGTTTTCCCTTGAAATAAGGGGACAAGGAAAATCACACTTATGAAGAATCTTCGGGTTCTTCAAGTTATGTCCACGAGATTCAGTGATGATGCGTCACATCATTGCTGATCCAGGGTGACCAAGTCTGTTGTACCAGAGTTGGAACTCTGGCAATGATGGGCACGTCTGGTGCTCAGTCATATTGGCTTCTATTGGTTGAATGTATGTATGGTAGAGACCCGACGGGAGTCCCTTGAATCGTTCGCAGATGGTCTTTTGGCCATCTTTTTGATGAGTCACATACAGATATTCAACTTTACTTTCATCTCTAGTTTCTACGTAAAATTTATTTAAACGAAAGTCCTTGAAACTTACGAGATTCCTATTTAATTTAGGAGAGAATAATGCATTCTTTATTTGAAGTCTTATGTTATTTGGGAGCAATATTATTGCTTCATCAGATCCTTCGATTATTTTGTACAGTCCCGAAATTGTTATAACAGGACCGTCATATATATTTATGCTATTAAAATGGCAATGTTCGTGAAGGATTGTGTGCGTCGAAGCACTGTCCACTAGGCACTCATACTTCATCTATATAAGCAAAACGAAATTTTATTTAAGTAATGTAGACTGACATTCAAAATAAAAGATCGTACGAAAACAAACTAAAGATGAAGCAACATGTAATTTTAAATGCATAGATAAAGATAGGGCTCAATCGAGTCGGTTGTCATTCTCGAAGTCTTTTGCAGTGAAAACAGTTGGCGGCTGAACAGCCACCAAGTTTGTTGCAGGCAGAGACCTCTGGCTCGCCTGATATAGTTCCTGAAGGTGGCGAGGAGTGCGACGGTTTCTGGATCAATGTCCAGTCATGCCACATCTATGGAATTTATCCTCCTAGTTCTTCTTTGGAATTGACACTTGATCAGTGTTCTTACGCCTACATGAGAAGTTTCTCTTTCCTTTATTGTTGTTGTTGGACGGGGGGTGCTGCTCCTCCTGATTGCTTCATTACACCTTTCCCTTTGTTTTTAGCCTTTTTCTTGTTTTTCCACTTCTGGGGAGAAACACGGTGGGCTTCAGGGATAGGGGCAGTACCAGCAGGACGTAAATTATGAGTAGCAAGCAGTAAATCTCTATTCTGCTCTGCCCTAAGGAGGCAAGAGATCAAATCAGAGAATTTCATGAAGTTGCGTTCATGATACTGCTACATGAGGATTGCATCTTTCTCGTGAAACGAGGTAAATGTCTTTTCCAACATGCGTTGCTCTGTCACTTCTTCACCGCACAACTTCAGGCGTGAGGTGATATTATGAAGTGCATCGTTATACTCAGCGACGGACTTATAGTCCTGAAGTCTGAGGTTTTCCCAATCATAACTGGCACGTGATAATATTACATCAATTTGATGTTTATACCTTGCCTCCAGCGCTGTCCACAGCTCCATTGGGTCCTCTACCGTAAGGTATTCGGCCTTTAAGGACCGATCTATATGTTTCCTAATATATATAATGGCTTTTGCCTTATCCACATCGGACACAGTGGTAGGAGTGCTGCTAGATGTAGCAGAAGCATCGGCTGCTGCTGGGGCCGATGAAGGAGCCAAAATTGAGCCAAGGAGGGCCATAGAACGCAAGTGGAACTTCAGGTCCACTCGCCAACTCAGGTAATTTTTTCCTGCAGCATCAAGGACCTCAAAATTGACGCTTGCCAATTTTGCCATTTATCTATGCAATTTAAAACAAGCATGAATTAATTAAGATGTAAATTCATGCTTATAGGAAAAAATAATTAAAAAGTGGGGATCGGCCAGATACCCAAAAACGTACAAAGTCCAAAGTCCGATATACAGTCCATAAAGAAAAGAAAAAAATACAATTTGGAAACCTAGAAGGGGTCCCTATCAATTAAAAATTTAACATCAGTCTTCATATCTTGGTACACCGGTCTTTGGCATTAATACATTTAATCCTCACTTACAAATTCTCTCAAAAAGATAAAAGTGCAAGGAATATAAAGGGTATCAAACCGGCCGATCCCAAAAATTACATTTTAACTTATATAAACATCCACGCAGTTTATAATATGCTACAGGCACAAAAGAAACAACCACGCATATAACTCAGGCATATATAATATGGAAAAAGAGACTATAAAATATAATGATCTCTCGGACCACGGGGAGCGGTTAGTTGAATAACGGCAGAGCGGTCGCAAGATCCTTAAGATAATTATATTTTGAAAAATCCTAATATTCCATAAATAATTAATAATGCAAGAGTGATATTTAACATAATTTTAGCAGTTTGACAAACTGGGCGTCAGGCCCTAAAACAAGAAATTAAAATAAAGTAATATTTTGATTGGGGCTGCAGGCCCATAAGTAAAATATTAATCAATTTAATAAGCAATTTTATTAACTTGGATTCTAGCCCAATAATAAAAAATATAGCCAAATTAAATTATTATTAATATTTGGACTGCAGGCCCATTTAGCAAAAATTTAATTAACATGTTAAGTTTGCAATTGGATTAACTGGGCTTCTGGCCCAATTTTGGTAGTTAAAATTAATAGTTAATCTAAATGGGGTTGCTAGCGCAAAAAACTTATTTTCATTGTTACAAATGTGCTTCAGGCCCAACAAACAGGCTATTTGATTTATTCAATTTAATAGAATATAGGCCATTAAAAAAATTTTAGGGTTGTAGGGGAAAATGAACAGACCCTAAAAATTTTTACAGATCTCACACCGATAGCCCCCTTCGTCGTTGTAATGACCGTATGTGGAAAAATACGATTTGTGTGTGTGCGTATATTAATTTTGTTGTGTGCATAGTGAATTCCTACATGGATGGCTAAGGTGAATATGATATACTTTGGATATATATGTGATTGTGTGTGGTTGGATAGTAAAGTGGTATTATTGTTAGCATGCTATTGGTGTTCATTAGCGTGCTTAGCAATTTTAGTTGGTAAGTGTGTATAATGAAATGGTGTGTTCATAATAATTGGTGATACTGGGATAATTATTACTGAAAGATCTTATTATTATTATTATTGATGCTTGGTGATGTTGTTATTATTATTGGTATTAGAATTTCTCTTATTATTAATATTGATTGATATTCTCATTTGCTAGTGTGTAGGCCTTAATTAATTTTGGTAGCCAGAGATGGGCTTGGGTTATTGTTAGTTACTGTTGATTGGGTTTTGATAGTTGGGCTAGACTATGAGATGAGAGAAGAGGGTTTCATCTAGTTGGAATGGCAAACTTGTAATACACAACCCCTTTTACATTCTTCCCCCTAATTCTTTACTTTTTCTCTTCTTTATTTTTCTCCCCAAAACAAGCCAATGCAGCCATCCCGTTTGCTTGCTGCCGAAAAACTCCACCAGGCCGAATTCTAGGGCCATGCCGAAATTCCCAAGCAAAGGAGAAGGAGAAAAGAAGAGGAAATGAGGAAAGAAAGAAGAAGGAAGAAGAGAAGTAAGCCCCAAGCCACCATTTCCATCTATTCTTTCATCCTCACCCTTACACCCAACTCCATGGCCGAAATTGGGGAAAAGTCATGGCCGAAATTTGTAGGGGAGCTGCCGAAATTGGGGGAAGATGGAGATTAGGGTTGAAGCTTGGAGGATTCTTGGGTTTTCATTTATTTGGAGAAGGATTTCATCTCATTTGGAGGAGGATTTTGGGGATTTCGAAATTAGGGCTTGGGCTTGAAGATCAATGGTGGAATTCATCAAATTGGGAGCGGATTTGAGTTTCTACACAAGGTAGGAGTCCAATCCTTACTCCTATGTTTGATTTCTTTGCATTTTAGGATAAAGTTTACAATTTTAGTAGTTTTGTTGAAATTTCTTGATATGGAGCATGCTTGGTTGAATCCATTTGATTTATTGAATTATATGATGCTATGATTTTGCCTCTTGATGTATTGGAGTGCCTTGTTTCAATAGAAATGTGTAATTGTTCTCATTTTGCGATATGGAAGATTGTTATTCAATTTTATTTGTATGGGAAAATACTAATGAGGTGAAACCGCTCTCTTTTAGGGATGTTGGAAAATTATTATTCAAGTACTCATTTAGAAATGTTGGGATGTTTATTTAGTCGGGAATGTTTCTCATTTGGAAATTGTCGTCATTTTTAACATATTGGAAGCTTAATTAAGAAGAGAGTATGCCTTGCCTTTGGGTCGCTACATCAATTTGTGAAATTAATTACTCGTGGTGCATCTTGTTGATTTTATATGACGTGTGGAACTTGATGATGCCTTAATTTAGTCTCATGATGCTCTTGATTGCCTTGTTCCCACAATTGTCTGAAATTGCTCTCTATTGAACGTTGGAAGCCTCATGATGCAATTTGACGCTTGTAACATTAATTTGGAGATGTTGTTTTCTTCTTAGTGTGTCGGAAGCCTTATTACTTAATTCCTTGGTTTGGAACATATGAACTAATTGATAATGAACAATTTTGTAAAGTTGGCGATAGATAGTTGCTACATGCACGATGCAATGGATTCTATATTATCCTTGACTGATTGGTGCCGCTAATTATGTGGAATAACTCTCATTTAGCATGTCGGAGTTATAATTGCTCGCATTTTTGTGAAAATTACCTTCTTTTGTGAAAATACTCTCTTTTATGAAATGGCACTCATTTGGTTATAATGCGTGACTGGAATTGTTCTCCTTTGTTTCATTATTTAAATGGAATGGCCCTCATTTGGAATTTGGGGCATTATCCTCCCATTTGTCTTGTTTCATAATTTATATAAATTGCTCTCCATGGAAAGTTGAAAACATTATTATTGAATTTCTCTTTTAAGAAAATGAGCATCATGTGAAAAGGACTTGTGATGTGAAAATGGCTAAATGTGTTGTGGGATTCATGTGCAATAAGGAATGCGCGAAATGATGTGATTAGGACACGAGGTGGAGTGCACGGGTATGGACAAAGTACCGCGGTAGGAGGCGGGTGAATACGCCGTTGGCCACCTCTTGATCCATTAGGTGGCTCCACGTTGATAACAGAGTAGAATTATTCGCACGTGCACACGGGCTCACTCATGGGATCCACATTGCATTGCATTGCATCGCATTGCTTGTGATTCATGTGCATCATAGCATCATTGAGCATTTGTGTGATTGGGGTGATATATATGTGTGAATGTTGCTTTGTGAGAATGAATGTTGCCATGAATGCATTGTAGTGACCCTGTGCTATGAGGAACAAACACTAGAGGGGGGTGAATAGTGTTTTATAGAATTATAAGGAATTTACGCCAAATAAAACCCTAATTAACCAACAAATGCGGAATGTAAGAAATGATCAACAACACAAAGAACAATGCAATGCTAACATGCAATCTACCCTGGTTCGGTGCCACCCAAGTCTCCCCGATTTGTTCCCGGTGCCCTAATCCAACAACACCCGGATCCCCTCCGGATACTCTAGCAAACCGCTAGAGATTTCCTTTATCCCACTTGCGGAAACCCCACAAGTGCAATCAACCTACAATCGATGTCCGTGTATCCCACAACCCGGGAACATGCAAAGACCTTAATCCCACAACCTGGGACTAAGCACACTCTCACAAACCGAGAGTAAAATAGAAATCTTGACTCCCATAACTTGGGATCAAACCAACCCTCTCAACAACCGAGAGTAAAACTGAATAATCAAATCAAATATGAAATGTAAAGTTCTTACCACAAAATCCTATGCCTTGAGAAATACTTACCAATATAGGGCAAGAATGGATTTTGAGGAAGAAGATAGCACCAAACCCTAGCTCCACCAAGATGGGTAGCAATAGATGGCTAGGGTGAAGTTGGTGACTTGATTCAAGCTCTTAGCTTGAGTAGCTCACAAAGAATAATAATCTCTCTTGAGAAATTAGGGCTCAAAGAGTAAGGGAGAGATTCTTGTGAGATGAGAGAGCTTAGAAATGGAGTTGAATGGCTCTTCTCAAAGATGTGAAAATGTCTCTAATATCAGCCTTGGATTACTGGTTTGAAGCACTCAAACTTATATAAAGAAGAGAGAAAACGGTCACAAAAATCGTGGCATTAAATGCCCCAACGGCTCTATTTCTGAAGCACTTAATCGGTCTAAGAAGGATCACTGACCGATTAGTTTTGCAACTAGTCGGTCGGTGAACCTTCTTGGACCGACTAGAATGAAGACAGCAAAGATGTCGAAATCCAGAAGACGAAGAACTAGTCGGTCTAAGAAGAAACATCAACCGACTAGTTGTCAACTAGTCGGTCGGTGAACCTTCTTGGACCGACTAAGAAGTTGACAGCAAAGATAGTGAAATCCAGAAGACGAAGAACTAGTCGGTCTAAGAAGAAACATCAACCGACTAGTTTGACAACTAGTCGGTCGGTGAACCTTCTTAGACCGACTAAGAAGTTGACAGCAAAGAAGTCGAATTTCATTAGGAGAACTAGTCGGTCTGAGAAGGATTCCCAACCGACTAGTTGGACAACTAGTCGGTCGGTGAACCTTATTGAACCGACTAATAGGTCAACAAATAGGCTTGAATATGTTAGGATAACTAGTCGGTCTAAGAAGGATTTCCAACCGACTAGATCGTCATCTAGTCGGTCGGTGAACCTTCTTGGACCGACTAATTAGTCAACAATGAATGGGCTGAAACAAGCAAGGATGGCTAGTCGGTTCAAGAAGGATTTCCAACCGATTAGATCGTCATCTAGTCGGTTGGTTCTTCTACTTGAACCAACTAAGATGAATACGAAGCCGTGAAAATAAGCGATAAGCTTCGGGAAACATTCTAATGGCTTCTAAGGCAATCCTAGAGATAAGATATGATAGAATGAAGATTTCTAGGCAAGTACTACTCAAGGCTTAACATTCTACTAAATCGAAGCTAGAAGACATAAAAGTAAACACGACAAACCGTCTTCAAAGCTTCAACATGAAGATTCTGAATCCCTCGACTTCAATAATACTCCTTGAGCTTCAACGAAGCTTCAGGCACAATGATCACGCGTTCTGAGGAAGTCTTGGGACGTCGCTTGAGATGAACAAAGTACTTTGGCGACGATCTCCATAATTCTTCAAGGTCTTGAGTCTTTTAGTTGAATGACTTGAAAATCTCCAACGTCATAGTCTTCGAAGCTTTTGACTCAACCATTCCTATCTTCTCTTTGGATTGAATCTCCATTCATTTGTTGATGACATTGGCTTGAGGTTTAAGGTAGCCTTTGAGTTCTTCAAGCCAATGCTTCACCTTTGTTGATCTACCAAGTCCTCCACTTGAATCAACACGTGTAATCACTTTTGATCTTCTTGAATCTAATTGGTGACTTTTTAGCTAACTGTAAACACATGAGTTAGTCAAAATGATTTGTGTTTGATCATCATCAAAATCAAGGTGGAGAGTCCAATACTCAACATGCATCATATGTTGAAATGGTTGTATATTGGAAGTGGGGTTTTGGGTGGTTGCTAGAAGATGAAGTTGGGTTGGAGTTGTGTTTCCTTCTCTTGAAGTAAAATGTTGTTGTGGATGTTATGTTGTTGTTGATGACGTTGTCGTAGTGGTTGTTGATGTTAGTGTTATTGTTGGCATTTAATGTCTCAACTTAAGACCGAGATAACATTATTCACTCCTCTATTAACCAAAGCTAACTCCTTACTAGGTGATCTGGAATGTTAAGTTACTAGTAGCCTTAATTGTTGAGAAATTGTTGTTTTACTTAAGATCATAAGGCAAGCTTCCATCCTTCTTAATTCCATGTTGTAGTTGCGTTAAGATGATGTCTTTAAGGGCCTTACTAATTAAAGTTGGCATCTTTAGTACTTAGTGATGTTAAGATTGTCCTTGCTAAATTATTGATGATTGTGTTCAAGTAGTTAATTTGATGGAGAACCCATGTGTGAGTTGGCACCCTTGCATAGTTAGTCCCTTCCATTGGCTAAATTCAATGAGAACATGGAAAACCTCATTGAATGATATGCACATTGCCCTCTTTTACATGTAAGTGGTGATTCTTACCAAAATTGATGCACTGGTGCCATGCTATAGTTAGTCATTTTTCTAGGATTATGTTCAAGTTACTAACTTCATGGCAAATTGTGTTAATGAGAGTAGGGTTACGTACTATCCATTTTATGTGAAAGAATGGTTGTTAATTCAACTTGTCCTTGAGTTTGTTGGAATATGAGTTTTGTTGGATTCTGTTGGAAAATTTGTGAAGCCAGTGAATAAGATGTTGAATGTTGCATTTTTTTACATCAAAAATCTTAAAGTGGGTATGTTGGTTTATAATTTTAATGCATGCCTTCTCCTCCAAGGCACTTCTCTTGTGATTCTTGATCATTGTTATATTTTTCTTATGAATAAGCATGTTTCTTGTAAATATTATATATGTTGTATTCAAAAAAGTTTGGAAAATACAAGAGAAACTCTGCCGAAATTTTTATAAGCTTTTTCATAAAATCTAAAGTATTAGAAACTTAAGCTAGGAAAGCTACACAAATCCTACTTGATATTTCTCTCACCTTTTCCATGTTTAAAGGAAAATGTAGTCATCCAAATTATAAATGAAGAGATAGTTCTTTCCTTAAGTACATTGGCCCAACCATGCAAAGAATGGAACCTCTCTTGGTATTCTTATTTAAAGTTAGTATTCTGTGGAAACCTATGTGTAGCATGATTACATCATTACCCACCTATGCTAGATGTTCATTTATTTTATTTTGTCAAGAATTAATTCCCTCCTTGGAAGGTAGGCTACATTTACTAATGCGTGACAATGTTTCCCCTTTAACCAACAGGCTGGTTACTAGAGTTCTTATGAGTGGTTAAGGAATGCTCTAATTTGCTAAGAAGGCTAATGGCCTAAAGCTCGGAATATATGTTGTAGTCCATATGTTGCAACGATAAGTTCAGGTTCTTAATACTGCAGTTCACCCTTTATATGTCGTACTCACCTTGTTTTGCAGGCTATCCTCTTGCCGCAGGTACATGTTTGTTAATGACACCATTTACATTTTCGTATACCTTTTTCGTGTCATGCCATGAGTTAGTTTCCAGTTTGTTACTTAGGGCATTGCATTTTTGTGCACCATGTGAGTTGGGTTTGGACATCCTACTGGGTCACGCGGTGACGTGTCCCGTTGATATTTTTTAGGTGTAGGGCAGTTGGAGGTTCTGGGAGTTGGAGGCCCACCAATCCAGTGGTTGGAGCAGGTTGGGGTTGAGGATTTTTAGAGAGTGAGAGAGTTTGGGCGGTGTTATTGTACTCTAGCAATTCGTGGGATCATGTTGTATATATGAGATATGTATTAATGATGCTTACTTGGAGAGTTGTGTGTCTTTGTGTTTTGTGTTTTGTGTATCAGTGGTTTATTTATATTTCCAGGTTGAGCTGTTGTCCCTTTGTGTTTGTGTTAGTTGTCTGGAATGCTACAGGTTCTATCCAGCAGTGCGCAGTGGGCCTGCCTGTGTTTTGAAATTTTGCTTTTTCTTGGGAATACCTGCTATGGATTCGTACTTATCGGGTATCCGGGGGAGCGTGGTGTTACAGTCGTGGAATAGCCCCCCCTTCTCAGGGGGCGGCTACGCAGCAACAGCCCCCTCCCCTGCCGTCTGGGGGGAACGATTATAGAGGCGCAACAGAGCCCCCCCACCGGGGGGGATGACGGCTAATGCCCCCCGGAGGGGGCGGCACGGCACAGCCCCCCCTTCGGGGGGAGGGCGGTGCAGCAGAGGCCACCCCCCACCGGGGGGATGATAGGAACCCCCCCGTCGTCGTCGGGGGGGGGGGGGGGGGGCGAAGGCCGAAGACCCCCCCTACGGGGGTGTCGCGGGAACCCCCCCGCCGTCGGCAGGGGGCTGCGAGCAGAAGACCCCCCTTCGGGGGGTGTCGCAGGAGACCCCCCACATCGTCGGTTGGGGGGGGCTGCGGGCAGAAGACCCCCCCTTCGGGGGGGGGGATTGGTAGCGAACGGAGACCCCCCTGCGGGGTGAGGCACCAGAGGCCCCCCTGTGAGGGAGGGGGGTGGCGATCGGGAACCCCCCCCGCCGCGCGGGGGGGGTGGGGGTGCGGGGGGTTTTTTGATATATTTTACAGTTTATATATATATATATATAATATTGATGTTTATCAAGAGGAAGTAAATTTATACAATCCTCAAGGAAAAGCTATGTAAAATCATAGCTATCAATATATTGTAATATTCTACGGGTTCAAAAGAGTTTACCTCTAGATCAAGGATCTAGAGACGATTGTAAAAAGAGAAGATCTATAGAAAGCAAAATCCACGCTCCTAATACACCAAAAAGGATCACCGCAACGGATCGCCGCAACGGTACGCCACAACAATAGATTCTTTCGTGCGTTTAGGGGTTTGATTTGTGAGGGGAGACGGGATGAAGAGCTCAAGAGATGAGAGCTTTACGTGCTGATAATGTGTTATAGAATTTTGGAAGAAGTGTAACCATGGCCAATAGCCATGGTTCTTTATTTATAAAATCCGTAGGGTATCCCAAGCGACACTTGGATACCAAAGGTCTCCATCCCACTAAGATTGGGGGAGTAATGGAGGGATAAGTGGTGGGGAGGCCAAAAGCCTCCCCCACTCACACCACAGTCCACATTTTTGCATGAAATTTTATGGGTGAACTCAGAACTATTATATCTTCAACCTTCATTCAGTGATTTTTGTCAAATTCACAATAAACATTGGTTAAAAATGCTGACTTTCTAGCTGTTCTTGCAATTTCAGCATGTAGGATTGTGTTGGGTGAAGTTGGATTTATGTGATAATGTTAATTTTCCACTCCAAAATTCATGAATGATATTGATGCATGTATGTAAGTTTGGTTATGCTATTTGTTACTAAATTTGATGGTGTGACACTTTTCATTTACATGGCAAATGCCATATGTTTGTTAAAATGCCCAAATGAATTTGAAATTGGAGAAACTTGGAAAATGGCCATTAAAAATGTTGTGTCATGTATTGCATTTGTAAACGTGTGTATGGCCATTGAACATCATGACACATGACACGTTAACTGGGATGTCTCAATCTGCTCTAAGGCGGGTGAACATCATAGTATTGGGATGTGAAAAGTTTGGGTATAACTTAACTATAAGGGGCTGGACTGAGAAGTTGGGGAAAGTGACATGTGATATGTGATACGTATTCCCACTCGCCTTTACCGGGAGTGGAGGGGACATACGGAGGTGTTGGATCTGGATCGTAGCCTAGAGGGGGGGTGAATAGGCTAATAAAAATATTCGTGCAACCCACGAACAATCCCACGCAGTTATAGGCACAGACAGGGCAATAAAAGAGCAATCACAGAACACACACAGATATACCCTGGTTCGGTCGTCCCCACGACCTACTCCAGCCCCCGAAAGCAACTACTAGATAGATATGTAATCAAGTACAGCTACAATGAGTCAAGATCCCAAATCTACTCTCACCTAGCTCGTACGCACACCACGTGCCCTACACTATCAATCTAGTCAGATGCTCTCCCTCCGTGACGACTCCCAAGTCGTCAGGTCCCCAAAAGTAACACAAACAGGTAAAGTTTCCCCTACGAAGAACTAACACAAATACTACACAATATAATAAACAAGAGAGTTTAGAATGCTCAGATTGTGTAGCGGTGTCGTCTTCGTCAATCAGCGCATGGTCAGATCAATCTGACAAGTAGTAGTCTCCGATGTCCCCTCAATAGTCCGGCTCCTCTCTCGATGAAACTTGTGCCTTCCACCAAAACGTTGAAACTTGCGACACCCAACCTCCTTTCTTTTTGCTAGGCCGGCTCTGGGCAAAGTTTTCCCTTTTTGATTGGCTCTCTCTTTTTGGCCGCAACTTGGAGCTCGGGTCCTTGCAAAAAAAACGGCAGCACTTGAACAAATTAGCCTCAAGAACAACTTGCGGCAGCCTTGGCTATCTTTGATTAAAGGGACTCCTTGCAAACTTTTGGTTCTGTTGTATATTCATAGATCAAAGCTTGTGTTCTTGTTTGTAGCAGGGACAGGGAGTCAAACAATTCGGCTTCAATCTCAATTGAATGGCCGGCCTCTTTTTCTTTTCACCTGTGAATAATTGCACTCACACAAAAAAATCTTTGATTGACCAAAAGAAAAACTTAACAGGAGACTCTGTGAGATTCAAGCATGCAGCACTAAAAACAATTATGGCCGGTTTATCAAATACCCTCAAGCAAAGTTGTGTTTAAAAAACACAAATCAAAGATCCATTCGTAAGAGAGATTACCCAGCAAAAACAAAGTGCAGCTGTGCCCAACAAAAACAAAAAAAACTTTCGAAATCAATTCCTGCCGGCCCCCATGAAACAAAGTGCACACAAAAAAAATAGACTCTTGAAATCCAATGCACAGATAGAGAGAGAGAGAGAGGTATTAAATAAAATCCCTTTTTTTGATACCCAAGCACAGGCTGGCTGCTCAAAAAATTCATGCGGCCACCTCTTGATAGTCAGCAAGTGCGGCTGTCTCTCTAGAATGCCAAAAGCTTTTAGAAATTTCGGCTCCCTAATGAATGACCAGGGTTGGGATCTCAGCCTTTTTTGGAATTTCTCGATGCTAGGGGATTTGCGGCTAAGAGAGATGCTCTTGGCAATTTTTTAAGGGTGCTGCACTTAGGGTTGTAGGGAAGGGGTTTTTTTTTAAGGCCTGGGTTTTTTTTTGTTTACCACAAAAAAAATGAATTACGTGGCTCTGTGTTTGAATGAAGGCCGGCCATTTGAATGGAGGGCCTCTGTGTTTACCACAAAAAAAAATGAAGGCCGGCCATTTGAAATAATACAACCGGCCTGTGTAGTGATCTTGGAAATAATTGTTGTGTAGTGATCACCTGGGCTTTGAAAATGAAGAGCATATCAGGGCTTTGAAATACACACAGGGCTTGATTTTTTTTTGAATAAATAAATGGGGGCTTTTGAATTAATAGAATTTGTTTCGGCCTGTGGGGAAATATAAGCCTAATTCAATGCACTTATTTTTCAGCACAATGATCAAGCATATATATGTACTTATATAAGTATATAATAAAACTTGGTACTTCCCTGTTCTCCTTTGCACATTGATCAAGTCCCTCCGTGAATTAATCATACGTTCATCGTTCCTGAAACACTCAATACACATATTAAAATTGTTCACATACGTTTGTTATCATCAAACACGAAGTTCACAGATCGTTGCTACCAACAATCTCCCCCTTTTGATGATGACAAACTACGTATAAGATTTGCACAATAAAGTTTCAAAGTAGTGTGTGTGAAAGTGTGACGATAGAGGATAGCATGCAATGAGATATAATGATGTGCAAAGTTAACAATATGCATGCTCCCCCTATTTTAGTGATTCCCCCCAATATTCATTAATGCTCCCCCTTAATCAAACAATTCACGAGCATTAATATATCAAATCTTTCCCAAATTTCTCCCCCTTTGTTTTCATCAAAAGTCGAAGCACGAAGTCAAAAATATATACCATGCAAAAAGAGAGTATTATTTACCATTACCAACAATTGCATGAATACATTCATATAATAATCAAGTCAAAATCCAATGAAATGAAACAACGAAGAATTCAACACCAACGTGTACGTGTGATGAATAAAATTGAAGCACATAGGGAGAATCATTAAGAAAGTCAACCGGAACCAATCCACATTTTCCAAATAACATTCTATCACCTAGGATTGATTTTTCCCACCTCATTAAAAATGAGTTCAAGGTACCACACCCCAAAACATAGCCTATAAGGACTCTTAGATGTGGGGTTGGCATTGCTTGACGAGTAAATACACCAACGCTAAAGTTTACCCATAAAGCTTATGTTGGATACTCGTGGGTAATACCGTTGCCAAGGATTGTATCCATTTTCCATACGGAGCAATTATCTTTTGTTTTCACATTTTTTTTCTAAAATACTTATACCAAAAATTTCTTTTGCTCAATTTTTATCCATGGCAAGGTATATCATATCCCTTAGATATTCAGTTAACTTTTCCTCCTACATTCACATTCCATACTTCATAAACAATATCTCCAAATGTGCAACAATAGTAATTCATGTGGAAGTGAAGTAGGTGGTGTAGAAATCAAGCTATTCTCAGTCATTGGACATGCCATTAATATTTAGAAAGATAAACATACGCATGTAGCAAAAGTAATAATACACCAATTTCTGCATAGATATGAAAATCATCCGTGCATACTTCAATAATGAATCAAAGAGAAAAGATACACATTTAAGCACCAATTTTTTTTAGCTTTTCAGTTTTTCAGTTTTTTTTTAAATGCATGAAGTACTAAAGCAAACATGAGATGCAATCACACAAACAAAAAAATCATGCACACATAACAATGCAACTACTAGCACACAAACAAAGAAGAGTCATGCACACAACAAAAAAAAACTATGAAGATATTCATTAAGTTCAAAGAATGAGATATACCTTCGCGTCGCCGTTTGACTAAGGAGCTAAAAAGTAATGAGGCATTCAATTTATCGCTCCTCGTCAAATTTCCATCCACCTACAAAAGAGGTGTCATGTGTGACCTTGGAATCCAGCAAGGTCCACTCACGTTATTCATCAAAGATTTAGGAACCCATATTTGTTTGAACTTAATATTTTTGTTCCTATATTTGCAATGATATGAAGTATGACCAACGCATCCACAAGTAAAGCACTTGGCATGAAAATTTCCAACCTTTGTTGATTCAATGTGAACTTTTCTATATTTTGATTTTTCAACATCTTTAAGACCATATCCTAGTCCTCGCCTATTATTGCCATAAATTTGATTTCCAAGAATAATGTCCAAATTTTGTTTTCCAATGGAAAATCTCTTTAATGAGAATTCTAGGGTGGTGACTTTGGATTTCAAATGATCATTTTCGTTCACAAGCAAAGTGCATTTACTAATGAAAGCTTGATTGTTTTCCTCTTCTTTCTTTTCAAAATCACTCATTTTCTCTTTAAGTTCAAGATTTAGCATGTTAATCTTTTCAGAATGCAATTCATTTTCAACTTCAAGCTTTGTCTTATCTAGTTTATACATGCTAATATCCTTTAATAGAGAGGGACATGAAAGACAGTCAGTTTTTTCAGACAAGCTAGCTTTCTCTTTTTCTAACATAGTAATGGTAGATTTGCATGCAACAAGCTCTTCTTTAATGTTTTTCATTTCTATAGACATGTCATACTCAGTTTGTTGCATATCAAAGTTATCATTCCTATAACATTCCACATCAGCTTCTAGCTCATCAATTCTATGTTGCATTCCTTTACAGATTTCTAAAAATTCAGCTTTAGTGGGAGATTCTACCTCATTGTGTTTGGCCATTAATGCCATGCAGGAGTGCACTTCATGTTCATCCTCCTCATCCTCAGCTTCGCTATCCATATCCCATGTAAGCACTTTCGTTTTTCCTTTTGCAACTTGAGCTGTGTGTTGTTGTGGGCAATCTTTTATGTGGTGCCCTTTCTTCCTGCATTTAAAACATTCACTTCTATTAATAGCTTTCTGATCATAGGAATTTCTACCAAAATTAGAATTATTAGAACGAATGAACCTTTTTCCCATCTCAGCTCTTCCTTGATCAGTCTGAATGTATCTCCTGAAATTTCTGACCATTAAAGCTTGCTCTTCATCAAGATCGTCGTCGTTAGCTTGAAGAGCTAATGGTGTGGAAGCTTTGGTCTTCTCTTCAGGTTTCTCTCTGGCTTCTATACTCTGCAACTCAAGCTCGTGTGACATTAGGTTGCCTTTCAAGTCCTCCACTTTCATTGTTGACAAGTCCTTAGCTTCTTGAATAGCGGTGACTTTAGGCCTGAACGAGCTTGGTAGCGCCCTTAAGATCTTTCGTACCTGTTCATGGCTAGAGTATGACTTACCGAGGGAACTGGATTTGTAGACAATGTCCGTGAACCTCGCAAACATGTCTTTAACTGATTCTGTTGGTAGCATGCGGAAGCTCTCATATTCAGTGCTCAGCAACGCAAGTCTGGATTCCTTTACTTGCGATGTTCCCTCGTGTGTCACCTCCAGAGTATGCCAGATTTCCTGTGCAGTTAGACAATGTGAGATATGATTAAATTCAGATTTATCAAGAGAGCATATAAGCGCATTCATAGCTTTACCATTAAGAGTATAAAGTTTCTTATCAGCTAAATCCCACTTGTCTTTAGGCTTAATCATAACAGTGTCTTCAATTTTAATAGTGGGTAGACTATAACCATTTTCAACAATATCCCACACATCATAATCTACAGACACTAGATAGATTTTCATCCTAGCCTTCCAATATGCAAAGTCTACACCGTTAAACTTAGGGGGACGGGCTATAGACTGACCTTCAGCAAAAGCACAATCAGATATATTCATGGTCATTTAAAAATCTAGGCTAGATCCTCTAAACTGGCTTTGATACCACTTGTTGGATCTGGATCGTAGCCTAGAGGGGGGGTGAATAGGCTAATAAAAATATTCGTGCAACCCACGAACAATCCCACGCAGTTATAGGCACAGACAGGGCAATAAAAGAGCAATCACAGAACACACACAGATATACCTGTTGAATATTGGACTCCCCGGATTTGGTTTTGGATGATGAGCAAACATAAATAATTCATGAACTAACAATCTGTGAGCGCAGTATTGGAGATCGTCGCCAATTTCACGAGAATATTCAAAGCGACATCTCAACACTTCCAAAAGCTCGTATTCAAGCCTAAAGCTTCGTTGAAGCTCTTACAACGCTTTGGAAGTAATGAAGATTCAATCGAAGCTCTCAAAGACCGTTTATTAAGGTTTTATTTATAGTCTTTTAGTTTCGATTGATAGAATGTTAAGCCTTGAGTATATCTTACGTTTCTATCTTCATTTCGCTTATTTCGTAGCTCTAGGATTCTTGCACAAGTTCACTCTATCTTCCTCGAAGCGTCGCGCTTCGATTCGGCCTTTATTGTGCATGTTAGTTGGTACAAGAACAAGTACTGACCGACTAGATGGAGATCTAGTCGGTCGGCCACTGTTCTTGGACCGACTAGTTTCTGTCAGTTAAATCTTTGTTCTTTACTGTTTACAGTTAGTCGGTCTACGTTGACTCACCGACCGACTAGTTTGTGAACTAGTCGGTCAGTGATGCTTCTTTGACCGACTAGTTATGATTTTCTGTTCATGCCAAATTTCTCCTAAGCTACTGTTTACTGTTAGTCGGTCTAAGAACGTTTGATGACCGACTAGTTGACAATCTAGTCGGTCAACTTTTGTTCTTGGACCGACTAAGTCAACTTACCTTCAGACTATGTTGTTTTGCCTCTTAGTCGGTCAGAAAGTGTTCTTGAACCGACTAGTTTTCTAGGTCTGAAATTCTATCTCTTCTCAGATCTGCTCTTAGTCGGTCCATGCTTTGTGACTGACCGACTAGTTGATGAACTAGTCGGTCAGTGTATGTTCTTTGACCGACTAATTCTCACAGATTTCTTTCCGTTGGAGATTGACCTAACTTATGTTTTTGGGTTCCTATAAATACGAACCTAGGTCATTTCTATCTTCAATAGAGCTGCCATTAAGAGATTCATTGAGTTCTAAAGAGATAGCTATTCTCCCTCAAATCTAAAGCTCTCTTCCTCACAAGAAACCCATTCTCTCTCATTTCTAGATCTAGAGAGAAGCTTGTTCTTGGTGAGCTCTTCAAGCTATTGCTTGATCCAAGTCTCCAACTCTTCCCTAGGCACCCATTGCTGCTCATTTCCTTGGTGCTAGGGCTTGGTGACTTCATCTTCCTCAAATCCTTCATTCCACCTATTGGGTAAGAAAAACTCAAGGTATAGGATTTTGTGGTAAGAGTATTTATTTCATATAAACTCTTTATATTGCTTATTGGCTCTCTCGGTTGTGAGAGAAGTTTGTGATCCCGGGTTGTGGGATTCACTTTGCTATTGCTTGTATGATTTGATCTTGTGAAGGTTTTTCACAAGATATTCATAGTGGAAATCTTGAGTTAGGGTTTCTAACTCAAGTATCCGGAGGGGATCCGGGTGGTTGGGACGTAGGATCACCGGGAACAAGTCGGGGAGACTTGGGTGGATCCGAACCCATTAACTTCGTTTGTTAGCATTGTTAATTTCATTGTTGTCATTCAATTTAAGCTTCCGCAAATTGATTTGGTAGTTGTGTGCAATTTAATTTGGAATTATACGCCTTATTATTTTAAAGTACTATTCACCCCCCCTCTAGTACTTGTGCAGTAGCTGGTAGGGCATTACATTTGGTATCAGAGCCAGATACTCAGCTATGTCTGCCAACGACAACAAGACCGTGCGTCCACCTTCCAACTATGACACCTTCAGGAACCGTGAAGGAGCATCTTCCGTGATGGAAGGACATTCCTCTACAAGGCCTCCATTCTTCAACGGTACCAACTACGGGTACTGGAAGTGTCGGATGGAAACCTTCCTCCGAAGTGCATCTTTATGGAGAACTACAATGAAGGAGTATATTGAACCCGAAGAAGAAGATTTTGAGAAATGGACTACCGCGGAGGTCGCCGCGGAGGTAAGCAATGCCAAGGCAATGAACGCCTTGCAATGTGCATTGGAGCCCGAGGATTTCAATAAGATATGCACATGTAAGAGTGCATATCAAATTTGGAACTCCATCCTCATTCTACATGAAGGGACGAGTAGGGTAAGAGACTCTTAACTCGTAGTCGTAACCAAAGATTACGAAATGTTTCATATGCAACAGGGCGAGAAGATGAAAGAATACTACGCTCATTTCGTTGACATAATAAACGAGTTAGAGGCCCTCGGCAAGATCTACACTCAAAAGGAGAAGTGCTTAAAGCTTATTGAAGGACTTCCCTCTTCTTGGGAAAAACGTACCTTCGCCATTGAGGAAGGTAATGACATGGACAAATATACCGTAGTTCAACTAATGGGTACCTTGATGTCATACGAGGTACGCAAAGATAGCAAGGTGAAGCTACAAGAAAAGATGAAGTCATATTTGAACCTAGATGCGCCTAAGAAAAAGGCGATTGCATTCAAGGCGGCTTCATCCACCTCTACCGATGATGAAGAATCGGAAAACGAGTTGGACTTGGAATCCATGGCACTCATGGCCAAGAAGTTCAACCGTTTCTTCCGAAAGGGTAACTTCAAACAAAAATCTAAGTTTACTTCTACTAACGCCTCTCCACCTTTGTGCTTTAAATGCAATAAGCCAGGACACATCAAAGCGGATTGTCCTCAAAACAAGCAAAAGGAGAAGTGGAAGGCACCAAAGTATGACAAGTCCAAGAAGTACACGAAAGGAAACAAGAAGGGACTTGTCGGAGCTACCTTCACCGACTCCGAGGATTCCTCAAGCGGAGAGTCGGACGATGAGCAAGTGGAGCAAGCGCACATGTGCTTCATGGCAAGAGAGGAGAACGATCAAGGATCCTCCTCTTCCGATGATAGTGATAAAGAAAGCGATGAGGTAACGATGGATGATCTTAGGGATGCTAACACTCAACTTTGGTCAAAATATACTAAGTTAGTAAATAGATATACTAAGGTAAAAGATGACCTAGCTAGCATTCAAACATCGCCTAAGACTATCATCACCAACAACGACACCGTTGTTGAAGAGTTAAGAAATGAGATTGTGAATCTCAAATCTAAACTTGAACATGCTAGCATTGAGGATGCGGAAGAACATGAGATAGCGGATTTAACTTCTCAAAACTCGAATTTGAGTATTGAGAACGAGAATCTTAAATCTCGTGTTTATGTGCTCACTTCGCAAATATCCACTTTGGATACCTCTTTGCGTTCTCTCAAAGAGAAATATGAGAACACATTGGGCCGAATCAACGAATTCAACAAAGGTAAGGGCCATTTGGATAATATCCTAAAAGATTTACTTCCGGCCAAACACCACATTGGCTTGGGGTATATGATGGGAAATTCATCCAAGTCGGTCACTACTTTTGTTAGGCCAACTTCCGAAGCCTCAACGAGTGGGAGCAAACACTCTATTGGTAGTTCATCTACCAATGGTGCTTCCACCTCGTCCACACCCTCTTTCGGAAAGAAACCCACTTTGGGTGGACCTCCAAAGAAGGGGCATGCTTACATGTACACCAATACCATGCCACGTAGGAACACACGTCCTACTCCACCGTCTCACACATATGATGATTTTTATGCAACACATTCTCGGGCACGTGCACACCAAGTGAGACACCCTCACGCACGTGTTTCCACACATGCATATGTACACCCACCTCATCATATGAATAATTCTCGTCGTGCACCATTCCATCATGTCCCGTATGCCTATCCACTACATGCATCACGTAGAAATCAACGTAGCATGCATGCACCCAATAGGATGATGGCTCCCAAAATTTTCACTATTTGGAGCCCAAAGGACACAAGCATGGACGAAAAACAAATATATATGAATGCTTATTTTTCGGATGTTGTGCATAGTAAGAATTATGTGGGGAAGTCTAAGTCCACTTGGACTTGGCTTCCAAAGGTCTAATCCCTTGGACCCAATGACCTTGGGTACCATGATATGAACTTATCTATCTTTAGGTACTCAAGGAAAAGAAAAAGGAAAGGAGCAACGAATTTAAATTTAGCTCCAAAGGGAACTGGATACTCGATAGCGGGTGTTCCAAACACATGACGGGTGACGCTCGTTTGCTCTCCGGAGTGGTTCCCATTGCGAATGGAAACCGCGTCGTATTTGGAGGCAACGAGAGCGGAACCATCATAGGTGTTGGTAAAGTCGGTAACTCTTCTAAACCATTAATTAGTGATGTTTATCTTGTTAGTGGTTTAAATCATAATCTTATTTCAATAAGTCAACTTTGTGACAAAGGTTACAAAGTTAGCTTTGCGAAAGGATTGTGTCATATTTTGAGAAAGGATAATGAAAAATTATTATTTTCCGGAACTCGTCGTAAAGACATTTATATTTTGGATCTTCCTAAGTCATATGAACAATGTCTCGTTGCCAACACAAGTGAACAACACTTATGGCATCGACGCTTTGGACATGTGAACTTTGGAACACTATATAAGCTTTCAAAATTGAATTCTATTAAAGGTTTTCCGAAGCTTGTTTTCGAAAAGAAAAGTTTTTGCGATTGTTGTCAACGCGGCAAGCTTCCTAAATCTTCATTTAAACCTAAGAAAAGCATCTCTACTAAAAGGCCACTAGAGCTATTACATCTAGATTTATTTGGGCCAACTAGAGTAGCTTCCTTAGGAAATGCAAGGTATGGACTTGTCATCGTAGATGACTATTCAAGATTTACTTGGGTATTTTCATTGTGTAATAAAAATGAAGCTTTTGAAAACTTCACAATTTTTGTTAAGAAAGTACAAAATCTCTTAGGAACCACCATTGTCACTATTCGTAGTGATCATGGAGGTGAATTTGAGAATGAGTCTTTTGAGACATTTTGTGATGAAGTTGGTATTACTCACACCTTCTCTTTCCCTCGTGCACCTCCTCAAAATGGTGTAGTTGAGAGAAAGAATAGGACGCTAGTGGAGTGTGCTCGCACTATGCTTGATGATAGCCAACTTGGCCATCAATTTTGGGCGGAAGCGGTACACACCGCTTGTTATGTGTTTAATAGAATACTTTTGAGACCCGGCACTAAACAAACTTGTTATGAATTGTTGTTTGGTAGGTTGCCTCAAGTCAAACATTTTCGTGTTTTTGGTTCGAAATGTTTTATTAAGAACACATATGGTAGTTTGGACAAATTCGATCCAAGATCCGATGAGGGGATTTTTGTCGGATATTCTACGCGTAGCAAAGCCTACCGGATATTCAACAAACGAACCTCAACGATCGAGGAATCGCTTCATGTCTCATTTAATGAAGGATTTGTTCCAACTAGAATTTCAAATGATAACGATTCTTTGGATGTTTTATGTGATTCATTTGATAATTCTAAGTCTAATGATTCTATTGATTCTATTGAGACTAACCCAACTAATGAAGTTGTTGAGAATGTTCCTAGTGATCAAGGTATTCCCAAACGGCTTCATACCGTTCGTGACCATCCCCATGAGCAAGTCATTGGCAATATTCAAGATAGTGTCAAGACAAGATCGCAAGTCCACCACTTCGCAAATTGTGCCTTTGCATCATCAATAGAGCCAAAGAATATTAATGAAGCATGCGAAGATAGCGCTTGGATCTTAGCCATGGAGGAGGAGCTCATTCAATTCGAAAGAAATGAGGTTTGGGAGCTTGTTCCATTGCCATCGAAGAACCACACCGTCATAGGGACAAAGTGGATCTTCAAGAACAAAACCGACGAAAACCAAGTCGTCGTCCGGAACAAAGCCCGGTTAGTAGCTCAAGGCTATCGACAAGAGGAAGGTATTGATTTCGAAGAATCCTTCGCTCCGGTAGCTAGATTAGAATCAATTAGATTACTTTTGTCTTTTGCATGCCATAAGAATTTTAAATTATTTCAAATGGATGTTAAAAGTGCATTTTTAAACGGAGATGTCGTTGAGGAAGTTTACGTTTCTCAACCTCCGGGCTTCGTAAATGAAAAATTTCCAAATCACGGTTTTAAACTAAAGAAAGCTCTTTATGGTTTGAGACAAGCTCCTCGAGCTTGGTATGATCGCCTAAAGAATTTTCTTTTGGATTTGAATTTTAAAATGGGCGAAGCCGATTCAACACTTTTTATTAAGCATGCGAATAATGATATTTTATTAGTTCAAATTTATGTTGATGATATCATTTTCGGTGCTACTAACTTCGCTCTTTGCGAAGAGTTTTCTAATGTTATGAAGGAACAATTTGAGATGAGCCACATGGGCGAACTCAAATATTTCTTAGGTCTCCAAATTCGTCAACTGAACGATGCAATCTTCATCCACCAAACAAAGTACACGGTGGAGTTGCTAAAGCGATTTGGAATGGAGAATGCCTCCGGGAAAAAGACTCCAATGAGCACGACTACGCATCTTGACAAGGATACGGGTGGTAAGGATGTAGACATTCGTTTATATCGAGGTATGATAGGTAGCTTACTTTATCTTACCGCAAGTAGGCCCGATATTATGTTTGCCGTATGTATATGTGCTCATTATCAGTCTCAACCTAAGGAGTCTCACTTAGTAGCGGTAAAGCGCATTTTTCGCTATCTAAGTTACACTTTAGATTTTGGATTACTTTATCCGAAATCTAGCACGTATGAGTTAGTCTCATACAGTGACGCTGATTATGCGGGATGCAAATCCGACAGGAAAAGTACTAGTGGCACTTGCCATTTTCTAGGAAATTCTCTTGTCTCTTGGTTTTCCAAGAAGCAAAATTCGGTTTCACTTTCAACCACCGAGGCGGAATACATTGCCGCCGGTGCCGCTTGTGCCCAGGTTCTTTGGATGAGACACACATTGAAGGACTTTGGTATTCATTGTGATACTAGCCCTATCATGGTGGATAACCAAAGTGCTATTTGTCTTTCAAAGAATCCGGTGCACCATTCCCGATCGAAACACATAGATGTCCGACACCATTTCTTAGATGATCATGTTGCTAAAAAGGACATCATATTAGTGTACGTTGAAACCCAAAAGCAAATCGCCGATATTTTCACGAAACCCCTAAAGGAGGACTCCTTTGTGCGGTTGCGTCGAGAATTGGGGATTATGGGTGAATCCGAAATATAGGATTCATGCTTCATTCAATAATTTTGCATGCTATTATTCTTGACAATATCTCATTCATGCTAGAATTATTGGATTTCTCGGGAATTTTATGTGATATCTTAATTTTTCGTTCGATTTGTGCGTAATCATCAAATTTCTGTTTTTCGATGTTTAATGGGGTAGTTTAGATGTTTATTGAGAGTTTTGAGATTTATCGTCCAAGCGTATTTTGGAGAGAACTTGATTTTCAAGTTTTTGACTCTTTAGTCGGTTCATGTTCAGTGATCGACCGACTAGATTAAGATCTAGTCGGTCAGTACTTGAACGCAGACCGACTAAATCTTGTCAGTAATTCTTGGATTCAGCCACTGTTTGCACCTAGTCGGTTCAAGCTCATTGACCGACCGACTAGATCGTGATCTAGTCGGTCAGTGCTTGAACTGTGACCGACTAGTTGTGCCAGGGGCTGTTTGGTCATTTGGGAAATCGACCGACTTAAACTCAGTTTAGTCGATCGATTTTCATTCTATTCGATCGAAATCTCTTCTCTCTCCGCTCAAAACCCCGACCTCCCTCGAGACCCTTCGTCTTCCGGCCACTTTCCGACCATTCCCGCCGTCGCCGTCCGCCGATCTTCGACCTAGGGTATCTCCTCTTCCTCCCTCTCCTATCTAGGGTTCGGTTTCAGCTCTAGGGTTAGGTTGTTCTGTTGATTTCATCTCCTAGGGTTTCGATTAGGTTTTCTTTCCTAATTCCGATTTAGGGTTTCTTCTTTTCCGATTGATTGTGCCGTGTCTTGCTTCGACTATGGCAAGAACACGCATTCCGATCACTCCCTCTAGCCCCTCTCCGATGACCGTTGATCCAATCTCTTCGGACCCCGAGCACCCAACCCCTCCGAAGCGTAGAGCCAAGACCACCCATCCTTCGTCGTCTTCGCCTCCTCTCAAGAAGAAGAGGACGACGACCGCTAAACCTAGAGGTCAACCGAAACCCAAACCCAAGCCTAAGCCAAAGGCCAAAATTCTTGCTTCTCAATCTTCGTTCCATACTCCTACCGATTCCGATACGGAGTATATCCCCGAGACTGAGACTCATAGGGAACCCACTCCTCCTATTCATCCCGAGTCTAGCACCCACCCTCGTACGTCTACTCGAAAACCTAAGGGAAAGGGTCCGATGCCGGTGGGCGGTGTCGATATTTCCTTATGTCGCGATGACCCTTTGTGTCTCGCGGCATATAACCGTATCGAACATTGCCCGCTGCTTCTGGAGCATTTCGTCCAGTTTAGCGACTTCATAGGGTTAGCTGATCTTCTGTCGTCGTCGGGTCTTCTCGATTACCTTCGATATGACCCGAAGGCGAATCCTCACCCCTACCCTAGATTAGTGAAGCTTTTCTATGCTAATAGGATCCGGGGTCAGTACGATCAGACCCACTCTGTTGAGACGACCGTTTTGGGGACTCCTATAGTCCTCACTGCGGAAATCTTAGGAGAGATTTTGGGTATCTCTTCGTCTGGCCTTCTTCCTTCTGATATCTCGGTAGATGATATTTCTTCTCTTGATCAGACCATCCTTTCAGAGATTTTCCATCAGATTCCTCCTGCCATGATTGGCGTGCCATCTAAATCTTTCAAGCCAAATGCATGGGTCCTTAATCTGATTCTGAAGTCGTGCTTGCTTCCCAAGTACGGCTCCTCATCTTTGCCATCCCAGCCATTTTTGAAGCTTATCTATGCGATCTTCATGGGGAGCTCGATTAATTGGGCTCGAATTATACTCGATAAGATTGATTCTTTCGAGTGTATTCGAAAGTCCAATAAATCGGCTCATATTCCATTTCCTTGCATGTTGACCCTCGTGTTTCGTCATTTTCGTGTCACATTACCTCGTGACGATGAGCGTCCCCTTGGTCCTCCCCTGAATGCGACGGCCGTCAAGAAATCTCTTGCGGCGCTTCGTCACGTTCAGAGGACGACACCTTCAGCGTCTGTCCCTGCCTCTGCCGGTGCCTCTGCTACTCCCGTTGCCACCCTTGATGACGTCGTCCGGATACTTCTTCGTCATGAGTCCCGCTTGGCTCGTACCGAGGAGGTGGTCTGCCGTATGGCCCGTCAGATGGGTGTTGAGCTTCCTCCTTCCGTGTCTGAGGGAGAGGAGTTGGATGAGATGGATGAGGAGGACGTTGAGGAGATCTGTCGTGCTTCCACTCGTGCCCCCAAGGGCACTTCTGCTGCTGCTGGTACTTCTACTTCTGCTCCTGGAGTTGCCACCTCTTCCGGTGTTCCAGAGCCATCTGCTGCAGCTCTTCAGCCTTCTGTGCATGCTGCTGACCCAGTTTCCGAGCCTGCTCATGTATCTGCTGCTGCTGCTTCTGTCGAGACTCATGCTGCTGTTGAGCCTGTTGCTGAGATCTCGACTCCTGCCCCGACGATTCCATCTGTTGAGACACCTCTACTCACTGCAGATCCTGAGTCCACTCCGTCGACTGGACCCACGGACGCTGCCGATCCTGCCTCCTCCTCGTGATCGTTGCTCCGAGGACTCTCCATATAC